>CM065682.1:7904006-7926506 GCA_017654935.2 Phymorhynchus buccinoides
TTGTACAGGTAGTTTATCGCAATATCAGGCCAATGTATTTCACTTTTACCAAAACTGTTTTGAGAAGAAAACACATTCTGAAGCCCACATAACTGCCCCCTTCCCTCCTCATTTTGGGGGAAGATTTACTAAACTATCCTGGGCTAAGCACTGATTTCAAGCACTGACAGAGAGAGAGAGAGAGAGAGAGAGAGAGAGAGAGAGAGAGAGAGAGAGAGAGAGAGAGAGAGAGAGAGAGAGAGATCATCATTACCCTAAGTTAAGTGACCCAGCCATTCAGGTCCCGACCAGCGGACACCCAACATTATGCTGAATGGAGCAGGAACCACCATAGCTACCTTCACTCTAAGCTAAGTGACCCAGCCATTCAGGTCCCGACCAGCGGACACCCAACATTATGCTGAATGGAGCAGGAACCACCATAGCTACCTTCACTCTAAGCTAAGTGACCCAGCCATTCAGGTCCCGACCAGCGGACACCCAACATGAAGCATAATCGAACAGGAACCGCCTAAGTTACTGTTCTGTGGCTTTCGTGCTAGACAGAATGAGTTTGTTCAGTTGCAGTGTTGGTGGTCGAACAATCACAACTGAGCCAAACAAATAAGAAGGAGAGAGTGGGAAGTGCAGCAGAATCTTCAGCCAGATGAAGTTGGCTGCCTGAGGCGAAGTCGAAGAAATATTAAGAAGATCTTGATCTGTGATGAGAAACACGCACAGTGTGGTGTAAAAGTATAGCTGATTAATGTTTTAAAAAATCAGAGACAAAATAGACACAAAGTTGCGTCAACCAGAGATTCGGTGCGAGATCTACATGCTGCACGCACCTCTTTATTTGCTCCTTGCCCAATAGTTTTGATTTGTCAGCCACACATTCAGCCCATCGAACCGGAAGTGAGTGAGATAACTTTTCGCGACTTCGCGCGCTAGACATAAACAAGCGCATTAACTCGTGTAAGCAAGCTTCGACGAAACGGCCATTAGATTAACATGACATCAGCGATTACTAGGGCATATAATTATATAGTTAGTCATTCGATTGATTGATCAAATTACTAACTCCTTATTTGTTTGATTTATATGTATTTATTTGTTTTTCTTCCACAGTATTTTGCTGTTCCAACATGGCGGAACCAGATCTTTTGAAGGGAACCGCCGCTGCTACCGTTTTTCAAGCCGTCGAAAATGAGGCTAGGCTTCTGCAGCCTGGCTCGTCAAGATTCATAGAGAACATATTGGAACCAGTGATCGTGGAGGGCCATTTCCTGGACAAGGAGAGGCTGATGGCGGCTTTCCTTCAGAGGAGGTGGCATCACTGCCACGTGGTTCTAGCTGTGCTGTATGACATGCAGGACAAGCTGAAGTTCAAGCACAAACTAAACTGCGTATTCGTGAGCTGCATTTTGCACATTTTGACAGCAAATAAGCTGTGGATTCGTGCAATGAAAATGCTTGACTTTATGGACAAAGCATTGATGATAGTCTGGCATTGTGCCTTAGAGGAGGAAGACCAAGTTGCTTTACATGATTGTCTCGGAGAAGGAACGAGTGGCATTAAGTGGCTGATACGGTGGTTTCATGTAGCAGCATCCCAAGCAAACGTCCCACAGTTTAAACTGCTTCTATTGTCCAACAATAAGCACGTGCAACAGGCTGTTGACAAAACTTTCATCGAGACACCGCCGATAAAGTTAGTGGCCAAGACGTGTGACGCGAGGAGATCCCTACCTGTTTTGGAGAATGTTCTGGGGGTGTACAAAGTGAAGTACTACACTGAGTGTCTGCGCATCGCTTGTGAATCTGGTGTATTCACACGCTTTGCTAATCCACGGACACTTATTAACGATCCAAAACATATACTGTGTGAGACCCCTCTAGGAATGGCTGTTTTCTATAACCAGCCAGACCTGGTGGAGCTGTTGTACAAGGCCGCAGCAGCATCCGACCGCATTGAGGTTCTCTGGGTGAGTCAGAACTCACTGCTGAAGGAAAGATGCGAAGCAGAGAGAACTTCACCTCCTGCAGTCATCACTTATCCGTTGTGTAATGACGTGGACGCTGCCCGAAAAATCAGGTCGTTTCTCTGCAGCAAGGCGGCACAACCTCTACCTCATTACCTCTTTCTGCGAGAGGTGGGCAAAAGGCCGTTGGGGGGAAGAAATAAGAAATAAGACAATGGAACACATGGAAATGGCGGATTTCCTGAAGAACAAACCAAACTTGAAGGACAAAGAAAGATTGATAACACAATTTGATATTGTTTAAGGCGGGGGTCTGGCAATTGTTGATGTTATTTCCCCTCCTCTTATTGCTAGTCAAACCTTCGTTTTTATGCTTGCTTGTGGTATTCTTCCCTTGAATTATGTTTTTTAATGTGTCTGTATCTTCTTCGCCGTCTTTTTTCTGCATTTAGTAAACGCGTGAACAGTCAATTTTTGAAGCAGGTTCAGTATTTTAAAATTATACATTTTCAACAGACTTTCTGTTAAAAACACCACCTTATAAAGTATTTTGTTTAAATATTTTCCGAAAGTAATGCTTGCATCGGAAAAACCCCAGCCTATGGAACTAGTGAAATGGAAGACTAATCGTGTCATGGAAGAACATTTTGTACACGTTGTGGTCTTAGAACTAAACAAAACGTGGCTCACACTCGGTTGTCGGCCCTTAAACATATTATGTTTAGGTCTAAGCTAATAAACTGTACTTTCGATTTCGTTCTCTTTTATTCATACCATTACTTGCACATGGAGAAGACTATGATTATTTGCACAAGGCGAACGAGTGTTGACCTCACACAAAGGGGTATAAATTATTTTAACAGCAAATTGTTGGTGTGTGCCATGTCTTTTGAACGTTTTTTTATGCTCTCTCTCTCTCTCTCTCTCTCTCTCTCTCTCTCTCTCTCTCTCTCTCTCTCTCTCTCTCTCTCTCTCTCTCTCTCTCTCTCTCTCTCTCTCTCTCTCTCTCTCTCTCTCTCTCTCTCTCTCTCTCTCTCTCTCTCTCTCTCTCTCTCTCTCTCTCTCTCTCTCTCTCTCTCTCTGTGCGCGTGTGTGTGTGCGTGCGCGTGCGCGTGTGCGCGTGCGTCGCTCTTTTTGCCTGTAACAGTATATGTTTGTTTGTCTCAGTCACTCTCTTTGTCAGTCGATCCCTCTCCTTTACTTGAAGCTTATTCATTTTGCCTTTACGCACAAACGCGTACACACATACATACATACATACACAAACACTCTTCTCTGTTGATCTCTGCCTGTCGGTCTGCGCGTGCGTGCGTGTGTATTTCGTGTTATCTTCTCTCTCTCTCTCTCTCTCTCTCTCTCTCTCTCTCTCTCTCTCTCTCTCTCTCTCTCTCTCTCTCTCTCTCTCTCTCTCTCTCTCTCTCTCTCTCTCTCTCTCTCTCTCTCTCTCTCTCTCTCTCTCTCTCTCTCTCTCTCTCTCTCTCTCTCTCTCTCTCTCTCTCTCTTTCAAACTCCTCCCTTCAAACCTCCCAAATTGATGGTGTCCTAAACGTGTCTGTTTGGTGAGTGCTATCTTAAGCTGGAAACGGACTATGCGACTGCCTCATATGACTCGATCAGATCGTGACGTAGACCAAATTTTGTTTCCCGCACAGAAGAGGTCACAATCCATCTGACTCGATCAGACTCGATCAGTGAAATTTAGAACCCGCCCTATTCGGCCCTGTCACCTGACTGGGCCCGACTGAGTCAGACTGATCGAGCAGCATGGTATGCAAATGAGGTGCAACGTCACGACCTGATCGAATCACATGAGGCAGTCACATAGTGTGTCGCCGGCTTTAAGCGAAATACATCCACAGCTTTCTTACTGTCCATCTGTCTGCCTGTAGCCTTATTCGTTTAGCCTAAATGCGCTTACATGCATGCAGACACACGCACGCACTGGGGCACCACAAACATTCACCCACGACCGAGTGACCGAGTGACTTTAAATCCTAACCCAATCTCTAACCTTAACCCTTTCACCGACAATGTCACATTTTGGCACCACAATTGTTGAACACCCATGTCACTAAAATGCATCAAATCAGGACCTGTTATACAGAGACAGGGACACATTGAAGGGGCAACAGAAGTAGGGACATACAGACAGGGACACAATGAAGGGGCCACAGAAGTAGTGACATACCGAAGACCCTATTTTCTTACTTTTGGGAGGTAAGGGTAGACCTAATGTTATACATGTCACAGAGGAATTCCTAATATTGCAGATATTGCTTTTTCTCTACCCAGGTAAGTTCAATGGTATTATTTTTTTTGCTGAAAAATGGCTGGCGGCGAAAGGGTTAAAGGTAGACCCTGACGGATGAGGTTTTGCAATAAACACGTCAAGATCACCAGAAAGACAGGTTTTTCAAGGATCGGAACACTCACTTTGCTCTGCTTTCCTAGAAATCAAACCGTCATAACGGCGATTCCTCCTTGGCGGAGATGCCGAAGAGAGAAGCCATTTGGGATGGGGTGGGTGGAGGCCAATCCCATGGTGGTTGAAGATTTTTTTAAATTTTGAAGTGTTGTAAAAAAAAAAAAGGAGCCATTTCATTTGTTGTGAGCGAAACTCCTTCAGATAAACCGTATAACATAAAAAAAATAATAAAAAGGCTTGTATTGCGAACATTTCGTGCAAACGATTTGGTCTAAACTCAGGCGGCCATTACAAAAGCGACGCCACACATGGCTAACACTGAAGGGGCCACAGAAGTAGGGACATACAGGCGGGGACACATGAAGGGGCCACAGAAGTAGGGACATAAAGCGGGGACGCCACACAATGAAGGGGTTTACAGAGACGGGGACACAATGAAGGGGCCACAGAAGTAGGGACATACAGAGACAGGGACACAATGAAGGGGCCACAGAAGTAGGGACATACAGAGACAGGGACACATTGAAGGGGCCACAGAAGTAGGGACATACAGAGACAGGGACACATTGAAGGGGCCACAGAAGTAGGGACATACAGAGACGGGGACACAATGAAGGGGCCACAGAAGTAGGGACATACAGACAGGGACACATTGAAGGGGCCACAGAAGTAGGGACATACAGAGACAGGGACACATTGAAGGGGCCACAGAAGTAGGGACATACAGAGACGGGGACACAATGAAGGGGCCACAGAAGTAGGGACATACAGACAGGGATGAAGGGGACAGAAGTAGGGACATACAGAGACGGGGACACAATGAAGGGGCCACAGAAGTAGGGACATACAGAGACGGGGACACAATGAAGGGGACAGAAGTAGGGACATACAGAGACAGGGACACATTGAAGGGGCCACAGAAGTAGGGACATACAGAGACAGGGACACAATGAAGGGGCCACAGAAGTAGGGACATACAGAGACAGGGACACATTGAAGGGGCCACAGAAGTAGGGACATACAGAGACAGGGACACAATGAAGGGGCCACAGAAGTAGGGACATACAGAGACGGGGACACAATGAAGGGGCCAGGGGCCACACAGAAGTAGGGACATACAGAGACAGGGACACAATGAAGGGGCCACAGAAGTAGGGACATACAGAGACAGACACAGGGGACACAGTATGAAGGGGACACAATGAAGGGGCCACAGAAGTAGGGACATACAGAGACAGGGACACAATGAAGGGGCCACAGAAGTAGGGACATACAGAGACAGGGACACATTGAAGGGGCCACAGAAGTAGGGACATACAGAGACAGGGACTGGGACACATTGAAGGGGCCACAGGGACATACAGAGTAGGGACACATACAGAGAGGGACAGAGACAGGGACACAATGAAGGGGCCACAGAAGTAGGGACATACAGACGTAGGGACAGGGACACAATGAAGGGGCCACAGAAGTAGGGACATACAGAGATAGGGGTCACAGAAGTAGGGACATACAGAGATAGGGACACACACACACACACACACACACACACACACACACACACACACACACACACACACACACACACACAACACACACGTACTGAACTTGTGATTTTCGTGAGTTCCATTTTTTTTTTAAATTTACATTTAAGATCACCAGTCGAAGGTCTACATTATGATACTCTCTCATATACGGCAGAAGCCAGAGAAAGGCAATACATTTCAAGTTGTGAGTGCAGATAGTTCCGAGTTACAAAGAGAGTTCACAGCTTCTTCTGCCATTGTGTTCTTAGCTTTTCTTTTAGCTGAAAAGACTGGTAAGTACAACATTCTCATAATTAGGTTATGAAGTATTGAAACATTGCAATGTTTTTAAAAGCAACCTTTAAAGGTGGACTCGGACAGATGAGTTTTTGCAAGAAACACGTCGAGATCACCAGAAAGACAGCCTTTTCAAGGATCGGAACATTCACTTTACTCTGGTTTCTTAAAACAATTAAACCGCCAAAACGGCGATTCCTCCTTGGCGGATATGCCGGAGAGAGTAGCCATTTTGGATGGGGCTGGTGGAGGTCACTCGTTGTGGTTTAAACGTTTTCTTTTTTTGGTAGTGCAGTAAACAAAAAGGAGATAATTATGTCCTTTGTTGTGCGATAAGCCGTATGCAATTTAAAAAAAAGAAAAGAAAAAGGCTTGTGTTGCGAAAAGTTCGTGAAACGATTTGGTGTAAACGCAGGCGGCTATTCAAAAAGAGACGGCAAACGTCTTCTCTTTGGGTGAAATAATTTGACTTCTGCACCTCCGCCAAAAAAACTAGAGCAAAGAGAATGGTGCGATCTCTGTAAAGGGTGTTTTCCTGCTGACCTGGACGTGTTTGTTGCAAAAACTCATCCGTCAGGGTGCCCCTTTAAGGTAATCCCCATTAAGCTTACTTACTTTTCCTAAAACAGGTGGACTCTACAACCAGTTGTGCTAAACTTTGGTTCAGATATCTTGCCATATATTGCACACACACACACACACACACACACACACACACACACACACACACACACACACACACACACACACACACACACACAGACAAACACACACACACACACACACACACACACACACACACACACACACACACACACACACACACACACACATTAAATTGATGAGTTTGTACTAAGCAAACATGGTTTCAATAGACAAACATGTACCAGTATATATTTTTTTGTGTAGGTAGTGTATCATAATGTCAGGCAAATGTATTTCACTTTTACCAAAACTGTTTTGAGAAAAAAAAGTAATGAGGCCTACATAACTGCCCCTTTCCCTCCTTATTTTGGGGACGATTTACTAAACTATCCTGGGCTAAGCACTGATTTTAAGCACGAGAGAGAGAGAGAGAGAGAGAGAGAGAGAGAGAGAGAGAGAGAGAGAGAGAGAGAGAGAGAGAGAGAGAGAGAGAGAGATCATCATTGCCCTAAGCTAAGTGACCCAGCCAGTCAGGGCTCTTTCAGCAAACACCCAGCATGATGCTGAATGAGCATGAACCACCATAGCTACCTTCACTCTAAGCTAAGTGACCCAGTCAGTCAGGTCCCGACCAGCGGACACCCAGCATGAAACGTAATCGAACAGGAACCGCCTAAGCTACTGTTCTGTGGCTATCGTGCAAGACAGTATGAATTTGTTCAGTTGCAGTGTTGGTGGTCGAACAATCACACCTGAGCCAAACAAATAAGGAGAGAGTGGGAAGTGCATCAGAATCTTCAGCCTGATGAAGTTGGCTACCTGAGGCGAAGTCGAAGAAGAAAGTATTAAGAAGATCGAAATATGTGATGTGATGGTGTAAAAGTAGAGCTGATTAATGTTTTTAAAAAATCATAGACAAAACAGAGACCAAGTTGTGTGAATCAGAGATTCACTGCGAGATATACATGCTGCACGCACATCTTTGGTTGCTCCTTGCCCAATAGTTTTTTGTGTGGTCAACCAAACATTCAACCCATCGATCCGGAAGTGAGTGAGATAACGTTTCGCGACTTCACGCGCTAGAGATTAACCCTTTCACCGCCAAAGTCGCATTTTAGCACCACAGTGATTTAACACCCATGTCACTAAAAGGCATCGAATTGGGGTCTAATATTCAAAAGCCCTATTGTCTTAGTTTTGGGAAGTAAGGATGGACCTTATGTTATATGTGCCACAGAAGAATCCCCAATACTGCAGATGGATTTTGTTCTCTACCCAGGTACATTTAATGGGAATTCTTGCCTGAAATATGGCTGGCGGTGAAAGGGTTAACAAGCGCATTAACTCGTGTAAGCAAGCTTCGACGAAACGGCCATTAGATCAGCCTGACATCTGTGATTACTAGAGCATATAATTATATAGTTTGTCATTCGATTGATTGATCAAATTACTAGCTCCTTATGTGTTTGATTTATATGTATTTATTTGTTTTTCTTCCACAGTATTTTGCTGTTCCAACATGGCGGAACCAGAAGATCTTTTGAAGGGAACCGCCGCTGCTACCGTTTTTCAAGCCGTCGAAAATGAGGCTGGGCTTCTGCAACCTGGCTCGTCAAGATTCAGAGAGAATATATTGGAACCAGTGATCGTGGAGGGCCATTTCCTGGACAAGGAGAGGCTGATGGCGGCTTTCCTTCAAAGGAGGTGGCATTACTGCCACGTGGTTCTAGCTGTGCTGTATGACATGCAGGACAAGCTGAAGTTCGAGCACGAACTAAACCACGTATTCTTGAGCCGCATTGTGCACATTTTGACAGCAAATAAGCTGTGGATTCGTGCAATGAAAATGCTTGACTTTATGAAACGACGAATGATAGTCAGCTGGCATTTTCGCTTAAAGAAGGAAGACCAAGTTGCTTTACATGATTATCTCGGAGAAGGAACGAGTGATATTAAGTGGCTGATACGGTGGTTTCATGCAGCAGCAGCCCGAGCAATGGTCCCACAGTTCAAACTGTTTCTTTTGTCTGACAATAAGCATGTGGGAGAGGCTGTTTACGAAGCTTTCCTCGAGAGACCGCCGCTGCATTTAGTGAAGGACACGTGTGAATGGAGGAGGCGCCTACATAGTTGGGGGAAAGATCAGGCGGGGGCCAAAGTGAAGGACCACACTGAGTGTCTGCACATCGCTTGTGAAGCTGGTATATTCACACGCTTTGCTAAGACCCGGAAACTTGGTAACGATCCAATTTTTGGGCTGCGTAAAACTCCTCTAGGAATAGCTGTTTTCTATAACCTGCCAGACCTGTTGCGGCTGTTGTACGAGGCCGGAGCAGAATCCGACAGCAATGAGGTTCTCTGGGTGAGTCAGAACTCACTGCTGAAGAGAAGATGCGAAGCAGAGAGAACTTCGACGACGGAGGAGGAGGAGGAGGAAGAGGACGAGGAGGATGAGGATAAGGAGACTTCACCTACTGTTTACACTTATCCGTTGTTTAATGACATAGACGCTGCCCGAGAAATCAGGTCGTTTCTCTGCAGCAAGGCGTCACCTCTACCTCATTACCTCTTTCTGCGAGAGGTGGGCAAAAGGGCCGTTGAGGAAAAAAATAAGAAATAAGACAACGGAACACATGGAAATGTCAGCTTTCTTTAAGAACAAACCAAACTTTAAAGACAAAGAAAGATTGACAACACAATTTGATAATAATTTTTTTAAGGCAGGGACTCGCAAATGTTGATGTTATTTCCCCTCCTCTTATTGCTAGTCAAACCTTCGTTTTTATGCTTGCTTGTGGTATTCTTCTCTTAAATTTTTTTTTTTAATGTGTCTATCTTCTTCGCCGTCCTTTTGTTTTGCATTTAGTAAACACGTGAACAGTCAATTTTTGAAGCAGGTTCTGTATTTTAAAATAATACATTTTAAACAGACTTTCTGTTAAAAACACCACCTTATAAAGTATTTTTTTAATATTTTCCGAACGTAATGTTTGTATCGGAAAAAACCAGCCTATGGAACTGTTGAAATGGAAGGGTGTAATCGTGTCATGGAAGAACATTGTAACACGTTGTGATCTTAGAACTAAAGAAAACGTGGCCCTCACTCGGTTGTCGAACCTTAAGCATATGTTTAGGTCTAAGCTAATAAACTGTACTTTCGATTTGGTTCTCTTTTATTCATACCATTACTTGCGCATGGAGAAGACTATGATTATCTGCACAAGGCGAACGAGTGTTGACCTCACACAAAGGGGTATAAATGATTTTAACAGCAAATTGTTGGTGTGTGCCATGTCTTTTGAACATCTCTCTCTCTCTCTCTCTCTCTCCTCTCTCTTTTGAACGTTCTCTCTCTCTATGTGTGTGTGTGTGTGTGCGTGCGTGTGCGCGTGTGCGCGTGCGTCGCTCTTTTTGCTGTAACAGTATATGTTTGTTTGTCTCAGTCACTGTCTTTGTCAGTCGATCCCTCTCCTTTACTTGAAGCTTATTCATTTTGCCTTTACGCACAAACGCGTACACACATACATACATACATACACAACGTTATTTTATGCTCTCTCTCTCTCTCTCTCTCTCTCTCTCTCTCTCTCAAACTCAAACTGCACACTTCAGACCTCCCAAATTGATTGGGTTCTAAACGTGTCTGTTTCGTGAGGGCTATCTTAAACGAAATACATCCACACATTTCTTACTGTCCATCTGTCTGCCTGTCTGTCTGACTTGTTAGCATGTAGGCCTATTCATTTAGCCTAAATGCGCTTACATGCATACAGACACACGCACGCACTGGGGCACCGCAAACATTCACCCACGACCGAGTGACCGAGTGACTTTAAATCCAACCCAATCTCTAATCTTAAAGGTGGACCCTGACAGATGAGTTTTTGTAAGAAACATGTCGAGATCACCAGAAAGACAGGTTTTTCAAGGATTGGAACACTCACTTTGCTCTGGTTTCCTAGAAATCAAACCGTCATAACGGCGATTCCTCCTTGGCGGAGATGCCGAAGAGAGAAGCCATTTTGGATGGGGTGGGTGGAGGCCAATCCCATTGTGGTTGAAGCTTTTTTTTTATTTGTGTTGTGCTGTAAAAAATATGGAGCCATTTCATTTGTTGTGAGCAAAACTCCTTTAGATAAACTGTATAACATTAAAAAAAAAAAAAAAGGCTTGTATTGCGAAAATGGCAAACGATTTGGTCTAAACTCAGGCGTCCATTACAAAAGAGACGCCATACGCCTTCTCTTTCAGTTAAATAAATTGACATCCAGCTCCTCCGCCAAGGAGGAATCGCCGATTTCATGGTTTTATTTCTGGGAAACCAGAGCAAAGCGAGTGTTGCGATCTCTGTAAAGGGTGTTTTCCTGGTGATCTCGACGAGTTTCTTGCCAAAAAAAACCTCATCCGTCAGGGTGCCCCTTTAACCTTTTCCATGACCCGTGGGGACACATAGAGAGAGGGACGCATAGAGACGGGGACATACAGAGACAGGGACACAATGAAGGGGCCACAGAAGTAGGGACATGCAGAGACGGGGGCACATTGCATGATCCCAGCTCGGTCACTCGATCTAAGCGTGATCTAAAACATTTGAAGGTTGAAGATGTCACTTGGTTCAAGTTTAGAGACATTGGTGCCTAGGACTGTGAAAGTAAAAAAAGAAAAAGTCAAATTTGTTTTCTTGATGTGTTTTGCTATTATCAGCAAAGTAATAAAATTGAAACGGGAACAAACTACACTATTTCCACTGCGATTTATAGTTCAGTTGGTTCAACGGTGTAGAGGATGGAACACATAAACAAAAACAATGTTGCAAGTTATCGTTCTTGGCGGGCGTAATTGACACTAACTGTGAATAAGCCTAAACACCTAACAAGTGACTTAACATACGGGAAAGGCAATTTTGTAACAATTCCGCTCCAACGAAATCGTTGTAAAACGAGGCGTTTATCATCACTGTATCGCAATAAGTCAAGAATAACGCATCCGTGTCAATAATAAGAAATTCTGAAGCAATTGTAGTTCGCCCCAAAGATAATATTCTGCTTGGACTAACGGAGCGATAAAGAGCGCCACGCATATGGCAGGCAACCTAACCTTGGCCAGTTTTGTAAGCACCGTGACAACCAATACTCTGATTATATGCGTCTCCTATTTCAAAGCCAATCAGACACTTCTTGAAGGTCTCGGTACACGTTAACATTTTTCACTCTCCCCCCATGGCAACACAGACATAAGATTACTCGCTTATTACTGTGTTTTCTATGGGGGGGAGTGAAAAATGTTTACGTGTATTCCGACCTGTACCAAAGCTGCTCTCAGTGTCTTGTTCAGTTCGTGATTGCTTTAAAGGACAACAGAATGTGTAGTGCTGTGTGTTCAAAGTGCTCGTTTCGTTGAGGTAAGATTGGTTCTGTGTGGGTTTTTTCTTTTATCTCTCCTCACAGTGTGTGTGTGAGTTGTTGGCCGCCTGCCTGTTGACTTACTTGACAATACTTGAAATATTGGTCGATTTTTATAACGTTTTCCAATCGGTAGGCCTTGGCCTTATTCCTGTGTGGAATTATCTCCCGGCTGCAGCAGCTGAGGGTCCCTCTTTGGCTTCATTCAAGGGGGTTAGGGGGCCATAGATCAAAGTAGTGGTAAGTGAAGGGCAGGAGCTGTGCCGGTCGGGGCTTGCCCCCGGGGACCGCTACGGTAGCCGGATTGGTCTTGCCTGGCTACTGCGAAACAAAGGTCTATGGTCCATAAATATACATCTACACACACACACACACACACACACACACACACACGCACACACGCACACGCACACACACGCACAGCGCACACACACACACACACACACACACACACACACACACGCACACACACACACACGCACACACACACGCACACACACACACACACACACACACACACACACACACACACACACACACACACACACACACACACACACACACACACACACACACACACACACATAATTGGAGATAGGAGTTTGAATACTTGTTTTTATAATTTTAAAAAAGTAGTAAGCATTGCGCAACCTCAAGTCACTTATAGTCTTTTTAGACGGCGTGACTAAAACATTTGAAGATTGAAGATTTTAGGTAAGACCCATTGTCAAATCTATAACATTCTGAAGAATTTTGTATTTGCAGATTAAACGCGGGAATTGATTACAAAAGATCCTCTTTTCTAATTATTTACTATCATAATGTTCTTTTTAATTGTGAAAACATCATGCTGTTTAGAATTTAGGCCACATAGTGTGTATAGTTTTAGAGTTTGACTCGGTCTGAACGTGAGTCTTTCTGATAAGACGATAAACAGAGGTTCCGTATGCCCATGCACTTAGCACACGTTAAACCCAGTGGCAACGAAAAGAATGTAACTTGGTCAAAATGTAACACCCTCCCCCCCTTTTCTTCCTCATAAGTCACACAAAAAGCGCATGCAAAAACAATTGGGTGGCGCGCCTCTGGCTGCGACGCGCTGTCCAGGTGGGAGCAACCCGAATTTCACAGAGATGCCTCTGTGACTATAAAATACCAAATGCCAAATAATGACTTTTGTTGTAACGTAAACCAACTGAAAAGAGACAATTCATATCTCGCCTTTCAATCATTAACCCTTTCATCGCCAATGTCGCATTTATGCACCACAATGGTTTAACACCCAAGTCACTAACAGGCATCAAATCAGGGCCTGTTATCCCAAGACCCTATTTTCTTAAATTTGGGAGGTAAGGATAGGCCTAATGTTATGCATGTCGCAAAGGAATTCCCAATATTGCAGTTAATGTTTTTCTCTCTGCACAGTTAAGTTTAATGGTATTTGGGGGCTGAAAAATGGCTGGCGGTGAAAGGGTTAATGTATCTTTGCTGATTTTATTCCCTTCTTATGTCACAAATTGAAGTGGAGTGAAACATATGTGTGGAAAAAACCCAGTTGTTAACGAAACATCCAATAGTATACAATCGTGGAAGTCCGCGTTCTGTGGAGTCACTCTAACTGCATTTTTTTTTCTTTTTTTTCCTGTCTTCTTGGGTTGTTTTTTCGTTCTTGTCTTCCTCCGCATCCTGCTCTTTACCCCCACCTTCTCTTTCTTCTACGTTCTCTGGTTCCATTCTTCTCCCTTTTTCTTTTCTCTTTCTCCTCCTCCTCCTACTCACCCATTTTTGTTCTTCTCTGACTTGTCCCTTTTTTTTGCTTCCTCATCCACCTCCTGCTCACCCTCCTCTTCTTCTTCCTCTTCTTGGCCGTGCACGGCCACAATCAATTCGTTGATTATTATGACATGGAACTGGGGAGGTTCAACCACTCATGCCGAAATATAGGGCCTTAAGTAGGCTAGGGAATTGTTTTGAGAATTACAAGAAAAGATAGATAAAGAGGACCGTAAGCCAGATGCTCTATCTGTTAACAACCATTACCATGTTTTAGATTGTTCTGAATGAATGAAGAATGGTGTTTTACGTCCTCTCGGTCATAGACACATATGGGACATTTGTAAATACAAAGATGGTGGGAACAATACTGGCTGCAATGCCCGGAGGCAGTGCAGCACCAGTAAAGTCCCGAGTTTTTAACAATATAGATATGTACTATATGTACTGTGGATAACCAACAGGTGTACAAAAAATGTTTCAGATTGTTCTGTTGTTTTGCACAGGCCATATATCTGGTTGCCTGACCCGCAATTCTCTTCACATCCTAACGTCTTAGCATCACACTGAAAACTCATCAACAATGGAGGCAACTTGCTGCAATCTCCGCATCCTAGTCTTCATTACAATGATCCTGACGGTTCTCCCCCATCCTCAGTGCCTAGATTTCAGACCCCCTTTCCAGGCCCAAGCATCTCTTCAGCTTTGCGGCAACTACACAGACTTCGGCTGCTGCACCGTTCAGGACGACCGCCATCTTTTGCGCAAGTTTCGTCACATCCGGTCCCAGCTTTCAGCCTCGCTTTGGTCCCGATGCCAAGGCTACGTGAGAGAGTTGTTGTGTCAGAGCTGCTCCCCTTATGCCGCGCATGTTTTCGACGCTGAGAGAACGATGAAGCCGAAGTCTTTTCCCGGTTTGTGCCAGGATTATTGTTTGGAGATGATGGCGGAATGTAGTGACGTCATCACGTTGCTGGACCCTTCTCTGACGGGCAGTCGTCTGTTACGTCATCATGACGTGTTTTGTCAGCACGTGGCTTTGGTTGATGTGGATTATTGCTACCCGGATTTATTGACGAGGTGAGACAATTGTCAGTTGTATAGCTTATGCAACAATGCGAATGTTTTTTGTTAGTTTTGTTTGTGTTTCAAACTGATGCTAATAAAATCAACCTCTTTATGAAATTATGCATTTATTTATTATCCAGTTATTTCATTGATTAGATAAATGAAGCTTTGACTGTGTGATCAACCGACTAACAGGATGGATGGGTGTTGTTGTTGTTATCTTTCCCTGGCTTAAAAACTCCAGGGATCATCCCAACAACCGAAGCACTTGAACACTATGGTACAAATGCAACAGCTAGGGATGTGAACATTACGTGTGTGGTCGTTTTTATTACCCGCCACGTGGGCAGCTATGCTCCGATTTCGAAAGATTTTAGACTGATTATGTTATGCTAGGAGCTTGTCATAGCTAAAGACAATCCCCGCATAACTATGCAGAACATAA
Source organism: Phymorhynchus buccinoides (assembly GCA_017654935.2). Lineage (NCBI taxonomy): Eukaryota > Metazoa > Mollusca > Gastropoda > Neogastropoda > Raphitomidae > Phymorhynchus > Phymorhynchus buccinoides. Next base: position 7,919,549 of record CM065682.1, read on the forward strand.
CAACATTTTGATGTAGCCTTGGTGTTCTAGCTCATGTCAATTGGTCTGACACAGCCTTATGCCAAGGCGGAGGATGGATGGATGGATGGATCAATTGACTGACTAACAAATTGATTGATTGATAATTGATTGATTGATTATTGATTGATTGGTTGATCAATCGATGGATTGACTTATTTCTCCCCCACAGTCCCTCCCTCAACGGCCAGTTACAACAGCAGAAGCAGACAACGGAAGGCTGCCTTTGCCTGGAGCCCATAGTAGAGGACGTGACGTCACCGGTGTTCGCGAGGCATGCTGGGGACGGCACGGGAAGAGTGTTCGTGGCGGAGCAGCCCGGGGTGGTTCGCATCTTGTACCCCAGGGAGAGGCGACTGCTCCCTTCTCCTTTCCTCAACATCTCTTCACGAGTTGGGGTGAGTGTGGGCGAAGTGTGTGGGGGGGGGGAGGGAGGAGTGATGTGTGCATAATTATGTGTGTGTGTGTGTGTCAAGTCAAGTCAAGTCAAAATGATCTTTATTGAGGGTTAAAGAATAAGCTAAGGCTTTTTTTCAGTGTATGTGTGTGTGTGTGTGTGTGTGCGTGCGCGCGTGTGTGTGCGTGTGTGTGTGTGTGTGTATGTGTGTGTGTGTGTGTGTGTAGGGTAGTGTGTGAATGTGTGTGTGCGTGCGCGTGCGTGCCACGTGCGTACGTGCGCGCGCGCGCGCGCGCGTGTGTGTGTATGTGTGTGTGTGTGTGTGTGTTGTGTGTGTGTGTGTGTGTGTTGTTTGTGTGCATGCGTCCATATCAATGCATGGTGTTATTTGTATTACCATCTCTTTCTTTCCAAACCTATCTCCCCCCCCACCCGCCCCCCCCCCCCCTCTCTCTCTCTCTCTCTCTCCCCCCGTTTTATCGATGTACCATGGCATCTGACGACACGCCATCACCTGCGCTCACACTCATATATGTCTCCCTAATATATGAGAACATAAAGACCCCCCACGTCACGTGTCACATTCCCTCTTATGCTATGAAGATTTCTTAAGATTTTCTACCAGCTATAAGAGGGAAAACACGTGAAAACCGTGATTTTGACACGTGACGTGGTGGGTCTTTAAATGAGACGGAAAGAACAATAACTCTAGAGAAAATGTTTGGAAACGCAATGAATTATAACACTGGGACACCTCTAGGAAAAATGATAACAAACAAACAAAACCCCAACCATAATTAAATGTAAACTGGAGCCAAGAAGTTAAGCAACCCCTAACAGTGGTGTGGACGTTACCCATAAAGCAATTTGCCTGTAAACAAAGTAAAATTAGTAACGCGAGTCAGTAAATAGGCATGCGAAATGTGTATTGATTTACAAACAAATAATGTGTCAATCACTCGGGGAAATAGTCTGCATTGCTTCGCAAAAGGTTGATTCACTTTTTGGCTTTTAAATCAATATTGTAGCGGTGCCATAGCCGATGAGGTTTAACCGAGGCGTGGTTACCGCTACACCTATCTGTATTAATTTTAAAAAATCGGGACTTTACTGGTTTCGTACTGCCTCCGGGCATTGCCTCCAGTATTGTTCCCACCATATTTGTATTTACAAATGTCCCATATGTGTCTGATTCAGACCAAGAGGACGTAAAACACCATTTTCGTCGTCACTTTTTGGCTCGAGCTTATTAATTAACTCTGGGAGAACTAACTCTAGAGAATCCCAAAGATCGATAACTATACAGATCTCGTTTGATCACATATTCAGGTGAGCTGGTCATCAGAAGACGAGCGGGGTTTCCCGAGACTGGACTTTTCTAGGGAAACGCAAAGAACAATAACTCTGGAGAAACACTGTGCGAGAAACGCAAAGAACTAGGGGCAGATCTGGGGGCAGTGGTCCTGGTTTTACCCCCCCCCCCCCCCCCCCCCCCCCCCCCCCCCCCCCCCCCCCCCCCCCCCCCCCCCCCCCCCCCCCTTCTTCCCCAAGATGTACCTTATACAAGGGTGAAAAGTAACAAAATGACTTGATTTTTGTTTTTAAAATAAATAAATTGCACAATTTTCCGGGGGCTTCGCCGCCTGGACTCCCAAAAAGGGCATTTCCCTATTACCCTTTCAACGCTATCCATTCCTCAGCCAAAATTTACCATTAAACTTACCTGGGTAGAGAAAGCATTTCGTCTGCAAAATTGGGGGTTCCTGTGTGACATGCATAAAATAGGGCCTATCCTTATCTCCCCAAAATTAAGAACATAAGATCATTGGATACCAGACCCTCATTTGATGCCTTTTAGTGACATGGGTGATAAATCACTGTGGTGCCAAGAGGCGACAGTGGCAATGAAAGGTGTTTTTCTTACCCGAAACCTATGCAACTCTCTGGACCCCCGCTGGACACTCCACCCCACCCCCCCCCACCCACCCACCCCCCTTACGAATCACTTGTTCGACCCCTGAGAACAATAACTGTCAAATGACCTTGTATCTCATGTTGCAGGTGAGCCGGTCAGCAGGAGACGAGCGGGGTTTCCTGGGCCTGGCCTTCCACCCTCAGTTCTCCCTCAACGGCCGCTTCTTCGTCTACTACGGCATGGAGTTCACCGGGGAGGCCTCCGAGGACGTGCTGTGGGAAGAGAGCGAGGAGATGGACCTGCCCTGGATGGACCACAAGATCCGCCTCAGCGAGATGAGGGTGGACGCTGACAATCCCGACCTGGCGGATCCTGGCTTCGAGAGGGTTCTGCTGGAGATCGGGCAACCCTACCCTAACCATAATGGGGGAGAGGTCAGTCTGTTGGGGTTTGCTTGTTTCGAAGGAATGGAGTTTAGTTTGGGTTTATTTTCGATAGTCTTCTTTTCATTATGAATGTGTCCTACCTCTGTGTGTGTGTGTGTGCCTGCCTCTCTGTCTGTCTTGTCTGTCTGTCTGTCTCTATGCGTTTAATTGTCACTGTCTGTCTGCCTGTTTCTTTATTTTTGTGTCTCTCTGTGTGTATCTGTATAATGCCAATGGACAATGTCTTATGTCTCTTATGTGTGTCTGTCTCTCTCTATCTGCCCCTCTCTCTTTCTTCTATTCTCTGTGGTATATGTAAGATGTTATTTTATTTTTATAGTTATGCTTATATTGTTATAGCTATGCTTATATAGGTATACTTATATATATAATAATAAAAGTTATTTTACTTTTTTTCCCGTTATTCTTTATATCAGACGTCTCGTTATCATGGCAACACCACTCATATTTCTGTAAACATTTTGTATTTGCTTGTTCTTTTTTGTTGACTGTTGAGGACCGATGATTATTTCTTTCAAGTGTTTTAAGAAACGTATCAAATGTTTATTTATTCACATTTAAATTCAAATTTAAAACAATTATGCGTTTTGCTTAACTATGTTGTTGAAATATTAACTTGCTGATCAATATCGTTTATTAAATCATTTTGATGTTTGATGACATGATTTTCTCCAAGAACGTAATACATAGGCCTACTTACGTGTTTGTTTGATGTTTGCTATTGCGTTCATTATTATGTTTAATTAAAAAAGGTTATCGGATGTTTGTTGATAGGATCAATTAATAATGTTGACGATCATGTGTGTTGTTGACAAGTTGAAATGTTCGTTGACGTGTTTGTTGACATGTGCTTGGCTACTCCTGGAGTTTGGTTAGGTCAACGTGTTTCTTGTAATGTTTACTTGTGTAAATAATATAAAATGATGTTGGCCTAAGTTTGACAGTGTTGACTTGTTGTCGTTATGTTGATATATTGTTGACGTGTTGTTGACAGTTGTGTACCCGGATGGTGATTATCTCAAAATAATACTTGTTTTATGAAGAATACAAATAAAAACAATAATGTTCAATTTTGGTTCGCGTAGTGTTGACGCATTGTTGACATGCTGTTGTTGTTTTGGCATGTTGTTGACAGCTGCTATTTATGGATGACGGTTATCTCTACATGTTTGTGGGGGATGGGGGAGCGGCAGGAGACCCTCACAACTTGGCCCAGAACAAGTCAGTGTGTGTGTGTGTGTGTGTGTGTGTGTGTGTGTGTGCGTGTGTGTGTGCGTGTGCGTGCGTGTGTGTGTGTGTGCGTGTGTGTGTGTGTGTGTGTGTGTGTGTGTCTATGTGCGTGCGTTCGTGCGCGTGTAGCAGCGTCTGAGTGGGTGTGTGAGTGTGTGCGTGTGCGCGCACGCGCGCACGCGCGCACGCGCGGGAGTACTTGTATATGTGTACATGTATGTGGGTGTTTGTCTGTGTATCTCTGTGTGTGTGTGATATGATATGATGTGTGTGTATGTGTGTGTGAGATACATGTGTGTGTGCGCATATGTGTGTGCGTGTGTGTGCGTGTATGTGTGTGATATTCATGTGTGCGTATGTGTACGCGTGTGCGCTCTTACGTGTCAAATGCTGTGTACTTGCGTACGCTTGATTTTCCCAAGCGTATATCCTTCTGTATGTTAGTGTTTAGATGTGCGTGCGCAATGAATACATACACGCATGCATGTGCCTTTTTATATCCATGTATGCTTATCCATGTTTCTGCTTATGTGTGTGTGTATACGCATGCCATACTGCTCACAAAGTAGGGGATATTGCGTGTTGTATGATCACCATGGGTTCAATAACGAAATTATCAATTCTATGCAATTTCAAAACTAAATTATGTTATTCCTTGAACATAAAATCGAAGACTAACATTAATTTTGAAACGTCACGTGATTGCCAGAGAAGCCGGACATCAATGGGTGCAACGTCCGAAAGTCACAAAAATAGTCCTGAAATAGTTAAACACGTGTTGAACCACGGGTTCCTGCAAAGCATAGCGGGGCATTTGATTGAAAATGGTCTGGGGACCTTGCAGACAATGGAAGGGTCAGGATGTCGTAGATGTGAAGGTGATCTTGCACTAAATGTGCTCATTGGAGACGCGAATTGTTATTTTGGAGGTTAAGATCTGCCCAACGCTGGCGTGGGTTTTTTTTTCAATTTCAGCTAGCACCATTGTAACAGTCGTCAGAGGATCTAGGGATGCTGGGAGAAAAACCTCACATTAATCCTGCAGAGAATCTTCAGGAGACTGACTGTTCCAGAGCGTGAGAAAGAATTGCCTTGAATGCCTGGTAGCAAACAATGGACTAACAATCTGTCAACTGTGTAAAGGTGTTTTGTGATTTCGAATAGCACACCCACTGATGTTTATCGCCTCTGGCAGTCACGTGACATTTAAAAAAACCCATTTTGTCTTCGATTTTACAGCCAAGAAAGGATCAACGATCCTTTGCACATAACATTAAACTTATGGTCTGGACATTTGAACCCATGGTGATTTTGCAAAGTCAATGTCCCCTACTTTGTGTGAGCAGTATGCATGCACCCACGCACAACGTTCCATGTTCCATGTGTGCATTTCTTTCCAACAGAAGCTCCCTGCTAGGCAAAGTGCTGAGACTGGACGTGGATTCGAACCCCGCCCTGCCCTACGCCATCCCCCCAGACAACCCCTTCGTGGGGGAGCAGGGGGCTCGCCCTGAGATCTTCGCCCTGGGGGTCAGGAACATCTGGAGGTGTGGGGTGGACCCTGGGGATAGACACAGTGGTAACATACCATGGCTGGGAGTCAAAACGGACTGTCTTTAGATAGTCCATTGACGTATTATTGGACTTATTACAAAAACTAATAACTTGTATCAAACAATGACTGCAGAAATATAAAAAGGGGGCTATGCCTTTTGTATTGATGCAGTCTTTTTTATGCAAGTTATTAGTTTTCGTAATAAGTTCAATAATATGTCAAAGGACTATCTAAAGATAGTCCGCTTTGACTCCAAGCCATCGATTATTATATTCAATTGTTTGGAGGGTTTTTTCTGAGATTATGAATCAGGTTAAGATTTGTTAGAGTATCTCAAGATCGGGGATGGTCTCTGGCCCTTGATATTTGGTAGGTTGACACAAGGTATTATCATACCCCAATCAATTAATCAATCAATTAATCAATTATTCATTCGTTTATTCCTTCTCTATTCTCTATAAATGTTTTATCTCTCTCTTTTTTTCAAGGGGAAGGCGCGGGTCGCGTGCTGTGTGGAGACGTGGGTCAAAACGCCCACGAGGAGGTGGATCTGCTGAGAAAGGGAGCTAACTACGGCTGGAGGGCGAAGGAGGGCTTTGCCTGTTATGACGACGAGATGTGTCACCAGCCCATAGGTAATAGTATGTAATATTACGTATTGTAATGTAATATAATATAATATGACCTTTTTCGTTCGTCCGTCCCACGGGATGATAACCATGCATCAACAGTTCGTCCTTGTGGAAATCTAGGATGCTGGATGAGTTTGCATATGGCTAGTGAGGCCAATGCGAGCCAGGAAGGGTCTCTGACAGTGAGGACAGGAGAGAGAGTTGGGATCTGTCGGAGTTGCAGAGCTGCGACTGTTCAGGCGGATCTTGCGTGCCTCACGCTTTGCCTGCGATGTCTCGATACGGTGCGCCTCGAAGTTGGTGGCTCCCTTTGTTACTGCACCACGCCATGCTGGTCTGTTCTGTGCCAGGGTTTCCCATGAGGAGACATTGATGTTGAAGTTCTTTAAGGACACTTTGAGGGTGTCCCTAAATCTTAACTTTGGTCTACGAAGTCTCCGTGCACCAGTATTGTCATATGACCGAATGTATTGTCATATGACCTTATAATATAATGAATCGTTGCGGAAGATTAGGCCTAATATCTGACTAAGCTAAGTGTTGATTGAGGGCCAAAGAAGGCTTTGCCTCTTATAATTTGAAATGTGTCACCAGCCCATAGGTGACTTCATGTAATGTAGTATATCGTAATGTATTGCAATGTAATGTAATGTGATGTCTTCGTTGAGGTGAATCTGTCGAGAAAGAAGATTATTGCGAAGGATAGGACATTGTGTTATTTTATATTCCTTTGATGCTATTTATTTGTCCATGCACATCTCTTGC
>CM065682.1:7931506-7944006 GCA_017654935.2 Phymorhynchus buccinoides
AATGGAAACTGATCAAGATCAACGTAGCGTTTGATTCCACGTTGGTGTTAATGTACAGTAAACAATTATTATGTTAGATGTGTATGCAACATAATTGCATGTAACTAAATTCACCTTGGCTTAGAGGTGGACCCTGACGGGTGAGTTTTTGCAAGAAACACATCGAGATCACCATGAACACACTATTTACAGAGATCGCAACACTTACTTTGCTCTGGTTTCCTAGAAATCAAACCGTCAAATCGGCGATTCCTCCTTGGCGGAGGTGCTGAAAGTCAAATTATTTCACTGAAATAGAAGGCGTGTGCCGTCTCTTTTGTAATGGCGACCAAATTGTTTGCACGATTTTTTTCGCAATACAAGCCTTTCAGCCTTACAGGCTGACATAGGCTAGAAGACTAAGGTTGCATCAAAATGTTGTTGCGCTATGCATAGTTATGCGGGGACTGTCTTTAGCCATGACAAGCTCCTAGCATAACATCATCGGTTTCCGAAGACGGAGTGTGGCTGCCAACGTGGCGGGGTAATCTCTCTCTCTCTCTCTCTCTCTCTCTCTCTCTCTCTCTCTCTCTCTCTCTCTCTCTCTCTCTCTCTCTTAAAAAAGCATGTTATTGCTTACTCTATTACCCTCTATAAATAAAAGTCAATCAATCAATCTCTCTCTCTCTCTCTCTCTCTCTCTCTCTCTCTCTCTCTCTCTCTCTCTCTCTCTCTCTCTCTCTCTCTCTCTCTCTCTCTCTCTCTCTATCTCAGGAGAAGGAACAACAGCGTTAAAGAAGTTATGTTGCCAAATAATCAATTATTAATGGTTTCTAAGGAATTGTTGTATTAAGGGGCAAAGGTCAAGATGTGCCACCCCCCCTACATTTCTCGGTTAATTGTATTTTTCCGTTATTGCCTTTCTTACCATACATAAAGCTGTATTTTAGAAACATTTTTAGCTAATAACCTTTTTGGAATACTAACCCTAGCCCTAACCCTAGCCCTAAGCCTAACCCTACCCCCCACCCTATAAGACGGAAAAACGCAACGAACCACAACTGTGACAAATCGCGGTGTACTGCAGTACATAGTGGGGGGTAGGGTTAGGTTTAGGGCTAGGGTTAGGGATAGGGTTAGTATTCCAAAAAGGTTATTAGCTAAAAATGTTCCTAAAATACAGCTTTATGTATGGTAAGAAAGGCAAAAACGGAAAAATAGAATTAACCGAGAAATGCAGGGGGGGGGGGGAGTGGCACATCTTTACCTTTACTTTCAATCTCCCCATTCCCCAACTCCTCTTTCCCTTGCTGGTTATGTGTATATATATGTAAATAATGTTCTTTGTTTTTTAATGATTTGATGCTTTTGTTAGACTATATTCCTTTCTTTTTCTTAATTTTTGTGCTTGCTTGTTTTCTTTGTTGTTTGCCTCAGGGCTGAGTGGAAAAAAAGCTGTATGTAACTGGCTTATCTCATTACCCTGAATAAATAACATTTCGTTCGTTCTTTCATGTGTCATCAAATAATGTTACTTTTATGTTATATCATTGGTACGCAACATGGGGTGTCCATTTGTTAATTTCTGTTACGTAGTTTTGTCAATGTTTGTAAAGCGCTGAGAGCTTGCTTTTAGCATGTTTTTTTTTGTCGCGCTATTAATTATTATTCATTTTTTTAAATCCGGCCACACTCGTAATGCTCTCATCCCTCGCTGGTGCATCTGTACTATAGTGATCATGTGCTGTTGGGATGATCCCTGGAGTCTGTTAGCCACGATACGTCAACAACAACAACAAAACATGTATTACTATATGAAAACAAAGTGTGCATTGCATAGGAAACCAGAAGCGTCATCGGACTAGGTCTACCTGTGCTTGTGAGGTGTGCTGACTGACACCCCCCCCCCCCCCCCCCCCCCCCCTATTATTACTACTCATACAGGCTGAACTGCTAGGCAATGGAGATCAATAGAAATTAAACGTGTGCACTATCCTCCGAAGTCGGTGTGTGGCTGTCCACGTGGCGGAGTAATCCAAAACGGTCACACACGTAATGTTCTCATCCCTAGCCGGTGCATTTGTGCCATAGCGTTGAAGTGGTTCGGCTGTCGGGGTGATCCCTGGAGTCTTTAAGCCAGGGTACGAAACAAACAACAAAAATAAACAAGCGTGTGCACAGAAATTGTAGATGACACAGGACAATAGAGGATCTTTAAAGAACTTCCTTTGTCAAATGGTTCAGTCTTGAACTCCCTACACTCCAAATGGAAGAATGGGAGGGGGGGGGGGAGATGGGAGCACCAGCGGGGTGTGTGTGTGTGTGTGTGTGTGGGGGGGGGGGGGGGGGGGTCAAACCCAAGACCTAAGTACCAAACGCCCCTTTGCTGTAAAAAAAACTAGAAAAAAAACACCTAAAAGCGATGTAGTTCCAAACTATAAACAATACATTGCATTGAAAAAGTACCCCTACGTAGACATTCGTGTGTAATTAAAGTTAAGTTCACTTTACGGATTATGTTTGTTATATATATGTTATTATTTATTGCTATGACTTTCCTTAGTAAATCATACTGCTGTTGTAACTGTTTCTTGTTATTCGAATAAAGCTCTGTGTGTAAGTTTTTGGATGGGGTTTTGTTGTTGTTTGGCACGCTGATGTTTTACTCCGTTTGTTTACAAATTTCATAACAGGAATGGAAATGATAACATTAATTTTATAAATGTTTCATTCACCAAAAGTATAGGCTCACCTCGGAGCTTTCGGGGGCGTCGCGCTCCCTTCGTCAGCGTCGTCTGCTGGGATGCCACTAGCGGTTCAGTGCACACGATCGTGAGTACAGCTCAAGGCTGCACCCACGGCGCATGACTGAACCAGGGAAGAATAAGCCGCGGGCAAGGTGTGTCTCCCACGGTCATGGTTCAGTGTGGGCTTGGCGGCCGCGATGTAAATGGCCTCCTTCACCCATCTCTGGAACCATCTGCTGTCTTGGTTCAGCACAGAATGGAAATGCCCAGCGAACATTGCGTACGATGGGGAAAAAACCCTAAATCAAATCAGAATGCACAAATAAAATATGCTACGTGTTTGCCTGGGGCCTGTTGCATTGTGTACCCAACCGCAGGGTTAACATTCGGCTCGGGGAGCTATTGTTTTTGTCTGGTCCGTCCGTCCGGCGTGCCTCCGTCTGTCCGGCTATTCGTCCGTTTTTCTAAAACACTATTCAGTCTATCATCATCAAATTTGGCATACTAGTTTGCCAAGATGCAAGCTATCCACTGATGTATTTAGTTTTACATTAAGGTCAAGGTCGCGCCAGTTACGGGGTTCAAACCCCGAAACACATAATCGCTAATATATCGCGAAGTTTTGCATGTATTTCAATGCAGTTTTGTTCACCACATTTCTTGATGAATGGTCTATAACACAGTGGTCATTAATTTTTCTGTGCGCGCGTGTGCTCGTGATCGCGCGCGCTCAAATCACGGGTCCGAACCCCAAGGCTATATATAAAAAAACTATTCAGCTACGTGCTGTTTTGATGCGTTTTTATGTAGATACGTGCTGTTTTGATGCGTTTCTATGTATGTGTACAGCCGACGCATTCCGATTTCGGAGTAGCTCGGCCATGCTGCGAGGGGACTTTGCAGCCGCTCGGCGTTGCACTTGTTGTTCTTGCTGATGTATCTGTCTTTGGTTTACTCAAGAAAGTTTTCAACAGATTATGATATTACTGTGGACTGTTTGTGTTCCACTTTCGGCTCAATCCATTGATTGTTCGTGTAGTTTTATTTGAAATTGTAATGCAAGACTCCTTTTTATCACTTTTATTCATTTATTCGTTTATTTGCAAAATGACAGTTGGGCCAAGTTTAGGACATTGTGCAGACATTCAGGGTGTCATTTAATGTAGGCCTATGCCGTTTTAAAGACCCTCCAGATCACGTGTCAAAATGACGGGTTTCACGTGTTTTCCCTCTTATAGCTGGTAAGAAATCTTGTTTTGACCAGGTTTGACTCTCATACAAAATGCCCCCAAATTCAAAGCGAAACATCATTATAAAGAGCAGCCTCAATTTGAAGTTGGGGACATTTGTATGTCGGTCACAGCTACCCAGACAAAAACAACCAAGGGACTTAATCGTGGATGGAAGTTCAGTTTAACGTCGCGTATCGGCTTTCGCCATGTACGACGGGCTGAACAAACCAACCAGGGTATAAACAAAAATTTATGTTCCTGAATCACTGTCTTATAGCCAAAAGGCCGAGAAGCGATCAGAAATTCCTTGAAAATCGTGGTGCGTCAGTGTGTCTTTAAAGACCCAGTGACGCACCACGATTATGTCCCTTGTTTTTATCTTGGTTGCTATGACCCACATACAAATGTCCCCATATTCAAATTGAGGCTGCTCTTTAAACTGATGTGTCGATTTGAATGTGGGGCCATTTATATGGGAGTCAGACCTGGTCAAAACAAGATTTCTTTCCAGCTATAAGAGGGAAAACACGTGAAACCCGTGATTTTGACACTTGATCTGGTGGGTCTTTAAAACAATGAAAGCGACATTCAAGACAGTGCAATGGAAACATCAGATTCATCTCTTATATCATTATGGAGACAACATTGATATATTATGATACTCTTGTCATATTTGAGCGAGCCTCCTGAAAATGGAAAACTACAGGTGTGTGTACCGATATTTATCATACTTTTGCTACCAGTTAAACCACATTCTCTCAGCAACGTAAAGCAATGGATTTTTGAAACGCCTACTATGGACTATATCACAAAAAAAGGTCAGAACCTCAAGTATGAAGAAAACATTATTTTTATGGCAACTTGAATAAATACTGTTAAAAGCACCGAGCCGATAACTATGCCATTGTGGAGCATTGTTCTTAGTATCCTTAGAATAAGGCCGGGTTCACATTAGACGCGTAAGTTCCGTACGAAAAACCCTAAGTAAGTGGAAGAAAGAAGGATAAAACTTTACTCATAATTATATGGGAAATTCGGACACGTGCGCAAATATTTCCCCTTCTTTGTTTCACTTATTTATGGATTGCGCACGGGTTTCCGCATGGAATATCCGCTTATGTGTGTACACGGCCTAAAGCTTGACGTCTTTTGCCCAAATGCTAAGCCGTATCAATTTACTGATCATGAATTTGATTATCGACGACAATCAGTTCTTCATATTATTCTTCATGTTATCTTTATATTCAACAAACAAACAACTACACGACACGTGTAAAGTGTGTAAAATGACGTTATTATATTCACAAGAGACAAAACAAAACTACTGGATATTTCGGCGAATGCGCCTTTATCAACACAGACAAACAATTAAACAGCAAACAGCAAACATAGCAAAAAGAAATATCCGAAATATCCAGTAGTTTTGTTTTGTCTCTTGTGAATAAAATAACGTCACTTTACACTTGTCGTGTAGTTGTTTGTTTGTTGAATGTTCCAGTGACGTTGTTTCAGGGTTGTTGTTTTGGGGTTTGTTTATCTTTAGGGGAAGACGGGGTAAAAAGCGCATGGGCGGGTAAGAAGCCCACCCCAATTATCTCATGAAATAAAGAAAAGTTCAGTCAAATTTGCCCATGAGACGAATGCTAGACATTAACGCTCGTCTCATGGGCAAAATGAGACTGAAATTTGCTTCATTTCATGAGATAATTGGGGTGGGCTTCTTACCCGCCCATGCGCTTTTTACCCCGTCTTCCCCTAAGTTTTCGATTTCACACACGTCTATTTGTGTGCAGAAAATTAAATGTGCACTATATTATGCCATCTAACATGATGAAAATTAAGAAAGAGCACTCAAAAACACTTGCGTTTGTTTAATTTGCTAAAATCATCCCGTATTTTTTCACGATAGACTAAAGAATATTTGCTGTGGCAAGCTTGTTGTTTTGGTCTTCCATTTTTAAAGTTCAAGTCTCGTCACGCGAGATATAAAAAAAAAAGCCGGAAGTATTGATATTTCCCATGATCCTTCAAATAGTTTGTCGCTTGCTACCGATCAGCGCCACAAAACATTTTCGACAAACGTCGGCAAAAGAGGTGTTTCTTAGCATCCTTTTTGCCGATTTGCGCTCACGCTACGCAACGTTAGCCCTTGTGAAACGCCCCCTGGTATGCTTGGAGCGCACATAATTCTGACAGTGTTGCTAACCATCCCGTGCAGAATGCTAGGTCAACCGTTACGTGTTATAGTTTGTGTTGGCGCTTGACTGTTTTTACTGGCACAACATGCACACAATATAGCAGTCTCCAATCAACAATAAACACACACACACACACACACACACACACACACACACACACACACACACACACACACACACACACACACACACGCGCGCGCGCGCACAGACTATGAGAGAGAGGGAGGTTAATATATTAAAAAAAAATTGCGTTTTGCTCTGTACCAAGCCGTCTAAACATGCTGATCTTTTTACAAACAGCTGTATCACAGCTTCATTTTCATCTGAAATAGGTGTCATAATCCTGTTTTCTCAGTCTCGCAATCCATGATCATAATCAAATCTACGCAATACATTCATAATGATTTATTACATTGGTGTCCGTGTGACACTTTAGAGCAAAGAAGGTTGTTTTGTTTTGTCTTCTTTGGTTTGGTCAATGACTTCTGACCGCTGAACCACTTACTTGTATTACTGACCACTTCATTAATTAATTGAGGTCACCGCGCGTGCGTTGCACGAGCCGAAGACAACAGGCTTGCTTCCAACATAAACTACCCCCCTCACACAATGGGGAGGGTTGCATAAGCGAATCGATCCGGAACGCTCGTGTTGAATGTTCTGTGCAATTCCCGATTTCGCGATTCATTAGTCAACATACAATGAAGAGAGAGAGAGAGAGAGAGAGAGAGAGAGAGAGAGAGAGAGAGAGAGAGAGAGAGAGAGAGAGAGAGAGAGAGAGAGAGAGATCACTGGAACACTGGGTGTTTAAAGTGAGGCCTCCGGCCTATCCACACGGGGACATATACATTAAACAGCACAATAAAAAAAACAAAGAGCGAGAGAGAGAGAGAGAGAGAGAGAGAGAGAGAGAGAGAGAGAGAGAGAGAGAGAGAGAGAGAGAGAGAGAGAGAGGTAACCTTGGGTTTTTTTTAAATTTATTATTGCCGCCACTCTTTTCCAGCTTAAATGTGTTTAACTGGCGAGATTCCTTTTCTTTTCGTATTTAAAAATATCAAGTATTGAGTCTTTACTGTACAGTTATAGCATTCAAACGGGTCTGAATCTGATGGTTGCCGTTGAACTGATCGAAAATACAATGGCGAAAACTAAACCAAAAAAAGCTGATAATCGTAAAACTAAAACAAACATAGGCCTACAAGCGGTACAAACTTCAGAGTGAACAACCTCCACAATTAACACAACACTCGAACTGCTCTTACTTAGTGATAATGTGCAATAGGAGATGTTAGGTCTGAGCGCTGCGTTATGTTGCAATTCACGAAAACCCACCTAGCATGCACACATGTATAACGCCCACCCTGTCTCTTTCCGACCATTCTATCCACTAACCCGACAACAACAACACAACCATTGCACCATAGGTCAGCTCTCTGCAATGCTTACACAGAAAACATTCCCATTCTTGGCGCAATTGTTACCCGGCCTCTTGTTGCTGGGGTAGGCCCAATATGCACAATAATGTGTATGCATGCATGCTTATACCTACACGCATACGTTTAACCCTTTCGCCGCCAGCCATTTGTCATCAAAAAAATGTCCATTAAGCTTACCTGGGTAGAGAACAAAGTCTGTCTGTAGTATTGGGGATTCTTCTGTGACATATTTAAAGTAAGGCTTATCCTTACCTCCCAAAATTAAGAGAATAGGGTCTATGGATAACAGACCTTGATTTTATGCTTTTTAGTGACATGGGTGTTAAATCATTGTGGTGCAAAAATGCGACATTGGCGGTGAAAGGGTTAAAGACGGGTCCTTACCCACACCCCCTTCCCACCCTCCCGCACTCACATACATGTTCACACAAACACACACACTGAACACTGAAAACTTTATTTAACAAGGATGAAGATTTTAAGCAATGCCTATTCTTGTAATATACCCTTGGATAAAACAAAACAATTAAAAGTTGACACACAAAGATTTTGAGAGAGAGAGAGAGAGAGAGAGAGAGAGAGAGAGAGAGAGAGAGAGAGAGAGAGAGAGAGAGAGAGAGAGAGAGAGAGAGAGAGAGAGAGAGAGAGGGAGAGAGAGAGAGAGAGAGAGAGAGAGAGAGAGATAAAGAGAAGAGAGAGAGAGAGAGAGAGAGAGAGAGAGAGAGAGAGAGAGAGAGAGAGAGAGAGAGAGAGAGAGAGAGAGAGAGAGAGAGAGAGAGAGAGAGAGAGAGAGAGAGAGAGAGAGAGAGAGCATCTACCTATCCAGTCATCTGAACGGGACCATGAACCTATGGCATTCCAAACGTCAAACAATTATTTACACGATTTGTAGTGGTAAAATGAGTCACTTTCCTCATTCTGTGCACATAATTCATTCTGTGGTGCACAAAATTCATTCTGTGGCGCACACAATTCATTCTGTAGGACAGAATTCATTCTGTGGCACACACAATTCATTCTGTAGGACAGAATTCATTCTGTGGCACACACAATTCATTCTGTAGGACAGAATTCATTCTGTAGGACATAATTCATTCTGTGGCACACACAATTCATTCTGTAGGACATAATTCATTCTGTAGAACAGAATTCATTCTGTGGCACACACAATTCATTCTGTAGGACAGAATTCATTCTGTGGCACACACAATTCATTCTGTAGGACAGAATTCATTCTGTGGCACACACAATTCATTCTGTAGGACATAATTCATTCTGTAGGACATAATTCATTCTGTAGAACAGAATTCATTCTGTGGCACACACAATTCATTCTGTAGGACAGAATTCATTCTGTGCACAAAATGTATTCTGTGGGATACACATTTCATTTTGTGCGCAGAATGAATTCTGTGTCCCACAGAATAAATTTTGTGCACAGAATGAATTCTGTTATCCCACAGAATGAATTCTGTCCGACAGAATAAATTCTGTCCCATAGAATGAATTCTGTCCTATAGAATGAGTTCTGTGGGAAACACAATTCATTCTATGGAGAATGAGGCTCATTTGCATATGACGTCACTGTGTGTGTGTGTGTGTGGAGGGGGGGGGGGGGGCAAACTGCCTACCTTCTTCTTGTAGGCGATTGTAGATTGTTTGACAACTCACTCCAAAAAGCTTCGCTACTCTTGACAACGGCAGTCGAATCTCAAAAATGTGTTCCTCGATATGATCAACGTCTAGATCAATTGGTCTTCCTGCCATCGATCGTACACCAAGAAATGTTGGCGATGCTTTGGTAGGCCAAAATAAGAGGAGCTATACTATTGTTAGCAGGTTTCGTATAATATAATTATTTTCTTTTATTTGAAAAGAAAGGGGGGGGAGGGGGGTCTTAATTACAAAATCATACACACCGTCACTGTTTTTACAATATAGTAAAGTTTTGAGTTTCTTTTAAGTTTTAAGACAGTTGCATACATTTCCAACAACACATTTCTAATCTAATGAACACTACCTAGGTACCTACAATCACCATCATATGCAAATGAGCCTCGTTCTCCATAGAATGAATTGTGTTTCCCACAGAACTCATTCTATAGGACAGAATTCATTCTATAGGACAGAATTTATTCTGTCGGACAGAATTCATTCTGTCGGACAGAATTCATTCTGTGGGATAACAGAATTCATTCTGTGGGATAACAGAATTCATTCTGTGGGATAACAGAATTCATTCTGTGCACAAAATGTATTCTGTGGGACACATAATTCATTCTGCGCACAAAATGAAATGTGTATCCCACAGAATACATTTTGTGCACAGAATGAATTCTGTCCTACAGAATGAATTCTGTCCTACAGAATGAATTGTGTGTGCCACAGAATGAATTCTGTCCTACAGAATGAATTCTGTCCTACAGAATGAATTGTGTGTGCCACAGAATGAATTCTGTCCTACAGAATGAATTCTGTCCTACAGAATGAATTCTGTGCACCACAGAATGAATTGTGTGCACAGAATGAGGAAAGTGCCTCATTTTACCACTAAAAATCGAGCAAATAATTGTTTGACGTTTGGAATGCCATATGAACCAGGCTTTGTTTGTGTCGAAAGATTGCATGATTACATGATGACCACACAGCCATGACATTCCCTTCTTTCCCTTCACATTCCACGACTTCCTCCTCGCAGCGGAATGTTGTAACCGAAGCACCGAGCAGAGGAAGAATACGTATAAAAGTAAACCATTGCTAATATCTCTGTTTATCTCCCCGTGGGGATACCGGGGGATCTTTCGTAAAAAATAGTTCCCCCACCTTCTTGAGGTTGAAGTTCTGTACTTGTAACTTCCTCTAAAATGTCACTCTCTTTGACTCTGCCTTTTCCCTTTCCTTTCTATCATCTACTATCTTTAGGGAAAAAGGGGGGGGGAAGGAAAGGGGGGAGAGAGGAGGGGGGGGGAGGAAGAGGGGGGAGGGAAAAAAGAAAAGAGGGGGGGGGGGGGGGGGGGGGGGGAAAAAAAGGAGGGAGGGAAGAAGGGGGGAAGGAAAAAGAGCTGACTTATTGGCCCATTCTCCTGACTTTTCTAAAGCAAATCTTCAAAATAATTGTTCTCCTTTGAGCTCCTCCGAAATCGGAATGTGTCGGCTGTACGCAGCGGGGAGACCGGTGAAAACTGAAAACCGGACACATGCGTACCTTACCCTTTATGGCCATATGGCCTGGGAACGCAGAAGAAGAAGAAGACGAATCTCTGCTAAAGAAGTAATTATAATAATATTAGAACTTCGCCGCCTTTCGTGGTGGAAGAATAATCATACCATTTGGTGCAGGATTGCTTGTCTGCCTGTACAATATCTTATCGGGCTCTTTACTCAAATGGCCTTTATCACGGGTTGACGTTAGCCTGTAGAAATGGCCAACAGTAAGTGAGAGCTGTACTATAAATTATATTCTACAGTATTGGAATATCATGCTACAGCTTAGTCTTTCGTGGAAGACTATGACTCGCCAGCCCGCCAGAATAGTATCAGCGGATTCAGCCCCCTCTGCTATCTGGCAGTCATTATCGGAAACGACAGACAGGCAATAACAACAACGACAACAATATCTTATGAACCATGGCACACAAACATTTTAAATGTATACTGTGCTATGATATCTGGAGTTGGCGTTTCTAGTCGAGCAACAGCAGCAGTACTGCAGGGAAGTAGCCGTTGAGCGAGAGAGTGAGTAAGCGAGTGAAGTTAAGTTTAACGTCCTGTTAGCCTTGACTCTTAAGGACACGTTGTCTGAAGGCGAAGTCTTTTTCTTGGGATGAGGATGAGGGATGATAAGATGAGAAGTGTTGCCTTATACGTAGCGACTCTGTATTGTTCATTTATTCCGTTGTCGGGTGATAAAGACTGTGGCCTTTCCATAGTTTCCCTTTCTTTTGACAGAGCGAATAGAAATCGCAAATCCAAATTTTGGTCGGATGAAATCCTTCCTCTTTGCCCCCGTGGGGATACCGGGGGGTCTTTTGTAGAAACAGTTCCCCCACCTTCTGGAAGTTCTGTGCTTGTAACTTCCTCTATTATGTCACTCTCTTTGACTCTGCATGCCTTTTCCCTTTGCCTACTGTCATCTACTATCTTTCTGCCTTACCGGTCCATTCTCGAGCCTTTTTTCACGAAACACTTTCAAAAACATTTCCTCCAGCCGAAGTCGGACTAAGATATGACAAGACGAACTTGGCTGAGTATTGTGTAGGCTTGAAATGGGTGGGGGAGGGGGTTGAGGAAATTGTTTGTGAGATGCAAGATAGAATAAGGAGTAAGTCATGCACGGTTTGCTGGGCTTCACTATTTCTTAGTTAGGCGCTATAACGGCAGCATGACGCAGCTGCGCTAGTAATTGACAGGAAACTGTCTGAGTGATCGAAGATGAAGAAGAAACCCTTCCAAGCAGGTCGGAAGGAATTGGCGACTGCACCATTTACGTCCATCTCACCCAGGCAGTTGTGGGAAAACAGCCAATGCTTGATGATAGTGAGGACAGGGCCACAAGTAGTTGTTGTTAGTCCCCGAGCCGAAGGTTCGGGGAGCTATTGTTTTTGTCTGGTCCGTCCGTCCGGCCGGCCGGCCGGCCGGCGTCCGTCCGTCCGGCTATTCGTCCGTTTTTCTCAAGAACTATTCAGTCTATCATCAAATTTGGTATACTAGTTTGCCAAGATGCAAGCTATCCACTGATGTATTTAGTTTTACATTAAGGTCAAGGTCGCGCCAGTTACGGGGTTCAAACCCCGAAACACATAATCGTTAATATCTCGCGAAGGTTTGCATGTATTTTAATGCAGGTTTTTTCACAACATTTCTTGATGAATGGTCTATAACACAGTTGTCATTAATTTTTCTGTGCGC
>CM065682.1:7949006-7951506 GCA_017654935.2 Phymorhynchus buccinoides
AGGGGAAGTTACTCTACCATCAGGTAAATCCCCAGCCCTCGCTTCGTGTGTTTGAGGAGACACACAGCATGTGGAACGCAGTACGTTCTAAAACTTACGTCATTTATATTTTACGTTAAGTTCTATCAGTTTGTAGCTACTGGACACCCCTTATTTTTGTTATAAAAAAAATGCAAAGTCGCTGACTCGCATCCTGCGGTTTCAAGTTTGGACGCCATGCCGCCGTGGTTGCTATGGGTTTGACCGAGTAAGTCGAGGTAATCAACTCTAATTTTCACAAAGTGCTCTCCCCTAGGTGGGGGTTTTTTTCTCCGAAAGTCGTCTATTTAAGTCCAAGAACTGGTGCCATTTTCCCTTTTCCTTACAGCTGCTATGACCTTGCAACTCCCACGAGAATGATGATGACACAGTGGCACAGTGGTAGCGCGTTCGCCTCGTGTCAAGTAAACCCGAGTTCGAACCTGGGTAGGCTGCATGGGATTTGTCCTCTCACTTTGCACTAGGCCTTACGGTCTGAACGTGGGGTCTTTCGGATGAGACGATAAACCGAGGTCCCGTGTGCCCATGCACTTAGCACACGTTAAACCCAATAGCAACGAGAAAGTTGTCATTTGGTCAAAATTTTACCCACCCCCACTTCCTTCCTCATCAGCCACACAAAACTCGCATGCAAAGAACAAAACAAATGGGTGGCGCGCCTCTGGCTGCGACGCGCTCTCCAGGTGGGAGCAACCCGAATTTCATAGAGACGCCTCTGTGACGATAAAGTAACTAATGCCTAATGAATACGAATACGAATGTTTTATTGTGGGTAAAATGGGTAAACTTCAAGAGCTTCTTTACGCCGTGCCCTCTCACGCACACATTCACTCCATGAGAAACTGAGAAAGAAACAAAAATGATATAAGTAGATATGTAGGGAAGACGAAGATATCTTTAATTAAGTGGCTTACAATGGCAACTGAAGCTCACGCGCACGTAACACCGTATGTTAAGTCTTCTCGCACACTTTTTGTCCTTATGTGCACATTAGTCGAAAATGACCCTGTTTCTGATTTTTTCGTATTTATTGCAAGTATGTATTTCATTACTTGCCATGTTTCATTACCACACAAAATTCGAAGTCATTCTACCCTCTGGTTCATGAGATACAGCTCGGACATGAAGGAAGGAAATTTCGGTTTTTGTGAGTATTCCTTGGCGGAGGTTTGCACTGGCGGTTCAAAATTCAGGATCTGAATAGGTTGTGTGTGACATGCTGATCAAGAATATGTGTGGCTATGGGAGACCCTAGGCTTGTTGTAGGTCATGGTATACGCGAAAAGACTTAACACACGTAGTATGAGAGCAAAGAGCCCGCTACACTGCATAAGATTCAACCCAAATATGATACGATTGTGACGATGGTTATGAGTCATGATTCACGCGAAACTCTTCCGTCTAAAAATAATTCTACTATTTCCGTTCAAATATGCTCACGTAGACCGCAATGCACGAGCATAATAATAAAATGTCTGAAAGAAAATTACAGATATTTCATCAGATTCGTGTACGGGGAACTAACTACAAATATAGTGAGCATAACTAGTAGGATTTCACCAGATTTATTTAGAGAGTAGAATTTCACGTGAATCATGCATCACGAATGTCAAAATCGGATCGTAGTGAATCGAATCGTATGCGGTGTGGTCGGCCCTGAAGGTGCGAGGATGGCGAGCGAGCGTGCTTTGGGCACCTGTGTCCGTACAGGTAAAACTGCACTGGTCATACTCTGATCATAGGCCTGGAAAGATGTTCTCTGCAATGTGGTTAGTGTGCGTGCTTGGTCCTCAGTGGTCAGTGTTTATAACTGTATGTGAATGGCCAGTGTGTGAACTAAAATCTTGATGCTCAAAAGGCTTCGAAGCTTGTTAAGAAATGCAGAAATATGAATTATGAAAACAGACTTCTTTATCTTAATCTCTATTCCCGTAAAGGCAGAAGAGTCAGGGGAGACCTGATTGAAGCATATACAATATTTAATGGTCGTGTTGATTTCTCATGGGATGATTTCTGTACATCTTTACAATATGATATAACAAGGAATTCATATGGTAAGATTGTTTTAATTAAGCAATATAACACTAACATTAGAAAACATTGTTTCACTTACAGAATTGCTAACCTATGGAATGATTTACCAGTGGACATAAAATGTGCACCCAATACTAATACATTCAAAAATCGTCTAGATAACCATCCAAATTTTATAAATATATTTAGAAGCATTGATTAAAATTGCATGATAGGAAAATTCAACCGTATTGCACCTTGATCAAAGATATATCCAAGTTTGATGATACGATGGGACTGCCAAAAACCTTGACGGCTTATTTAGTCCCTACCCCTACTACTACTACTACTACTACTACTACTACTACTACTACTACTACTACTACTACTACTACTACTACTACTACTACTACTATACTACTGATTTCGTTTTAAAGATCCATCACGC
>CM065682.1:7956506-7966506 GCA_017654935.2 Phymorhynchus buccinoides
ATTCATGTAACCTACGCGTCTTTGATAAACAACTGGAAGAGGTAAATTTCTACAAGCTACTTGGCCTTACCATTGATAACAATCTTTCATGGTCCAAACATATTTCCCTTCTGTGCAAAAGAGTATCTATGAAAACTTTTCAACTAAACCGAATAAAGCATTTTCTAGATCAACATACGCGAAAACTGTTTTTCCATGCTTACATTCAAACCGACATCGACTATGTATCATCATGCTGGGATCTAGCCAGTCAAAATACCTTAAAACCACTTAAAAGCATTTATCGACGCTCTCTGAAGCTCATTCTTCTTAAACCATCGTCCCTCCTTCCTAGTGATTATAAGAAATTAGATATACTCCCAATTCATCTTAAGTGTCAATATAACAAAGCCGTGCTTATGTATAAAATAATGAATGATTTAACACCAGCTTATCTGTTTAATATGTTCCCCATCAACAATATCCGTGGCAAGAAAATTGTCCACATTCCAAAACCAAGAACAAACTTATTCATGACATCTCTTATTTATTCAGGTGCCAAGCTATGGAATGATATGCCTGTCCATCTAAAAACGAATCCCAGCTTATTATCCTTTAGAAGGGCGTATCATAAATATTTGATTGATCAACTATAATTCCTGTAGGCATATTTGTGTTTATTTTTTACTAATATGTAGCAGATATTCATATATACAATTTTACCTTTCCTTATTAATTTTGCATCCATGATTATTGTAATTCTGAAGTAATGCCCATGGAGCAGCAATCTACATGCTATGCATGATGTGTGTGTACGGGTGTGCTCGTGTATATGGGTGTAAGCGTGTATGTGTGCGCATATGACGGTGTGTGTGTGTGATGAATGTGGTGTGTGTGTGTGTGTGTGTGTGTGTGTGTGTGTGTGTGTGTGTGTGTGTGTGTGTGTGTGTGTGTGTGTGTATGTGTGTGTGTGTATGTGTGTGTGTCTGTCTGTCTGTCTGTCTGTCTGTGTGTGTGTGTGTGTGTGTGTGTGTGTGTGTGTGTGTGTGTGTGTGTGTGTGTGTGTGTGTGTGGTGTGTGTGTGTGTGTGTGTGTGCGTGCGCGCGCGAGAGAGAGAGAGAGAGAGAGAGAGAGAGAGAGGAGAGAGAGAGAGAGAGAGAGAGAGAGAGAGAGAGAGAGAGATTATAAAATTGTTCTTCAATTATTGAATGTAAATAATGAAATGTATTTGTTGCCACTTTTTTGCATGTTTATGAATTTTTTTAATTATTTTTTTTTTCATTCTCATGTTTTTGCCTGAGGGCATGGTGTAAAATAGCTGTCTCAGCTTATCCAATTTCCCTCATTAAAAAAGTTCGTATTCGTATTCGTATTCGTATTCTCTCTCTCTCTCTCTCTCTCTCTCTCTCTCTCTCTCTCTCTCTCATCTCTCTCTCTCTCTCTTCTCTCTCTCCTTTCTTCAGCAACCATATAGGCTAATGATAAAACTTATATCAGGGCTCCCAGGGACCCCCATTTCGGGGTCTATGAAGCACTAGGGGAAGACGGGGTAAAAAGCGCATGGGCGGGTAAGAAGCCCACCCCAATTATCTCTTGCAATGAAGCACATTTCAGTCTCATTTTGCCCATGAGACGAGCGTTAATGTCTAGCATTCGTCTCATGGGCAAATTTGACTGAAATTTTCTTTATTTCATGAGATAATTGGGGTGGGCTTCTTACCCGCCCATGCGCTTTTTACCCCGTCTTCCCCTACAATTCTACAGGACCCTCTAAAATAATGTGCAGGGGGTCCCAGGGATGCACTAGAAAAATTATCTTTACCATTCGCTATGCCACTGGGACCCTATATCCCGCCTCTAGGACCCTCTATACTGTAAATGAAGGAGTCCCTGGGACCCCTTGTTTTGCGGGACGATTGGGAGCCCTGTTATATTTTCACTCGAAATATTTCATAGAAGAATGTTTTTACATTTATTTATACTTTTCTTGTTTAATATTCACTTGTAAGAAATACCCTTTTTTCCCCTTTCTGTTACACAGACCTAACTGTTATTGTTGTATGTTGTGTGATGTTGTCATTACTGCAACTGTTGATTTTGTAGCCACTCAGTATTATTCGTGTTAAGCATACATTGAATTCGGTAGTAATATAGTAAGAAAAAGAGAACAGAAATAACATTGAATAATCAAATGCATTAGGGTTACGTAAGGTCCTACACGTTGTCTTTGTGTGCTTAAATGCGACTATGTCACATGAATCATCAAGCAAAAATGACACATTAGGCCTATATAATTGTCGGTTCTCGCAAAGGGTCTTCATGCATTATGTTTTCATGTTTGCGCAGTTGGTGACTAAACCCCTTCTGGAAAGGAAGGCACGGGCCAGTAAATATGCCCTTACCAGGAAGAGTAAAACCAGCAGCTAGGTGGCTGATATAAGCATCGCAGCGATTAGTCATCTCTTAAAAAGCCGAAGTAAGCTGAGGAGCTTTGTCCCTTCCTTTCAAGACAGAAACACGTGTGGAAGCATTCGCAGTGTGTAACCTCACATCTCCAACCAAACAAAACATTGGTGGGAAGTCTTGGAGCTTAGCCTCTCGACACATCATGTCTCCCAGAACTTCCGCCATGATGGATGACGTCAGTGCCGTTCCCATGGAGACCATTCTGACGCAGAGCGGGGGTCTGGGGTTCTACCAGCGACGCCTGCTGCTCTGCTGTTTTTTGCTGCAGGCCGTTACCGTGTGTGCCCTTCTGTACGCCTCCCTCTGCCGCCCCCACCTCCCTCCCCACTATCTGCCACACTCTCCCCTAGCAACCAACGGTGACCTCGTACTCCAAGCAAGGTCAAAGTGCAGGACACCTGGGTCAGAGTTGAAGGACGTGTCAGGCGAAGAACAGAAAGGCGATGAAACGCCGAGTGAAAAAGATGGAAGCGTGTTTTTATCCAATGGCTCAGACGTAGCATCACACACCGTGCAGAAAGCATGGAACAACCTCTCTGCGAATAGTTCAGAGGAAAATTCCACACTTGATTTTATGAGTGTTGAATCTCCAATGGTGGCTGTGCCGGCAGTGCCAGAGCATGAAGATGACAACTGGACAAATAGTGCGTTGGCAAATTCGTCAACTGTCGGTGTGAACAAAGGTTTTCAAACAACGATGTCGTTGCTTACTGAACCTCAGTCATCAACAGCTCACGAAATGGGAGAAAAAGTACTGAAAGTAAAATATCTGCAGAACATGAAGCATGAGTCTACGCTAAACGTATCGACAGACACTGAAGTGAATACTCCACTCAATAAACATGAGTTTAACTATACAACGGATGCTAAGCATTTGAAAACCGTAACTGATGACATGAATGGTTTTGATGACGAAATGACCAGTGACGTCACGCGTGGAATCCTAATCCCAGAAAGAGAGAAAACAGTCACTGGGTATGGAATGTCCTCTCGTTCTACTAAAGGAATCAATGACAACGCGCTCTCTGACACAACATCACCGATAGTGGGTGATGACGTAGGCAAGGGTTCTGACATCATCATCACCAATGTGGATGTGGAGGACTGTCAAGAAGAGAAGGAGGAGTACAATATTCTTGGGTACCTGTCCACGACTTACCTGCCACCACCAGAGGTACGTCAAGCAAAAGAATGACCAAAAGTAGGCCATGGAGAATGACAATGACGATAGTGGTTTAATTCCATAGGCCACCGGCCCCTACAATACAAAAATAACATGTATGGAATAGAATTCAGACTTAAAACAAAACATATAAAATCATAAGAGAGGGTACAACACATTCCTTGGTTAAGTAATTTCATGCCGTACAGTATCTATCAATTCATTTTGGGGTTTTTCATAGCATAGAAAAGAAAAACAGCAAGATTTCTTGTATCAGAGAGTATTTCGCATTTCGTTAGTTGTGATAAGAAGTTTGGATTACAAGCTTATGCCTAGGGGAAGCGAGTGAGATAAATAAGGGGGTGGGGTGGGGGTGGGGGTGGCACAGTATCAGTAAAATGTTGACAAACTAAAACAAACAAACTAAAGACCGAGAAAACGTGAGAAAGGTTCAGAATAAAAACAAATTGAGATTTATTTCTAAAAGAAATGTTTATTTTTGTTTTATCTTAATCTAAATGTTTAAAGAAAGATCATACAAGGAAAATCATACTCTTAAAATAAGAGCATACTCTCTGTGTGTGTATGTGTGTGTGTGTGTGTGTGTGTGTGTGTGTGTGTGTGTGTGTGTGTGTGTGTGTGTGTGTGTGTGATCTCATGTATCGTTTATATCATTTTAAAGCTGAATAGTTATACGTTGTAACATTTCCTTAATAATACAGTGGAGTAAGCGTAAGTTAATACAAAACTGGATAACATGAAATATTGGTTAACGCACAAAAATCTGTTTGAACGGACGAAACCCCTCTATTATTAATCAATGCTTAACTTTTTAAAATAAAGGGTCATGCATAATAAAAAAATCTTTGTCTCCTGCATTTCGCGTTAAGAATGCTCGGTAAATATGAGCCTCAAATAGTTTATATCTTTGGCTTTGATTTTCTTCGTTGTTTTCTTGAAACAAGGTTCTGTATTAAGCTTTTTCCATGACGAATCTGTTCTCTTTATTCGATTCCTTCAACATTCCAGTGGTTAGATCCCAGCCTTCGTACCACCCACCATCTCTCACGCTACGTCACCTACTGCCAGGCGTTGGGCGCCGTAGTGGGCGCCATCTTGGGCGCCATGGGGGCAGATCACGTGGGCAGGAGGAGAGCACTCTACGCGTCCTTCGGTCTGCTGCTGGTGGCGCAGGGTATGACGGGACTGGCCGTGTCGTGGACCATGCTGGCTGCACTGAGGTTGATGCTGGGCATGTTCGCAGGTGAATGGGAGAGAGAGGGAGGGGACTGAAAAAGAATACAGTCGAACCTCAGTATTGCCACCACCCTACAGAATGGCCAACATTGCCCGTAATTGCGAGGTGACCGTTATACTGGGGACTCTTTTAGTAATACACTAGCGAACAAAAGTTAAGGCCCAGAAAGACAATCATCTCCGAAAACTCACAAACTCAATAAAACGCACCCAGCTCATAACAAAACTGAATTTATTCTTTTAACATTAAGTTCATACCAAAACATCTTTTAATCAGAACGAGTTCAGTCAACAAAATGCTCTTTTCAACAACTTCCCCCTCCTCTTGAAAAGTCACACTCAGAATCAATTAGCGACCAAAAGTTAAGGCCCAGAAAGACATGCATCTCTGGGACATCCTTGGCCGCCGATTTTCGGGAGAACCATCCTCCTCCAGCTGATGTCAATCAGTTGTTTCACTCCCTGCAGCAGGAATGGCTTGCCATCCCACAGCAGACTCTGGTGACACTTGTTCAGTCCATGAGGCAAAGATGCATCGAGTGTCTCGCCGCTAACGGGGGCCATACACATTACTGACTGTTCCAAAGTGCATTGATTCTGAGTGTGACTTTTCAAGAGGAGGGGGAAGTTGTTGAAAGGGGCATGTTGTTGACTGAACTCGTTCTGATTAATGATTTTTTGGAATGACATTAATGTTAAAAGAATAAATTCAGTTTTGTTATGAGCTGGGTGCGTTTTATTGAGTTCGTGAGTTTTCGGAGATGATTGTCTTTCTGGGTCTTAACGTTTGTTCGCTAGTGTAGATAAGAAGAGAAAAGACTGAATACAAAATGTCGCAAAATAGTGCGCTTATAAGCTTATAGCTTGTTGTGCTCATAAAATAATTTGTGTACACTGCAATGTATTATGTTAATAAACTTTGTTTAAACCAATACAAAATGTCCTGATTGCCTGGGTGTCTGGGTATTGTAAGTTTTTAAAGGTGATGGGCGGCTTTTTGTTATTGAAAAATCGTTTCAAATCGGCTCCCAGTGAAAACCACGCTTCTTTTGACTACTATAGTTTGAACAATACGGTTTTCTCACCTATTGTGGCTATTATCTTGTTCGTCTCCAACTCACCTGAAGCGGGAATCGAAATATGTTTTGTTTGAAGCGCCGGGTTTTGTTTCGCCTCGTACAGCGAAGTTGGACCAGGGAAGATGATGACAATAATGACGATGACGACGATGATGGCGAAGTCTGCCAATAAATGATGACGAAGATGATGATGGTGACTACGACAACGACAGTACGACGACCACATCGACGAGGACAACTACAACGATGATGATGACTTGAAAGTGCACTGATGTATTTTAACTGCTGTCGTGGTTTTCAGGGTCCTGTCTGGTGGTCAGCCTGGTCTTGCCCTTGGAAATGGTGGGCGGGGGGGTGGAGGGACGCGGTGGTGTGGCAGTGGCGGGGGGTGGGGGGTGGGGGTGCTGGTGCTCTCCCTTCAGCTGCTGGTCACGCCCCACTGGAGATACCTGGCTTTCCTCACGGCTGGACTAGGCTTGCCTCTGATGGGGACCTATTTGTTAGTTAGTTGGTCTACGTGTCTTTGTTTGTCTGTCTTTATCTCTTCGTTCTTCTATCCGACTTCGGACTAAAACTACTGTAGTTAAACTTGCAGATGATAAAAGCCTTAGACTAAGTAAGCTTTAGTCCAGTTAACTAAGTATAAAAGCAACATTTTGTTCACACTGAATTTCAAGGACTGTAGGACTTGCTTCTCGGCCTTTTGGCTAAGACAGTGATTCAGGAACATAAATTTTTGTTTATACCGTGGTTGGTTTGTTCAGCCCGTCGTACATGGCGAAAGCCGATACGCGACGCTAAACTGAACTTCCATCCACACTGAATTCTAAACCAGTTTCTACTCACATTTACGTATCCCTCACATAAATAATAAATCAGGGTTGTTGTGGGTTTTTTAGTGTTTTTTGTTAGGCCTATCTATCGGTTCACTTCCTCTGGTTTGTATGCTTTACAAAATAATGTTGTTCTTCTTCCTTAGTGTTGTCTCAGAGAGCGCAAGATGGCTGCTGTGTCACCAAAAGTTCCCGGATGCGGAGTCGACCCTGAAGGAGGTCATTTCCTGTAACGCAGGCGCAGTGCCCGATTTCCTGTGGCTGCTGGACCGATGTCGGCGTTGCGTGCTAAGCACCATGCACACTAAACGGTACACCTTCCTCGACCTCTGTCACTCCACGCAAATGACCAAGTGGACCCTGGCCCTCCTCTATACGTGGTGAGTAGAAGGTCAAGATTTTCTAGAACTTCTCCATAACTATGGGCTGAAATGTTAAACTGTATAGCCTTACCAGGTTAATGTCAAAAAATGTTCACTTTCTTCTAATATACAGAAGAAACAGTGTTCTTGTATCCAAGTACTTACATTGATTGCCATAGGCCGGGTTCACATTAGACGCGTAAGTTCCGTACGGAAAACCCTAAATAAGTGGAAGAAAGAAGGAAAAAGATTTGCTCACGTGTCCGAATTTCCCCTACATGCGTAAACTTTTATCTTCTTTCTTCCACTTATTTAGGGTTTTCCGTACGGAACTTGCGCGTCTAATATGAACCGTCCTAAATCGGGAAATAATGCACTTTATAAAGTCCAGTCATCGGGCAAATTCTTAAGACGCTGGTATGATAAAAACATGTTTCCCTGGAAATGGGCAAGTCATATTTATGATTATCTGGGCATGTATTTCACAGACAAGTACTTCATTTATAGAATGTATTTTTATTTTTAGCTGCTTCAGTGGGTTTTGTTTATGGTAACTTTTGTTTTCGGAAGTGGGTGTGTGTGTGTGTGTGTGTGTGTGGGGGGGGGGGGGGGTGGAGGGTGACAACATAGTTAACTTTTAAAAAGTTTGTTTGTTTTTCGTTAAGTGTTTCTCTTTTAAGGCTTAACTGTTTCACTTTAAAGTTTACGGTACGTTTTGATTGTCTTCGAAATAGTATTCACCTGTTTGTTTGTCTGTTTCTTTTCGATGAAGATATTGGTGTTCTATGGAATAGGCCGATCTCCTTCATTATAAACTCTCTCTCTCTCTCTCTCTCTCTCTCTCTCTCTCTCCTTCTCTCTCTCTCTCTCTCTCTCTCTCTCTCTCTCTCTCTCTCTCATCTTTGTGTTTAGCTCTGTATGGAGGCTATAATAATATGCCTTGCCGCGTTTATGTTCTACGTTAATATGTGTATCAAGGACAGATTGGAAGAATAGGCCTAAGCCTAAAATCTATATCCTTGGAAAATAAAGTTTAAGTTTTTCAAGCTCTCTCTCTCTCTCTCTCTCTCTCTCTCTCTCTCTCTCTCTCTCTCTCTCTCTCTCTATCTCTCTTTCTCTCTCTATCTCTCTCTCTCTCTCTCCAACAGTCTCGTGTCCTCCACAGTCTATTTCTGTCTACTGGCCAAGGTGAAGATGATGACAGGCAATGTCTACCTGGATACGTCACTTCCCTTCATCGTGGATTTGCCTTTACTATGGTCTGCCGTTGTCGTCAATAGATGGTAAGTCATGAATTTACTGTTGCAGAAAATGTTGAAACTAACTGAGCTCATACACACAGGCAAAAAACTTCAAAACATATTTCCCGTGCGCACGCACATACACGCTGATACGCCGGTGCGCGCGCACACACATACACACCATACGTTACATGTGAACGCACGCTTACCATAGGTTATACGAGGCTTATCCTAACAATCTCCATTCATACCTATATTGGCGCATATAATGCTTGCTATCTGAACACATGTCACCCATCCCACCAGTCAGAAACATAGCCTACTCGTACTGATTAGTGGAATAGGTTTTAACGTGCGCGCAAGATCTTGTGCATGCCTCTGCACATGGAACCTCGAGTTTAAGTCTCAACCAATGCACGTATTTCTATACTATACTAGTGCAACGCCGAGTACCAGTAACGCCTAGTAACGGTAACGCCTAGTAACGGTAACGCCAAGTACTGGTAACGCTGAGTACAGCAAATTTGAAGCGATTCGGTTAAGAAACGGCAGAGTGGTATAGCGCGCGCGTTTCAGAACCGATTCGCTTCCGGTTTGGCACACCGATAGTCACCGTCCCCGGTCATCTACCTGCCAAATTCGAAGGCAATCGGCCCAGAAACGCCGGAGATACGGGCGCCGAGAGGGGGCCGGCGGATGCGCGTTTCGCGCATTTGCCAAACCGCGCAAATGATACGGCCGCCTCGGTTGCCGTTGCCATCGCCCCGTTAGGGCTCACAGCAAATTTGAAGCCCCCCCGATTCGGTCGAACAACGGCGGAGTTATAAGGCCCGTTTCGTGTTTCAGACACACACACACACACACACACACACACACACACACACACACACACACACACACACACACACACACACACACGGACAGTTGGCTTATTACTATATGATTACTAGCACTCCGCCAGAATGCTTCACTCTGCTGGCATGATATTAAGCGCGACTCATCCCATGGTCTTCAGTCCACTAAATCCCTCTAGCGATGCTGATCACGAATAGATCCAAAGGTGTTCACACTATGGTCTCCAGTGTTGGAGAGCGTCGCATTGCATGAAGTTGAACCCCTTCAAAATATATCACATAGCATTGTCCAGGTTAGGCTTGGCTTACGCCAACGATGTTCAAACTACGGTCACCGGTTTTAAGTTCTGGCGCAGGCGCTCGCACGCGTGCACACACAAGGGTAAACACACAGACACGCACACACTGTTGCGCACATGCACACACGCACGCACACACGCATGCATGCACGCACACACGCGCGCGAACACACACACAGAGATTTTGTCTAATATCACGTGTAGTGGATGTACGTTAAATGAAAGACACACACACATAAAGTGAATGTTAGGAGTATAAAATAATGCTCTATGGTCTACAGTCTAGGTGGACGCTGGTGGCTCTTTCTCAACTCGGTGTCTCTTTTTTATACACACACGCGCGCGCTCAAACACACACACGCACAGAGAGAGACAGACAGACAGACAGAGACACACAGAGACAGAGAGACACACACAGAGAGAACGTTACCATAAGAAATGTAGATGGTCTGCAGGGCTGGACCAAAT
>CM065682.1:7972624-7992624 GCA_017654935.2 Phymorhynchus buccinoides
CAGTATTTTGCTTTGCCCTCTGTATGTCTACTGTTGTGTTTTTCTCGGATCGCTCGTTGGTCGGTTGTTGCCTTTTCTGTCTCTGTATCTCTCTACCCTTTCTTGTCTGGTTTTTTTGTGTATAGTTCTTTAATGTCAGTGTCTCTCACTGTCTGGTCTTTCTGTCTGTATGTATTGTATGTATATTTTTCTTTTCGGTCATTTTTATGTCTTTGTCTCTGTCTCTCTATCTCTTTCTCTCTCTCTGTCTCTCTATCTCTTCTCTCTCTCTCTCTCTCTCTTCTCACTCTCAATCACTCTCTCTCTCTCTCTCTCCCCTCTCTTCTCTCTCTCACTCACTCACTCACTCACTCTCCTCTCTCTCTTCCTCTCTCTTTTCCTCTCTCTCTCTCTCGCTCTCTCGGTTTTACATTTGGGATTTCTTATACCTTATGACTATGTAGGAATGGTGTGTTTTTTTTTTTTTGAGAGAGAGAGAGAGAGATTTATGCGTTGCATAATGCGTTTCTTGTAGTGATTTTGTTTCTTCTTTTCATTTTATCCTTCTTTTCCACGTATCTAGCGATTTAATTGTTTTCTTTTATCCAAGGACATATTGTATTTTATCGTATATGTATCATGCCCCTCCCTCTCCAGGGGAGGTGTACATGTTGACCACCCCTTCCAGTCGTCCCCGTCGTGCTGATGGCAGAATTTTCAAGTTCGTCGATCCACTCAGGCAAGTGTATGTCTTCGGGTAAAAGCCGGTTCTCGGCTTTCAAGTTCAAACTATTGTTCTTTCCGTTTCATGAAAATCATTCTCCGAAATCGGAATGTGTCGGTCGAATGCATCAGGGAGACCAGTGAAAACTAAGAACCAGACACATATTTCTCATTATGGCCATAATTATTGTCAGAAGACGACGAAGAAGATACTAACCCTAACCTAGTTCTAACTCTATCTGTCTCCCGATCAAAACAGAGTAATAACTGCATGGAACAATCTTTCTAATGAAACTGTAAATGCACCATCACTATTAAATATGTTCAAAAATCTTGCTGACAAATAAAATTAATACTATTATGTACTCCACAAATTTGGAGAAATAAATTAAAACATAAATACACAAAAGCCTAAGTAGGCCTAATGCACGGGCAAAAATATATCAATGTATACTATGTATGAAACATATCTAGAGGGCAAAAGGATTCAATAAGCCTACAGAGCCTAAACTGATATGATATGATAATAATGAACCTTTGTTGGACCTTTGTCAAGGCATCTTGGCTGAGAGAATAGGGAGACCTTCTCCACTGTTAACAAAATGCAGCTCAGTTTTGCAGGATAGCATTTGACCCCTCTTCTACCTACAAATGATAGTCGGACACACGCCATAACCTTATACTGACCACTGACTAACACTGGTCTTTCGCATGACACGATGAACCGAGGTCACGTGTGCCCATGCACTTTGCCCACTTCAATCACAGTGGCAACAAAAAAGTTGTCATTTGGTCAAAATGTACCCCCCCCCACACACACACACCTTCCTTCCTCATCAGTCACACAAAAAAATGACATGCAAAAAAAAAAGTGAGGTGGCGCGCCTCTGCCTGCGAGGCGCTCTCCAGGTGGGAGCAACCCGAATTTCACAGAGACGCCTCTGTGACTATAAAAGTACCTAATCATACCTAATTCCATTTTCAGGCGGGGTGACCCCAGTGACTGTCCCTCCTCTGACGGACGTGCACGTGTGGTGGTCAGTCCCCGTGAGCCACCGAGGAACCCTCAACAGCGACAGCCAGGTAATAATAATAATAATAATAGTGAATCATTTATATAGCGCATTCCTCCACCAATGTGGAGCTCTATGCGCTTAACAACAACAAAAATTAAAAAGCAACAAATTCAACAACAAAACGAAATAATCGCTCACGCACATGCAAATAGGCATACACGTACACACCCACACCCACACATACACGCACATACGCATATACACACACACACACAAACACACACACAAACACACACACACACACACACACACACGCACACGCACACACACACGCACACACCACACGCACACACACACACACACACACACACACACACACACACACTACGCACGCACGCACGCACACGCACAACGCACACACACACACACACACACACACACACCGTTACCATCACCGACCACTCACCCCACCCAAAAAACACAATTCAACAACAAAACGAAATAATCGCTCACGCACATGCAAATAGGCATACACATACACACCCCACCCACACATACACGCACGTACACACACACACACACACACACACCACACACACACACACACACACACACACCACACTCACACCACACACACTCACAACACACACACTCACACACACTCCACACACACACACACACACCACACACACACACACACACACACGCACACACACGCACACGCACGCACACGCACGCACACGCGCACACGCGCGCACGCACACGCACACACACACACACACACACACACACACCGTTACCATCACCACCACTCACCCCACCCAAAAAAACAAATTCAACAACAAAACGAAATAATCGCTCACGCACATGCAAATAGGCATACACATACACACCCCACCCACACATACACACACGTACGCACGCACACACACACACACACACACACACACACACGCACGCACACACTCACGCACGCACACACACACACACACACACACACACACACACACGCACACGCACACGCACACGCACACGCACACACACACGCACGCACACACACACACACACACACACACACACACACACACACCGTTACCATCACCACCACTCACCCCACCCAAAAAAGGTAATGGCACCAACCGAGAATAAAGGAGTGAATAATAGTAACGAAGGAAGGAAGGAAAATGGAAATTGGGGATCAATGAAGGAAATAAAGAAGGAAAAATATAAGGGAGGGAGAGATGTCTGGGGAGGGAATGAGTAGAATTAAAAAAAGCAAGAAAGGGGAAAATAGAGGAACAGACAAAAATACAAAAATGTATCAGTTAGGCCGACAAACAAGAAACACATGAAAACGAAGGGGGGGGGGGGGGGGTTGTTGTTTAACCTGAAGAATGCAATGATCGATCTAAATGCTACATTTGTTATTGTGCGGTTCGCATCTTCCTGATTCCGATGTTTACTATTCTCTGGTTTGACTTTGACTTAAATTTGGAGGGAGAGGACGGACGGGGAGAGAGAGGAGAGAGAGCAGAGAGAGAGAGAGAGAGAGAGAGAGAGAGAGAGAGAGAGAGAGAGAGAGAGAGAGAGAGAGAGAGATTTTAGAGAGAGAGAGAGAGAGAAAAGATAAGAGAGCAGAAACAAAAAAAGACAGACATATAGAAGATACTCCATTACTCTGACGTCTACAGAGGAGGCAGGGGGGGTGGAAGCCCGAGCTCCGACCATTCAGGAGATCCGTATCCGCGTGTGTGGAGTCACCCCCTCCTTCCTCTGCCACTACCTGTCTGACAGGGCTCACCAACAGAGCAGCAATGGAAACTGATCAAGATCCACGTAGCGTTTGATTCCACGTTGGTGTTAATGTACAGTAAACAATTATTATGTTAGATGTGTATGCAACATAATTGCATGTAACTAAATTCACCTTGGCTTAGAGGTGGACCCTGACGGGTGAGTTTTTGCAAGAAACACATCGAGATCACCATGAAACACACTATTTACAGAGATCGCAACACTTTACTTTGCTCTGGTTTCCTAGAAATCAAACCGTCAAATCGGCGATTCCTCCTTGGCGGAGGTGCTGAAAGAAAGTCAAATTATTTCACTGAAATATAGAAGGCGTGTGCCGTTCCTCTTTTGTAATGGCGACCAAATTGTTTGCACGATTTTTTTTCGCGCAATACAAGCCTTTCAGCCTTTACAGGCTGACATAGGCTAGAAGACTAAGGTTGCATCAAAATGTTGTTGCGCTATGCATAGTTATGCGGGGACTGTCTTTAGCCATGACAAGCTCCTAGCATAACATCATCGGTTTCCGAAGACGGAGTGTGGGCTGCCAACGTGGCGGGGGGGTAATCTCTTCTCTCTCTCTCTCTCTCTCTCTCTTCTCTCTCTCTCTCTCTTCTCTCTTAAAAAAGCATGTTATTGCTTACTCTATTACCCTCTATAAATAAAAGTCAATCAATCAATCAATCTCTCTCTCTCTCTCTCTCTCTCTCTCTCTCTCTCTCTCTCTCTCTCTCTCTCTCTCTCTCTCTCTCTCTCTCTCTTCTCTCTCTCTCTCTCTCTCTCTCCTATCTATCTCAGGAGAAGGAACAACAGCGTTAAAGAAGTTATGTTGCCAAAATAATCAATTATTAATGGTTTCTAAGGAATTGTTGTATTAAGGGGCAAAGGTCAAGATGTGCCACCCCCACCTACCATAAACTACATTTCTCGGTTAATTGTATTTTTCCGTTATTTGCCTTTCTTACCATACATAAAGCTGTATTTTAGGAAACATTTTTAGCTAATAACCTTTTTGGAATACTAAACCCTAGCCCTAACCCTAGCCCTAAGCCTAACCCTACCCCCCACCCTATAAGACGGGAAAAACGCAACGAACCACAACTGTGACAAATCGCGGTGTACTGCAGTACATAAGTGGGGGGTAGGGTTAGGTTTAGGGCTAGGGTTAGGGATAGGGTTTAGTATTCCAAAAAGGTTATTAGCTAAAAAACTAAATAAAAAATGTTCCCCCTGTCTAAAATACAGCTTTATGATATGGTTAAGGGGGGCGGAAAAGGAAAGGCAAAAAAAAAAAAAACGGAAAAATAGAATTAACCGAGAAATGCAGGGGGGGGGGGGGAGTGCACATCTTTACCTTTACTTTCAATCTCCCCATTCCCCAACTCCTCTTTCCCTTGCTGGTTATGTGTATATATATGTAAATAATGTTCTTTGTTTTTTGATGATTTGATGCTTTTGTTAGACTATATTCCTTTCTTTTTCTTAATTTTTGTGCTTGGCTTGCGGGTTTTCGTTTGGTTGGTTGGTGCCTCAGTGGGGTGGCTTTCTTGTTGTTTGCCTCAGAGCTGAGTGAAAAAACAGCTGTATGTAACTGGCTTATCTCATTACCCTGAAAAATAATAAATAACATTTCGTTCGTTCTTTCATGTGTCATCAAATATAAATGTTACTTTTATGTTATATCATTGGTATGCAACATGGTGTGTCCATTTGTTAATTTTTGTTTAGGTTAGTTTTGTCAATGTTTGTAAAGCGCTGAGAGCTTGCTTTTAGCATGGTTTTTTTTTATCGCGCTATTTAAATTATTATTCATTTTTTTAAATCCGGCCACACCCGTAATGCTCTCATCCCTCGCTGGTGCATCTGTACTATAGTGATCATGTGCTGTTGGGATGATCCCTGGAGTCTTTTAGCCACGATACGTCAACAACAACAACAAAACATGTATTACTATATGAAACAAAGTGTGCATTGCATAGGAAACCAGAAGCGTCATCGGACTAGGTCTACCTGTGCTTGTGAGGTGTGCTGACTGACACCACCCCCCCCCCCCCCCCCCCCCCCAGCCCCCCCACCCCCCCCCCCCCCCCACCCCCCCCCCCTTATCCCCCCCCCCCCCCCCCCTCCCCCCCCCCCCCCCCCCCCCCCCTCCCCCCCCCCCCCCCCCCCCCCCCCCCCCCCCCCCCCCCCCCCCCCCCCCTTCCCCCCCCCCCATTACTACTCATACAGGCTGAACTGCTAGGCAATGGAGATCAATAGGAAAATTAAACGTCGTGCACTATCCTCCGAAGTCGGTGTGTGGCTGTCCACGTGGCGGAGTAATCAAAAACGGTCACACACGTAATGTTCTCATCCCTAGCCGGTGCATTTGTGCCATAGCGTTGAAGTGGTTCGGCTGTCGGGGTGATCCCTGGAGTCTTTAAGCCAGGGTACGAAAACAAACAACAAATACAAACAAGCGTGTGCACAGAAATTGTAGATGACACAGGACAACAGAGGATCTTTAAAGAACTTCCTTTGTCAAATGGTTCAGTCTTGAACTCCCTACACTCCAAATGGAAGAATGGGAGGGGGGGGGAAGGGGCGCCGCACAGCGGGGTATGTGTGTGTGTTGTGGTGTGTGTGTGTGGGGGGGGGGGGGTCAAACCCAAGACTAAGTACCAAACGCCCCTTTGCTGTAAAAAAACCTAGAAAAAAACACACCATAAAAGCGATGTAGTTCCAAACTATAAACAATACATTGCATTGAAAAAGTACCCCTACGTAGACATTCGTGCGTTATTAAAGTTAAGTTCACTTTACGGATTATGTTTGTTATATATATGTTATTATTTATTGCTATGACTTTCCTTAGTAAATCATACTGCTGTTGTAACTGTTTCTTGTTGTACGAATAAAGCTCTGTGTGTAAGTTTTTGGATGTTTTTTGTTGTTGTTGTTTGGCACGCTGATGTTTTACTCCGCTTGTTTACAAATCTCATAACAGGAATGCAAATGATAAAATTAATTTTATAAATGTTTCACTCACCAAAAGTATAGGCTCACCTCGGAGCTTTCGGGGGCGTCGCGCTCCCTTCGTCAGCGTCGTCTGCTGGGATGCCACTAGCGGTTCAGTGCACACGATCGTGAGTACAGCTCAAGGCTGCACCCACGGCGCATGACTGAACCAGGGAAGAATAAGCCGCGGGCAAGGTGTGTCTCCCACGGTCACGGTTCAGTGTGGGCTTGGCGGCCTCGATGTAGATGGCCTCCTTCACCCCTCTCTGGAACCATCTGCTGTCTTGGTCCAGCACAGAATGGAAATGCCCAGCGATGGGAAACGATGGGGAAATAAACCTAAATCAAATCAGAATGCACAAATAAAATATGCTACGTGTTTGCCTGGGGCCTGTTGCATTGTGTACCCAACCGCAGGGTTAACATTCGGCTCGGGGAGCTATTGTTTTTGTCTGGTCCGTCCGTCCGGCGTGCCTCCGTCTGTCCGGCTATTCGTCCGTTTTTCTAAAACACTATTCAGTGTATCATCATCAAATTTAGCATACTAGTTTGCCAAGATGCAAGCTATCCACTGATGTATTTAGTTTTACATTAAGGTCAAGGTCGCGCCAGTTACGGGGTTCAAACCCCGAAACACATAATCGCTAATATCTCGCGAAGTTTTGCATGTATGCAGTTTTTTTCACAACATTTCTTGATGAATGGTCTATAACACAGTTGTCATGAATTTTTCTGTGCGCGCGTGTGCGCATGATCGCGCGCGCTCAAATCACGGGTCCGAACCCCAAGGCTATATATAAAAAAACTATTCAGCTACGTGCTGTTTTGATGCGTTTTTATGTAGTTACGTGCTGTTTTGATGCGTTTTTATGTATGTGAGCCGACACATTCCGATTTCGGAGTAGCTCGGCGATGCTGCGAGGGGACTTTGCAGCCGCTCGGCGTTGCACTTGTTGTTCTTGCTGATGTATCTGTCTTTGGTTTACTCAAGAAAGTTTTCAACAGATTATGATAGTACTGTGGACTGTTTGTGTTCCACTTTCGGCTCAATCCATTGATTGTTCGTGTAGTTTTATTTGAAATTGTAATGCAAGACTCCTTTTTATCACTTTTATTCATTTATTCGTTTATTTGCAAAATGACAGTTGGGCCAAGTTTAGGACATTGTGCAGACATTCAGGGTGTCATTTAATGTAGGCCTATGCCGTTTTAATGACCCTCCAGATCACGTGTCAAAATGACGGGTTTCACGTGTTTTCCCTCTTATAGCTGGTAAGAAATCTTGTTTTGACCAGGTTTGACTCTCATACAAAATGCCCCCAAATTCAAAGCGAAACATCATTATAAAGAGCAGCCTCAATTTGAAGTTGGGGACATTTGTATGTCGGTCACAGCTACCCAGACAAAAACAACCAAGTGTAAGTGGCTGTGTGTGTGTGCATGTATGTATGTACATGTATGTGTGTGGGTTTGTTACGGGTTCAGTCAAGACACCTCAGATTCATCTCTTATATCATCATGTAGACAATATTCATATTTTATGATACTCTTGTGATATTTGAGCGAGCCTCCTGAAAATGGAAAACTATATTTGTGTGTACCATCCTTTTGCTATTAGTTAAACCACATTCTCTCAGCAAAGTAATGCAATGGATTTTTGAAACGCCTGCTATGGACTATAGCAAAAAAATGTCAGAACATAAAGTATGAAGAAAACATGCACAAATTTAAAAAAAAAATTATGGCAACTTGAATAAATACTGTTAAAAGCACTGAGTCGATAACTATGCCATTGTGCAGCATTGTTCTTAGTATCCTTAGAGTAAGGCCGGGTTCACATTAGACGCGTAAGTTCCGTACGGAAAACCCTAAATAAGTGGAAGAAAGAAGGATAAAACTTTACGCATATAGGGGAAATTCGGACACGTGCGCAAATATTTCCCCTTCTTTGTTTCACTTATTTATGGATTGCGCACGGGTTTCCGCATGGAATATCCGCTTATGTGTGTACACGGCCTAAAGCTTGACGTCTTTTGCCCAAATGCTAAGCCGTATCAATTTACTGATCATGAATTTGATTATCGACGACAATCAGTTCTTCATACTATTCTTCATGTTATCTTTATATTCAACAAACAAACAACTACACGACACGTGTAAAGTGTGTAAAGTGACGTTATTTTATTCACAAGAGACAAAACAAAACTACTGGATATTTCGGCGAAAGCGCCTTTATCAACACAGACAAACAATTAAACGGCAAACAGCAAATATAGCAAAAGGAAATATCCGAAATATCCAGTAGTTTTGTTTTGTCTCTTGTGAATAAAATAACGTCACTTTTACACTTGTCGTGTAGTTGTTTGTTTGTTGTATGTTCCAGTGACGTTGTTTCAGGGTTTGTTGTTTTGGGGTTTGTTTATCTTTAGGGGAAGACGGGGTAAAAAGCGCATGGGCGGGTAAGAAGCCCACCCCAATTATCTCATGAAATAAAGAAAAGTTCAGTCAAATTTGCCCATGAGACGAATGCTAGACATTAACGCTCGTCTCATGGGCAAAATGAGACTGAAATTTGCTTCATTTCATGAGATAATTGGGGTGGGCTTCTTACCCGCCCATGCGCTTTTTACCCCGTCTTCCCCTAAGTTTCGATTTCACAACACGTCTATTTGTGTGCAGAAAATTAAATGTGCGCTATATTATGCCATCTAACATGATGAAAATTAAGAAAGAGCTCTCCAAAACACTTGCGTTTGTTTAATTTGCTAAAATCATCCCGTATTTTTTCACGATAGACTAAAGAATATTTGCTGTGGCAAGCTTGTTGTTTTGGTCTTCCATTTTTAAAGTTCAAGTCTCGTCACGCGAGAAATTTAAAAAAGCCGGAAGTATTTATATTTCCCATGATCCTTCAAATAGTTTGTCGCTTGCTACCGCGCCACAAAACATTTTCGACAAACGTCGGCAAAAGAGGTGTTTCTTAGCATCCTTTTTGCCGATTTGCGCTCACGCCCTTGTGAAACGCCCCCTGGTATGCATGGAGCGCACATAATTCTGCCAGTGTTGCTAACCATCCCGTGCAGAATGCTAGGTCAACCGTTACGTGTTATAGTTTGTGTTGGCGCTTGACTGTTTTTACTGGCACAACATGCACACAATATAGCAGTCTCCAATCAACAATAAACACACACACACACACACACACACACACACGCGCGCGCGCGCACAGACAATGAGAGAGAGGGAGGTTAATATATAAAAAAAAATTGCGTTTTGCTCTGTACCAAGCCGTCTAAACATGCTGATCTTTTTACAAACAGCTGTATCACAGCTTCATTTTCATCTGAAATAGGTGTCATAATCCTGTTTTCTCAGTCTCGCAATCCATGATCATAATCAAATCTACGCAATACATTCATAATTATTTATTACATTGGTGTCCGTGTGACACTTTAGAGCAAAGAAGGTTGTTTTGTTTTGTCTTCTTTGGTTTGGTCAATGACTTCTGACCGCTGAACCACTTACTTGTATTACTGACCACTTCATTAATTAATTGAGGTCACCGCGCGTGCGTTGCACGAGCCGAAGACAACAGGCTTGCTTCCAACATAAACTACCCTCCTCACACAATGGGGATGGTTGCATAAGCGAATCGATTCGGAACGCTCGTGTTGAATGTTCTGTGCAATTCCCGATTTCGCGATTCATTAGTCAACATACAATGAAGAGAGAGAGAGAGAGAGAGAGAGAGAGAGAGAGAGAGAGAGAGAGAGAGAGAGAGAGAGAGAGAGAGAGAGAGAGAGAGAGAGAGAGAGAGGAGAGAGATCACTGGAACACTGGGTGTTTAAAGTGAGGCCTCCGGCCTATCCACACGGGAACATGTACATTAAACAGCACAATAAA
Source organism: Phymorhynchus buccinoides (assembly GCA_017654935.2). Classification (NCBI taxonomy): domain Eukaryota; kingdom Metazoa; phylum Mollusca; class Gastropoda; order Neogastropoda; family Raphitomidae; genus Phymorhynchus; species Phymorhynchus buccinoides. The sequence goes on from CM065682.1 coordinate 7,983,034, forward strand.
AAAAAACAAAGAGAGAGAGAGAGAGAGAGAGAGAGAGAGAGAGAGAGAGAGAGAGAGAGAGAGAGAGAGAGAGAGAGAGAAGAGAGAGAGAGAAGAGAGGTAACCTTGGTTTTGTTTTTTTATTATTGCCGCCACTCTTTTCCAGATTAAATGTGTTTAACTGGCGAGATTCCTTTTCTTTTCGTATTTAAAAATATCAAGTATGGAGGCTTTGCTGTACAGTTATAGCATTCAAACGGGTCTGAATCTGATGGTTGCCGTTGAACTGATCGAAAATACAAAACAAAAAAAGCTGATAGTCGTAAAACTAAAACAAACATAGGCCTACATGCGGTACAAACTTCAGAGCGAACAATCTCCACAATTGACACAACACTCGAACTGCTCTTACTTAGTGATAATGTGCAATAGGAGATGTTAGGTCCGAGCGCTGCGTTATGTTGCAATTCACGAAAACCCACGTAGCATGCACACATGTATAACGCCCACCCTGTCTCTTTCTGACACATTCTATCCACTAACCCGACAACAACAACACAACCATTGCACCATAGGTCAGCTCTCTGCAATGCTTACACAGAAAACATTCCCATTCTTGGCGCAATTGTTACCCGGCCTCTTTTTGCTGGGGTAGGCCCAATATGCACAATAATGTGTATGCATGCATGCTTATACCTACACGCATACGTTTAACCCTTTCGCCGCCAGCCATTTTCATCAAAAAAATGTCCATTAAGCTTACCTGGGTAGAGAACAAAGTCTGTCTGTAGTATTGGGGATTCTTCTGTGACATATTTAAAGTAAGGCTTATCCTTACCTCCCAAAATTAAGAGAATAGGGTCTATGGATAACAGACCTTGATGTTATGCTTTTTAGTGACGTGGGTGTTAAATCATTGTGGTGCAAAAATGCGACATTGGCGGTGAAAGGGTTAAAGACGGGTCCTTACCCACACCCCCTTCCCACCCTCCCGCACTCACATACATGTTCACACAAACACACACACTGAACACTGAAAACTTTTATTTAACAAGGATGAAGATTTTAAGCAATGCCTATTCTTGTAATATACCCTTGGATAAAACAAAACAATTAAAAGTTGACACACAAAGATTTTGAGAGAGAGAGAGAGAGAGAGAGAGAGAGAGAGAGAGAGAGAGAGAGAGAGAGAGAGAGAGAGAGAGAGAGAGAGAGAGAGAGAGAGAGAGAGAGAGAGAGAGAGAGAGAGAGAGAGAGAGAGAGATAAAGAGAGAGAGAGAGAGAGAGAGAGAGAGAGAGAGAGAGAGAGGGAGAGAGAGAGAGAGAGAGAGAGAGAGAGAGAGAGAGAGAGAGAGAGAGAGAGAGAGAGAGAGAGAGAGAGAGCATCTATACCTATCCAGTCATCTGAACGGGACCATGAACCAGGCTTTGTTTGTGTCGAAAGATTGCATGATTACATGATGACCACACAGCCATGACATTCCCTTCTTTCCCTTCACATTCCACGACTTCCTCCTCGCAGCGGAATGATGTAACCGAAGCACCGAACAGAGGAAGAATACGTATAAAAGTAAACCATTGCTAATATCTCTGCTTATCTCCCCGTGGGGATACCGGGGGATCTTTCGTAAAAAATAGTTCCCCCACCTTCTTGAGGTTGAAGTTCTGTACTTGTAACTTCCTCTAAAATGTCACTCTCTTTGACTCTGCCTTTTCCCTTTCCTTTCTATCATCTACTATCTTTCTGACTTATTGGCCCATTCTCCTGACTTTTCTAAAGCAAATCTTCAAAATAATTGTTCTCCTTTGAGCTCCTCCGAAATCGGAATGTGTCGGCTGTACGCAGCGGGGAGACCGGTGAAAACTGAAAACCGGACACATGCGTACCTTACCCTTTATGGCCGTATGGCCTGGGAACGCAGAAGAAGAAGAAGACGAATCTCTGCTTAAGAAGTAATTATAATAATATTAGAACTTCGCCTCCTGTCGGGGTGGAAGAATAATCACACCATTTGGTGCAGGATTGCTTGTCTGCCTGTACAATATCTTATCGGGCTCTTTACTCAAATGGCTTTTATCATTGGTTGACATTAGCCTGTAGAAAGAGCCAATAGTAAATAAGAGCTGTACTATAAATTATATTCTACAGTATTGGAATATCATGCTACAGCTTAGTCTTTCGTGGAAGACTATGACTCGAACGAGAGGGGGGCCCTTGCACCGGCTCTGGTGCTGCAGCGAAAGGGATTGGTTGGCCTTTGGGGACCTTGCCTCCCCAACGCCAACTCTCGTCCTCAAATCCCTTTGGCCGAGGGAGTGGGGATGTAACCTGGGCAAGGAATCTCCACTACAAACTCATTCTCGCCCAGCCCACCAGAATAGTATCAGCGGATTCAGCCCATCTGCTATCTGGCAGTCATTATCGGAAACGACAGACAGGCAATAACAACAACAATAACAACAATATCTTATGAACCATTGCACAAAAACATATTAACTTTTATACTGTGCTATGATATCTGGAGTTGGCGTTTCTAGTCGAGCAACAGCAGCAGTACTGCAGGGAAGTAGCCGTTGAGCGAGAGAGTGAGTAAGCGAGTGAAGTTAAGTTTAACGTCCTGTTAGCCTTGACTCTTAAGGACACGTTGTCTGAAGGCGAAGTCTTTTTCTTGGGATGAGGATGAGGGATGATAAGATGAGAAGTGTTGCCTTATACGTAGCGACTCTGTATTGTTCATTTATTCCGTTGTCGGGTGATAAAGACTGTGACCTTTCCATAGTTTCCCTTTCTTTTGACAGAGCGAATAGAAATCGCAAATCCAAATTTTGGTCGGATGAAATCCTTCCACTTTCCCCCCGTGGGGATACCGGGGGGTCTTTTGTAGAAACAGTTCCCCCACCTTCTGGAAGTTCTGTGCTTGTAACTTCCTCTAATTATGTCACTCTCTTTGACTCTGCCTTTTCCCTTTGCCTACTGTCATCTACTATCTTTCTGCCTTACCCGGTCCATTCTCCTGCCTTTTTTCACGAAACACTTTCAGAAAACATTTCCTCCAGCCGAAGTCGGACTAAGATATGAAAAGATGAACTTGGCTGAGTATTGTGTGGGCTTGAAATGGGTGGGGGAGGGGGTTGAGAAAATTGTTTGTGAGATGCCAGATAGAAGAAGGAGTAAGTCATGCACGACTTGCTGGGCTTCACTATTTCTTAGTTAGGCGCATAACGGCAGCATGACGCAGCTGCGCTAGTAATTGACAGGAAACTGTCTTGAGTGATCGCAGAAGAAGAAGAAACCCTTCCAACCAGGTCGGAAGGAATTGGCGACTGCACCATTTACGTCCATCTCACTCAGGCAGTTGTGGGAATACAGCCAATGCTTGATGATAGTGAGGACAACACAGGGCCACAAGTAGTTGTTGTTAGTCCCCGAGCCGAAGGTTCGGGGAGCTATTGTTTTTGTCTGGTCCGTCCGTCCGTCCGGCCGGCCGGCCGGCGTCCGTCCGTCCGTCCGGCGTCCGTCCGTCCGGCTATTCGTCCGTTTTTCTCAAGAACTATTCAGTCTATCATCATCAAATTTGGTATACTAGTTTGCCAAGAGGCAAGCTATCCACTGATGTATTTAGTTTTACATCAAGGTCAAGGTCGCGCCAGTTACGGGGTTCAAACCCCGAAACACATAATCGCTAATATCTCGCGAAGTTTTACATGTATTTCAATGCAGTTTTTTTCACAACATGTCTTGATGAATGGTCTATAACACAGTTGCCATGAATTTTTCTGTGCGCGCGTGTGCGCATGATCGCGCGCGCTCAAATCACGGGTCCGAACCCCAAGGCTATATATAAAAAAACTACTCAGTTACGTGCTGTTTTGATGCGTTCTTATGTAGTTACGTGCTGTTTTGATGCGTTTTTATGTATGTGTACAGCCGACACATTCCGATTTCGGAGTAGCTCGGCGATGCTGCCAAGGGACTTTGCAGCCGCTCGACGTTGCACTTGTTGTTGTTGTTGTTGTCGTGCCCTGGCTTAAAGACTCCATGGATCATCCCATCAGACGAAGCACTTGAACACTATGGTACAAATGCACCATCTAGGGATGAGAACATTACGTGCGTGACCGTTTCTGATTACCCCGTCACGTGGTCAGCCACACGCAGGCCTTAGGAAGACACAGGTAGTTGAATAGAGTTCACAACTGAATTTTCTTCCAATTAAAAAGGTTAGATAATGTGAGGGGGCTTTTATCGTCTGCCATTATCACTGATACCCCTCTCCTCCCCCATTTCCCTATTCTTTTACAAAAGTAAAATATAGAGAATTGAATTGAATGAATTTGATTTATAGAGGGTGATAAAATAAGGACTAACATGGTTGTTTTTACATCCAGCCCTTTGGAAAATTGTTTTACATATATAAAAGTAGAAATGAAAAAGAAAATGAGCACAAACAAAGCAATATAAAGCATGCAAAATATAACCCTATAATAGTAACACAACAATAGCAAAATAGCAAAATCAAACCTAATGTTATTAACTATGCTCATTTTTAACATACACAAATTAAGAAGTAATCACATAGAGACGGGAAAATAAAACCCAATCCTACTTTTCATACCCATCTTTAACATGCACAAATTGAAAAGTGCACAAACACATGACAAAATCAGAGAGAGAGAGAGAGAGAGAGAGAGAGAGAGAGAGAGAGAGAGAGAGAGAGAGAGAGAGAGAGAGAGAGAGAGAGAGAGAGAGAGAGAGAGAGAGAGAGAGAGAGCACAAACACACATAATCATACTAATCATTAAGTAAAGATGTAAGCATGCACACAAGACACGCAGACACATAGATGCACCTAACTCACACACGTATACACGCACTTAATACATCTATTAGCACATTTGATGCAGACCTAGTCATATTTCTAGAGTGTGCAAGAAAGAAATAGAGAAAGAAAGACACACAGAGACAAAAAGAAAGAAAGAAATAAAGAAAGAAAGACACACAGAGACAAAAAGAAAGAAAGAAAGAAAGAAAGAAAGACACACAGAGACAAAAAGAAAGAAAGAAATAAAGAAAGAAAGACACACAGAGACAAAAAGAAAGAAAGAAATAAAGAAAGAAAGACACACAGAGACAAAAAGAAAGAAAGAAATAAAGAAAGAAAGAAGCAAACAAACAAAGAAAGAAAAAGGAACGAAGGAACGAAGGAATCAGAGCAAAAAAACACAAAGAATAGATGATGGAAAATCTGTTGTGACCTTTTGCTCTTCTGAAGCGAACATCTTGCCATAATTTAATGTCATGGCAGAAATAAGTATGATGTAGTATGACCGGTGGACCACTTCTCCTTCGCTAATTATACATACTCTTGCTTCGCTGTCCATCCGTCACCTACCGTTAAATGACGCGTGATGCAAATGAGGTCATAGGTCATTGGGTCAATGAAGGTGTCAGCGTACATGTAATGGGTTTCTGCAGATTGTGCGAAGGAATGCAGGAAGGGATGAGGAAGAGGCGATTGAATGAGTGAGAGAAAAAAACCCACAAAAACGGAAGAAAATAGATAAAAGAAAACGGCGGTGATAGCACAACCTTACTTCCAGTAGCCTACAGACAGAAACTAGAGCGTTAAGACGCTAAATCACCAACCGCGCGGCAGCGTTTTCGGCTCCAGTGACCTTGACCTTTGACCCATGACCTTCATTATCGAACTTGGCCTAGATCTCTCCATTACCTACCCGCATGCAAAATTTGAGCATCCTAAGTCCATCCGTTCAAACGCTAGAGAGGATACATACAAACATACAAACATAGTCCGCCTCAGACACGAGTGAAAACATTACCAATCCGCTCTCTACGATCGCGGTTGGCAACAATCGCACATAATTCGTTATGGTCGCAAGGTACATCACGTTATTACACATGACAAATACTCTTTTTTTTAATCTTTTCTTAACCCTTTCACCGCCAGCCTACTTCAGCCAAAAATGTTCTTGGAGTGCTTTTTTTAAAGTATTAGCGTGCGCGTTGCATATGCACATCGCGCGCACAAAGCTTTTGCGCGCGTTCTCGCACACACCGCGCGCGCGCGCATACGCACACACACACACACACACACACACACACACCGAGAGAGGGGGAAAATAGATACAAAGAGGGTGTTGCAAAAGAAGAGAGTCAGGCAGAAAGACAGAGACAGACAGAGAAGGGTTCTCGATCCAGTCCTAATATACTTAGTCCTATAGAACTGGGAATGCAAACAAAGAGAGAGAGAAGGGAAGAAAGAGAGAGGAGGGGAAGGGGGCAGATGGGGTGGGGGTGGGGGGATATGTTACAGCGTTGTAATGTGACCTCTTCCTTAATCCAAGCAAACATATCACACCACTTGTTGCTCAGCTGACAAACACACACACACAAAATTGGGGCCAATTCAGGTCAGAATTCACAATCACTGATCATGTCATTAACGGCTTATCGAAGAATGATGATCATGACTGTAACATTGCTTCATGGGCCGACATTAGCCAATACCCGATGCTCTTGCAATTCCCTTTTTCTCTCTCGTTATTATGAACAATGAGATGTACAAACCCATGCACTGATTATTGGAAGGAAGGCAATGGTATTTCACTTAAATAAAATTGCTCCAAGGACACCTGCCTTTGAGAACCGGTTCAAAAATCCGAACCGGTTTTAAACCGGTTTTACCGAACCGGTTTTTTTAACCAGTACTCGCATAACTAGTTTCACCTATGCAAACACATATTTATTTGTAAGAATATTCACACACACGCACGCACGCGCACACATACACACAATAAAGAAACTTATGACTTATAACACACACACACACACACACACACACTCAACTCAACACTCAGTCAAAGTCAAAGCCATACACCACCACAAACAAGAAGGCTTACTCTTGGTTTGCAAACACCCAATCTCCGCTGATAATCAGTGTTGTTTTTTCGAAAAGCGTTATTCTAAGAAAAACTTACTTTCAGCTTGCAGTTAAAAAACCGGTTCACAGCAACTCGAACCGGTTTTTCGAACCGCAAAAGCTTAGCACCGGTTTTTCGGTTCAAACCGGTTTTTCCCATAATAACTGATAATGTTGTTGAGGTTTTTTTCAATTTATTTGGAAAATGTAAAGAAAAAGTAGATTTTAAAAAAATTTGCTCCAAACGAATCACTAGCAATGTTACTACTTTTCTTCATAGAACGATAATAGATCTTCAGATAACGTAAAACATACTATTCAATTTATGCCGTTTATTTCATGTTCTTGTAAGATTAATATAGACAAGAAACTACTATTATCAGTTATTATGATTTTGGAGTTAGATATTGCTTTTATCCTATCTCGAGAGGCTTGCTGTTTATCACACGAAGTCGGAGATAGGATCGAGAGATAGGATAAAAGCAATATCTAACTCCAAAATCATAATAACGGATATATAGGGCCTACCGATGTGTATCAACAGAAAAGTAAGAAAAAGAAACAGGCTCAGATCTGCAGCGAAATGAAAACGCATCCATTTTTCACACCAGTTGTCGCAGCACACACACACTGTAACACGCATTCTTGCGCAAAGAATATAGTTCAACAAAATAGAACATTTTAACTCAAATGTACTTCATAAGATGTGGTAGCAATCCATAAACACAAACAGAAGCCACGAACTGAAACACTAACAACAATTCCTGTTATTTTAACCTGCAAACACCATCAATAAAACGTACACACTTAACGAGAGCGAGTCAATTTCAGCACGCCGTGAAAAAGAGGGGAGTCAGCTTTGACAAGAACGATCACAGGCCCCTAAAACACGCTTCTTTGTTTTCTTCTTTTTAACGAAGGTGCGCTAGCTCTTCGCGCAGGTTCTGTCGGCTCATTTTTTATTTCCGGACTGAAGATGAATTCGAGCTGTTTTGAGACAGTACTGCGTCTACATTATCAACATGGACTCTCCCTGTACCAAAATTGCATAGCTCGAATCGTCTGCTAAATCGACACGGTCATGGAGTTGAGTAGCCTAGGCTAGGCCATTTCAGGTGGCAGGCACAGAATGGTTTACCGTTTGTGTAGATCTGTGACAGCTGGTACTGTTGATTCAGTCGAACCATGAATCTGCGTTGTGTACCAGCATTAAATGTTGTCGTCAGCGCTGAATAAATCCTAGGGGTAACACTGCACAGCTTGTCAAATTCTGGGTGTGGTTGCAAGCCGTGAGATATATAACTGTGACGTCAAGTTTCTAATAGCAACGGTGTATTCTTACACGCGAATTTATACTAAGCCTATGGGTTAATATATGCAAATGATATCTCTGGATATTGTTTTATATCTCACGGCTGGCAGCCCTCTGTAGCACTACTTGGAGATCGGTATATTAATCGGTGCATTCTGAAGATTTAGGATATCGCTTGAAAGACTTCTTGTAAGATTAATATAGAAAATAAACAACTATTAATTGGTGCATTCCGAAGAATTAGAATATCGCTTGAAAGACTTTGCCCTGTGGTTATTCAAAAACTTGAAAAACACTTAGGCTTACGTGAGAGGGTTAAACATGAAGGTTACTTTTTCCTTTTTTTTTAGTAAAATGCCTAATTATTATTAGGCCTCTATTGTTCATTACCAGAGAAGCAGTGTGTGAGGCTTGTGGAATGCTTCTTCTTGCGTTCTAATAGGAATTGTTCGGAAATAATTAAGGGGAGTAATTTCATGGTGTGTGGAAATGATCTTGCCTAATTCAATCGGTCAAACAACGCAGTACGTCATTCTAAAACTTACGTCATTTATATTTTTGCGTCACACTTTGCAAGTTATATCAGTTTGTAGCTACTGGCCACCCCTCATTTTTCTAAAACAAAAATGTTTGCAAGTCGCTGACTCGCATCCTGCGGTTTCAAGCTTGGACGCCATGCCGCCGTGGTTGCTATGGGTTTGACCGAGTAAGTCGAGGTAATCAACTCTAATTTTCACAAAGTGCTCTCCCCTAGGTGTGGTTTTTTTCTCCGAAAATCGTCTATTTAAGTCCAAGAACTGGTGCCGTTTTCCCTTTTCCTTACAGCTGCTATAACCTTGCAACTCCCACGAGAATGATGATGACACAGTGGCACAGTGGTAGCGCGTTTGCCTCGTGTCAAGTAAACCCGAGTTCGAACCTGGGTACACTGCGCTACATGGGATTTGTCCTCTCACTTTGCACTAGGCCTTACGGTCTGAACGTGGGGTCTTTCGGATGAGACGATAAACCGAGGTCCCGTGTGCCCATGCACTTAGCACACGTTAAACCCAATAGCAACGAGAAAGTTGTCATTTGGTCAAAATTTTACCCACCCCCACTTCCTTCCTCATCAGCCACACAAAACTCGCATGCAAAGAACAAAACAAATGGGTGGCGCGCCTCTGGCTGCGACGCGCTCTCCAGGTGGGAGCAACCCGAATTTCATAGAGACGCCTCTGTGACTATAAAGTAACTAATGCCTAATGAATACGAATACGAATGTTTTATTGTGGGTAAAATGGGTAAACTTCAAGAGCTTCTTTACCCCGTGCCTTCTCACGCACACATTCACACCATGAGAAACTGAGAAAGAAACAA
>CM065682.1:7997624-8045124 GCA_017654935.2 Phymorhynchus buccinoides
AACCAACGGTGACCTCGTACTCCAAGCAAGGTCAAAGTGCAGGGCACCTGGGTCAGAGTTGAAGGACGTGTCAGGCGAAGAAGAGAAAGGCGATGAAACGCCGAGTGAAAAAGATGGAAGCGTGTTTGTATCCAATGGATCAGACGTAGCATCACACACCGTGCAGAAAGCATGGAACAACCTCTCTGCGAATAGTTCAGAGGAAAATTCCACACTTGATTTTATGAGTGTTGAATCTCCAATGGTGGCGGTGCCGGCAGTGCCAGAGCATGAAGATGACAACTGGACAAATAGTGCGTTGACAAATTCGTCAACTGTCGGTGTGAACAAAGGTTTTCAAACAACGATGTCGTTGCTTACTGAACCTCAGTCATCAACAGCTCACGAAATGGGAGAAAAAGAACTGAAAGTAAAATATCTGCAGAACATGAAGCATGAGTCTACGCTAAACGTATCGACAGACACTGAAGTGAATACTCCACTCAATAAACATGAGTTTAACTATACAACGGATGCTAAGCATTTGAAAACCGTAACTGATGACGTGAATGGTTTTGATGACGAAATGACCAGTGACGTCACGCGTGGAGTCCCAATCCCAGAAAGAGAGAAAACAGTCACTGGGTATGGAATGTCCTCTCGTTATACTAAAGGAATCAATGACAACGCGCGCTCTGACACAACATCACAGATAGTGGGTGATGACGTAGGCAAGGGTTCTGACATCATCATCACCAATGTGGATGTGGAGGACTGTCAAGAAGAGAAGGAGGAGTACACTATTCTTGGGTACCTGTCCACGACTTACCTGCCACCACCAGAGGTACGTCAAGCAAAAGAATGACCAAGGGTAGGCCATGGAGAAGGACAATGACGATAGTGGTTTAATTCCATAGGCCACCGGCCCCTACAATACAAAAATAACATGTATGGAATAGAATTCAGACTTAAAACAAAACATATCAAATCATAAGAGAGGGTACAACACATTCCTTGGTTAAGTAATTTCATGCCGTACATTATCTATCAATTCATTTTGGGGTTTTTCATAGCATAGAAAAGAAAAACAGCAAGATTTCTTGTATCAGAGAGTATTTCGCATTTCGTTAGTTGTGATAAGAAGTTTGGATTACAAGCTTATGCCTAGGGGAAGCGAGTGAGATAAATAAGGGGGTGGGGTGGGGGTGGGGGTGGCACAGTATCAGTAAAATGTTGACAAACTAAAACAAACAAACTAAAGACCGAGAAAACGTGAGAAAGGTTCAGAATAAAAACAAATTGAGATTTATTTCTAAAAGAAATGTTTATTTTTGTTTTATCTTAATCTAAATGTTTAAAGAAAGATCATACAAGGAAAATCATACTCTTAAAATAAGAGCATACTCTCTGTGTGTGTATGTGTGTGTGTGTGTGTGTGTGTGTGTGTGTGTGTGTGTGTGTGTGTGTGTGTGTGTGTGTGTGTGTGTGTGTGTGTGTGTGATCTCATGTATCGTTTATATCATTTTAAAGCTGAATAGTTATACGTTGTAACATTTCCTTAATAATACAGTGGAGTAAGCGTAAGTTAATACAAAACTGGATAACATGAAGAATACTGGTTAACGCACAAAAATCTGTTTGAACGGACGAAACCCCTCTATTATTAATCAATGCTTAACTTTTTAAAATAAAGGGTCATGCATAATAAAAAAATCTTTGTCTCCTGCATTTCGCGTTAAGAATGCTCGGTAAATATGAGCCTCAAATAGTTTATATCTTTGGCTTTGATTTTCTTCGTTGTTTTCTTGAAACAAGGTTCTGTATTAAGCTTTTTCCATGACGAATCTGTTCTCTTTATTCGATTCCTTCAACATTCCAGTGGTTAGATCCCAGCCTTCGTACCACCCACCATCTCTCACGCTACGTCACCTACTGCCAGGCGTTGGGCGCCGTAGTGGGCGCCATCTTGGGCGCCATGGGGGCAGATCACGTGGGCAGGAGGAGAGCACTCTACGCGTCCTTCGGTCTGCTGCTGGTGGCGCAGGGTATGACGGGACTGGCCGTGTCGTGGACCATGCTGGCTGCACTGAGGTTGATGCTGGGCATGTTCGCAGGTGAATGGGAGAGAGAGGGAGGGGACTGAAAAAGAATACAGTCGAACCTCAGTATTGCCACCACCCTACAGAATGGCCAACATTGCCCGTAATTGCGAGGTGACCGTTATACTGGAGACTCTTTTAGTAATACACTAGCGAACAAAAGTTAAGGCCCAGAAAGACAATCATCTCCGAAAACTCACAAACTCAATAAAACGCACCCAGCTCATAACAAAACTGAATTTATTCTTTTAACATTAAGTTCATACCAAAACATCTTTAATCAGAACGAGTTCAGTCAACAAAATGCTCTTTTCAACAACTTCCCCCTCCTCTTGAAAAGTCACACTCAGAATCAATTAGCGACCAAAAGTTAAGGCCCAGAAAGACATGCATCTCTGGGACATCCTTGACCGCCGATTTTCGGGAGAACCATCCTCCTCCAGCTGATGTCAATCAGTTGTTCCACTCCCTGCAGCAGGAATGGCTTGCCATCCCACAGCAGACTCTGGTGACACTTGTTCAGTCCATGAGGCAAAGATGCATCGAGTGTCTCGCCGCTAACGGGGGCCATACACATTACTGACTGTTCCAAAGTGCATTGATTCTGAATGTGTGACTTTTCAAGAGGAGGGGGAAGTTGTTGAAAGGGGCATTTTGTTGACTGAACTCGTTCTGATTAATGATTTTTTGGAATGAACTTAATGTCAAAAGAATAAATTCAGTTTTGTTATGAGCTGGGTGCGTTTTATTGAGTTCGTGAGTTTTCGGAGATGATTGTCTTTCTGGGTCTTAACGTTTGTTCGCTAGTGTAGATAAGAAGAGAAGAGACTGAATACAAAATGTCGCAAAATAGTGCGCTTATAAGCTTATAGCTTGTTGTGCTCATAAAATAATTTGTGTACACTGCAATGTATTATGTTAATAAACTTTGTTTAAACCAATACAAAATGTCCTGATTGCCTGGGTGTCTGGGTATTGTAAGTTTTTAAAGGTGATGGGCGGCTTTTTGTTATTGAAAAATCGTTTCAAATCGGCTCCCAGTGAAAACCACGCTTCTTTTGACTACTATAGTTTGAACAATACGGTTTTCTCACCTATTTTGGCTATATCTTGTTCGTCTCCAACTCACCTGAAGCGGGAATCGAAATATGTTTTGTTTGAAGCGCCGGGTTTTGTTTCGCCTCGTACAGCGAAGTTGGACCAGGGAAGATGATGACAATAATGACGATGACGACGATGATGGCGAAGTCTGCCAATAAATGATGACGAAGATGATGATGGTGACTACGACAACGACAGTACGACGACCACATCGACGAGGACAACTACAACGATGATGATGACTTGAAAGTGCACTGATGTATTTTAACTGCTGTCGTGGTTTTCAGGGTCCTGTCTGGTGGTCAGCCTGGTCTTGCCCTTGGAAATGGTGGGCGGGGGGTGGAGGGACGCGGTGGTGTGCAGTGGCGGGGGGGGGGCCGGTGGGGGGGTGGGGGTGCTGGTGCTCTCCCTTCAGCTGCTGGTCACGCCCCACTGGAGATACCTGGCTTTCCTCACGGCTGGACTAGGCTTGCCTCTGATGGGGACCTATTTGTTAGTTAGTTGGTCTACGTGTCTTTGTTTGTCTGTCTTTATCTCTTCGTTCTTCTATCCGACTTCGGACTAAAACTACTGTAGTTAAACTTGCAGATGATAAAAGCCTTAGACTAAGTAAGCTTTAGTCCAGTTAACTAAGTATAAAAGCAACATTTTGTTCACACTGAATTTCAAGGACTGTAGGACTTGCTTCTCGGCCTTTTGGCTAAGACAGTGATTCAGGAACATAAATTTTTTGTTTATACCCTGGTTGGTTTGTTCAGCCCGTCGTACATGGCGAAAGCCGATACGCGACGCTAAACTGAACTTCCATCCACACTGAATTCTAAACCAGTTTCTACTCACATTTACGTATCCCTCACATAAATAATAAATCAGGGTTGTTGTGGGTTTTTTTAGTGTTTTTTGTTAGGCCTATCTATCGGTTCACTTCCTCTGGTTTGTAGGCCCTATGCTTTACAAAATAATGTTGTTCTTCTTGTTTAGTGTTGTCTCAGAGAGCGCAAGATGGCTGCTGTGTCACCAAAAGTTCCCGGATGCGGAGTCGACCCTGAAGGAGGTCATTTCCTGTAACGCAGGCGCAGTGCCCGATTTCCTGTGGCTGCTGGACCGATGTCGGCGTTGCGTGCTAAGCACCATGCACACTAAACAGTACACCTTCCTCGACCTCTGTCACTCCACGCAAATGACCAAGTGGACCCTGGCCCTCCTCTATACGTGGTGAGTATATGGTCAAGATTTTCTAGAACTTCTCCAGAACTATGGGCTGAAATGTTAACCTGTATAGCCTTACCTGGTTAATGTCCAAAAATGTTCACTTTCTTCTGGTTCTTGCCTTTCTTACTGCAGATTGAGTACTTCATCCTCTATCATTTGCTATATTTAACACTAATTTTCATCCATTTACATAATGAAACACATGCATTCAATAATACTAGAAGATAAAGACAAGACGGAGAAACGCAATGAAGCAGGACTGTGAAAAATGCCGCGATGTACTGCACTACATAGGGGTGGGGGGGGGGTGGGGGGGGGGGGCATATTAGATAATGGCCTTTATCATGACTGCGATTAATTATTCAAGAAAGATAATTAGCTAAAAAGGTTAATAAAATACAGCTTATATGTTTGGTAAGAAAGGCAAATGTGAAAATACTTTGAGAGCCGAGAAATGTAGGGGGGGGGGGGGGGGGCACATCTTGACCATGTATATGGGCATGAATTTCACAGACAAGTACTTCATTTATAGAATTTATTTTTATTTTTTGCTGCTTCAGTGGATTTTGTTTATGGTAACTTTTGTTTTCGGAAGTAGTGTGTGTGTGTGTGTGTGTGTGTGGGGGGGGGGGGGGGGGGGGGGGGGGGGGGACAAGTTAACTTTTTAAAAGTTTGTTGTTTTTTTCGTTAAGTGTTTCTCTTTTAAGGCTTAACTGTTTCACTTTAAAGTTTACGGTACGTTTTGATTGTCTTCGAAATAGTATTCACCTGTTTGTTTGTCTGTTTCTTTTCGATGAAGAGTAAGTAGACCTAGACCTCTAGTTAAAAATGAAATGCAATATTGGTGTTCTATGGAATAGGCCGATCTCCTTCATTATAAACTCTCTCTCTCTCTCTCTCTCTCTCTCTCTCTCTCTCTCTCTCTCTCTCTCTCTCTCTCTCTCTCTCTCTCTCTCTCATCTTTGTGTTTAGCTCTGTATGTAGGCTATAATAATATGCATTGCCGCGTTTATGTTCTACGTTAATATGTGTATCAAGGACAGATTGGAAGAATAGGCCTTGCCTAAAATCTATATCCTTGGAAAATAAAGTTTATGTTTTCAAGTTCTCTCTCTCTCTCTCTCTCTCTCTCTCTCTCTCTCTCTCTCTCTCTCTCTCTCTCTCTCTCTCTCTCAACTCTCTCTCTCTCTCTCTCCAACAGTCTCGTGTCCTCCACAGTCTATTTCTGTCTACTGGCCAAGGTGAAGATGATGACAGGCAATGTCTACCTGGATACGTCACTTCCCTTCATCGTGGATTTGCCTTTACTATGGTCTGCCGTTGTCGTCAATAGATGGTAAGTCATGAATTTACTGTTGCAGACAATGTTGAAACTAACTGAGCTCATACACACAGGCAAAACACTTTGAAACATTTTTTCCCGTACGCACGCACGCATACACGCTGATACGTATGCGCGCACACACATACACACCATACCTTACATGTGAACGCACACTTACCATAGGCTATTACGAGACATTGTGTATCCTACAACAGTCCAACAGTCTCCATTCATACCTATATTGGCGCACAGGATGTTTGCTCTCTGAATAAATATCATCCGACCCAAGTCCAGGCAAAACATGACTTCTAAAGGATCACCCACATACGATTCGACTAAGTGTGATCCGATTTTGACATTTGTGATGTGTGATTGACGTAAAATTATACTGTCTACATGAATCTGATGAAATCTTACTTGTTATGTTCACTACATTTTGTAATCTCCCGTACCGTACAAGAATCTGATAAAATAATATCTTATTTGATGGGTGTATTGGGGTCTACATGAGTAGGCCTACATTGAACGAAAACAAGTAGTTATTTTTAGACGGAAGTATTTCACGTGAATCATGACTCACAGACATCGTCACAGCAATCGTATCGCACTGGGGTCAAATCTTACGAGTGTGGCTAGCCCTTAACTGAGTAGTGGCGTGTGCGCAAGATCTATGGGACCTCGAGTTTAAGTCTCATCCAGTGCACGTATTTCTATAATATTCAGGGCTCCCAATCGTCTCGCAAAACAAGGGGTCCCGGGGACTCCTTCACTTACAGTATAGAGGGTCCTAGAGGCGGGATAGAGGGTCCCAATAGTATAGCGAATGCTAAAAAGATTTTTTATAGTGCATCCCTGGGACCCCCTGCACATTCTTTCAGAGGGTCCTTGAGAATGTTAGTGCTTCATAGACCCCCAAATGGGGTCCCTGGGAGCCCTGATATTACTAGCGCTCCGCCAATGTGCCTCACTCTGCTGGCATGATACGCGCGACTCATCCCATGGTCTTCAGTCCACTAAATCCCTCGAGCGATGCTGATCACGAAGAGATCCAAAGGTGTTCATACTATGGTCTCCAATGTTGGAGAGCGTCGCATTGCACGAAGTTGAACCCCTTCAAACTATCTCCTACAGCATTGTCCGGGTTAGGCTTGGCTTACGCCAACGATGTTCAAACTACGGCCGTCTCCGGTATTCTGCGCAGGCGCTCGCACACACACACACTCACAAGGGTAAACACACACATACACTGTTGCGCGCATGCATACATACACGCACGCACGGCTCACGCATGCATGCACGCGCGCGCACACACACAGAGATTTTGTCAATATCACACAACATAATTAAAGACACACATACAGAAAGTGAATGTTAGGAATATAAATAATGGTCTATGGTCTACAGTCTAGGTGGACGCTGGTGGCTCTTTCTCAACTCGGTGTCTCTTTTTATATACACACACGCGCGCGCACACACACACACACACACAGGACAGACACACGACAGAGACACAGAGACAGAGAGAGAGAGACACACACAGAGAGAACGTTACCATAAGAAATGTAGATGGTCTGCAGGGCTGGACCAAATGATTCGTAAAGGGGGGTTTCCGCAAGGAGTCCAGGGAGCTGCATAGGTCCTGGGTTAAGGTGTAGTGGCCTTGTGGGGGCACAGGGGGCAAAAAAAACATTGCCCCCCCCAAATACCATTAAGCTTAACCAGCTAAACAATTTAGGTTAACCAAAATATAGATTATACAAATAAAGTACATGCGCAAATTAGGGCAATGTTTTTATTTTTTTATTTTTTACGTAGCAAATTAGGGCGGGGGGAGGGGGGGGTGTCCGGAAACCCTGGAATCAGCTCCGCCCCTGGTCTGTGTTCCACAGTCTAGGTCGACGCTGGTGCCTGTTCCTCTACGCGGAGTCCTCGGGTCTGGCGATGACGTCAGTGCTCGTGCTGCACGTGACGGGCAACCTGACCCCTGACCCTGCCCCGCTGCTGACGGGCATGTCGGTGCTGGGCAAGCTAGGGGTCACGGCCTCCCTGGGACTTCTGCTTGTGACGGCTGTGGAGATGTACCCCACTGTGGTCAGGTAGAGAGGGGGAGAGGGTAGGGGTGGGCGTAGGGGGGGAGGGGAGCAGTGAGAGGGAGGCGGAGGGATAAAAAAAAGTGTAGGGAATCAAAAGAGAAAAATGGGGGAGAGCGGATCGGGTAAGATTTAGGAGGGAAGAGAGAGAGAGAGATGGGACAGGGATCTTCTGACAGGCATAGAGAGAGAGAGAGAGAGACAGAGATTCAAATCAGAGAGAGAGAGAGAGACAGACAGACAGACAGACAGGCATGATTTAGGGAGAGGGAGAAGCATGACCAGAGAAGAGAGAGAGAGACAGAATAGAAGAGAGAGAGAGAGAGAGAGAGAGAGATAGGCACAGAGAGAGAGAGAGAGAGAGAGAGAGAGAGAGAGAGAGAGACAGAGAGAGAGAGAGAGAGAGACAGGCACAGAGATAGAGAGAGATAGAGAGAGAGAGAGAGAGAGAGGAGAGAGACAGAGACACACAGAGACAGAGAGAGAGAGAGAGAGAGAGAGAGAGAGAGAGAGAGAGAGAGAGAGAGAGAGAGAGAGAGAGACAGACAGACACACACACAGAACGAGAGAGAGATAAGAGAATGAGAGATGGAGAGAGAGAGAGAGGGAGGCTGGACCAGAGATGAGAGAGAGAAAGAGAGAGAGAGAGAGAGGACAGACAGGCACAGAGAGAGAGAGAGAGAGAGAGAGAGAGGAGATAGAGTCCTGAGAGAGAAGGACAGACAGACAGCACAGAGTGAGGGGAGACAGACAGGCACAAAGAGAAGAGAGAGAGACCAGACAGACAGACAGACAGAGATTAGAGAGAGAGAGAGAGAGAGTTAGAGAGAGAAGAGAGAGAGAGAGAGAGAGGAGAGAGAGAGAAGAGACACTGGACACTGGACACTGGACACTGGAATTTATTTGACAGGATAAAGATTTTAGGCGATGCCTATTCTTACAATCTGTCCTTGGATAAAAGAAAAGCAAATTTAAGAAACAAAAAAACATTTGTATACAATATCTCTCTCTCTCTCTCTCTTCCTCTCTCTCTCTCTCTGACTCTCTCTCATACACATTACATTGTTTATACATACATAAAAAAAAAAATTAAATTTAAAAAAAAACCCCACATAGTGAAACAAATAATTGATGACAAGTAGGAGGTGAAAGCAACATCAATCCAAACACATTTAACAAGCAGTTTAATGGCAAACAAATAAACAAAGCATAAAACTGAGATGTAAACACCAATTGACATATACCATGCATATCACATGTAGGTGTACACAAGGCAATACAGTTATACAGTGTGCGTTCAAAATGACACAGGATTTAAGCAGGGCTGTAAATTATGTTTGCCCGCACCATCTTTTTGTATCGTGAGATGGAAGGGCATAACTGAATGGAAGAGGGAAGGGAATTCCAAATTGAGGAACCTGGAAGGCAAAACTTGATTTGTATTTGTCAGAGAGGGGAGAGGAGACGAGAGAGAGAGAGAGGAGAGAGAGAGAAAGAGAGAGAGAGGAGAGCACCCCCCCCTCAGAGAGCCCCTGAGAGAGAGTTCCAGAAAGGCTAGGTCGACAGAGGAGAGAGAGAGAGAGAGAGAGAGAGACGCGGAGAGAGAGAGAGGTCTGGCGATGAGAGTCAGAGCTCGAGAGAGAGAGAGTGACGGAGACAGACCTGACAGTCAGGCACACCCTGTCCCGCTGCTGAGAGGAGAGTCGGAGAGAGGGCAGAGAGAGAGAGAGGTCAGAGGCCTCCCTGGGAGAGAGAGACGAGAGAGACGAGCTGTGAGAGACAGAAAGGCCACTGTCAGGCACACAGGTAGAGAGAGAGAGAGAGAGAGAGAGAGAGGAGAGAGAGGAGAGGGGGGAGAGAGAGAGAGAGAGAGAGAGAACGAACGAACGAACGAACGAGTTGGAAAAGAATAAGCATATTAAACACACTTCTTTTCATCTTGGGAGTCAAGAAGAAAATGAGATCCAAATGAGAGAGAGAGGAGAGAGCGAGAGAGAGGAGAGAGAGAGAGAGAGAGAGAGAGAGAGAGAGAGAGAGAGAGAGAGAGAGAGAGAGAGAGAGAGAGAGAGAGGAGAGAGAGAGAGAGAGAGAGAGAGAGAGAGAGAGAGAGAGAGAGAGAGAGAGAGAGAGAGAGAGAGAGAGAAAGAGAGAGAGAGGCACAGAGAGACAGAAAGGCCGACAGTCAGGCACACAGAGAGAGAGAGAGAGAGAGAGAGAGAGAGAGAGAGAGAGAGAGAGAGAGAGAGAGAGAGAGAGAGAGAGAGAGAGAGAGAGAGAGAGAGACAGAGAGAGAGAGAGACAGAGAGACAGAGGCCGACAGTCAGGCACACAGAGAGAGAGAGAGAGAGAGAGAGAGAGACAGAGAGAGAGAGAGAGAGAGAGAGAGAGAGAGAGAGAGAGAGAGAGAGAGAGAGAGAGAGAGAGAGAGAGAGAGAGAGAGAGGCACAGAGAGACAGAGAGACAGTCAGACACAGAGAGAGAGAGAGAGAGAGAGAGCAGAGAGAGAGAGAGAGAGAGAGAGAAGAGAGAGAGAGAGAGAGAGAGAGAGAGAGAGAGAGAGAGAGAGAGAGAGAGAGAGAGAGAGAGAGAGAGAGAGAGAGAGAGAGAGAGAGAGAGAGAGAGAGAGAGAGAGAGAGAGAGAGAGAGAGAGAGAGAGAGAGAGAGAGAGAGAGAGAGAGAGACAGAAAGGCCGACAGTCAGGCACACAGAGAGAGAGAGAGAGAGAGAGAGAGAGAGAGAGAGAGAGAGAGAGAGAGAGAGAGAGAGAGAGAGAGAGAGAGAGAGAGAGAGAGAGAGAGAGAGAGAGAGAGAGAGAGAGGCACAGAGAGACAGAAAGGCCGACAGTCAGGCACAGAGAGAGAGAGAGAGAGAGAGAGAGAGAGAGAGAGAGAGAGAGAGAGAGAGAGAGAGAGAGAGAGAGAGAGAAGGCCGACAGAGGCACAGAGAGAGAGAGAGACAGAGAGAGAGAGAGAGAGAGAGAGAGAGAGAGAGAGAGAGAGAGAGAGAGGGAGAGAGAGAGAGAGAGACATATTGAGACGAAGTGATGTGTTTGGTTGCACCAATGACGGTATGAACTACTGTGTTGGCAGATGTGTGGGGGTGTCGGTGGCAGTGGCAGGCATGGCGGGGGGATTCCTACTGTCTGAACTGCTGGCTTTCCTGGTAAATTGCATCAATAACTCCACGTGGGAATACCGGGGGGTCTTTCATAAAAATAGTTCCCCCACCTTATGGAAGTTCTGTGCTTGTAACTTCCTCTAATCTGCCACTGTCTTTGACTCTGCCTTTTCCCTTTGCTTTCTGTCATCTACTATATTTCTGACTAATTGGCCCGTCCCCCTGCCTTTTGTCAAAAAACATCTTCCAATTAATTGTTCTCCTTTGAGCTCAGCGGGGAGACCAGTGAAAACTGAAAACCGGACACATACATACCTTACCCATTATGGCCATATGGCCTGGGAACACAGGAGAAGAGAAGAAGAGTATCAATAAGAATGTATGTCTGGGTGCCTTCACGATCGCGCGGCACGTGTGTGTATGTGTGTGCGCGCGCGTGTGTGTGTGTATGTGCGCGCACGTGTGTGTGTGTGTGTGTGCTTACGTGCATTCATTTGCTAAACATTACCAATTTCTTTGATATTCCAGGAGTCCTATTACTACACGACTTTATTCCTGATCATAGGAGCCCAATGATGTCCATGGTTACCGTAGGATGGATTGCTCTCTTGTCATGTATCTCACGTTATTGGATTTTTGTTTCATGTTTTTATTCCATTTATGTAAAGCGCCCTGTAGCCTACATAGTAGAATGGGCGCTATATGATAAATGTTCCTCATCATTATTTACTCAAGTAGACCCACGACATAAATTTCACGTGAATCATGACTCAATTCGTCACAATTGCATCGCATTGACCGCGAATCGTATACCATGTAGCAGGGCCGTTAGTTAACTGTTTGACCCATGTGTTCGTGTTTCAGGAGTCCTATCACTGCACGACCTTGTTCCTGACCCTGGGGGCGCTCATGTCCAGTGTAGGACTGACCGGTCTGCTGTTGCCGGACACTCTGCACTGCCCACTGCCCAATGTGTTGCCATGCCGACACCGCACCCTGCCGCTGCCCGAGGGACTGAGACGGCTCAGTGATATTCTGTGATGTTTTGTTTTACTCACACATACAAACACTGACGTACACATGCATATGCAAACACAGCATGCAAGCACCCCTTCATGTGCATGCACACACAGTGTCTATGCAAGCACCCATGCACACGCACATACAGCATCTATACAAGCACCCCTGCAAATGCCACACACACATGCACGCACAGCTTCTATTGGCCACTGCAACTAGGGTTATCAACGCCCCTGACGGCAAGAGTTAAGCCCTTGTTGATCAGTATCCAAAAGGGCATTCACTCTTGCAAAAGGAAGCCATTAAGTGGCCTCAAATAGGGTTATTGGCGAGGGTTATTCCCTTGTTTGGTCAGTACTCGACAACCATCTTCCCCCACCCACCAAGGGCATTCACTCTTGCAAAAGGTGTTCTTTGCAGTGGCCAATAGAAGCACCCTTCTTCTTCTCTTCAGGGTCTACGATCAGTATGCTGACCATTCTGGCTCCTTTGGAGAGAAAAAGACTGAAAAATGGGGGGCCGGTCTGTTCTTTACTGAGGACATGCCTGCTTAACTAATATTGAAGGGACAGGAGGGTGGAAGGGGTTTTTTAAGCCCTTGCATTATACACATACACACACACAGCATCTACACAAGCACCCCTGCATATGCACAAACACAGCCTCTATACAAGCACCCCTGTACACACAAATTTCTTGATCACATTCTTGTCAATTTTATTTATATCATGTTTCATATGATGTTTATTGATCTGAATCTAAGATCCTCTATCACACTGAAAATGACTCGAAGTATTAATGTGCCTGTGTATCTTGTTATATATGTATCTATATGTATTTGAGCGTGTTTCTGAACTTCGCTGTTTTGAGAGAGATAGTCACCGAAAGATACCTACCAAATTCGAAGGAGAGGGAGAAAGAGAGGAGAGAGAGAGAGAGTCCGGCGGATACGCGTTTCGCGCATTTGCCGAACCGCGCAAATGACACGGCCGCCTCGGTTGCCGAGCCGAGGGCTCACAGCAAATTTGAAGCGATTCGGTGGGTGCAAAACGTCGGAGTTATAAGGCCCGTTTTGTGTTTCAGACAGTTTACACACACGCACACGGGACACTTGGCTTTTTACTACATGATTTGATGGGACAAAGGGTGGAAGGGAATCCCTTGCATTATACACATACACACACACAGCATCTACATAAGCACCCCTGCATATGCATTGACACCACTTTGACTTTATACAAGCACCCCTGTACACACAATTTCTTGATCACATTCTTGTCAATTTTATTTATATCATGTTTCAAATGATGTAGTTTATTGATCTGAATCATCAGGGTGGGATCTATCACACTGAAAATGACTCGAAGTATTAATGTGCCTGTGTATCTTGTTATATACATTATATGATTTGAGCGTGTATGTTTTGTTAAAAGAGAGAGAGAGAGAGAGAGAGAGAAATAGAGAGAGAGAGAGAGAGAGAGAGAGAGAGAGAGAAGAGAGAGAGAGAGAGAGAGAGAGAGATATGGTACTCGGGTGGGTGCATGCATTTTTGTTTTTTTGTTTTCATGTTTATTTCAGAATTGTTGTGTTATAGATGGCTTGATGTAAAAAAAGCAAATTATTGCTTATTCAATGTTCCATCGGAAAATAAAAAAATTGACTTTGACTTTGACACACACACATTGTGAAAGACAGGCAGGCAGAGGCATCAAAAGGAATAGGAGGGGAGAAGGGTGGGATCAAGGACTCGGAGAGACGGTTAACCAACTGAAAAGAGACACACCAGATGAAAGAGAGAGAGAGGGGAGAAACATACAGCGGAAGGGAGGGAGAGAGAGAGAGAGAGAGAGAGGGGAGAAGGCGGGGGGCTGGTAAACAGAGGTTAAGACAAAAGTGAATTATGGGTACATGGTACAAGTATGTTTCGGGCAGGAAAGGGGTGCATTGTGAATTTGTGTGCGGATGTGTGCATACAAATTATAATATGTACCATATTATGTACGAACAAGATAACATAATGCTTTCAATTTCTTCTTCTTCTTCGCCATAGGCAGCCAACTTCATCACGTTGAAGATTCTGCTGCACTGTAGGGGGTAGTACAGAAAAGAAAGAAACCGAGGTACAGCTTGAAGAAGAAATATATAGCGCAAAGAAGGAAATTTCGGTTTTCAGGTCACACTTCAAGGTGAAGGTCAGCATGGCGATAATGTATGCTCGGATGTTTTCTACTCTATGGTATACAGTACCACACACAATCTGAAGCGCTTATTGTCAAGTACAAATGTGGAAAATATGGCTTAAAACCTAATTTGTAGACCCCTGCCACTTTCAAGGCCTACCGAGTACAGATCTCCCGGACCTTGACCTTGATCGTATGCCATCATCAGAACGGGCATAAGCCAAAGTACCTACATGCCAAATTTGAAGACTCTAAGACCAACGGTGTGGAAGTTATGGCCCCTTAAAGATTTTCGGTTTTCAAGGTCATACGCCAAGGTCAGGACGGCAAATTATTTTGCGCGGATGCCTTCCTCTCATTGTGACACACCACCACACAAAATTTGAAGCGATTCGGGATATATATTCTACAAATCTTGGGACAGACAGAAAAAATCCGAAAAAAAACCGACCTTTGCAAAACACGATCGGCAAAGGACAATAAGTTCAGCAAGGATACTGTAGAAAGTGAACTGAGATATTACGGGGAGAAGATAGATCCCAAAACAGTTAGGGATAATTTAAGTATTGTTTGATTTGACACGCCATTTGCTGTGCAGTCTCCTTTTTTTTTAAAGGTTAGTCAGATATTGAAGATTGATTTTGTCCACAT
The DNA here is from genome assembly GCA_017654935.2 of Phymorhynchus buccinoides. Lineage (NCBI taxonomy): Eukaryota > Metazoa > Mollusca > Gastropoda > Neogastropoda > Raphitomidae > Phymorhynchus > Phymorhynchus buccinoides. Next base: position 8,012,398 of record CM065682.1, read on the forward strand.
GATAGACCCCCATATTTCCACACTGTTGTAATGGTGCTACTTTTGGTTTATTATTATATGTAACAATGTTAATGTTAAACTCTCTTTAAACAAAATTTCATGCGTTTTTTGTTTGTTTGTATTCACACTGTCTAATGTAGGACGATTTCTGATAATGCAGTTCATTTTAGCAAAGAGTATGAAAGTCTAGTCTATATTCTTAGTAGTCTACCTCAAATTTTGTATAAATCAATTAAAAATGATAAATATTTGAAGTGCTAATGTTGTCTTTGTAGTTCTCTTCATGTGTCTGCATGCCATCTGTTTTAAACACAAACTATAATAATATAATTTCCAATAAATTCAGATTTAAGATGTTTTCAACTAGATCAAATATTTAAAACTAACGTTTCTTTGAAAATTCTGTGCATTTTGGACACAAATACAAGAAATTAAATAACTGCCAGGAAATCTGTTGGAAACTTGTTCATTTTTAACTGGACAAAAAATGTTACGCACTCACCTTCTCCTAACATTTCATTCTTCAGCATTACATTCACTGATCCATAGAACCGGCTGCTCCATCTCTGTAGTCAAATTCACTCCAGCCTTTTCACCTAGGCTTAAGGCTATGTGTCAGACCAGTTGAGAGGCTTGAACACCACGGCTACATCAAAATGTTGTTATGCTCTGCATTAGTTATGCAGGGATTGTCTTTAGCCATGACAAGCTCCTAGCATAACATCAGTATCCAAAATCTTCCGAAGTTGGAGTGTGCTGCCTACGTGGCGGGGTAATAACAAACGGTCACACACGTAATGTTCTCATCCCGAGCTGGTGCATTTGTACCATAGTGTTCAACTTCAAGTGCTGTTGGGATGATCCCAGGAGTCTTTAAGCCAGGGTAGGACATCTCCTTCAGCCTTTGATGTGCTGGTACATTTCATTTCTGTTAAGAAGTTGCTGGGCTCTTTCGCTATTTCACCATTTTCTTCTTCTTTGTGTGTGTGTAACTCTATGTGTGTGTGTGTGTGTGTGTCTGTTTGGGAGTGCTGCATCTGGGTTTTTTCTCGTTTTTCTTCTAAATATTTCAAGCAATTATGGGAAAACATGCAGGCAGTGGTGTAGCCAAGTCCACACTACAACCACCCGCGACAAATGCCCTATTAATACAGAGGAAAAAATGCTTTGAAATCTGCCAAGCACAATAACTCAATTTCAGTTTGCGCATAGCTCAAATAACCACTACCCAAAGCAAAAAACATGCACTCCCCCCAAACTGGGAAGACAGGGTCATTAGTTATTGGAATCATTTTAGAGCTGGTCTTGCATTGGAAAAAGGCATGGTTATGACCTTGAATTTGAGTGAAGATCTTGAATAAGATAGTTTACCGCAACTACGGTCAAAACATGCATATATATATATATACATCATTGTGCAATCAAATATATCATCGTTTCCAAACAACGTTTTATTGAAGGTGTAGAGTGGCACAGAGGTAATGCGTTCGCCTCGTATACAATAAACCCGAGTTCAAACCTGACTACAGGGATCTTTCCTTTCACTCTGCACTAGGCCTTACGGTTTGAATTTGAATGTGAAATCTTTCGGACGATAAACCGAGGTCCCGTGTGCCCATGCACTTAGCACATGTTAAAATCAGTAGCAACGAAAAAGTTGTCATTTGGTCAAAATTTACACACACACATACCTCATTCCTCATCAGTCACACAAGTCGCATGTAAAAAAATGGGTGGCAACCCAAATTTCATGTGTGACTAAAAAGTACCAAATACCAAGTACCATAGTGCAAGACAGACTTTTTTTTAGATCATCCCAAGTGTATTTTTAGCTGTCGACAAGTGTGTCTCAAAATCTGTTCATAATTTAAAAATAAATTCAACAAAGTAGTGAAAAAGTGACAAGACTTTCTCAAATCTGTTCATAATTTTTTTTAAAATTCTGCAAAGTAGTGAAAAAGTGACAAGTCTTTCTCAAAACCTGTTCATAATTTTAAAATAAATTCTGCAAAGTAGTGAAAAAGTGACAAGTCTTTCTCAAAACCTGTTCATAATTTTAAAATAAATTCTGCAAAGTAGTGAAAAAGTGACAAGTCTTTCTCAAAATCTGTTCATAATTTTAAAATAAATTCTGCAAAGTAGTGAAAAAGTGACAAGTCTTTCTCAAAATCTGTTCATAATTTTTTAAAAAAATCTGCAAAGTAGTGAAAAAGTGATGTATTTAAGTAATGCAGTGTAACAAACCTGAATCTGAATGACAGCAACTTTCAACACGATGCCTTTGATACATTTATCAAGGGCTAAATTTGACTAAAAACCAGCTCATAATTTTTGGTCTACTTAAAACTAAAACCTTTAACCAGCTCATAATGTTTTGTCTAATTGTACTTGAAGACAGACAAAAAGGGAATGCAAGAGTGAAAGTAAAACATTCTCTCAATCCTGAAATGACACGTTTCAATGTTTCTCTGAATCTTCCCATTCCTGAAGTGATGACCACATTAAGAATAATTTCCAATGTGTATGTGTCTGTGCATACAGGATGGGTGAGATAGTGTTAGAATTGCGCATCATCTTGCTTTGATCAGCCAATCCCATCAATGTTGGCAGAAATGTTCGATTTTATAAGACCGCGGTTCCGGATGACAAGATGGCCAATCCTGAAGACTTTTTTCCGTCAGGTTTTTCAATCCTGATTTCAGGAGCATGCCTGAACTACTTTCCACCATGATAACACAAAGAAAAAACAACTGATAGTTCATGGGTGGAAGTCAATGGTTGCTTGGCAAGGTTGTCATACTCACACACACACACAACTTGAGCCACCCGGGTTCGAATCCCAGCCTCGCCCTTTGTTTCCAGTTCAACGGGAAAATTGAACTGAACGTCCAGTCCTTCGGATAGGGACTTAAAGCTAGTCTGACCCGTGCACTTTATGCACGTAAAACTCCCACTGCGGTCAAAAGTCGGTATGAGCAGGGGAAAGTCCTGCTGCCTGGTAAGACCAAATTGATAGCTAGTTTTCCCAAGTCTGCCCCCACCTCCTCCTCACCATGTTCCACTCCCACCCACCCAAACAAATGTGTAGGTGCTGCGCTTGCAGTGATGTGCTCTGCGGAGGAGGGCAGCCCGAATTTCACAGAGATAAGTCTTTGTGACTAGAATATACACAACAAAATACACACACACACACCAAACTAAACTAAAAAACAAACAAGAAATCCTCCTGAACATGGTCAGCATTTTCCTTTTACTCCATACTGTTTATACAACAAACATAGTCAAGCATAATCATGAACAAAATCTGGACCAAAAAAAACAAAGGACAGTGCTTTTTTTGAGTACATAACAACACAAGAACCCTTCAACGGAGAGCGGTGAGCATTTACTTCTCCCCTCTTTTTTTAAATCCTGAGAGGGCATGGAATTAATTGTAAGAAAATCACAGGAATCTTCATTATTAAAATCTAAACTATGAAAGCAAGTTTTACAAAAAGAAATCACCCACCCCGCCTCATTTACACACTCATTCACAGATCTTCGGCTACAGAAAGCGAGAAAAAGAGATAATCATGAAGAAGAAGAAAACAGCTATTGAAGAATATTGTCCCAAAAGGCGTTTCAGTGGTACACTAGTCCTCTACAACAGATTTCCACCGGCAGATACCCCCCCCCTAATAAAGCCACCAATTCTTTATCGCTATCTAAAGACACTTTAGCTGTCTGTGTGCATGCTGACGGGGGTTAATGGGGACAGTAAGGGGTGCGAAGGGGTCACCCATGATGCGCTGATCCGGCCTCTAGGCCTCCAGGTCCAGGCCCAGGCCCACCTTGTGGCCTCCCTGGTTGATGGTCTTGCCCTCTATCAAGGCCGACAAGGTCAGCTTCACTCCTGCGCACAGACACAGGACAGCTTGTCATCAAGCGTGCACAGAAAAAACCCACTGCCTGGACATCATCTTTGATCATGCCAATGTCGCATTCATGCACCACAATGGTTTAACACACATGTCATTAAAAAGCATCAAATTAGGGCCTGTTACATGAAGACACTATTTTCGTAATTTTTGAAGGTAAGGATAGGCCTAATGGTTTACATGTCACAGAGGAATTCGCAGTATTGTAGATATTTTTTTTCTTGACCTAGGTAAGATTAAATTTTAATGGTATTCTTTTGCTGAAAAATGGTTGGCGGTGAAAGGTTTAAATCTGCAATTTGCAAGTTCCGTGCGGAACCTGCATACACTTATATAAGAACAAATAAGCACATGGGATTGTGCATGGGTTTCTGCGTGTAATTTGCACTCTTTCATATTTATTACTTCCAGTTTGTTTCTTTTCTTTTGCAGATTGGGTACAGGGGATTTTTCCTCTCACTTTGCACTAGGCCTTGCGGTCTGAACGTGGAGTCTTTCGGATGAGACGATAAACCGAGGTCCCATGTGCCCATGCACTTAGCTCACGTTAAACCCAGTGGCAACGAAAAAGTTGTCATTTGGTCAAAATTTACCCCCCTCCCTTCCTTCCTCATCAGTCACACAAAAATCGCATGCAAACAAAAACAAAAGACAAAAAATTGGATGGCGCGCCTCTGGCTGCGACGCCCTCTCCAGGTGGGAGCAACCCGAATTTCACAGAGACGCCTCTGTGACTACAATGCACCTAACCTAACCTATATGACTGTGTGTGTACCCGGAAACATATGAAACACATTGTGAAAGGCCTAACACTAGGTGCCTCTTCTAAAAAATTAAAAAATAAACTTTTAAAGTATTCACTCACCGTCTCTCAACTTCTGGGAGTAGCCTAGGCCGATCTGACTGGAGTTGTTCACCTTCGCCTGCAAGCACACCCACACCCAATGTCAAAATTAGTGTAAGCCTCTATGGAATGTCGTCATGAAATGAATACAAACTTCACACGCAACAGACCTGAACCCCCACCCCCAAACAGAGCAAAACAAGAGCAATATTTCAAACAGCAGATAAGAACTGTTGGAAGTTGGGCGGAATATTTAACATCATACCGTACTGTACAGACAGGTTCACAGCCACGTTTAAAAGGATTATCCACCTCCTAAACTCATGATCCTTTTAAACGTGTGCTCATCGTGTTGAAAGAAACTACCTCATGTGCGCGCTTATCCTTAGATTTGTATGTATCCACCTGTAATGTGTATTTTTAAGCATGTATTACGTGTAATCTTAAAATATGTACTTAACTTATATTCATGCGTGCTAAATGTCTATGTCCGTATACATCTTAAGCATCTTTGTAATATACAAAATTAAAGTTACAAAGTTAAATGCATGCTAAATGTCGATGTCTCCGTTATTCTGGCACCTGAACAAAATGTCTCTGTGAGAGATAATAAAGTGATTTTGAGTTGAGTTTGAGTTAAGTTGATCGCATTGTACTACACAGTACTGTATTGTAATATGAAGCATTGTACTCACACTGATGGAGGCGTCTTTATCCAGGGTGTATTTGGCCCCCAGGGCAAACCGCGTGGCGTTGGTGCCCGAGGTCCACGACAGATTCACAGCCGTTTCCAGGTCACCGTTCACACGCTGGTAGATGGAGCCCGCAAACTCCTGGCCGTCATTACTGTGAGGGGAAAAAACAATAATAATAATTGTAACGCAACATAATGGGGCTTTATAATATGTCTTGGCGACACGAAAGGGAGATAATTTTCGGACTGACTCAGGGCTGGACAAAACTACTAGCCTGGGCCCGTATTCACGTTGAGATAGCATGAGACTTAGCATGATGCTAACTTAGAAGCTCTTCCAATGTCCTATAGGATTTAATAGGACTTTTGGAAGAGCTTCTAAGTTAGCATCATGCTAAGTCTTATGCTATCTCAACGTGAATACAGGCCCTGGTTAATATTAGTAGTATTGGCTAGTAGAAAAATCTGTGGGTTAGTAGACTTCTTCAGAAGTCACTAGCCCGATAGGTGACTGAAAATTTCAGTACAGCACGGCCCTGATTTTTTTTATTACCACTGAGTCTCCCCAGACCATCTCTCCCTTCCAAGTATCAAAGCAAGCTCAGCTGTCTGCTAAGATAACAACATGCCAGCAATGGTACTGAAAAGAAAGGAAAGGTAGACTCCTCAGTCTCCTCCTCCCCCTTCTTTCTCCCCCATCTCTCCTCAAATCATTTCTCTTTAGTTCTGTCCTTTCTTTCCCACTCATTTCACAGCATTTCTCGGCCTGCCTTGTCTTCAAACACTCAAACACACCATTCGCAGGGCGAATCATCCGCCATTTTTGCTCGCGACCGCAAGCGTGCACTCGACCAAATACGAACCACGCCGTTTGAGAATAACATCGCGCTCACATTTTCGGCGGATAATTTTTTGGGTGGCGGAGATTCCTTCAACTATGACAAATTTTCGGCAGAGACGGCAGAGCTATTTCAATGCCTGATGACGACGTGTCATAATATGCAGGCTTCCCAATAACAAAAAGCAAAAAATCTCATAAACATATGGGAAAAGGCAAAAAAACTCCCTAAATTTACAAAGAGTTTTAGCATCCCTAAAACAGTCATTCTTTACTTGTAGCTTAAATGCTGATTTTAGAAGACCAAGACAAGTTTAGAGTTGAAACAATAGCTGAAACCTAAAAGTTTACTCAAGATCTCATTGCTAAACTTAAATATTCTGGATCCTTCCTCTATCTTTCAGATACCTGAAAAAAGCATTTTCATCAGAACATCATAATTAATTTCAAACACACACTAAGAACTCACATGCCAGTATGTTGTAAAGTTGCAACACAGTACACGTATCTACACACTACACACTGTTGACTCACATGCTGGTGTGTAGCGGAAAGTCTCCAGTGGTGTAGCCCACAGCAAAGTTGCTACATACTATCTACACACTACACAGTATCTACACACTACACAGTATCTACACACTACACAGTATCTACACACTACACACTATCAACATACTGCACAGTATGTACACACTACACAGTATCTACACACTACACACTGCTGACTCACATGCTGGTGTGTAGCGTGAAGTCTCCAGTGGTGTAGCCCACAGCAAAGTTGCTACACACTATCTACACATGACACACTATATCCACACTACACAGTATCTACACACTACACACTCACATGCTGGTGTGTAGCGTGAAGTCTCCAGTGGTGTAGCCCACATCAAAGTTGCTACACACTATCTACACATGACACTATATCCACACTACACACTCACATGCTGGTGTGTAGCGTGAAGTCTCCAGTGGTGTAGCCCACAGCGAAGTTGCTCTTGGCCAGTTTGGATTTGGCCGTGTCAAAGGCCATCTGGTAGCCTGCCAGCCACCCATTGTACCTGAGACAAAAATTATATTCCTTATCACAATCATCTTCGCAACCATCATCATCATCATTGACATCAATGCATTAACATCAACATCATCAATAACCACACCTTTCTCACCATGGGGATACCGCGCGCGCGCGTGTGTGTGTGGGGGGGGGGGAGCTTTTGCATAAATAGTTCCCCCACCTTCTGGAAGTCCTGTGCATCTAACTTCCTCTAGTCTAACCTGTCCCTCTCTTTGACACTTGCCATTTCCCCTTTGCTTTCTGTCATCTACTATTTTTCTGCCTTACTCCCGCCCTTTTTTCAAAAAGATTTTCCACATAATTTTATCCTTTGAGCTCCTCCGAAATCGGAATATGTCGGCTGAATGCAGTGAGGAGACCAGTGAAAACTGGAAGCGGGACACATAGTCATACGTACCCCATTCATTATGGCCAAATGGCCTGGAAACACATAGTCATACGTACCCCATTCATTATGGCCAAATGGCCTGGAAACACATAGTCATACGTACCCCATTCATTATGGCCAAATGGCCTGGAAACACATAGTCATACGTACCCCATTCATTATGGCCAAATGGCCTGGAAACACATAGTCATACGTACCCCATTCATTATGGCCAAATGGCCTGGAAACACATAGTCATACGTACCCCATTCATTATGGCCAAATGGCCTGGAAACACATAGTCATACGTACCCCATTCATTATGGCCAAATGGCCTGGAAACACATAGTCATACGTACCCCATTCATTATGGCCAAATGGCCTGGAAACACATAGTCATACGTACCCCATTCATTATGGCCAAATGGCCTGGAAACACATAGTCATACGTACCCCATTCATTATAGCCAAATGGCCTGGAAACGCAGAAGAATCACACAATGTTCATGATCATCACCATCCAGTGTTACCTTCGTCGCACATTACGTGACTCAGCACCACGAAAGGGACATGAAGTCGCTGGGCTAGTCTTGGGCTGTCAATTTTTAGCTATGGGTATTTTCGCGTTCTTTAACATCTTCTTTCATATTATAAAGGACAATCTTTAGTATGGTCTCTAAATTGTCTTATAAGTGCTTTAAAACGAGTAGGTCAATGCATTTTCTTCAGCTAGGCTAGACTTTAGACTGTTTTTTCTCAAAATGGCTGACGCCCATCCTACTAACTTTAAATGCTCATAACTCTGGAACGGAAAAAGATACAAGAATGGTTCTTGTATCATTAGAAAGAGAATTCTCTGAGTTTTTCCAAATGTGTAATTTTCTCAGAATGGTCAATTTGACACTTAATGTCCCTTTCGTGGTGCTGGGTCACATATATGAGCATCTCTGACGTAAAACCTGCCTTCTGAATGTAAGCGTAACAACTTTTCACCAGTCAGACTACTACTTAGAAAAAAGGAATAATATTGTGAGAAAAGACGGGGCAAAGTCTGTCCCGGTAAAGCGATTTCTCCCATAAAGGAATAATTTAAGAAAGGTATTGGTCATAAATGTAACATCATGTCTCTGTGCAGTAACCTGGAAAGGTGTCTTTTAGCAGTTTCCCCGCCTTCTGAAAATTGTGTACAACCTATTCCTAATTTATCACAGTCTTAGGCTAGCTGCCTTTTCTTTCTTTTCTTCTTATTGTATTGTCATTTACTACTATTTTGCCTCTCAAGAAAATCTTGCCAACAATTTTCTTTTTTGACCTGCCTTTTTTCCCAGAAAATCTTGCCAACAATTTTCTTTTTTGACTTCTCCGAAATTGGAATGTGTTGGCTGAATGCAGCAAGGAGACCTGGAAACTAAAAACCAGATAAATACCAGTTTGTTTGGTTTTTTACTATAAGTTAATCATATAAGATGCACCTTATTATAAAGCGCACCTCCCGAAATTTACACAAAATTCAGATTTTGTTACTATATTTTCTTACTATTTTGTTAGCCATGCATATTATAAGCGCAGGGGTCTTGGTATGGGAAAACAGTACCGCCTTATAGTGCGTAAACTATGGTGGTATTCCACCCATTATGGCCACAAGCCCATCAAGGAGAAGAAGAAGGAGGCTGTAACATCTCACCCCAAAACGGCAGCTCCGTGCACGGTGGGTCCGGCAAAGTCAAAGTCCACGTCGGCCCCCAAGTTGACGTAGTCCTGTTTGAAGCTGGTCTTGATTTTACCGCTCTTCTTCCTGCACAGCACAACACATGACACAGGGTATTCACACTGCTCCTCATTTCTATTTCAAAACAGTGCAGGTAAATCATGAGAACACCCGAAAGCAATGTATAATCATTTATGTATGATTTGGTCAATCTTTGACTTAACCCTTTCACCGCCAGCCATATTTCAGCCAAATAATGTCCATTAAATGTACCTGGGTAGAGAACAAAATCCATCTGCAGTATTGGGGATTCTTCTGTGACATATATAAAATAAGGTCTATCCTTACTTCCCAAAACTAAGACAATAGGGTCTTTGGATAACAGACCCCAATTTGATGCCTTTTAGTGACATAGGTGTTAAATCACTGTGGTGCTAAAATGTGACTTTGGCGGTGAAAGGGTTAAAAGATGAACTCTAAAACAGCAAAGTGCACTCCTTTTCAAATCAATCATAAACATAACTGATCATAGGTTTAAATAATAATGCTGACAGAAATAAAACTAAGACGTTGCTCTTACAAAGAATGTTCTTTATAATTCAACTAAAGAACATCACAACGCTACACATTAACACAAACAGGTGAAGATGGGAAAAGAAGCCAAGTAAAAAAAACTAATTTTTCGTCTTAATCAATACTTTTTCCAAGGCAATGAGGCAATGTCACGTGAATGTGTTTGTAAATAAAAAAGAATTTGGGTGAATGAATGTTCACAGAGAAGAAAAAAAAAAAAAGTGTTCTTTGTATATTTCTTTGTGTGTGTGCGAGACATGCTTCCTTCAAGCCCCCCCCCCCCCCCCTCCCCCAACACCCCCCACCCCCACCCATGCAGAAAATGCAATGTTACAAAATAGTAATCCTATACTGGTGTCTTTGCTGCGTGTATGTTCATGGGTGCAACTCCACAAAATGAAAAAAAATGAAAGGCAGGGGTCCAGGGACACATGACCCTGGCAGGGTACAGGGGCAGTGCCCCGTTGGACGATTCAGGGGGGCAAGTTGAGAGAGAGAGATAACGAGATAGACAGACAGTTAAAATGATAGACAGAGACAGTTTGAGTCTGATAAGCATTGTGAAATTATTACACTGCCTTTAGAAACTTCCAAGATAGAACCACCAAGTTCAAAACGCCCCAAATCGCATGTGGTCAATTTTTCTTTTTGGGGATAAATTAAAAATAAAACTGAAGCTCAGTTTCTGGTCAAATTAAAAATACTGAAATCAGTGTAAAAATGAAAGAGTAGCACCCATGTATCTTTGCTTGGGAGTGTTTTCGCTTGTTGTTTTTGCGGTTATTTGTTTCGTCACTGACCCAGTCTGCGGGGCAAAGGAGGTGTCAAAGGCCAGCTTGAGTCCCTTGGTCAACTGGTCCTCAATGGTCACCTCCGTGTTCAACACGTTGTCTGTGTTCCACTTCTCTGTGAACGTCAGACCTGCAAGGGAAATAAACGATAAAATCCATCAATAAATCAATCACAGACAAATACTGGTCATCTATGGTCACCTCTATCAAGTCTATGTTCAACACGTTGTCTGCGTTCCACTTCTCAGTGAACATCAGACCTGCAAGGGAAATAAATCCATCAATGAATCAATCACAGACAAATACTGGTCGTGTATGGTCACCTCTGTGAACATCAGACCTGCAACAGTGCAAGGAAAGCAATCAATAACAAAGACTTCTCGACAAAATTTCCAAAACCCTGAAACAGCGCCCCTCCTGGGGGTTCCGGGGGGCAATAGCCCCCTGGAAAAGGGAAACAACAGTTTCAATGAAACAGGCTCTCGTTGCATTTCACTTCTGGTTAAACTTCATGACCTCTACAACCAGCAAAATGCATCTTCTCAAATTATCATAATCCGGCGACGCCGGCTCCAGGAATAGAAAAAAATCCTGAACTTCAGGACATGGCAGGAGCATCCATGCATTTAAGACTTTAAGTTTGGATGATTGGAGGTCTTACCCCCTTCAGGACATCGCTGCCTTACATAATCCTCATTATTGGCCTGGGGCTGCCTAGGAAAAAATGTAACAAATAAGAAGCGCAACAAAATTCACAGTCAATGATTCAGTTTGGACATTACTGGTTGATTTCAAGTTTATTTTTCGCTTTGAAATCGATGTGGTTACTTGCATTAAAATCGGAATCATTAGTCTCCAGTTACTGAAAACATATTGGGGTCTCTCTCCTGCTGGTCCAATATGTGACATAGAAGCCAAAAAATAAAATTGGGCAAATTGAACAGAAAATGCATGGAGTAGCTTTATGAATCGACCCCAGTCAAGGCTATCGTTGCTGGGTTTTATGACTTTATATATATGCGTCCAGAGCTGGTAGCGCTGACAACACGGTGTCCTTCCATAATTTCATCAACTTAAATAAACTTTATGATGCATTTATCTCTTTAGAATAACAGACTGTCTTGAAATAAAGAGTTATGAATGATTTCATTAAAAACATTTTTTTTTTAAAGTTTAATATTGGTGTTGGTTTATACCGTCTTTGGATCTTACCATAATTGATTGTTTTATTTTTTGTTATATAATGTCGTGCCACTCAAAATGCCATTTATTTTATTTCAAATGTGTTAGAATAGTTTCATTATTATCTCTGATATTCCATTAATTTGACAATTAAAAAATAAGTGTTAAATTTAAAATAATAAATTTCTGGGTAGCGCTGACAACAGGACACCATCTGGTAGCGCTGACAACATGGTGTCCTCCATTACATAATTTTACCCACTTAAATAGACTTTATGGTGCATTTATCACTTTAACATGGCAGACTTTCTTGAAATAAAGACTTACAAATGGTTTCATTTGCAAAATAATACAAAAGAAATGTGTTTAAATACTAGTGTTGGTTTGTGTCATCTATGCACATTACCATGGTTCATATCAAAATGTTGTTATATAATGTCTCACCACTCAAAATGACAATTTTTCATAGCATGTGTTAGAATAGTTTCATTACCACCAGGAATAACCCATAGATACGGTAATTTACCATATAAAGAGCTTAATAAAAATTCAAAAATTCTGGGTAGCGCTGACAACAGGGACGCCAACTGGTAGCGCTGACAACATGGTGTCCTACATTACATAATTTTACCTACTTAAACAGACTTTATGGTGCATTTATCACTTTTAACTTACAGATTACCTTGAAATGAAGACATGTTTTCAATGATAGAAAAAAAAGTAAAATATAAAGAGCTTAATAACAAAAATAATTTCTGGGTAGCGCTGACAACAGGGACACCATCTGGTAGCGCTGACAACATGGTGTCCTCCATTATCATTACATGATTTTACCTACTTAAACAGACTTTACGGTGCATTTATCACTTTTAACTTACAGATTACTTTGAAATGAAGACTTTTATATGTATCCAATGATAGAAAAAAAAGAATAAGATTTAAATTTGAGAAAAAAATTGTGGGCAACACAGACAAGAAGAAGGACGCCATTGTCATCCATCCACTAAAAGAAAATTGTATGAATTAAATTTCTTGTGAATTGAAAGATATGTCTGCTACAAGAGTAAATGTGTATTGTATTGGCAAATTTGGCCTTATGGTTAAGAACTTAACTGTGAACAAGCTATTCTACACATAGAAGGCCCATTCAGTGGCCAGGTAGCGCTGACAACGGGCCTTTTAGGGGTGGACACCATACTGTTTTTGTGCTCTCTTGACCAATCAAAACATCCCACACATTTGAAACTTTGTATGAATAATGATCTTTAGTAGTTGTTTGAAAGTAGTAAACTTTTGACTTGGGCAGAAGAAGTCCCTAGGTGAAAATTTTAATTATGTAGGTAGCGCTGACAACACATTTTGTGGACACGACAATGACCAAAGATTTTTAAAAAAATTGTAAAAAATCTATTTAACAATTATATTTACTGTTCATGCACATACATTGTCAACAATATGTTTTTTGATAACTAAATAAGAAAAAAATGGGTCTTAGAGATTGTTGAGGCAAAGAAAATCTGCATTATTTTTTATTATATTTGAGGACACCACATGTTGTCAGCGCTACCTGGTATTTAAAATGTTATTTTAAAACACACTTTTTGGTAAAATCCACAAAATTGTTACTATAAAGGAAGGACTACTACTCATCTTGAGTGTGCATGCATATGTGTGCAGAATCTTTTGTGGTTTTTGAAAAAATAGAAACTTTATGCAAGACTGTTGGGCATGTCACAAAACTAAGCACTGAAAATGCCCATTTTTTAAGACAAAATTGTTTTTTAAACACATTTTGGTACATGCACAGCTAAAAGAAACATTTTATCTGATTCTTACAACTATTTAGAGCTGAAATACACAAATGAATGATATCTCATTGTTTGATTTGATTTTTTATTGTTTAATAAATAGGATAGGTCACAATGACCCAGTTTTCAGGAGAGTTACCCATTGGAGTATTTTCTGAGGCTCATGTAGATCTGATTTGGGGGATATTTTTCACAGTAACAATTGAGATAGAAGTGCCAAACATATGTGAAGCGAAGGTTGGAACAGTGATGAAGGGAAGTAACTCGAAAAACGTGGTTTGGATTGGAAAAAAACATGGACAGTTTAGACAAGTTTTAGACTAAAAACATCACTGTTCCGAGAATACTCTGAATTAGGCCCTGACTGGCATTCCCCTGTTCCGACTATACTCGGAATTCGTCCGGAATGAGCTAAATGGGAGGTTCCACTGCATACTTACCATACTTTGAACACTTGCACTTGTCCTATGGCTATATTACTATTATTAGTACCTACCATACTCTGAGCACTTGTACTTGGTCTCCAGGTTGCCGCTGACTTTGCCGGTGTCGCTGCTGGAGTTGCCGCTAGTGGTGAACTCCACGCCACTCTCTGTCTTTGTCTTGGCCTCCAGCTTAAAGAACCCATAGTCTGTTGGGGTTTTTTAAAAAGAAGAAAAGAAAAAAAAAAAAGTGAAAAATCATCAGCGATTTGACAAGACACTGACAAGTTATCCAGATTATTTTTAACACAATAATAATAATAATGGGAATTTATATAGCGCTCTTTCTCACATGAGCTCAGTGCGCTTTACATTGATAACAAGAACATTAAAGGCAAACAAATAATGAATCATTAGAAAGTAAAATAAACACGATGATTGCATGCAGCGTTCTCTTACTTCCTCACAATCACATACACACACACACACGCGCGCACGTACGCGCGCGCACACACACGCACGCACGCCTGCATGCACGCACTACGCAGGCACACACACATACATACACAAACACACACATGAACGCACACACACACACATTATACAAGAGTAAAATAGTTACAATATGAAAATTCTAAGAAGAAACATAGACCACATTCAATGCTAGAGTACTGACGTGTCTGCGCGTTGGTTGGGTCAGTGCACCCCCCCCCCCCCCTGAAATTGTAGAGATTGCTTAAGTCGGTTTTTTTCAATGATGTTTATTTCTTCCGGCTATCATTTTTCAACCGTAAGAGACCAATTTTCGTGGAGTTAGAAGGTAAGATCTGAATCTACTCATTTTACTAATGGTTTCCTTTACACACTTGGTTTGGGTTAAAAGTTGCTATGGTTACATTTAAGTGTATTATAATGCAACACCCGTACGTACCGGTACACAATGACCAATTTGTCATAGTCTTCAGAAATCTGTTTGCTTCTAGAAAACGGTTCAGTTACAAAGCAGAGCGTATACAGTGGAAGCAGAAACATTTTAACAGGCGCTGGTGATCTAAACCTTTTTCAATAGCGAACTGGGTATCCAAAAATTGACATAATATTATGATAATGCCTTAAGGGATATGCAACCCCCTTCAGTACTCTATATATGTAAAATGACCTTTAAATTTAAAAAAAAAAAGACATTTTCCTCCGAAGTCAGTGTGGCTGCGGGGTAATCAAAAATGGTAACTACACATACATCCCTAGCTGGTGTATTTGCACCATAGTGTTCAAGTGCTTCGGCTGTTGGGATGATCCCTGTGGAGTCTTTTAAGTTTTAATCCAGGGTACAACAACAAACAACAGAATGACCTTTCCTAACCACAGAAACACAATGTCTGATAGCATACTTACTGTATCCTTTGGAGAACAAGTCTCTGGCAGCCTTGCCGAGGTCAGAATAGCTTGGGGGAGCCATTTTCTGAAACACATGAAAAAATCATCCAAAATGAGGTCTTATAAGGGAGGGGTCTCATAAGGGAGGTAATTTTAATACTTACAAAGGGCAATATCTCAGAGAAGTAGGTCTTATGTGGGATGGCGTCTTATAATGCCATTAATGGGAGGTCTTATAAGGGAGGTTCCACTGTATATTAATTTTTTTTCTTTCTTATTTTTGCTGTTTTGTCTGAACAGCGGCGTTTCTCCCACGCCGCTCATTCCGAATCCCAACTCGCAGCCACACCCTGGCTTGTCTGGTCACAGAATCCCAACACAGCAGTCAAAGGGGAGCGAATCTATGCTAGGCCATCAGGCGGGAACTAAATAATGACTAACAATTTTGTTTTCATGCATGTATGCGTGCGTGCTGCACCCGTCCCTCAGTCTGTCCATCCACACCAGCAAGACCTGAGGGAGGAAATCTGCAATCCATTATATTTGTTCAATAAATTTGTTGATTAAACTTAAATGATGTTTTGTTTTGCAGTGAATGAGTGATGTACCAAACTAAGTCCTGTACTAATACTCCTTGCCAACAATAAAAAGGCAAAACCTCTGACAAGAGAAGCCAATCCTCTGTCAGAAATTCTTAATCCTCTGACAATTCTGATGCCTGGTGTGTGTGTGTGTGTGTGTGTGTGTGTGTGTGTGTGTGTGTGTGTGTGTGTGTGTGTGTGTGTGTGTGTGTGTGTGTGTGTGTGTGTGTGTGTGTGTGTGTGTGTGTGTGTGTGTGTGCGCGCGCGTCACTGTAGGTTCTTCTTTCTTCTTTCACTTATCAACCACCATCATCATTTTGATGATGATTATGATTATGTGTGTGTGTGTGTCACTGTGTGTGTGTGTGTGTGTGTGTGTGTGTGTGTGTGTGTGTGTGTGTGTGTGTGTCATTGTGTGTGTGTGTGTGTGTTGTGTGTCACTCTGTGTGTGTGTGTGTGTGTGTGTGTGTGTGTGTGTGTGTGTGTGTGTGTGAATGTATGTGTGGTGTGTGTGTGGTATTCTATAATTCTTTTTAGCAAGGTAAAGGTTTCTCGGAAACAAGAGCATAATTCAACTAAAATTAATAGAATCTAAGCCAAATAGCTTGGTTGGATAACAGGGTGACATTGACCCACTTTATTTAACCTTCCTTGACTGACTCTTTTGACTTTTCTTTTTCTTTTCTTCCAGATGAGTGCCCACAATCAACACTTTGATTCATTGGCACTATACCGGTCGAGGTTCCAGGTTAGACAATAAAAACAAAAACAACCTAAGCTAATTTAGTGACTCAGCCAGTCAGGTCTCCCTGTGGATCCCCAACGTGATGTCGCATCTGACAGGAACACCTAATCTTTCCCCAAAAAATTGTACTGATCATTTTTTTAAAATAGTATAGAACAATAATATAATTTATTAATTACCATATGAAAAATTTACCATTCGTTCCTTCCTTCCATATAGCGACCAGTCACTGCTGAGCATTCTGTCACTGTATAATAACTTGAGGATCTACGGAAATGCGCGAGTTCAGAAATAAAGAAGAAAGCGGATAGCATTAGCAGAAAAGAAGAAAACAGGAAGCTTGGCCCAGCCAGACAGGTCCCGCTGATCGGTCCCCAATGTGATGCCGTGCCATTGGGGAAAAAAGGGAGAGAGAGGTGTAGTTAGTGTGATTTGGAGACCCAGGACACATAGGTGCCCACTTGTTCAGGGAAATTGTTCCATGCCTTGATGGTATGCGGCAGGAAACTGGCCTGTGTATGGCCATTCATTTGTACTATTGTCTTTGCAACACTAGGCTAGGCCTAATTAATTTCAAAAACTATAATTATACTTATAGTCTATAGTATTATTCTCAAAATGTCTGCTCCAAATATCACAATGCCAATGGCATGACTGGTCACTGGGCCCAACAGGCAACACTGAGTAAAAAATAAAATGCAATTAGAAAGGTGAACAAAACTAAGTCAATCATACACATGTAATCTAACATAATAATTCAATAGAGTGAGGTGAGTTAGTTTGTCTTACAACGGTAGTCTTACACTTTCAGCTTTATTCTAGAAGTAGAAACTCTACCCTTGATTTTCCACTGATTAATCACAAGGCAGCTGCAAAGCAGACGCCACCGGCGTCCGGCGATTTAGGACGTCTGCTTCGTCAGTTTGGGCTTGTCCTAACCTGTGCAATGAGCATTGTTAACAATATATTACATCATAAACAGGTGTACACTCGAGCGTAAGAAGGCATCGGATATAAAAATAAATGTCTTCTGCATTTTGTCTTTTACCAATACAAGAATTCTTGACGCGTACCTGTTCTGTCCGAGTTGTCACACGCAAGGTCAAGCAGCAAGATGTCGGAAGGAAGAAAATTTTACATTCTTGCGCATGCGCATGTAAAAACCTAGAGGGTACGTCCCATTTTGACTTTTCCCATCTCGCCCTTTCTTTGTTGATTATGTGTGGGTGTAATGATAGAATGCTTTAGTGCGTGTTTGGTGTGTGCGACTGCGTGCACTTGCACATCATGTGCCGGGCGCGCGCGTGTGCGTGTGAAAGAGAGTGTGTGTGAGAGAGAGAGAAGCACACACACTACGCGTATGCGTGTGTGAGAGAGAGATAATTAATTATGGAGGGTAATCAGTAGAATAATCAATAACATGCTTTTTTACATCCAGCTCTCTGGACAAAAAAACCCCACATATATAAAAGTGGAAATGAAAAAGGAAAATGAGCACAGAGCAATATAAATCATGCAAACACAAAACAAACAGGGAGATTACCAGCTTCCAGGATCACCTTTCACAACAAGACGATCTGAAACAACATGAAACCTGGGCGAAAACGTGGGGTATGTATTTTAATCCATCTAAATGCACGATCCTTTCCATCAGGAAAAAATCCCAGTTTATCTACACGTTAGGCGGGACCGAGTCCACTTCAAGAAGTTCAACATAGTCAGTATCTTGGTGTTCACCTGTCGTCAGACCTTAAATGGACCACCCACATAAACTACGTCTGCAACAAAGCGGGATCTATGGTGGGCTTTTTGCGCCGGAACCTCAGGAACTGTCCACCAGAGTGCAGGCGTCTGGCCTACATAGCACTCAGACGATCCAGACTTGAATACGCGGCGACTGTGTGGGATCCATAAGGCAAGCAGGATGGCAACAGACTTGAACGCATCCAGAGGCAAGCAGCACGCTTCATCACGAAGGATTACAAGTCCAGAAGCCCTGGGTGCGTAACCAGGATGCTGGCAGACCTAAATCTTCCAACACTACAAGAGCGCGGGCCGCAAGCAACAACGTCTCAATCTGCGGCACAAAGTGGCTGACGGTCTGATACCCGCTCCGCTACCGCCTGAGGACTTCCTAACACCTGTAGCCTCCAATCGCAAAAAGATCAGACCTACTAAATTTCAACTATGCAAGTGATAACATCATACAGAGACAGGCGGTATCTAACTCCAGAGGCTTCAAAGTACCACCTAGCCACACTGAACAGTACAAAAACTTATTTTTTGTAAGAACTATAGTGGAGTGGAATCAGTCAAGTTGACTAACGCCTCCATCGCGGCAGCAGGCCCCGCCAGCGCAGCATCATCAGCGCCAGGCGGACCACCTTCGGGGCCAGCATCAACCCAAGACTAAAATTACGGATAGGGGCCATAGGCCAAAGTAGTGGCAAATGAAAAGCAGGAGCTGTGCTGGTCGGAGTTTGCCCCCGATGAGCGCTTCGCTAGCCGGATTGGTCCAGACTGGATGCTACGAAAAAGCCTATGGCCAACTGTAATATCTTCTTCTTCTTGACTGTACGTGGCCACAATCAACACTTTGATTATTATGCCACGGAACCGGGGAGGTTCGAGATCACTTTTGCCGGAAGAAAGGCTCAAGGCCTGAGAAGAAATGAAACAACAGAGAGAGCACAGATCATACGAAAACTAGGAAACTGTTCATCCGTTGGGTTGTTGGAAGAGGGGAGGAGGGGGTGGGGGAAGAGGGGGGACCAAAGGGGTGGATGGGAGAGGGGTGGAAGGGAGAGGGGGGTCTGTTGGTGCTTGTTAGTCTGACGTCCCCAGAGTGGGGCCATCAGACGTGGCGATTGCAGCAGGAGGTTTTCCAGTCAGGTGCTCCCAGACTCTAGTCGCGAAGCTCTCTGGAGTTCTGGCATCAACTGCTGCTGAAGGTAGGATGTTCCACTCCCTGATTGTACGTGGGAAAAAGGAACTCTGTCGGTATTGTGTTCGACATTGGGGGACAAGGAATTGCAGTGTGTGTCCTCTGCGCTGCCGCTCTGGTTGGGGGACAAGTCTGTTCTTATTGACGCTCAACATGTCATTTTGTATTTTATACAGCATGGTGAGTCTTGTCACCTGGTGGCGTTGCTGCAGGGAGCTCCAGTCAAGCCTCTGGAGCATTGCTGTGACGCTGACTGTCCTACGGTATTGATTGAGGACGAATACCAGAAAGAGAGAGAGAGAGAGAGAGAGAGAGAGAGAGAGAGAGAGAGAGAGAGAGAGAGAGAGAGAGAGAGAGAGAGAGAGAGAGAGAGAGAGAGAGAGAGAGAGAGAGAGAGAGAGAGAGAGAGAGAGAGGCTTCACAGAGAAAGAATGAATGAACTAATGAATTTTATTTATAGAGGGTAATATAATAAGCAATACCAATCTTCTTTGTTTTACATCCAGCTCTCTAAAAAGACCCACCCACATTATAGCCTATATAAAAGTAGAAATGAAAAAGGAAAATGAGCACGGAGCAAAATAGTAACCTTATATAACACAACAGTAACAAAATCGAACCTAATATTATTAACTAGTTTAACATGCAAAGCTTAAGATGTAAGCACATACACACGGGAAAATAAAACCCAATCCTACTTTTTACACTGAGTCATTTTTAACATGCACAAATTAAGAAGTACACAGACACATGACAAAATCAATCCTAATCTTACTTTACATACTCATGTTTAATATGTACTTATTTGAAAGGAAATATGCCTGCCTACATGCACGTAATAGAGTCATATCTAGTTCTACTTTACCTACTCATCTTAGCATACACACTTTTTACAAATGTATTTTTTTTTTATACATGTAGGCCTACACATGGCAAAATCAAACATATTTCTACATTACATTGTTCATCTTTAATATGCACAAATTAAGAGGTAAACGCACACAAGTAACAAAGAGCAGACCTAGTCATATTTTTAGCAATTGTATGCATATATAAAAGTATGTACATATACATGACGAAATCAAACCTAAACCTACTTTACATACTCATCTTCAACATGCATAAGAGTAAAACTAAGCACATACTCGAATCACTAAATTAATCAAACCCAATCCTACTTTACATACTCGTCTTTAACATGCACAGTTTAATTTTAAATCGATACACATGACACAATCAAGCCTAAGCCCACTTTATAATTATACTCATCTTTAACAAATAAAACCAAATCCTATTCTACATCTAGTACTTATCTTTAACGTGCACATATTTAGGAATAAACACGTATATAATCATTAACAAAATCAAACCTATCCCACCTGCCATACTCATCTTTATTATTCACAAAATGAAAAGTAAAAAACATGACAAAGTCGAGCTTCAGTTGTAAGCACGTACGCGTTATAAAATTAAACCTAACCCTAGCTACTTTACATTCGTCTTTTGAATGCACAAATTAAAGAGTGAATACATGTCCATGACAAAATCGAACTTAATCTTACTTTATATATTCATTTTTAACACGTACAAATTTAGAAGTAAACGCCATACACACATACACATACACACAAACCACACGTGCACACAAACCTAACCTACACATAAACCAATCCTAATCTTACACACAACCGTACACACAAACCAAACCTAACCCTACACACAAACCTAACCCTACAAAATGCGGGACTTTCCTGGTGTTGCATTGCCTCCGGGCATTGCCTCCAATTAATATGCAAGAAGAAGATGATATCCATACATTTACATTATGACTATGGCTTTTTACATCGGTTTCGGCCTGTAACTCGCGAACCAGTGTACATAATAGCTTGGAATTGTGTGGTGGTGTATATATCATAATATCGTGCACAGATGGTGCCATATAAAACAAAATAGTGATCGTGCTGACCTTGACCTTGAAGTTTTAC
Source organism: Phymorhynchus buccinoides (assembly GCA_017654935.2). Lineage (NCBI taxonomy): Eukaryota > Metazoa > Mollusca > Gastropoda > Neogastropoda > Raphitomidae > Phymorhynchus > Phymorhynchus buccinoides. Next base: position 8,034,252 of record CM065682.1, read on the forward strand.
CTTGAAACACGATTTTTTTTCTTTATGCTATATATTTCATGTTTTAACTGTATCGCACGAACCAGTGGACAAAACGGTTTCAAATTTTGTGTGGTGGTGTATCACGGTGCAGGGATAGTCTCACATACATCCAATAATTGGGATGACCTTGACTTTGGAGTTTGACCTTTTCTTTATAAGGCCATATCTTTCACATCGTTGGACTTACAATGATCAAACTATGTATGGTGGTGCATTGGCCAAGGTCAATTATTCAGAACATTGGGTGCCAATTAAGCTCAAGGTTGAGGTCAAGGACGTAGACGTTGGAGGTGTCAAATTGGTGGTTTGGCCATATGTCATGCGTGCAAAGTATGGATTATCTTAATGATGGGAGATAGGAGAGTGTAACGGGCAAAGAACATCAGCATCATCCAATGATGGTATCAGACCACATTTTGAACCTCCAGTCCAAACCTCCACCAAGGAGCAAGACTCAATAAAGGCACTGGGGGACACTTTGAACCTTGGGTGTAAATCTCCGCCAAGGAATAATTGCCGCGAAGCAAAGCGAGCTAATGTTTTATACTGCACTTTGTCTGTGCTTCATCCCCCACTCCACCCCTTTTTTTCTAATTGCTATTTTATTACTTTGCTCCTCCAGAAGGCTGGGTGTAAAAAAAGCATGTGTTTGCTTATTACCGTCTATTATTTTTAATGTCGTTCATTTGTTCGATTTCCCGCTCCTCTCTCTCTCTCTCTCTCTCTCTCTCTCTCTCTCTCTCTCTCTCTCTCTCTCTCTCTCTCTCTCTCTCTCTCTCTCTCTCTCTCTCTCTCTCTCTCTCTCTCTCTCTCTCTCTCTCTCTCTCTCTCTCTCTCTCTCTCTCTCTCTCTCTCTCTCTCTCTCTCTCTCTCTCTCTCTCTCTCTCTCTCGGATTGGGTTTTACTTCCTCGTGTGTATGTTTCTGCACTTCTAAATTTTTGCATGTTAAAAATGAGCTTACTATAGTACTGATTTTGCATCATAGTGCTGCATATTGCTTTGTCTGTGCTCATTTTCCTTTTTCATTTATACTCTGGGACAAGACTACCTCCAGATAGGCATAGTGGGGCGACGATCCCCAACCCAGCAGGTAGCAGGTGGTGGATAGCGACACGGCCTTCAGATATGGAGGCTAGCAGCGATATAAGCCAGGCTTGCCAGGACGAATAAGCTGCTCCGGACCAACTGGCGGTGTTCCTATTAAGGTGGGGTAGTTCAGCAGTTGGCACTGCTGTCCGAAAATGCAGATACAACAAAGCTCTGGAAACTGACAAAAGCACTGAATGACGAGGACAACAAGGGCCAGAAGATCACCCTGGAGGATGAAGGAAGAACACTCACTGGGAAAGCAGCTGCTAATGCTTTTGCAAAATCATATGCGAAAGAGAGTGACATCAACATTCCTCTCCCTCTGAAAAAGGAAGCAAGAACAGAAGAAAGGGAGAGAAGAGAAGTCATGGAGCATGACATCACCATGGATGCCATCAAAAAGCTCAAGAAGAAGAAGTCCCCAGGTCCAGACAACATTACAAACGAGATGATGCAACATCTTGGCCACTCAGCCCTCCAAAAGCTACTGGACTTCTTCAACCTAAGCTGGAGACAGGGACAGGTACCCCAGTGATGGAAAGAAGCTATAGAATGATTCCAGTTCTTAAAAAGGGGAAGAACAAGGCCAAAGTCCTGAGCTACCGCCCCATTAGCCTGACAAGCTGCGTATGCAAAGTAATGGACCGTATCATCAACCAGCGCTTGCAACTACACCTCGAATCAGAGAGCATCATCATCCCAGAGCAGGCTGGCTTCCGACAGTACAGAAGTACGGAGGACCAGGCAACGCATCTCAGCCAGGTCATAGAGGATGCTTTCCAGGCTCAGAAGGTCATCCTGGCGACTTTCATAGCGGCATGCACGCACGCACGTACGCACACTCTTCCTTCCTTCCTTTCCTTTCCTCAGTGACCACAGTCACTTTTGACTATTATGTCACGCAGGTAAACACGCATGCATGCAGGCATGCAGGCACGCACGCTCTGGGCACGCATTCACACACACGACGAAAATGGTGTTTTACGTCCTCTTGGTCTGAATCAGACACATATTTTGGGACATTTGTAAATACAAATATGGTGGGAACAATACTGGAGGCAATGCCCGGAGGCAGTACAAAACCAGTAAAGTCCCGATTTAAAAAAATTAATACAGATAGGTGTAGCGGTAACCACGCCTCGGTTAAACCTCATCGGCTATGGTACCGCTATAAGTATTTAATAGCGTTCACACACACACACACACACCTTTTATTTATTTATTTTGTTAAAAGTGATTGTGCTTTATTTTATATGTCTTGTTTGGAACCATTTGGAAAATTTTATAAATTCACCCGGAAGTGGATGGTCACTGTGGACTCTGACCTCAATACACTGACTACGTTTTTTTGTCGTCGAATCTGACTGACTTTGGTGTTGTGAACACGTCTTCATGTTACTGCGACATCCGTTTGCGACACTTTTGCGGATTTAGAATACTCTCAGAGGTTGGTCTTGTTGGATTTGATACACCAGTTCTGAACTGAGTTCATCATCATTTGAGTAGACAAGGCGGAATGAAGTGGAAAGAAACGAAAGCAGAACAACTGAACTACTGATAACTGAGTGAACTAGTCCAATTTTTTTGAAATTATTGAGTCAAGTCAGTTCATTGGATACGCAGAGCAAGTGAAACTTAGCCCTAAATTAAATATTCTCCTACTTCTCTTCAGACCCCACGGTCAGTATGTTGACAATTCATTGTTAACTGAAAGAACCCAACACGTAAATGTAAATGGATTTAATTCAGAAGAAATAAGTGTCACAAGTGGGGTCCCACAGGGCAGCGTCCTTGGACCTACCTTATTTGTTTGTTTTATAAATGATTTACCGGACCATGTAGATTGTAATATTATTAAGGTTTTTGCAGACGATACCAAGGCTTATTCAAATGTTGATGATAGTGAGGGATCAAAGCTAAAGATGCAGAGCTGCATTGATAATTTAGTAACATGGTGTGTCTGTCTGTATCTGTGAAACTGAAAGAGATATTCGGTTCCCCTTGTCGCATGAAAATAGGTAGCTCGTAAAAATAAGTAGCTCGCTATTATGAGAGTCTGTATTTGTGACAACCGCAAATTTCACTTTTTCTGTACTTTAACCATTTAACTAACCCTAACCCTAACCCTATCCCTAACCCTAGAAAAAAGTGAAATTTGTGGTTCATGCTCAATGTTGCAAATACACACTGTCATAGGTAGCGAGCTACTTATTTTTACGAGCTACCTATTTTCATGCGACACCCCTCATTATTTTCACAACTGTCCTCTCTCTCTCTGCGAGTGGTATGTGTGTTGTGTGTCTGTCTGTATCTGTGAAAGAGATATTATATGAATACATTTTCTTTTAATTTGTTTTACACAAAATCTTTTTCTTTTTTTTGGGGTCGTCGGTTTTTAACCCGTGAGTGCGGTGAATATGATTACGAGTATGTCTTAATTTGCTTTTATGAGCGTGTTTCTCTATTTTTGAATGTTTGTTAACCATGTGTGTACCTATATGTATACTTTACTTTTGCGGTCATTGTGAATGTGTAACTTGTTTATGTAAATTGAAAATTGATTTAAATTATTTTTTTTTAAATGTCATCTGATTGTAAATTGTTATTTTATTATGTATATGTATTTTATTTATAGTTAGTTTAATATGTACATATTTCTTTGTGTGCGCATGTGTATGCGTGTGTGTGTGTAAGAATGTGAAGGATAGTGTGGAGGTATGTAAGCGGTTGTTTTTAATATGAATAATTTTAGGGCAATTGTAAAGTGCTTAGAGCTTAAAGGTGAAGTGCTACATAAATTTTCTTAAATAATAATGACATGGGCAGATATTTGGTTGATGAAATTTAATAGTCAAAAATGTAAAGTTATGCATCTAGGAAAATATAATCCCATGCATACATACTATATAAATGACGGTGAGGAGAAAAGAGTGCTCGAGACCACAACAGAGGAAAGGGATCTAGGGGTGTTAGTTGACCCTGGTTTAAAGTTTGAGCTCCTCATAAATAATGCTGTATTAAACTAAAAGCCAACCGTATTTCTGGACTTTTAGTCAGAACAATTACAAATAAATCAAAGGAGATTATGATTCCCTTGTTTAAATCACTGGTAGTGGTATGGACGATTCTTGAGTATGGAAACCCAGTGTGGTGTCCACACCTACGGAAACATATAGATCTCATAGAAGAGGTACAGAGAAGATTTACTAAGAAAATCCAGGGGACAAACAACATGAGTTATGAGGAAAGACTACAGTACTTAAAATTACCAAGTTTGGAGTATAGAAGATTAAGAGGTGATATCACTGAAGTGTATAAATTTGTACATGGCTTTTATGATCATACTGCCACAACAAATTTATTAACTCTGTGTGAGGAGGATAGAACACGTGGACATAATTATAAACTTTAAAAAAACACTACTAACACTAAATTGGCACAAACTTTCTTTGCTAACAGGATTGTTAATGCATGGAATGAGGCAATGAGGCAGTAAATGCAAAATCATTAAATGCTTTTAAAAATTCAATAGATAAGCACTTTCAAAATATTATGTATGCAATGAATTTTACAAAAATAGATCAGTAGTATAACACAACTGCTAAGTAGCCATCGGTTTTTACGCCGATTATCAAAAACGAAATGAAGTCAATATGTAGAGGGCAAAAGGCTATGAAAAGCCTACAGAGCCTTATTTCATATCATATCATATATAATATCAATTCTGGCTCCTTAGGAAAAATAGGTCAGGTGTGTGTGTGTGTGTGCGATCCCTTCTTTAAGGGCCAGCCACACACATACGAATCGCATCTGAATGCGATGCGATTTTGACTATGTCAGTTATGAATCACGCAAAATACTTCTGTCTAAAAATAATTCTGTTATTTTCGCTGACTATACTCAACTAGACCCAATGCATGAATTTCACGTGATTCCGGACTGGCGGACTCACATAATCAAAATCGCATCGCATTCAGATGCGATTCATATGTGTGTGGCTGGCTCTTTTCTGAGGACATGCTTGCATGATTGACATTGACGGGACATGGAAGGTGAAGGGAAACTAAGTGGAGGAGAGGGGCATTTGATGGATTGTTAGTCCTGCACCACTGACTCACACAGTCACAGGGGATGGCAGCAGTGAAGGCATCGAGGGTGTCCTGCCTCAGGTCGTTCCACTCCCTGACCTGATGGTCCTTGGGAGAAGAGAATTTGACTGGTATCTGGTGCAGCACTGGATGCATTGGAACTGAAGACGGTGTCCACGCCGTTGCCGATGTGGAAGTGGTACCAGTTTGCATGTAGGCCGGGACAGTGAACAGTGCCGGTGCTGATCTTGTGCAGCATGGAGAGCCTGGTCCTCTGCTGTCTGCTCTCCAGCAATTCTCAGCCTAGCTTGTCCAGCATGCTGCTCACACTACATGTCAGCCTAAACTGATTCAGCACAAAAGCGAGTTTCCCCGCGCTGGACCTCTTCCAGCTTGCCAATGCTCACCTCTGTGTACAGATCCCAGATGGTGCAAGCAAGAGATGTAAGAACAGGTTTGTAAGCCCGTTCCTTCGTACTGGTGCTGTTGATCTTCAAGTTTCGTCTTAGGAATCCCAGGGTCTTGTTCATCTTTGCACTGATGTTGACATGACAGTCACAGGTGATTTCACTTTTTCATGATGCTGACACCAAGATACTTGACCTCCCTCATGTCCTCCAGGGTATGTCCGTTCAGAACATATGAAAACTGAAGGGGGCTCCTGCTCCTGGTGACTTCGATGGCCTGGCACTTGGCAGGATAAAAGCTCCATATATTCCAGCTCTTCTCCCAGTCCGCTAGGCGGCAGAAGTCTTCTTGCAGCTGGTCCTGGTTTTGAATTATAGGCTGCAGTGTTATCTGCAGACAGTCCTGCAGTTCGTCTCAATTGGTCTGGCAGACCATTAATGTAGGCTAGGATTGAACAAGCATTGTCCTAGCACTGACCCCTGGGGGACTCATGACATGACATCAGCAAAGGCAGATCTTGAGCCCTCTTCCACTACCAGGACTGCTCCAGTGCTTGGCAGTGATCCCTGAGGAAGCTGGAGATCTATCCATGGATGCATAGGTGGCTCCTGACATCATACTTACTACTTAGCGTTGGAGTTAAAAACTCAAGGCAGAAGTGACAACTCTTCTATCCTTGAAAGTTGAATGACTTTTTGAAAGATGTGTGTCCCCCTTTTCGCTATTTATTTAGGTCACATGTTTTGTCTTACTCTTAGTTTTAATAAAATTATTTTGTTTAATTTTTTGTTATAGAGAGGATAAGACAAGTACGTATTTCTCGCTCTAAATTATTGTTGAGTATGTTTATATATATTCATTTAATTTGTCTGTTAACTTGTGCATTGATAATGTGTGATTTGATTGAACCTCTTGACTGCTGGAGAAAATTTGAGAAAAAAATAATTGTAAAAAGAACTGACAGGATCACTTACTGCAGGGTTCATACAGATTTTTCATATGAAAATGTACAAACTTTCAAATGTTATACCATTTCAAAGACCCTTTATTCTATTTTCAAAACCTCTCAGGACATGCAATGATGATGATGAGGATTGCTTCGATCATGATCATTCAAATTGCAACAGTGTAACCAAAAGACCTGAATAGTGAAGGGAAGTAACTCGACAAATCAAGGACCTCTGCTATATGGAAAAAATAATGAAATTAAGTTGCTTCTTTATCAATTCTGGAAGCAACCCCCCAAAAAACTTTATGGCATCATTGACTTTTACAAACTATTTCACAATTTGCACAGACCAAAGCTAAATTTCTTAAAGCCTTTTAAAGGTCTACCTTCAAAGACCATGCGAACCCTGCTCACGATGGCCCACACTTGAGCACCGCAGGAAGACTACCAGGCTGACAATGCTATGCTGTATGAACCCTGTAAGAGAAGATAATCTGATGACGGAAAGAGCCACCTGTTTTGGTCTTTTCTGTCATCAATCTCTATGATCTCCCTTGTATTGGAGAAAATGTGGATACAGCCCTGTGTATGCTTTTTCCAAAACTTGTCCATAATTCTTTACATGTAACTGGTATGTCGATGGCAGTATAATTTATTTCCAGTATTGTATCTAATCTTGATTGAGGAGGTGAATGTGGTTATGTTTTTTCTTAATATTTTCATATTGTAGCTCTTTTACTCGTGTGTGTGTGTGCGTGCATGCGTGCATGTGCACATACATGTGTGACTGTGAGTGTGTGTGCGCGTGCATGCATGCGTACATGTGTGCGTGAATGCCTGCGTCTGTGTGTGTGTGTGTGTGTGAGGAAGAAAGAGAGCATCATGTTTATTTTACTTTCTAGTGATTTATTATTTGCTTTCCTTTAATTTTCTTGCTCTTGATGTAAAGCACACTGAGCTCATGTGAGAAAGAGCGCTATATAAATTCACATTATTATTATTATTATTATCATTATTATTAATATTATTATTATTATTATTATTATTATTATTATTATTATTGTGTTCAGCAGCCATGGAAGAACAGGAAGGAGGAGAGCCACACTCGCTCATCAACTGGAGTTGTGACGACGTGGCCCAGTGGCTCAGCGGGCAAGGGTTGGGTGACTACAGCCAGCTGCTGTGCTGCCAGCACAAGATCGACGGGCCGGCACTGCTGACGCTGTCGGAAGACGACCTCAAACAGCCGCCCATCAGGATGACGGTGCTGGGCGACATCAAGCGCATTATGAGCAAGGTCAAAGCTCATTATTAAGTACCCTTTCACTGCCAAAGTCGCATTTCTGCACCAAGTGCTATGATTCAACACCCATGTTATTTAAGCCTAGAATATGATGTTGTGTTTTTTTTATTTTGAGAGCTAAAGTTAGGCCTTGTTTAGTTTGTCACAGTAATCCCTAGTATGTCGGACAAAATCTTCTCTCTACCCTGATAAGTTTAATGGAATTTTTGGCTAATCCTTGGCTGGTGGCGAAAAGGTTAATTATAATGAATATTTGTGATCATTCCTTTACCAGCAGAATTATTAAGAACTGGATTTCTCTACCTAACTATATTCAGGCTAAGTTATGTGGTTATGATGTATTATGTTGTTGGGATGATACATTGTTTGAACCTTACGTGGCTACACTCCTGAGATGACTAGCTTATTAATTGCATGCATATAAAATTAAAAAAAAAAAAAACAAAAAAAACAACAACTTTGCATGCATATAAAAATTGCATGTCGTACATTAGTATTACCGTAAAATGCGGACTATAAACCGCTACTTTTTTTCCTCATCTTTGGCCCATGCAGCTTATGTACTGATGCGGTTTATCTGTGGATTGTTTTCAATTCTACATTTATTAGTTTAATTAAATTTATTTCCAGCCACATTCTCCAGTCTATTTTGAGCTTTTGAGCTCTCAAAATTGGTTTTGACAATTAATCGATTCAAATCCCGTGTTAAAAGTGTTTAAGAGTATCACATCCTTAAATGTTGTAATAGGAGAATGTGCACATGTGTTCATTATCTGTAATAAGGCAGGCAAAATCTACTGCTTTTTGCTTTAACTTTAACATCTTTTTGTGAATATCATTTTCTCTACGGCTTATAAACTGATGCAGCTTATATGTGAATAAATACCTGATATTCTGTCAATTTAAGGAATGTGACTTATATATACAGGTGCATCTTAGAGTCCAGTTTTTATGGTATACAGATTATAATTGTGCAATTAAGCCAATACTTTAAAAATTGCAAGGAGGAAAAGCAAACAAAAGAAATGTTACAGTATATATATCTACCCCTATATGAAATGATAAGGCATGACATGCTATGATTATTATAATATGTGATTCAATATGATACAATGCTCATATTATAATATGATATGATCTGATCATCAGGTGCAACAGCTGAGGATGCGGGACCCGGACTTTGAAGCCAGCCTGCTGGCACACAATGGCATCGATGTGATGAAGATGGCGCAGAGATCCCCCAGCCTGCACGCCCCTGCCTCCAGTTTCTCCCCTCTGTCCTCATCGCACGACACCCGCAACCCCAACTGGACCTCCACCAGAGCCAGACCCTGGTACGACCGGGTGGTTTCTCAGGAGAGCCAGGTGCTGGATCCCGAGCCGTGGAAAACGGTGCTGAGTTTCGTGTACATGTTCGCCGTGTTCCTGCTGACGGCCTTCGTGATGGTCATTGTGCACGACCGCGTGCCGGACATGCAGAAGTACCCCCCCTTGCCGGACCTCTTCCTGGACAACATGCCCCACGTCCCCTGGGCCTTCGAGGCATGCGAGCTGGTTGGGACGATTCTGGGCTGTATCTGGTTCGGGGTCTGCGTCTTCCACAAGCACAGGTGAGTGTTGGGTAATTGTGTATGGAGAGGGAGGGATGGAGGAATCGAGAGAGAGAGAATGGAATTGAATTGAATGAAATGTATTTATAGAGGGTAATAGATCGAATAAGCAATAACATGCTTTTTTATTTGAGAGAGAGAGAGAGAGAGATTAATGATAATGATAATGAACCTTTATTTTACAACGGTAAACGATCACTTTTAATATTTCACCTTCATAAGCTATGTATCATATTTTAAGTATTGTTGCAGGTCTATATTAGTTATTACTCCGGAGGATGTTCTCTCTCCTGGGTACCATTTTTCTGCTGCTGCGCTTTGTCATTCTGCTTATGTTATTTTAATCATCTCAATATTTATGACCATGTTATTTTATTGAATTGCTACAGGTCTATATTAATACAGATAATGTTCTTAAACTTTTTTTTTTGAATTTTGCAGATTTCTGCGGAGGATGTTTTCACTGCTGGGTGCCAATTTTTTGCTTCGCTCTGTGACTTAGCTCAACATATTGCAATTATTTAATATTATCCTATTGTTTCAGATCTATATTACTGCGGCGAGTGTTTCAATTTTATTTCATTGAATTAATTGTTACAGGTCTGTATTGCTGCCGCGGATGTTCTCGCTCCTGTGCCCCATTTTTCTGCTGCCTTAGCTCATCGTATTGTGTATGCATTATTTATTGCAATATTGATGTTGTTATTCTATTGTTTGAGGTCTATGTTACTGCGGCTCATCGTATTGTGTATGCATTATTTATTGCAATATTGATGTTGTTATTCTATTGTTTGAGGTCTATGTTACTGCGGCTCATCGTATTGTGTATGCATTATTTATTGCAATATTGATGTTGTTATTCTATTGTTTGAGGTCTATGTTACTGCGGCTCATCGTATTGTGTATGCATTATTTATTGCAATATTGATGTTGTTATTCTATTGTTTGAGGTCTATGTTACTGCGGCTCATCGTATTGTGTATGCATTATTTATTGCAATATTGATGTTGTTATTCTATTGTTTGAGGTCTATGTTACTGCGGCTCATCGTATTGTGTATGCATTATTTATTGCAATATTGATGTTGTTATTCTATTGTTTGAGGTCTATGTTACTGCGGCTCATCGTATTGTGTATGCATTATTTATTGCAATATTGATGTTGTTATTCTATTGTTTGAGGTCTATGTTACTGCGGCTCATCGTATTGTGTAAGCATTATTTATTGCAATATTGATGTTGTTATTCTATTGTTTGAGGTCTATGTTACTGCGGCTCATCGTATTGTGTATGCATTATTTATTGCAATATTGATGTTGTTATTCTATTGTTTGAGGTCTATGTTACTGCGGCTCATCGTATTGTGTAAGCATTATTTATTGCAATATTGATGTTGTTATTCTAT
>CM065682.1:8050124-8097624 GCA_017654935.2 Phymorhynchus buccinoides
CTGTAGCTCAGTTGGTAAGTCCGAGTCGCTAGCTCGTAATCCGTTAGTTTTGCGAGTGCCCATCCCACTATTCGGTATGAGTAGGCCGTGTGTGCCGGTGGGATGGATGACACAAATTCACATAGCACGCATCCTGTGCGCTATTAATGGTCTGAATGAAGACCAGTGAGTGCAGGGCAGGATAAACATCCCCAACTGAAAGAAGAAGAAGAAGAAATCAATGTTATCCTGCGCAGCGTGACTTTGTTTTTTAACCCCTGTACATGTCAATAATTGCCAATAAACGACAGGTGGACATTATCCGTAGAACAGTTCAAGGTCACTGCAGGCCTCATCTAGCGCATGTGTGGTACAGACATACCTGCACTATCATTTGTTTTGAAAACTTCATCATTCAATGCAAAATGTGCCATGAATAATTGGGGTAGAAGAGCATTCTGTAGACTACATTTTATAGTTGTATGAGCCCATCCTCACTATCTTTAACTTGTTCATCACTTAGTCAAGTCGGTGTAAGTCAAACTATAGTTCTGTCTTTTCCATCAATCAACGCACATTACTTGACCTTTTTCTGTTTCCCACAGACACCCCGGTGCGTCACATGTACTACCTCCACCTGGTCTCCTGGGTGCTGAACGTGTTTGGCATCTTCTTCATCCTGGCGGCGCACGAGCACTACTCCATCGACGTGTTCATGGCCTTCTACCTCACCTCGCGCCTCTTCCTCTACTACCACACGCTGGCCGGCACCCGCTCCCTCACGGCGCACGGCGAGGCGCGCACCCGCGTCTGGTTCCCGCTCTTCGCCTTCTTCGAGGGACGCTGCCACGGCGTGGTGCCCAACGAGTTTGAGTGGCCCTTCAAGGTGCCCCAGTGCGTCAAGGGTTTCTGGGCGTCCTGCTTCGGGAATCTGTTCAGGACTAAAGACGAGTGAGCCAAATTGAGAACGGTGGCTTGCTCGAAAACAAAGACAGTGACCCCTCAGGGTTCCACAGTATGTGAAAAGTTTGTAAGCCGCTCGGAACCCTTTTCAGGCTGAAGATGAGTAGAAAGAAAGGAGATGGCGAAATTTGTTCTTGCCTTTTGGGGATGTATGCGAATAGGTTCTGATCATTGGAATCAGTTTTGGAGTAACGAAGAGTTAGAAGAAAATGGAGACAGTGACCCTTCAGGGTTTCACAGTGTGTGAAAAGTTTCAGAGCCTCCAGGTACGTTTTTCAAGCTGAAGTTGAGTAGAAAGAAAGGAGATAGCGAAATGGTTCGTGCCGTTTGATCAAAATGCACATCATACAAACATGCAACATGTACCGAGTGAAAGATAAATCACTATATTTTTGGAGACTTCTTACTTTGAATGAGTGAGCTGCATATCTTTCACAATGTAAATAATCTGACAAAATGCGCTTTGTCTGGAAAACAAAAACTTCCTACTCCACGGGCTGACCACTTTGTTTCTGTCTGTTTCTGTTTCTGTCTGGATACGTCGCAGACGCCACTTCTGACGATAAATTGCGACGGAACTTGGAGTGCGCATGAACCTAATAGAAAACATAGAAGTAGAAAGACCTAGTGTTTACCCTGGGTTAAGACCATTGAACCCCCAGTGTTATGATCTTGATCTAGTTTCACAAAGCCACTCAAGGTTTGATAGGCTTGGTTTAGTATAAAAGGCATAATATAAACTATAAACATTTGTTTGTTTCATGTTTGAATAAAGTGAGCTATATGGTCGCCGCCATATTGAATGAAGCATATTCAAAGTTGATGAGTAGTTCAATTTAAAGAAGTAAAAAATGTTTGCCAAATTACTATATGATGGACACAATGGCTTTTCAGGGTGCCGTAGTGCGTGAAGAGCTTCTGAGCATCCAGGAACCAGTTTAAGGACTAAAGAGGAATGAAACCAAATGGGAGATGATTTGCTGAAGATCAGTGCAAATGGATTAATGGTTTTTGGTCACGGAATTTATTTTGGATTAAACAATTTACAGGAAAGGGAGACAGTGGGTGCTGTGGATTCGCCAGAACCTGAAGATCTTCTGGTTTGGGAATCTGTTTAGGACCAAGGTGAAGTAAAAGTGGAGTGAGACAGTAAAATGTTTGATTGATTGATTGAATAATAGTAAAAAATAAAAAAAGCCACAACAAAAAGCTTAGCTGTTTGGAAGAATGATTGAGAACAAAACAAATAATATCGATAAGAAAAAAACTTGGCGGGGACAGTTGCTGAGGATTAGAAGAGAATGAAGATTTGGTGATCACAGAATTCTATGACCAAAACATTTTAGTTTTTTTGACATCAAATGTTCAAGGCATTATCACCTGCTTTTGGTGTAAGTACTAGTCATAGCTACGTGCAAGGAGGATCTAACGACAACAAAACTGTCATGGTTTGAAAACTTTGCACCCTTTGTGTTCAGAGTCCAACTTCAGAAGAAATGTTAGCCATTTAACTTCATGGCTCCGGCACTGATAGTTAACACCAGAGAGCTGAACGCCTGAACACATCAAAGCCAAAGGAAAAAGTTGCTTTTTAAAAACGCACAGAAAAAGAAGAGTGAACATGGTTTTTGAAAACTTGACTGGTGATTGAACTAGTAAAGGAAATATTGGCCTTGTATCTAGTTCTGATTCTCGTTCAGTGCATCACAGATGCCACTTCTGAAGATAAATCAATTGCATGTATTGTAAGAATAATTATAATGCGCTGGATAGAAACGACTGGTGTTTTTTTTTGCAGTTCTTTTCCATTTATTGAATTTGGGTTTATCTTTTTGTTAGCCCCAACTTTTTCTTTTAAATTTTTTTTACATTTTTTCTTCATTTGATGTTTATTTTTTGTTTCTTCGGTGATAAGGATGCATCCTATGCAAAGAACAAGGTTTGTACGCCAAAGGAATTTTGAAGCAGAGGGTTTTTTGTATAGTGTGAGAGAGAGAGAGAGAGAGAGAGAGAAAAAAAACGAAAACGAAAGCGAAATTTTATTTAACCAGGGAACATGAGATAAGCAAGTTGAGAGAGCAAGAGAGAGAGAGAGAGAGAGAGAGTTTTAAATCCACTTGATGAAAGCCTAAAGATATTTAAAAATAACAACAAATGTGAATGAAAGATGTGATACAAGTGCCAGCAGTTGGATGTATATAATTGGCAGAAGTTGACTAATAGTTGCTTTCTCTTACTTTATGATTTATATTTATCAAAGACTTTACGTTGTCTGTCATTCTTGGATGTAGTGTAGAAACGAACCCCAACTCCAGTCTTGTGATTGGTGCTCTGTGACACATTTTGTGGGCATTATGCAAAAATTGAGTTTTTGCGACTTTATTAATCATAAAGGTTTTCTTTCGTTTTATTTTACTGTTGCTGTTGACATCCGATCCACCTCTTCCTTCATAACCTTATTACACGGGCATTCAAAACCTAGCAGTTAAAAAGAAAATGAAATCTGGATGCGTTGATGATTTGTTTGTTTTGTGTTGCACATGAGAAATACGTATGGTTGCTTGTTCTTGTGGAATGTTGACCACAGATGCTAGTCTCTGCTGCAGTCATTGTGCCTGAAGCAAAACATCATTTCTTAAGTTAAGCTGCTTGAATCTGTTTGGTTTCTTGCCTTTTACTGTCACATAAGAAGCGATCTTATTTGTTGATTTACGTTTGAAAGCCTGCTTATGGAAAAGACAAAAATGTGTTTGAATAATTCTTGTTTAACCCTTTCACCGCCAGCCATCTTTGAGCTAAAAATGTCCATTAAACTTACTTGGCTACAGAAAAGATTTCATCTGCAATATTGTGGGATTTCTTTGTGACACATTTGGAATAGGGTCAATCCTTACTGCTCAAATTTAGGAACACAATATCATTAAATAATAGACCCTGTTTTCAAGGGTTTTAATGACATGGGTGTTAAATCATTGTGGTGCAAAAATGCGACATTGGCGGTGAAAGGGTTAAGAGGGGAGACAGTGAGAGAGGGGGAGAGAGTTCCTCTCTTATGTCTCTCCCCCCCCCCCCGCTCCCTGTAGCCCCTTATTCCCCTTTACGTATCTGTTCTGTCTTTTTTAATTTCAATTTCAATTTTCAATATCAATTTCTGTCTTTTAGTTTCGGCTGTAATATCATGCTTTACTTTTTGTGTCCAGGCAGCTTTATTTGAGAAATCTGTGGCCAGCCTGGGAAAAATAAAAACAACTACTTTTTTGTTGTGTGATAAATAGGTGCAGGCCATACCATGCCATGCCATGCCATACAATACCATGACATTCCATACCATACTATACCATAACATACCATAACCATACCACATCATATCATTTCATCCCATACCATACCATACCATACCACACCATACCATACCATACCATACCATACCAACCATAACCATACCATACCACACCATACCATACCATACCATACCATACCATACCATACCATACCATACCATACCATACCATACCATACCATACCATACCATACCATACCATACCATACCACACCAAATAGGCCATCCATCACTTCAGTGTTAAAAAGACAGTTTAGAGCAAGATAAGTTTTGAATGTAAAAAATAAAAATGGGACATTAGAGCAGTCAGAGGCGCGTCACCCTTTTGTTCTTTTTTCTTTTCTTTTTTTCCTGCGATTTTTGGCTGAGTGACTGATGAGGAAGGAAAAGGAGGGGGGGGTAAATTTTGACCAAATGAGCACTGAGTTTAACGTGTGCTAAGTGCATGGGCACACGGAACCTCGGTTTATCGTCTCATCCGAGAGACCGTAAGGCCTAGTGTAAAGTGAGAGGAAAAATCCCCTGTACCCAGGTTCAAACTCGGGATTTTTTATGAGACACGATGCGGAAGGCGTTGAGGGGGTGCCACTCTGCACCACTAGTAGTGTCAGCATTCATCATGTGCTTTTGTGGTGGTACCGTCTGGTTTTCTGTTTCATCCAACAACGGTATTATCATAGTGAAGGAAAAAGTAGCCAAAGGGTTTATTTACCAGGCGAACGCGTTTGTGCCACTCTGCACTTAGTAGTGTCAGCATTCATCATTGTTTTTGTGGTGGTACCGTCTGGTTTTGTGTTTCACCCAACAAATTATCATAGCAAGGAATAAGAGCCAAAGGGTCTTACCAGCCTGATTTATTGCTCTTGTGATTGGGCCATATGTGACCCAGCACCAGGAAAGGGACATTAAGTCGCTGGGCTAGTTTCTCACAACAGGCTTGGAAAGTCAAAAGTCATTTTTGGTCAATTTTGAGTTATGGTCATTTTCATGTTCTCTAACATCTTATCTTCCATATTTATAAAAGGATCATCTTTAATACGGTCTCTTAATGGTCTTATAAGTGTTTTTAAAAGAGTAGGTCAATGCATTGTTTTCATCTAGGCTAGACTTTATACTATGTTTTCTCAAAATGGCTGATGCTGACCCTACTAACTTTAAATGCTCATAACTCTGGAATAATATAATAATGATACTGTAAATTTAGGATGCACATACCTCCTGACAAAGCCTGGAGCTCAAGGCGTTTACAATGACAAATAGTTAATAGTTAAAAGTAGGTCAATGCATTTTTTTCAGCTAGGCTAGACTCTATGCTATGTTTTCTCAAAATGGCCGATGCTGGAATGGAAAAAGATACAAGAATGGTTCTTGTATTATTAGAAAAAGAATTGTCTGAAGTTTTCAAATGTATATTTTTTTAGAATGGTCAATTTGACACTTTAAGCTCCTTATAGCCTGATGCCGCCCATGACGTCCATTACTTTCTCCTACCAATAACCTTTCGTGGTGCTGGGTCACGTATATGACTTTTATCCCTTTATTATTTCTCAAGTACTACCTGTATGTCAGGGTAGCTTTGTGTCAGTTTTGTGTGTGTTTGTTCTTTAGTTTGATGTCTATCCACCTTACGGTGATCTTTGACCAGAAAGAAAAAGTATGTGTATGTTTATGTGTAAATGCATGTGGTATTTTGAATGTACGTCGGGGGAAGGGATGGGTACGAGTGTATGAGGGTATGCAAGTCTAAATAGTAAATGTATGTGTGTGTGTCTTTTGTGTGT
This sequence comes from Phymorhynchus buccinoides, assembly GCA_017654935.2. Classification (NCBI taxonomy): domain Eukaryota; kingdom Metazoa; phylum Mollusca; class Gastropoda; order Neogastropoda; family Raphitomidae; genus Phymorhynchus; species Phymorhynchus buccinoides. The sequence continues at coordinate 8,056,188 of CM065682.1, forward strand.
GTGTGTGTGTGTGTGTGTGTGTGATGTTGATGTTGATGCCATGATATGGAGAAACAATCCTTTTTTTATTTTAACTTTGTCAGTGACTTGCCTGCTGTCTTTCAGTTTCAGCATCCATGACTGTTGATTTATTTTGCGTGTGGAATTTTTGTTTACAAATTACAGCGTTGTATGTACATATACGTGTGGTGGTTTCTTTGTATTCCATTGTTTTATTCAATATGAGAAGGATTACATATAAAACTTTTTTTTTCTTCTTCTCTTATTCTATGTTTTCCTATGTCTTTATGTCTTTTTCTCTCTGTCTGTCTATCTCTCTCTCTCTCTCTCTCTCTCTCTCTCTCTCTCTCTCTCTCTCTCTCTCTCTCTCTCTCTCTCTTTACCCCCCCCCCCTCCTTTTTTCCCTACTTGATACAGGCAAAAAGGCCTAATCAATAAAAGTTATTGGATTTGGATTGGATCTCTCTCTCTCTCTCTCTCTCTCTCTCTCTCTCTCCCCCCATTTCTGTCTCTCATGTAATGAGTGCTCCAAAGAATCCAGTCTACACTAGCACATGGCCAATAATACTGTTTCATTATTTTCCATTGTACTCCGCAATACCGCATTCATGTTGAAAATACTCAGGCATCTCGTAAAATCTATATTTTATGTGACGAACTTCAAGTGGAAATGTCTGTCTCTGTGTGTATACATATAATAATAATAATAAAGAAATTATTTTATAGCGCAACACCTCACATACAAAATGAGCTCTTTGCGCTTTACAACAGAAATGATGAATGAGAGGATAAAATAACACTTGAATACTTTTTAAAATGCAGAAAACTAACATAAAAATCAAGAAATAAAAGTTTACTAGCATTAACATCTCACACACACACACGCATACACACACACACACACATGCACACGCACACGCACACACACTTGCATGAGAATACCCCACCGATTAATCAAACTCAGGAAAGAACATTGATTGTGAGCATCCGCATGTGTGCTTGTTTGAAGCAACTTAACGGAATCACTCTCCTTCAGTTGTCTCTGATTGTAAGATAAATTTCGCTCAAAGTGATATAAATGCACAAAAATAAAATAGAATACATCGGAATATGTCGAAAGCTCCCTTTCATTTGAGTTTTCAGATATTTTAGCCATTCATTTTGTTTTTCCTTATTTTCTCTTCCTCGTCTTGTCATAGTATGTGAATCAAAGAAGCAGAGTTCTCTTGTATCCCTGTTGGAGTTTGAGAGTTCTCAACAGCACATAGATCTATGTGTGTGTGAGTGTGTGTGTGTGTGTGTGTGTGTGTGTGTGTGAGTGTCTGTGAGTGTGTGTGTGTGTGTGTGTGTGTGTGTGTGTGTGTGTGTGTGTATGCATGTACAAGTGTGCATGTGTGTGTCAGCGTGTACATGTATGTTTGTGTGTGTGCGTGCGTGCTTTGTGTGTGTGTGCGTGTGCATGCATGTGTGTGCGTGTGCATGCATGTGTGTGTGTGTGCATGCATGTGTGTGTGTGCGTGCGTGCATGTGTGTCTGCGTGTGCATGTGTGTGTATGCGTGCGTGCATGTGTGTGCGTGCGTGCATGCATGTGTGTGTGTGTGTGCCTGCGTTTTCTTCTTCCTTTGGAGACTGAGGTTCAGTTTTATTTCTCAGGAACTATGAATTCGTAGCATAGAGGGTTACAGGGTACAGCACATATTGATTTACAATACTGGTACTGCTTTGACCTCATTACAGAGATGGAAAAAGAAGAAGAAATGACACTGCTCTATGTTGTTGTTTTTCCTAAGTGTGAACTGCTGTTAAAAATTTAAAAAAACCATGAAAAATTGTTTTTCCCATCAAGCTACACACTTTGATCTTTCATAGATTGTCAGTATCAGTGTCAGAAAGGTTGTGTGCAAATGCCCCCCTTCCCCCTCCCCCATCCTGCAGCTCTCCCACCCCACCCTACATATGTGACCCTGCACAACGAAAGGGACACTAAGTCGCTGGGCTAGTTTTTCACAACAGGCTTGCAAAGTCAAAAATCTCATTTTCTGTCAATTTTGAGTTATGGGGATTTTTGTGTTTTCTAACATCGTATCTTTCGTTTTTATAAAGGATGATCTTTAACCCTTTCACTGCCAGCCATATTTCAGCCAAAAATGTCCATTAAACATACTTGGGTAGAGAACAAAATCTGTCTGCAGTATTGGGGATTCTTCTGTGACATATATAAACTAAGGTCTATCCTTACTTCCCAAAACTGAGACAATAGGGTCTTTGGATACTATACCCCAATTTGATGCCTTTTAGTGACATAGGTGTTAAATCACTGTGGTGCTAAAATGCGACTTTGGCGGTGAAAGGGTTAACAAGGTCTCTGGATGGTCTTGTAAGTGTTTGGAAATGATTAGGTCAATGCATTTTCTTCAGTTAGGCTTGACTTTAGACTGCGTTTTCTCAAAATGGCTGACACTCACCCTACTAAATTTAAATGCTCATAACTCTGGAATGGAAAAAGATACAATCATGGTTCTTGTATCATTAGAAAGAGAATTGTCTGAAGTTTTCAAATGTATAATGTTCTCAGAATGGTCATTTTGACACTTAATGTCCCTTTCGTGGTGCCAGGTTACATATACACTCCCAGGCTTGAATGAGATGAATGTTGTCTGAAATCACTGAGCTACCTTACTCTTATTCACTTTTGTAATTGAGTAAAAATTAATGTTTTGAACAATTCATATTGACAACTGACAGTGTGATATATGACTATATCATGAGCAATGTGCATGAAACGTTTGTGAGAAAGTTAAGATTGTGGGAAATTTCACATTAACACTATTAATTAATATAAACTTGATAAACTGGTGAAGTGATTTTGTAAACATTGCTTGTTCATTGTTATGAACATTTTCAATAAGGTTTTCTGAGAGTTGTATAATCTTTGTGTGACCGTTTGTGTGCATCTCCAATAAAGTGTTTATGTGAACATTGTTAAGTTTTGCATCCTGGATACGAATGCTATTTCATTAAATGGTTCAGAGAATCTGATTTGCTGGGGCTTAAATTTACATCTAAAGGTTATTGAAGTTACTTCAGTAATATTGGAATGTGAATGTTGCTTCATTATATATATATATATACATAAAGTAATGTATCTGTGACTAATTATGTGTGTTTGTGGTTTTTGTTTTGAAAGTGCTGTTTGAATTTCAATTATTTCAATAACATTTAATGTTGGGGTGAGTGTTTTGAAAATAATTAAATACAGCTTTTTGTGAGTGTTAAGCAAAATGTCAATCAATGCTTGTGTGAGTGTTATTCGAAACTTCAATAAGCCTTAGTTTGATTGTTAAACATAATCTTCAATGAACCTTTGTGTGAGTGTGTTATAACTTATACAGAAGTTCAATAAATCTTTGTGTGAGTGTTATACAAAAGTTCAATAAACCTTAGTGCGAGTGTGTTATATACAAAAGTTCAATAAACCTTTGTGTGAGTGTGTTATACAAAAGTTCAATAAACCTTTGTGTGAGTGTGTTATACAAAAGTTCAATAAACCTTTGTGTGAGTGTTATACAAAATGACAATAAACCTCTGTGTGAGTGTGTTATACAAAAGTTCAATAAACCTTTGTGTGAGTGCTTTACAAAATGACAATAAACCTCTGTGTGAGTGTTATACAAAATGACAATAAACCTCTGTGTGAGTGTGTTATACAAAATGACATAAACCTCTGTGTGAGTGTGTTATACAAAAGTTCAATAAACCTTTGTGTGAGAATTTTAAAAGTTCAATAAACCTTTGCGTGATTGTTATGCAAAAGGTCAATAAACCTTTGTGTAAGTGTTATAAGAAACTAAACCTTTGTGTGAGAATTAAAAACGTTCAAGAAACCTTTGTGTGAGTGCTATATACCTTTTGTGTGAGTGTTATCAATGCGTTTGATAAAACTTTAATGTGATTGCTATACATAAGTTCAATAAATATTTGTGTGGTTATTCAAAATTTGAACACTTTTCTGAAAATGTTCTTAAAATGCATGGAATTCGATGAACTTTTGAGTGAATGCTGTACAGAAGTTTAATAAGATTTTGCGAGAGTTGTATGCATGCATACCTCCAATCATTTTGTGTGTGAATCGTCATGAGCCAGCATGTTTCAGTTTCAGTCCTATTGATTGAAAGTGTGTGTTCATATTATTTATTTGTTTACTGCATTTCCGTGGTTGTTTAGAATGTCATGTTTCACAGGCTGCTTTATTGATTAAACAAAAAGAAGTAATTTGTGTGTGTGTGGCATGTGTCTGGGATAGTGTCTGTGTGTGTATGCATGATGCATGTACGTGCATGTGAGAGAGAGAGAATTGAGAGAGAGAGAGAGAGAGAGAGAGAGAGAGAGAGAGAGAGAGAGAATGGAGTTTTACGTCCTCTTGGTCTGAATCAGACACATATGGGACATTTGTAAATACAAATATGGTGGGAACAATACTGGAGGCAATGCCCGGAGGCAGTACGAAACCAGTAAAGTCCCGATTTTTTTAATTAATAGCTGTAGCGGTGACCACGCCTCGGTTAAACCTCATCGGCTATGGCACCGCCACAAGTATGACTGAGAGAGAGAATTGACGACGACGAAAATGGTGTTTTACGTCCTCTTGGTCTGAATCAGACACATATGGGACATTTGTAAATACAAATATGGTGGGAACAATACTGGAGGCAATGCCCGGAGGCAGTACAAAACCAGTAAAGTCCCGATTTTTTATTAATACAGATAGCTGTAGCGGTGACCACGCCTCGGTTAAACCTCATCGGCTATGGCACCGCCACAAGTAAGTCTGTGAGAGAGAGAATTGAATTGAATTGAATTTTATTTATAGAGGGTAATGTTTTTACAAAGTATTTTAAAACACTAAAAATATTTTGTAACCATTTTCCCCCAAACTCCTAAATTCTCAAAGAAGAATCTGTACAATCATTCATAATAAAAATGACACTTAATTTTAATAATCATACTGGAGCAAATCCAAGGGAGATCATTCATTCAACCACACTCAATCTAGCATTCGCTTTTAAAAAGAAAATTATGTCCCCTGAACTATAAGCAAGTTAGGGGCACAATATAAGGTTGTTTGAGTGGCAGTGTGTGTGTGTGTGTGTGTGTGTGTTTATGGCTGTAACATCACACCCGATATTGGTGATGGCTACACATCATATAAAATACACAACAAATAGGCTACGTTCACATAATTATTTACTTTCAGAAAAAAAAAAAAGGTGGCGGTACCATGGCCGATGAGGTTTAACCAAGGCGTGGTTACCGCTACACCTATCTGCATTGTTAAAAAAATCGGGACTTTACTGGTGTTGCACTGCCTCTGGGCATTGCCTCCAGTATTGTCCTTTGTATCTACAAATGTCCCTATGACCGAGAGGACGTAAAACACAATTTTTCGTTCGTTCACATAATTACCAAACGTAACCATAATTATACAAAAAATAGATAAGCATCTCACGTTATTGGCACTTTCAGGAGGAGAAAAAACAAATCACTACAAATCACCACTGACTGGAAACGTTGAAGTCAAATAACACGTGTTATCTTCCCGTTGAAGCTCTCTATGTGGATGGCTGACTCGTGCAATGTTTTTTGTTATTTGTGTATTTCCTTTGTAAAGCGCGATGAACTCACTATGGGGTATCGCGCTATATAAATATTCGTTATTATTATTATTTTACGTCCTCTCGGTTACAAAGAAACATAATTATGGGACAGTTCTTTAAGTAAAGTTAATATATTATCTCTCTCTGGATGGTTGTAAGTACACTCATTTCGGGGTTCAAAAGCGCATGGGCTATCAGGATGACAATTACCTCATGAAATGAAGCAAATGGTGGGGGTGGGGAGACGAGCGTTATGTGTAGCATTCGTCCATGGGCATATGTGACTGAAATTTTCTTTATTTCATGAGATAATTGGGGTGGGCTTCTTACCCGCCCATGCGCTTTTTACCCCGTCTTCCCCTATACATGGTATGTAATTGAAGACATATATACCAAGTGCCCCATTTTGTGGGTGCTATGTTTTCGGAGTAATACTCCTTCAAATAAAGTTTTACAGCAACACGTTTGTACCAGGCCTGTCCAGGCAGTTGGGTCTCTCAAACTATGGTGATCTAGAAGAATGTGTTCAGTGCATTTCCATGAGAGGCCGCCATTTGCAATTCTCTCTCTCTCTCTCTCTCTCTCTCTCTCTCTCTCTCTCTTAATAGGAAAATGACGGGCCCACAGTTCCCACACGATTTATATTTCTATACCAGACAAATTAAAAAAAACACTGGAGGTAATTATATTATATAAGAATGTTTTAAGGCATTTTTGAGAAAATACTCCTACTTGCATCTGTAGCTCTGCAAAGTACCGTCCCGAAAATGGGACAGCGGGCAAAAAAGGGGTGTTTTCTAATACAAAAAAACAAGAAACCTTTTGTCTTATCTTCCAGAACATACCATGTATATCTTATACTAGAAAGTGAAAGTATCATCAAAGAAGTAATTGTCTTTCAAATGCTCTCAACTTAGATATTTGAGAAGGGTGTCTACGATGGTATAATGTATTGTTGTTTTAGTCTGTGTACGCAATGTTGTGAGCAACAGCCTGTGCATCAGAAAGGTAGGAAGATGCTAATTGTTTTGAAAAAAAAAGATTGGTGCATATCAGATAACTGCGATCCAGTATATATAATATAATGTTGGTTTTCAAAAGCATTTCAATAGCGCACCCCTTAAGATTCTCTTATCCAATAGATAATTGTTGGAAACACACATGGTTGGGTTAACAAATCAAGAAAACAAGGTAAGGAAAACGGAGCTCAAGAGCGCTTGCGTACGCACACGTAAGCACACGCACACACACACACACACACGCACGCACACGCACACGCACACACACACACACACACACACCAATCGCAAAACCCCGGCCTCTGGCCGTGTAATACTTGGAGAGAGGGGAGAGAGGGGGGGGGGAGGGGGGGGGGGAGAGAGAGAGAGAGAGAGAGAGAGAGAGAGAGAGAGAGAGAGAGAGAGAGAGAGAGAGACAGAGACAGAGACAGAGCAAGAGAGAGACAGGGACAGATAGAGAGAGAGCAGAGAGAGAGAGAGAGAGAGAGAGAGAGAGAGAGAGAGAGAGAGAGAGAGAGAGAGAGAGAGAGAGAGAGAGAGAGAGAGAGAGAGAGAGAGAGAGAGAGAGAGAGAGAGAGAGAGAGAGAGAGAGAGAGAGAGAGAGAGAGAGATTCTCATGGGTCAAATCATATAGTGCACACAGTAGGCCTTTTTCAGGGCTAAATTTGGAATAAATTCGAAAGAGATGGGGGGGGGGGGGGGGGGGGGGGGGGGGGGGGGGGGGGGGGGGGGGGGGGGGGGGGGGGTAAAATAAAATAAATAAGGGGATGGGGGGTATAAAAATAAAGGGTAGGGGTCCAGGCAACGACCCTGGTGGGAGTCAACTTGAAGCTTTTGTTAAAATAATACAAATTAAACCTCCTAGGAACCTAAGGACAATTAAAACAGTAAGTTGGACTACTTGTAGTTCTGTCTGTCTGTCTCTCTCTTTGTTTTATTTGCATTAGGATTTCCCATTGTTTCCCCGTTACATGCTCAGATGGCCTGATCATTAAACAATTGTTCATTGTTCTCTCTCTCCCTCTCTCTCTCTCTCTCTCCCTCCCTTTTGACGGGGGGGAAGGGGTTACGGAACCCAGGTAGCCCTCCACCCTCCAGATCCGGCCCTGCTATTTAAGTCACATAGAATGTGCCAGATTTTCCATATAGCGTTCATAATCCTATTGCTTTCATAATTAATTAAGGTCAAAGGAATACATAAAGGAAGCATACAAACCTTCACTGATGCGCTTACCATGTGTACACTACGACGATGGCAGGTTTTTCATCGCACCTCTGTTTACACTTTTTCCCTTCTTTGTCAAGTATTGGCACATGCTGGCCCATGGGGCGACACAACCTACCCCAAGGTGGGGCAGGTCGTGTCACTTTCACCTCCTGTTTAATTTGAGTAATAATTAAGTAAATATGCTTCAAAACTAAAACCGCTTGGTGTCATTTTGTAAGAAAATGATGTTTCTTTAATTTGCTATTTGTTTGAACAAATTCTGTTGAAAAATGAGTGAATGAAAGGAAACAACATTTTCCTGACAGAACCTGCCCCACCCTACCCTATGGACTTAGTTATCAATATTATCAGTCACACGTGAAAGTTTAATTGACTGACAAATTCAGATGACTTGTTTGTTCACATCACAAGTGACATTTTCTAGCATGTGGCATCCTACGCTGTTTATAAAGCTGTTGGTCACTCTCTGATACCATAATTTTTTAATTATTATGAATGCAACAAATACTTGTAGCCGATGAGGTTTAACCGAGGCGTGGTCACCGCTACAGCTATCTGTATTAATTTTAAAAAATCGGGACTTTACTGGTTTCGTACTTCCTCCGGGCATTGCCTCCAGTATTGTTCCCACCATATTTGTATTTACAAATGTCCCATATGTGTCTGAGTCAGACCAAGAGGACGTAAAACACCATTTTCGTCGTCTGATACCATAAGGCTACACAACCGATTGGTCGTAAGGCTCGCCCTCTCTGATGTCATTCCACAGTGGACTGGTAAAGGACAACGCATTGTGTGCTGCTCTGAGGCAATTCTGAAGACAAGACCTGACTGTTTTTTGTTACAGCTTATACTTTGGTGAGTATCATTGTTAACGTTCGGTTTAACTTTTCCTCTTTTCTTTGTTTTCGTTGCTGTATAATAAACTGAAGCTACAGTGATTCGTATGCGTTGCTTCCTTACCATGTAATAATCTTCTTTACACAAAGGTACAATTTTGCGTTGTCCGTGTACTGTGAATTTGTAAAATGACAGTTTAACTGTCCTTTCACTCGTTGTCCAGTTCGTGTGCTACGCAACAATATTCGGCGCAGTTCACGTACTGAGCAGTGGTCTTGCGTAATTCTCGAACTTGGAAACAGCGTTGCCCAGTGTGTATGTATGCATGTATGTGTGTATTTTTTTTAGGTTAGGTTACGTACATTATAGTCGCAGAGGCGTCTCTGTGAACTTCGGTTTGCTCCCACCTGGAGAGCGCGTCGCAGCCAGAGGGCAGCCAGAGGCGCGCTACCCAATTTTTGCTTGTGCATGCGATTTTTGTGTGACTGATGAGGAAGGAAGGGAGGGGGATACATTTTGACCAACTGACAACTTTTTCGTTGCCACTGGGTTTAACGTGTGCTAAGTGCATGAGCACACGGGACCTCGGTTTATCGTCTCATCCGAAAGACTCCGCGTTCATACCGCAAGGCCTAGTGCAAAGTGAGAGGAACAAATCCCCTGTGACCAGGTTCGAACTCGGGTTTACTTGACACGAAGCGAACGCGCTACCACTGTGCCGCTCGAATGTAGGACGTTTTGGCCACGGACGTTTCGGCCTAGGACGTTTCGGTCTAGGACATTTCGGCCTAGGACGTTTTGACCAGGCCTTTTTCCAGGGGCGGACGTTTCGGCCAAATCAGAAATATATTGCATGATCAACAAATAAAGTATGCAATTCTGCAGTGAAACCAGGAAATACACGTAAGACTAAAACGTTTATGAAATACGTGTAATGCCTGTGACCACTAGCTTTTACACGTATTGCCTAAAAAAATCAGGAATTACATGAATTTCCTAAAATTACCAACTAGGCAATACATGTAATGCCAGAGCTATAAATAGAATAAGTTGATAAGCCTAAGCCATAAGCCATAAGCCATAAGCCTAGCTTGTTGTGCTTCATGATTCATCTTTTGTATGTATACAGTACTATGTGAAAAACAACAAAACATGTTTAAACCAGAATAAATTGATATCTCTTTTTTTTTCTCTCTCTCTCTCTCTCTAAATATAGCCCCCCCCCCCCCCCACACACACACACACACACACATGCACGCACGCACGCACGCATGCGCGCGCACGCGCACACGCGCGCACGCGCACGCGCACGCGCACGCGCACACGCACACGCACACACACACACACACACACGCACACACACACACACACGCAGTTCTGGACCTTTTGGAGTTTTTCTCACTGGATTTGCCGAAACGTCCGCCCCTGGAAAAAGGCCTGGCCAAAACGTCCTAGGTCGAAATGTCCTAGACCGAAACGTCCTAGGCCGAAACGTCCATGGCCAAAACGTCCGTGCACCGTGCCGCTCTACACATTCTTCTATAGGTGAAGACGGGGTAAAAAGCCCATGGACGGGTAAGAAGCCCATTCCAACTATCTCATGAAATAAAGAATATTTCACTCAAATTTGCCCATGAGACGAATGCTAAACATTAACACTCGTCTCATGGGCAAAATGTGACTGAAATTTGCTTCACTTCATGAGACAACTGGTACGAGCCTCTTACACATGGGCTTTTTATGCTGTCTTACCCTACAAGATTCCAAAACATGTCTTTCGTTACCATGTGTTATGTCATACTTTGTTTGAGGATTGCTTAGGCCCAAATGCATGTATTTACATTTGTTTGCGTTGAAGTAAAGATTCCACTTAGCAGATCATTCAATACAATACTCTGTTTGTACTCCGTATGTATGTATGTGTGTGTGCGTGTGTGTGTGTGTGTGTGTGTGTGTGTGTGTGTGTGTGTGTGTGTGTGTGTGTGTGTGTGTGTGTGTGTGTGTGTGCGCGTGCGTGCGTGCGCGTGCGTGTGCGTGTGCGCGCGCGTGTGTGTGAGTCTGTGTATTACCAAATCGTATGCTACTCCATAGCACCTAAACCACTACATCTATCATAATAACACTTGGAAAAATGAATTCTTAATCCATGCAGATGTTGTTGATCATGCAGGATTCACAGGACAAGCCATATCAAAGTAATCACAGCAAGAAGTTTTTAATATTAAATAAACACTGATTATTTAAGACCATACTAAGTGTACTGAAAATTGGTTACTTAACACTATGTTTTGCTACAAAATAGATTTATATACAATGTTGTATTAATATAGGAAATATTAAACACAAAAGTACATAATGACCATAGAGTCCAACATTAGCTCCCCTGAATTTCATCAGTTGGTCTTATTGGATGACATTCAATGGAGATCCCATTCTAAAGGTCAAAGAAGTAGCACACAATTTCACCCCCATTGTGTGTGTGTGTGTGTGTGTGTGTGTGTGTGTGTGTGTGTGTGTGTGTGTGTGTGTGTGTGTGTGTGTGTGTGTGTGTGTGTGTGTGTGTGTGTGTGTGTGTGTGTGTGTGTGTGTGTGTGTGTGTGTGTGTGTGTGTGTGTGTGTGTGTGTGTGTGTGTGTGTGTGTGTGTGTGTGTGTGTGTGTGTGTGTGTGTGTGTGTGTGTGTGCGTGCGTGCGTGCGTGCGTGTGCGTGTGCGTGCGTGTGCGTGCGTGCGTGTGCGTGCGTGTGTGTATGTGTGTATGTGTGTGAGTGTGTGTGTATGTATGTGTGTGTGTGTGTGTGTGTGTGTATGTGTGTGAGTGTGTGTGTATGTGTGTGTGTGTGTGTGTGTGTGTGTGTGTGTGTGTGTGTGTGTGTGTGTGTGTGTGTGTGTGTGTGTGTGGATGTGTGTATCGGTGTGTGATGGGGAGTATATGTGTGTACGTGAGTGTGTGTGTGTGTGTGGCTGTGTGTGTCGGTGTGTGAGGGGGAGTATATATGTGTGTGTGTTTCTAGTAACTGGGACTACGTTTATATGACGTTACCATCTTGTGTTTGTTTTTTAATTATGTCTGTCACATGGTACATATCGACCAAAAAAAGAAGAGGAAAAAGAACATGAATTTTTTTTTTTCAAACGCCATTTAATTTGATGATCCTACGTGCACTTGTGGTACTGGCTCGGAGACAGTTGAACACTTTTTGTTGCCATGAGATCAGTACTATACATAATATTCCCTTTGATTGCATTACATTTTAAGTTCTTTTGAATGCTGACGCAAATCTGACAATCCATCACACTTTTTGATATCTGGCACTGCTCCAAAAATTGTATCCGAAAGTGGCGTTTTGTTTTATTTGATATATAAGTATTATTACTTTCATTTAATGGTGTTTGAGGGCTCAAGAAAGCAAACGGAGTATTACATCGGAATGAAATTTGGTACTCGGATTGACGAGATAATGAATTAAATGCTTGCCTAAAACAACTTGCATTGCCATTCCTGGTTGGAAAGTTGTGCATGTGTGTGTGACTGGTCCCTAACTTTTTTCCATCAGTATTTATAAATAGATTATTGTTTTCCATCAGTATTTATAAATAGATTATTGTTTTCTACAGTTCTTCCATTTTCACGCTGAGTAATACTAATAGGGTAAATTTGAAAGATGGTAAGACGATGAGATAATTCTTTTGAATTAAATATTAAATTACATGAATAATATGTACTGTGGAAGGAATTGGATGTGCGATATGGTGTCTGGTTGCAAACGCCTTGTTTTTCTTCTGTTGCAGAAGAACACTAATTGGCCAGGAGTCCTGCCGAGTAGCAATGAATTGTGCCCCGCCTCTGTCCAAAGACCATGAAGTCATTCGAGATCTGGTTGAATTCTCCGATTACGGTGCGGAACACTTCAAGAGTCTTGTGTACTCTGAAAATGAGAACACCAGAAAGGCTGTAGAAAAATGGTGCTTAACCTATTTCAATACATTTCTGGGGCGTTGCTGTTCTGATTTCATATGTTGTGCGTCAGCGAACAAACTAGATGGCAATCGCACACAGTATTTACTGGTGGTGTGTCAATCAGGACTCTTGACATGCATCAGTGATGTACAGAAACGCAGGGAAGCGTTTCAAATTGCTCTGGAAACGCTGCCCCTAGCCAACGTTCTGTATCGTGCGGGATTAGTAAATAACGAAGACGTTGAACAGTGCCTTCGCAACATTGAGGCAAAGGAGGACGCTAGATTTCGTCATAAATTTGGCAATTTGATCGACAAGACGCCATTACAAAAGAAACCAGGTGAAAGCGAAGAGCTCTTCGCTTCCAGAGAACACAAGAAGCAGATGATCATTAACCTTGTAGAATACCTGAAAAGCACCAAAAAGCCCGTCAAGGATTTCCTGAGGTCCAGAGCCTCCCAGCTTCGTCCTTTGGAGGAGGTGTGTTTGTTGGAGCTCTCCAAACAGCTGGGATGGGGTCATGTCCGGGAGGACAACATGAAACTGTTGCCCAAGGGCAAGGTTGCTTGGATGGACTGGTTCCGCTTCGAGGACTGTGAAGAATGGCTGAAATCAGAAAATATCTGAGAACATGATTTGGGGACTTTGGGAATACATTGTGACTGCAACAGATAAGGTCTGTCAGCTGTGCTTCGGGTACACAACATTTCAGTGCCAAATCAGAGAACAGCATGACAATATTTGAGGACATAATCGTGGGATTTTGGGAATGCATTGTGACTGCAGAAGAACAGGTCTGTCAGCTGCTGTGCTTCGGGTACACAACATTTCAGTACCAACACAGAAAACAGCATAACAACATGACTAGAATTGTGAACAGAAAAAAAAATTCAACAGTACCATTTATTCAATGCAATATGGTCTATATATAAGTTACACGATCTTGTGCTGAACTCAATGAAAGGTACATTACGTTGCTCACAACATGCTTAGAAAGTCATTTTTCATAGTTTTAAATAATGGGTATTTTCGTCTGCTGTAGCATTCTATCTTTCATATTTATAAAGGACACACTTTATCATGGTTTGTAAATACTCCAATAAAACAAAGTGCTTAACATCAAATTGGTCATAATAATTAGGGTGAAAAACAAGCAAACAGAATCTTTCTTGCATGATGCCATGAAAAATAGAATGGTCTCACATTTCCAGTTGTACCATTTTCTCAGACCAGCCAGTTTCAGATTTCATATCGCTTTCAATGGATCAACTTAAAATAGAAAGATGTTGTCCTTATGAAATTATAAAGGGTCTAGTGAAATAAAGAAAACTAAATTTGTTTTGTGTGTTTCTGAAAAAAAAGTGTGTGTGTGTGTGTGCGCGCGGGTGCGTGCATGTCTGTCTGCCTGTCTGCCTGTCTGTCTGTCTGTGCTTGCGTGCCCACAAAAATAGGAAATTACGAAATTAGTATTGCAGTTAATAGTCTCATTCTGGGTGTGTAATCTTTAGTGCGTCATAAAAAAAATTCGAGGAGCCCCAGTGGCCCATACGAAGGCTGCCGTCCGCTGCAGTTCCTCTAAATAGCCGACGATCTTTTCTGGCCACTGGTTCGTGAGGTCTAACTCGGACATATATAGCAAAAAAGCAAGTAAATGTTGGTTTCAAAAGACAAATTTCAAGGTCAAGGTCAGCACGTTCACAGCTTTTCTGTGTTGGAACATATCATGTGTACCATGATACACCACCATACTATGCTTAGTGATAAACATTCACACAGCTTTTCTTAACAAGGAAAACAAATACACATATACACGGCTATAAATGCCATGTCTGAGCTGTATCTCATGAACCAGTGGATGCAACTGCTTCAATGTTTGTGTAGTGGTGTACCACTGTATGCAAATGGTCTTGTAGGAACAAATACAACCGCACTGACCTTGCTGATCATGTTTACCTTGAAAACCGTAATTACCCGGCCAGAGGCCGAGGTATTGCGATCGGTTTGTGTGTCTGTGTGTCTGTGTGTCTGTGTATCGATTATCTTAAAAACTACTGTTTGGATTTTGATTAAAATTGGCAGAGGGGTAGACAGCTTGAAAAGGAAGCTTCCTTTCGTTAATCAACACCGTGCTGACCTTGATCTTGAAGTTTGACCTTGAAAACCGAAAATATTTAAGAGGCCATATCTCCAACACCGTTGGTGTTAGGGGTCTTCACATTTGGCATGCAGGTACTTTGGCTTATGCCCCTTCTGATGGTGGCATACCGATCAAGGTCAAGGTCACGGTCCGGGAGATCGGTAGGCCTTAAGTGGTAGGGGTCTACAATTTGGGTTTTAAGCCATATTTTCCACATTTGAACTTAACAGAAGCGCTTCAGATTGTGTGTGGTACTGTATACCCTAGAGTAGAAAACATCCGAGCATAAATTATTGCCATGCTGATCTTGACCTTGATGACCGAAATTTCCTTCTTTGCGCTATATATTTATTGTCCAAGCTGTATCTCGTGAACTAGAAGACATAAGCTCTTCAGATGTTGTGTCAGGATGTGACACTAACAGTATAAAACATTCGTATATAAATTATCCCCCTGAACTACAATGTCGCCGAGCGGCAGACATGTTTCCGTTTTTCTCCACCCTCCTATATCTCATGAAATACTGTATAGAATCACTCCACATTTTGTGTGGGTGTGAAAAAGATGGAGTAGAAGACATTGCGGTACAACTTATGCCTTTGTTGATTGGGGGGTGGGGGTAGAGGACATAACTCTGGCCGGGTTTGCATTGTCACAATGCCTTGCTGCTGCTCGGCGATGCACGTACAATGCGTTGCTGCTGCTCGGCCATGCACTTACAATGCGTTACTGCCGCTCGGCCATGCACTTACAATGCGTTACTGGTGCTCGGCCATGCACTTACAATGCGTTACTGCCGCTCGGCCATGCACTTACAATGCGTTGCTGCCATGCTCGGCGATGCACTTACAATGCGTTGCTGCTGCTCGGCGATGCACTTACAATGCGTTGCTGCTGCTCGGCTGATGCACTTACAATGCGTTGCTGCTGCTCGGCCATGCACTTACAATGCGTTGCTGCCGCTCGGCCATGCACTTACAATGCGTTGCTGCTGCTCGGCGATGCACTTACAATGCGTTGCTGCCGCTCGGCCATGCACTTACAATGCGTTACTGGTGCTCGGCCATGCACTTACAATGCGTTGCTGCCGCTCGGCCATGCACTTACAATGCGTTACTGGTGCTCGGCCATGCACTTACAATGCGTTGCTGCCGCTCGGCCATGCACTTACAATGCGTTACTGGTGCTCGGCCATGCACTTACAATGCGTTGCTGCCGCTCGGCCATGCACTTACAATGCGTTGCTGCTGCTCGGCGATGCACTTACAATGCGTTGCTGCTGCTCGGCGATGCACTTACAATGCGTTGCTGCTGCTCGGCCATGCACTTACAATGCGTTGCTGCCGCTCGGCCATGCACTTACAATGCGTTACTGGTGCTCGGCCATGCACTTACAATGCGTTGCTGCCGCTCGGCCATGCACTTACAATGCGTTGCTGCCGCTCGGCCATGCACTTACAATGCGTTGCTGCCGCTCAGCGATGCCCTTGTTCTTCCTGCGACCACATCTTTTACATCGCTGGATTTACAATGTTCAAACATCGTATGTTGGTACATAATTAGCTTATGATAAGTCTGAGTACTGGTGGACGTCAAAGTCAAAGACTAACATCCCTTAAGGGGCTGCACTTATTCCCTCCCTTTATCCAACCCACTCTAACACCCGACAACACAAAAAACATAGAAACGAACACCGAAATATGAATCAAGTCAGGTTTATTCACCAGTCTAAGCAAATCAGTCTACACCCAAAATAAATCGACCAATCAAACATAAGATTAATTAATAACCCCAAAATAATAATAATTATGATCAGTTCTGCCCGTCTTCACGTCTGTCACGCACCAGACAACACAAATCCCAGTTCTCAAGCCTAAGCCTAACGAGGCCTCTAAATCCGAGCAGTCTGCACTACACACAGAAAATCACAATGTACTATAAGGTTCCTCCAGTGCCAGAGTTCCATATAGTTTGGTGACGACGAAGATGAAGAAGCATGGGGGAAAAGGGCAAGGAAGTTCAGAGTGGGCGAAGTAGACAAGGGAAGTGTGAGGGTACAATCTTGGACCAAGGGAGTTGCAGGGATTAGGTGGGTGAGGGGAGATCACGTCGGGGAGTCCACGACCCCTGTAGTCGGCCAGCACCAACTGCAGCCACGCCAGTACACATGAACGACGACCCGGAAGGACAAAGGTCTGCAACAACAAATAATTACCCCCCTTTGCTAAGGCACGATTCCCAAATAAAATTAACTTACTTAAACCAAAACAGATATTTAAATCACCTCCTCAGTCTTACTATCCAATTAACCAAAAGGGGTGTCAGAAAGCAATCTTCGCTCATAAATCACAACAATAATAATATTTGACAGAACCTAAATGTACAAATGAACGTCCCATAATAAGGAGCCAGCATTAGCTTCAACAATCGAATCTTCCCATCACGGGTTCTGAAATGATAATCAGCACACAAGCGCCAATTAATCTCCCATTCACATGTTCATCAAATTAAAATATACTAGGCTAAAAATGATCTTCGAATAAAATACAAAGAAAATACCAGCATTCCAACACTTCAGCAAGTTCCCATTATTAGGCCTACACACTCCGTTCCCACCGTATTTTTGGTGAAAAAGTGTCGCTCAGTGTAGCGACCGTTTTTATTGTGAAATAGTGTCGCGGAAGCGACCGTATTTGCCGTGAAATATTGTCGATAGAGCGACTGTTTGTATGGTGAAATAGTGTCGCGTAGCGATCGTATTTGCTGTGAAATAGTGTATTTGCTATGAAATAGAACGACTGTTTTTATGGTGAAATACTGTCGCGACCGTATTTCACCATAAATCGTGTCGCTAGCGGTAGGATCATCGGTGAAATTCTGTCGCGGCGACCGTATTTCACGGCAGCGACAGAATTTCACCATAGATCGTGTCGCTAGCGATAGGATCTACGGTGAAATGCTGTCGCAGCGACCGTATTTCACGGCGACAATATTCTATACGACACCGGCAACAGTTACTATCCACCATCCAGTGCCGGACTGAATACAGGAGAAGTTATTTCTTCCCGCGCACCATCAATACAAAGACTGGAACTCGTTACCTGAGGAGACTGCGTCTGCCTCTTCGGCCGGCTCGTTCTAGTCCTCCATCAAGACGCCGCCCCCCCCCCCCCTTTTTGTGTGGAATATACTGTTATCTTAAGTTATGCAAAACAGGGCAACAGTACAATACAAAATGAATATAATCTTCATTTGCTTTTTTACAAAGAGACAAATAAAGTCTGTTTCAGTGTTTCTTAAAAACGTGATAGCGACGTGGGCCAATTGAAATATCTGAAACGCCAAACATAAACCTTGACATAATGAATTTTCAATGTTTAGCTCAATCCATTTTCAAATATGTTTTAACATCATGTACAACAGTTTCTATACACATTAATCCTGTCATTATTATTAACATGAGAGTTCCAGTCTTGCCATCTACAAATTTATTATTAGGTACTTTATAGTCACAGAGGCGTGTCTGTGAAATTCGGGTTGCTCCCACCTGGACGAGCACGTCGCAGCCAGAGGCGCGCCACCCATTTAAAAAAATTTTGGTGTCACTGATGAGGGGGGGGGGGGGGGGGGTGGTGTAAATGTTGACCAAATGACGTTTTCGTTGCAACAGTGTTTAACATATGCAAATGCTTTCTTTAAAAACAATTAAGAATGGTTTTGTGTCCTGTACTCACTGATTTTCCCGCACAAACCGAGAGAGAGAGAGAGAGAGAGAGAGAGAGAGAGAGAGAGAGAGAGAGAGAGAGAGAGTTTTGATATCCCGTGCAAATGCAAAATGACGAACATGTCGACAACTCGGAAATTGAAACGATTTGCACGTGCAGAAATAGTGCGGAGCAATACCTCTCTCGTTTTTTTGGTGTTTAAAAAAAAAAAGATTCGGTTTGCACGTGTAGAAATAGTGCGGAGCAATACCTCTCTCGTTTTTTGGGTGTTTAAAAAAAAAAAAAAAAAAAAATTCAAAATACACTCGTCATAAAAACTCGATGCATTACAGTTAACATAATCGTCCTATAGAAAACATGGCCACATGTCAATGTTGGAATTCATTTCATTCATAATTTTACATCGCAAAGTCTTTGGGCACTTTTTTTTCTTTCAATGCGGAGTCTGAATGGTATTCTGAGAAAGTTCAACACCCAAACATCGTTCACATTTCGTTCTGCATTTCACGAACAAGTTCAGAAGGAGAAAGACAACCTTGTCAGAAACAGAAGGGTTGGTGTTTGTGTGTGTTTGCTAGCAAAATTAAAACATCTTGCAGTCATGGGGCTGCTCCTGTCGACCGTGGCGCGCTCTGGCGACATCCCTTGGTATTATCTGCGTTCTTTGGGTTTCTTTGAATTTCGGCGTTGCCGCTTTCCGGCCAGAAAAAGGTCCACGCTTCAGCTTTGCAAAGGTAATGGATAAGGTGTGGGTTTTAAAGGTGAACCCTGACGGATGAATTTTTGTAAGAAACACGTCGAGATCACCAGAAAGACAGCCTTTTCAAGGATCGGAACACTCGCTTTGGCCTGGTTTCCTAGAAATTAAACCGTCAAAACGGCGATTCCTCCTTGGCGGAGATGCCGGAGAGATTAGCCATTTTGGAGGGGATGGGTGGAGGTCACTCATTGTGGTTGAAGCGTTTTCTTTTTTTGTAGTGCAGTAAAAAAAAAAAAGGAGCTATTTCCTTTGTTGTGAGCGAAAACTCCTTTAGAAAATCTGTATTTATAAGAAAAAAAGACAACAAAAAAAAGACTTGTATTGTGAAACTTTCGTGCAAACGATTTGGTCTAAACGCATGCGGCCATTAGAAAAGAGACGGCACACGCCTTCTCTTTGGGTGAAAGAATTTGACTTCCAGCACCTCCGCCAAGGAGGAATCGCCGATTTGACGATTTGGTTTCTAGGAAACCAGAGCAAAGTGAGTGTTGCGATCTCTGTAAAGGGTGTTTTCCTGGTGATCTCCACGTGTTTCTTGAAAAAACTCATCCGTCAGGGTGGCCCTTTAAGCTGTAAATAAGCTGTTTTGGGAAAACAGAATAGGGACTGCAGTACCTTGTAGAACAGGCAAGAAACGTCGTGTTTCCCTCTTACAGGTACCTTTCCCTACCTTGTTTATTTTCTTACCTATTTTAGGAAAGGCAGAGGCTCGGGGTACGGGCCCGTATCTCACATTCTCCAGGCTTCGGGTACGGCGCTCAATCAAGGGACGCATAAATTATGCGCAAATGTCTTAAAAAACATTAACTCTGACATGTTCATAATCCTATTCCTTACCAAGATGCGTTAAATATACGAAATAAGAAAATCCATTTGTTGACGAAAAATTCAACTAGGAAGATCGAGTTACTATCCCTGAACATGGTCTGAGTGTTGTAAGAATGCCGTATCCGTAGCCACTGTGTTTAGGAAAAGGTGCAGTTTAGGTGCCTCCCTCATGATGTTCTTGACAGTGCATGGGCACAACCAACACTGAATATTTTGCCACGGAAATATTTACGGGTTTCATTCTCTATGCACCGATCTTTCAGTTTAATGGCACTAACCTAAACCTGATATTGACCTGAATTTATTTACCTGATTTTTTTTAATCACCACAACATAGTCTTACGAGAAATTCTGATGGCAAGATATTTATCAAAAGGTGTAATACTAATATTATAAAAAAATGTTTTCAGTAACAGAGTTGCTAACATGTGGAATGAGTTAATTGGAAACATTACCGTTTTTGCCTTTCTTACCAAACATAAAGCTGTATTTTATTAACCTTTTTAGATAATAACCTTTTTGGAATACTAACCCCTACCCCTACCCCCCCCCCCCCCCCCCCCCCCTATAAGACGGGAAAACGCAATGAACCACGACTGTGACAAATGGCGCCGTGTACTGCAATACATAGGGGGGGTGGGGTGTCCTATTAGATAATGGCCTAGGGTTAGGGATAGGGTTAGTATTCCAAAAAGGTTATTAGCTAAAAAGGTTCATAAAATACAGCTTTATGTTTGGTAAGAAAGGCAAAAACGGGAAAATGGAATTAACCGAGAAATGCAGGGGGGGGGGGGGGGGGGGCACATCTTGACCTTTACCGAATTATCTTTTGAGTTAAAATGTGCACCAAATACTATCTTCAAAAATCGTCTTGATGAAGACACAATATCTAGAAACTTTGATTTATTTTTTCGGTAAAGGTCAAGATGTGCGCACCCCCCCCCCCCCCCCCCCCCCCCCCCCCCCCCCCATTACATTTCTTGGCTCTCCCCGCATTTTCACACTTGCCTTTCTTACATCTTGACCTTTACCATTTTTTTCATAGGAAAATATTTGAACCGTACATACTTTGACCAAACATCTAATCTGTCAATGTTTATAAACGATGGGACTACTGAAAAGATTCAGTTTGTTTTGTCCCTATTTACTACTACTACTACTACTACTACTACTACTACTACTACTACTACTACTACTACTACTACTACTACTACTACTATTGACCCTATCTCTTTACGGAGCAAGTAAACATGTAGCCTCTTACTAGTCTTAGTGAAAGTTTTCATTTGTACTTTGCGTACACTTGAAATTTGAATTAGAGAATAGCTGACTGCATGCTGTATGGCTATTTTTTGGCAAAATCCACATTTTTGCCCGTAAGAGAAGATAATCTGATGTCGGAGAGAACCACCTGTTTTGCTCTTTTCTGTCATCAAATGATCTCCCTTAAAGCGGAGCCACCCGATCACGTGTCAAAATCACGGGATTCACGTGTTTTCCCTCTTATAACTGGAAAGAAATCTTGTTTTGACCAAGTCTGACTCCCATTTAAATTACCCCAAATTGAAAGCGACACATCAGTTTAAAGAGCAGCCTCAATTTGGATATGGGGAAATCGATCGAATGTGAGTCACAGCAACCCAGACAAAAACAAGGGACGTAGCCGTGGCGCGTCACGGGGTCTTTAAGGGCGAAAATGTGGCTATTTTTGGTGACACACTCTTCTCTTTGAACATAAGGGCTGCTCCCAACTGGAGAGCACGTCGCCACAGTGCTGCTTGCTCCCCCCCCCCCATAAGTAAAAGAGACAATTGCCTATATACTGTAGAAATAATTTCTTATAATTGATGGATTGGTTATTATCATCTTTAACATACATAATGGATTCATGTGACGAGGATAATGACTTATTATTATCGATTCTCTTTCAGACAGTTCCTCCCCAGTGGTAAAGTCAGGTCCTAAGCAAGAGAACCAAGACAATACATTTGTGAGAGATACTGTTCTCCAAAGTATGCACGAGCAAAACCACAGATACACAGAGAAGATAGCTGAGCATGGACACGACGTTGCCTCTGACAATCTTGACAACTACTGCGACTCATCTGGTTTCCATTACGCTGATGAAAATACCGCTGCATCACCAGATCATAAGGGAACGAATCATCACGCTGGTCAATCCATGTTTTCTCTTACTCCGGTGAAAGAAGAAGAGGAAGCTGATGAATACCAGAACTGTCAATGTCTTGATACAGAGCTGGACGACACGTTTCCCGTGTTTGAAGATGCGAAGACTTTCTCCCAGAACAGCTTGTCGGAGCAAGAAGAGACTGTTTCAAGGAGGGTGTGTTCGTTGAGAAGACTCAGACCTTACGACAGTGTGTCTTCCGACAGCGGCGTAGATGGCGTACACGGGTCATCCTCAAACAGCAGCACGTGCGGCTCGTGGAGGGTGTCCAGTGACTCCTCGCGTTGTTCTGCCAACAGTACGTCCAGCGTGTGTCCGTCTTCCGCTGACCTGGACTCCAACAGCAGCACGCGCAGCGTGCGTAGATCATCCTCCGACTCCGACTCCAACAGTAGAGCTTCCTCTGACTCTGAATCTAGCAGTAGTTCGAACAACGCGTGCCATTCCTCCCCTGAGTGTGACTCTGAATCTTGCAGTAGCTCGCACAACGCTTGCCATTCCTTCCCTGATTGCGACTCGAACACCGGCACAAGCATTGTGTGTCAATCTTCCTCAAACTGTGGCTCTCATAGCCAAAGACACGGTATCCGCAGACTTTCGTCAAATCGCGAACCCAAAAGTAGACCCCCTTATCAATTCGAATCTTACGTCAACATACAAAGTTCCTCTGACTGTGAATCCAACAGTATGCCTTCCTCTGACTGTGAGTCTAACAGCAGCTTACATTGTGGCGAGCTAAGCAGCACGATGCCCTCTGACGAATCTGAAGTTCAGGGAGAAGGTAGCTGTGATGCACTTGCCCAAAGTCAGTCGAGCAGTGACGAGTCATCTGGCCTAGAATTCCACCGCAAAGTTGAAGATAATGACTACATGCGAACAGAGGAGTTGGATCTGGCACCATTTCAGAGAAAATTGAGCAAGTCTCCAAAAGAACAGGCAACCCCTCTCGACAGGCCGAAAAGACCGGAGCTTAAACCTTTGAACTTCAGAGCGAGAAGAAAGGTCACGTTCAGTGAAGGTCAAGCAGAACAAGGTCATGGCGAGCAAGGTCAAGAGAGTGGGTCGTCTGAAGGCGATCCTGTCGTCTCCTCGTCACCTTCTGTCCCTTCCTCCTCCTCGGTCTCTCCACCCTGCCCAACCACGCTGTCTCCCCCCTCCCCCACTGTCCCCTTCGTGAAGGGATTTCGTCCCGTGTTCAGCCGGCAGGACTCTGAGGAGTCCTACAGCTCTTCTTCCTCCTCCTCATCAGGAGGGAGCATCCTCGCCGTGCCGCTGAGCCCCCTCTCCCCCACATCACCGGACCACTACCCCGCCTTTGTCTTTCCAGGTCAGTGAAAAGAATGTCTGCTCTCTGATAGGATCATCTTTCTTCTTCTTTTTTCTTCTTTCTTCTTTCTCCTTTCTTCTTCTTCTTTCATAAAGTATATCACTTCAACTTTGTGAAGACTCTGATATTGTAACACGAAGGGGGTTTCCACTAATAGCCTGTCAAAATGAGGTGGCTGCCCAGGTGATCAGTCACATCTTTTATTTATGTTCTAGCAATTGTTTTCTTTCGGTCAAGGTTAATGCGGCATACATTTTCCTGATAAAGCATTTGTCAAACTTCTAAGATTTTGGGTAATACATCTAGACGATTTTTAAATATGTTCACTTAATAGAATGTGCACATTTTTTGTCAGTTGGCAATGTTAGTAATTCTGGTACAAAAAACATTTTTTCTTGTGTTAGTATTATTTATGTCTCTTAACAAAAAACTTACCATATGTATTTCTGGTCAAATTGTATTGAGGAGATGAAAAAGAAATCACCCCTGAACAAAATCTACAGAAACCTGTCTTACTCTGTCATTTAATTATCCTCCTTACTGACCCCCAAACGTGGACTGTCTCCAATAACGGGGGTATAAATCTGATATCGCCCACAATGTATTCCTTCTTTTCACACATGCCATCAAACCCCAACTGCTTCACAGAGTCCAATGCGGGCAGTGACCTAGTTTAGGTGGCGGAGGGATATTGTCCTTTCGTCAGCATACTTTTAATAAGGATCTTCAATTACCGTCCTTTCGATTATAATTATAAATGCGGGTACCACCTTTTTGATTTCAGACATGCAACCAAACCCCAACTGCTTCACAGAGCCCAGTGCGGGCAGTGACCTAGTTTTGGTGGCTGAGGGAGAGCGGTTTCACGTGCACAGGGCAGTGGTGGCCTGGCAGTGCTGTGCCCTGAGGGACCACTTGATTCAGTCCGGGGCCACCGAGGTGCTGCTGATGGACAGACGGGCGGCTGACGTGCTGACCCTCCTGCATCTGCTCTACCCCTTCAAGCCGCAGTGCATCACAGGTGGGTCGAGTCCCTGGTTAATAACCACAAGTATATACGATGCGTCGAACCTTTTTAGCTAATAACCTTTTTGGAATACTAACCCTATCCCTAACCCTAGGCCATTAGGGGAAGACGGGGTAAAAAGCGCATGGGCGGGTAAGAAGCCCACCCCGATTATCTCATGAAATGAAGCAAATTTCAGTCATTTTTATAGGGTTAGGGCTAGGGTTAGTATTCCAAAAAGGTCATTAGCTAAAAAGGTTAATAAAATACAGCTTTATATTTGGTAAGAAAGGTAAAAACGGAAAATTGCAATTAACCGAGACATGCAGGGGGGGGGGGGTGGCACATCTTTACCTTTACCGTAAGTCATATTAGGAGTGGCCTTTCACTGTGTTGCCATGGGGAAATAGGGATATCTTGTTAATAATGTCAACGTGTACACATACCTTAAGATGCATTAGAGCCACAGATGTGATTTGCTAAAGATGTACTTTAGTCAACCCCATCTCATGTTTACGACTCGGTCTCAAAGTTTGTTTAAATATTTACGGAAAATCCCCGGCTGATCCTAAGCCTATCCCCTTCTCCAAAGCGACAGTATGTTGCTTCTCAGTGGAGATTTTCAATGCGAAAATATTAGGGGTGGGTGGCTTAACTCATTCAGAACGAATTCCGAGTATACTCGGAACAGGAGAACGCCAGTCCGGACTTATTAGTAATCTCCGAACAGCGATTTCTGAGTCTAAACCTTGTCTAAATCACATGTTTTTAAAAAATTAAAAAAACACGTTTTTTGAGTTACTTCTCTTCATCTCTTCCAGCTTTTGTTTCACTTCCTAAATGTTTGGCACGTCTGTTTCAATGTTGAATGTTGAAAATGTCAAACAAATCGACCCTACACGAGCCTCAGATAATACTCCAAAAGCAGTGATAATAATACGGAGACTACTGATTCCGATTATAATGCAAGTAACCATGATTTCGAAGCGAAAAATAAACTTGAAACAACCAGTAATGTTGTCAAAACTGATTCATAGTCTTCTTCTTCCTTCTTCTTCCTCTTTCTTCCTCCTCCTTCCTCCTCCTTCCTCCTTCCTTCCTCCTCCTTCCTCCTTCTTCCTCTTCTTCCTCCTTCTTCCGCCTTCTTCCTCCTTCTTCCTCCTCCTTCTTCCTCCTCCTTCCTCCCTCTTCCTCCTCCTTCCTCCTTCTTCCTTCTTCCTTCTTCCTCTTCTTCCTCTTCTTCTCTTCTCCTTCTTCCCTTCTTTCCTCCTTCCTTCCTCCTTTCTTCCTCCTCCTCCTCCTTCTTCCTCTCACTTCCTTCCTTCTTCTCCTCCTTTCTTCTTCCTCCTTCTTCCTCCTTCTTCCTCCTCCTCCTCCTTCTTCCTCCTTCTTCCTCCTTCTTTCTCCTTCTTTTTTCTTCTTTCTGCTGTGGTGGCCAGCTTATTTTTATAGAAGGAAATGCACACACTTTAGGGGGTGACCAAAGAAAAAGAAGCAGAAGAGAGAGAAAAACGTGACGTGCTCCTTATTTGTTATACTTTTTTTCTAGGCAGCCCCAGGCCAGTCATAATTGTCTAAGGCAGTGAAGTCTTGAAGGGGTTAATAAATGCATGTAGGAAGGATCACTCTCTTGACCATACACACCAAGCTTTCAGAAGACGACTGTCGGCAATGTCCACATTTAACCACGCACGAGAAGCTAATTTGTGGACGGAAAGAGGCGCAACCAAGAGGGTGGGTGATGGTTGGATTCACGTCCTATTAGGTGTTGCCTCTTAAAGGGCCACCCTGACGAGTTTTTGTAAGAAACACGTCGAGACCACCAGGAAAACACCCTTTACAGAGATCGCAACACTCACTTTGCTCTGGTTTCCTGGAAATCAAATCGACGATTCCCTCTTGGCGGAGGTGCTCGAAGTCAAATTCTTTCACTGAAAGAGAAGACGTGTGCCGTCTCTGTTTTAATGGCCGCCTGAGTTTAGGCCAAATCGTTTGTACGAAATTTTCGCAATACACGCGTTTTTATTTAATTATTTTAGATTGTATGCAGTTTATCAAAAGGAGTTTTGTTCACAACAAAGGAAATAGCTCCATTTTATTTTTACTGAATATGAATATATCTTGCTTAATATTTTGTATTATGGATTTTCCCTTTTGTTTGTTTGTTTGATTTAACAATGTC
The DNA here is from genome assembly GCA_017654935.2 of Phymorhynchus buccinoides. Lineage (NCBI taxonomy): Eukaryota > Metazoa > Mollusca > Gastropoda > Neogastropoda > Raphitomidae > Phymorhynchus > Phymorhynchus buccinoides. Next base: position 8,083,041 of record CM065682.1, read on the forward strand.
CCCTTCCCACTGTTCCCTTTGACATGGGCAGATGGCCCGGTTCATTAAAACGTTGTTCTTGTTCTTGTTCTTCTTGTTCTTCTCTCTCTCTCTCGCTCGCTCGCTCGCAGGCATCCAATATTGGATCCACTGCCAACTCTTTATGCACTGCCTTTCTAGCTCTTTACATGTTGGGTTCAGGGAATAGCTACACTACTAGGTTTACTTGCATCCCTTTAATTAGAGGATCACCTCAGTGGTTGGCTCTTTCTACCCACATGTATTAAATTTCCGCATTTTAATATCTATTTTACCCAAAATGTTCTTCATTTTTCTTTTCACCTTGTGCTGGTTTGCTTAATTTAAATTGTGGACTTTTCGGCCTAGTGCAGAGAAGACACCATTCTTTTATTAGAAATGTCTTCCTGTTGGGGTTGATCCACAAGATAGTGTTTGTTAGCAGATGTACATACTGACGAGAATTCCATAATTCGAAAGAGATCTCTCTATGTACCATGCTCATACACTGTCTGTCCCCCATTGGGACAAAAAGTAAACCAGCACAATCTTTTACTTTTATTGTATTCTTTTCACAGCACAGAGCTAATTTCAAAAAGTATGCACAGTTTGTGGTGTTTGTGGTTTCTTTGATCAAATATCGCTCTGTATGTGTGAGTTAGTATAGTATACCAAATGCTTGTTCAGCTGTAAGTGGGCGAGTTGGAAACATTATATTCTCTATTACTATCAAGGACCTTGTTTTGGATCAGATGAACACATTGCACAAGCCAGATGGATGCACGAATAGGCTGTTCTTGTTTGGCTTTATAAGAAGACATACCTATTAGGCCTGATTTGACAATGCCTCCATACGAAAATTGAGCGAGTTGGAAAATAGTTCCAAGATGTTTCCCAAGTGGCCAGGCGACTTCAGGTGTCCATCTCTCATTGTCAGACTGATTCTCACGCTTCACAGCCACTGGGAGGGTCCATGAAAGACGCAGATCTGGTCGACCGAAGAAGACAACTCTCTCGTCTCATCGACAAGCTCTGCAGACAAGAACAGCCTCTTCCTCTCATTCGAAGGCAGCTGAGGGTGGCTACTAACATCTCAGCCAGCAGACCATACTCTCGTCGCCCAGCTGTCTTAGGGCAGCACGCCGCGCCTTCTCAGACGTCACGTGAGGTGGACACGTCAGCAATGGTCCCAGGTCCTGTTCTGATGAATCACGCTTCACCCTGAACCACAACATCTTTATTGACCCACTGTCCAAGAAAAGTTTTGTGGAGGTTCTTAATGGTCTGGGGGGCCTTCAGCCTCACCACAGAACACCCTTGTATCATTACAGGGTAACCTGACTGGCCTCCGATACCGGGATGAGATCTGACCGCTGGCTGTGCCTACACTGCAGCAGATGGGACTTCTACCAGGATCAACGCTTGGTCATGCAGTCTCAACAGAATTGGCAGCATGCAGTCCCGATCTCAACCCGATTGAGAACCTTGTGAGCTGTTGTCCCAGGGATGCCCAGCACCTGATGCTTAGCTGACAGGCGCTTCCACAGAGGATCTTCACCACCCTGGTCAACTCCATGAGGACTCGCTGCGTCGAGTGCCAGAACAGCCATGGCGGATACACATTACTGAACTTTTGGGAGCATCAATTTCAATGACTTTGGGAAATCATTTCGATACGTACTTTGATCAAATGTACAGACCAAACGATTGCTCGAAATTGAAGGCAATTGTGTATCGTTATCACTAAAGCATTGAATTAAATGTTGGCCAAAATTCAACGCATTGGCTTTCTTATTTGGAAAGTTATGAATTAGTTTGCAAGTGATCCTTAACTTTTTGGGGATAGCTTATATCAAGGACAGATTGGAAGAATAGGCGTTGCCTAATATCTATATCCTTGGAAAATAGTTATTGTTTTCAGGTCTCTCTCTCTCTCTCTCTCTCTCTCTCTCTCTCTCTCTCTCTCTCTCTCTCTCTCTCTCCCTCTCTCTCTCTCTCTCTCTCTCTCTCTCTCTCCTCTCTATCCCCTCCCTGTTACATACACATCTCCCACCTCTGTTTGTCTCTTTTTCTTTCTCCTTTTTTTCTTTTCTGATTTCTCTGCCTCTCCACCATCTTCCTCTTATTTCTCTTCATCAGTTGTTCTTGTTGTTGTCGTACCCTGGCTTAGCGACTCCAGGGATCATCCCAATAGTCCAAGCACTCGACCACTTTGGTAGACATGCACCAGCTAGGGATGAGAACATTGCGTGTGTGACCGTTTCTGAGTACCCCGCAACGCGGGCAGCCACACTCCGCGACTTCGGAGGATTTTTGGAGACTGATGATGTTATGCTAGGAGCTTTTCATGGCTAAAGATCTATGCATAGCATAACAACATTTTGATGTAGCCTTGGTCTTGAAGCCTATGTCAATAGACGATTTTCGGGGGAAAAAACTAGGTGAGAGAACTTCGTGAAATTAGTTGTTCACCTCCATTACTCGGTCAAAGACCATAGCAGCAATGCAACAATGGCGTCGAAGCTTGAAACCGCAGGATGCGATCCAGCGACTTGCACACATTTTTTAAAGAAAAATTAGGGGTGGCCAGTGCCACAAACTGATAAAACTTGCAAAATGTGACGTAAAATTATAAATGACAAATTTTAGAATGGCGCACGGTGTTCTAAGTACTGTATGTCTGCTTAAGTACACGAGGCGAGAGCTGGGTATCTTCCTGATGGTAGAGTAACTTCCCCTGTTTGACCGATTGAATTAAGCAAGATGACTCCCACACACCATGGAATTACTCCCCTGAATTATTTCCGAACAATTCCTTATTGTTCTGTCACAGCCTTAGGCCAAGGGGAACCAGTGATTGTATCCTGTGTTTTCTTTTCCAGAGTCCAACGTGGGTGTTCTGGTGGAGCTGGGTCACTGCCTGGGCTGTGAACGGGTGCTGAGGATGTGCTCCTCCTTCCTCTGTGGACTGGCCCACCTCCCCCACCTCTGCACCCACCTGGTCCCGTCCTCCCCTCCACCCCACCGCCACCACCATCCTCCTCCCCCTCCCCACCCTGCACCCTGGTCCACCCCAATGAGGGGTGATGACATCGGTCAGTTTGTTCATGTGTTACAGTACAGTGCTTCAAGCACTTTTTATTGTGTTATGTGGTATAGTATTGTGATGCATTATACGGGATCGTATTGTATTGTATTGCATATTAGTCTTGCAGAGGAGACCACTTCTAAAAAAAAAAAAAAAAATGTCCCTTGTGCTAACCAATTTCAATTAAAATGCGTGCAAACAGGGTGACAAAAAACCTACACATATATTGTGATAAAAACTAGTAGGGTTTCATCAGATTCATTTAGACAGTAGACTTTCATGAGAATCATGCCTCACAGATATCATAATCGGGTCGTATTGGGGTCGAATCGCGCGCACGGCTGTAGCGCCCCCCCCCCCCCCCCCCCCCCAGTTCATTTCCTCCCCGTTGCCCGGCTCTCCCTAGAGTTTCTTTTCACTCCCACATTTTAAGCTTTGACACTGGCTTTTCTGTGGTTTCAGAGGGCGGCCGGTCTCCTGCACACGCTTCCCCTACACGCCCCGACCAAGGCAACATGGCCGCCACTCGCTGGTGCGCGTGCGCCGTCACCAAGGTGGAGCGCACGCTGGACTTCCTGATGCTGGCCTCGACCTATGACCTCGATGACGTGTACCACGCCTTCCTTGACGTCACCGCCAAGGTCAAGGCTGTGGAGCTGACCTCTAGCCCCAGGTATATATTCTTTTTATTATTGTCTTAAAGACCCAGCATGTCACGTGTCAAAATCATGGTTTTCACGTGCTTTCCCTCTTATAGCTAGTAGGAAATCTTGAGAAATCTTCCAAGCATAAGAGGGAACATGGCACGTGACGTGGGGGGTCTTTAAATGTCTGAATGTGATTGTCTGTATAGGGTCAGAGACTATCCATACGTAGGCCCTTTACACAGTAGACGTAGAAATCCCATTCGCAGTCCGTAACTAAGTAAAGGAAAGAAGGAAACAAATATGTGCATGTGTTCGTATTTCCCTTTATCCGTATATTTTCCCCACTTTCTTTTACTTATTTCTGGTTTCTGTGCGTAACTTCCGCGTCTAATGTGTCCGTGGCTTAACCCGTTTTTTGCTGGGATCCAACTTGACAACGTACGTTACATGTTATAAATAGTGATAGTCTTGAGTCAATCCTGTGTGACGTATTATGCTCTTCACTGAAAAACAACAAAAAAGATCATTTAAAATTTAATAATGATTCTCTTCTTTAAAATAATGGAAAACCATTAAAAAAATTGTCCCGCAGGTTTCGCCACCTGTCTGCAGTCATCAGAGAAGACGTGCTGCTGTCCAGACTGACCTCTCTGGAGAACCGGGTCAACGACCTTGACCTTCAGCGCTCTGACCTCGTGACCTGTGACCTCGCGCGTCACCATGGCTACCGCCATACCTTCAGCGGGCCCCTGTGTCTGAAGTGTTCGTCCAAGAGGCTTCTGCGCCAGGCTAAAGACTCCACTGCTCTCTGAGTGCGTGGGTGTCTGAGTTGTTGAAATAGGTGTCTTCTTAAGAGTCTGTTTTTTCTCAGTCCTTTGTACAGGGGAGCCTAGATTGTCTTTGGGAAAGGAATGGTGCCTTGCTGAAGGAACGTTGTGGAAAATACGTTATCGGTTGAGCATAAAGGTTACCCCAAAGGGGATTAGAAGGCTTAAGGTATATGAAGTGCTTGTCCACGAAGCTCCTGCGTCAGGATATAAGGTCTCCTCCACAATCTGAATACAGATAAGTATATCTGAATTATAGATAGGCGTTTTCTCTGTCTGTTTTTATGAGTCCTTGTGCACAGGAGGTCTACGTTGTCATGAAGAAAGACATGGGACAAGGCAGAACTAACATTGTCATCAATCTCTATCTACTGAACATTTTAGAGAGTCCTTATAGTGGAAAGAAAAGGTTTATAGTTGAATTTGATGTTCCAAGAGGCTTCTGCGAAAAGGCTAGCGACTCGTCCATGTCTGAACAGAGACATATAATTATCTGAATTGTAGAATGGTGTCATAATAATAGTCTGGTTTTCTTAATCCTTGCGCACTGTTGTTTTTGTGAAGAGAAATGATATGGCACGGAAGGAAACTTGTCACAGATGTATTTTTAGGTCTTTCTGAACTAATGTTTTATTGTCCTTGTACTGGATCAGAACGTTCGGCTTTATGTTATTTACACCAGGATAAGCGTGAAAGTTGAGCTGTGTGAACTTCAACAAAACAAAGAAAAACTGTATTACCTCGTAATGAGCAATCAGCTTTGTACCACTGTTAAGCGTTCATGCTGTCTGTTAACTGGTAAGTGTCGCAATACACGCTGCTGTTTTTCGCTCTTTCCCTACAGAAGCACAGTAATGTGGAAGTCGTATTTATTAGTAGTAGCGCGTCACTGTGTTGCAGAAAAACAGCAACGTGCGTTTTGACCATATGAACCACATAGGTGCCTGTGTACCGGTGGAAGCCCTCTTGGTGCTTGTGTACCGGAGGTGAATGTTTGGGTGCTTGCAAAGTGGGGCTCAGCGATACCGATGCCAGCAGTATCAGCATGAAGCATTGCTTTATGGGTCCCTGCAATCATGTTGACATTAACAGGATCACAAAGGGATGCATGCAGGGCATGGGCCTAGCAGCAAACCCACGGGTTAAAAGGTGAACCGTTGCTGGTTAACAACAGAACCCACGAATTGCCTTGCAAGAGTACGAGAGATGGGAGCAGAATAGTGGAAAACAAATAATAATAATAATAATAATAATAATAATAATAATAATAAAAATGAATTTGTAAGCCTGCGACACTGTTGTAATTATTCGTAACGCTTTCAATTATTTGATGGTCCACTGTGCAAGCTGTGATGATTGTAAAATTACTCTACATATCCGGGTTTTTTTTTAATGATTCTTGGTCTTATCATTTGTGAGGTTAATACTGATCATAAAGATTGTAAAAAGAAAAGGGAGTTAAGATTATGTTGTGTGTGCCAGAAAAACCTTCATAGCTGGTAAAGGGAGACCTCATGATTTAGAGACATTATTTTGTTTTTGATTCAATTTATTTTTTCATTTATTTATTCTGAAATGAATGATTGTTTAAAAATAAAACAGTAAAATTACTGCCTGCAATCGTTTTCTTCGCAAACCGTTTTGTTTAATTTGGTTTTCAGATGCACATTAAATTGATTTCAAATCTGTATAGAAGATAATCTGACAAAATCTGAAACTGGAATGTGAATATTGACAGTGTAAAGATCTAATTTGTATTTATAAGGTCTCACGTTTAACAGCTCTATGAATAATTGTACAATAGCAATATACGAAGAGTGTTCAGTTGTTAAACGAACTCGGATCATCTAATATTGTCATTTCTGTTATTAATTTTGTTTTCTTGTTTTGTTTGTTTTTAGAAGAGGAAGAGTTCATTTCACGTTCTGGCTTATTTGTGCATTTAATTAATAACAACAATAAATGGATCTCTCTATCGAAGTCGGAAAAGCAACCATGCTAAAATGATTAGCAATTGTAACATATAACGAGTCTGTTTACGTTGGGAATCGAGGTGACACAAAGTTTTAACATTACTTTTTAGAACCTCAACTAATGTTTACTTGATATTTTTTTAACACTAAACCGTTTATCGATTTGAACGAAAAGATCAGTTGATTTGATAATTTGGTCATGGCCCTGACATGGAGTGTAAACTTTGGGCAGTCCTACTGTCTCAGAAATCTACCTTTTCTTCGAGCAGATATTCCCATGAATCAACCATTGTCATGTATTAACACCGTTCATCTGGCAGTGTGCATGTAACCATTTTAACTTACTAAAATAGCACAACAACAAAAAGATGAATGGTAAAGATTTAAAGAAGACTTTGCATTCTTAAGCCGGAGATTAAATAACTTTTCCCTGGAATTTACCGGCTTAGTCAATATTACACATACCTAATAACCATTGATGGTAGGGTAAATGTTTGCTTAACATCCACATCTCGGTGACCTATTACCTGTATATATGAGGGAACGGTCGCGCAATGCGTGTCATGCAATAAACACAATCCTGAAACGAATCTACTCTGATTAAGAAATTGAACAAAGGGTGAATACTCTCTTTCTAATTACCCCCCCCCCCTCCACCAAAGTTGATTACGATACCAATCACCTAGCAGTACCCTTTGTTCAATTTCGTTATCTTCTCTCTTGGCCTCACTGTTTCATACTCTGATTAAGGTTGAAAAGAGCGTTTAGCTTTCCACTCTTTCCCTATGGCAACACAGCGATACTCTATAATGTTATTCGCCTATCGCCGTGTTGCCATGGGGAAAGAGGGAAAACTAACAACGTGAATTTCGACCTTTACTAAAAAAAACAACTACATACATTTGTTAATGGCTTAAAAGTATCGATAGTTTAGTTGCTGTGGGCAAGAGTTAACAGCTGGTGTCGATGTTCATGTCTGATATTGTGTTCTGTTTAGGGGGAAATAAATGCCGCTTTTTTGATGAGACGATTATTTAATGCATTGTTTTAAAATGCTGAGGTTGTAAGCTTGTTTGGTTTTTCATAAAGTAATAACGTATGTTTGTAGAAATTTATTTATGTTGCAAAATAGTCAAAATCAGGTTGGTTTTAGTGTACAATATACCGTTTCTTATTCCGGTGACGAAAAACTTATGTTGTTACGTATATTTCTGTTATTTATATTTCGTTACAAACAACCGATTAATATGAACGCTTGTAAAAAAAAAAAGACCGTTTTTTCCTAAATATATTTATCACGTTTTATTCGGAGGGTTTTAACTCGGATTGAAAACAGTTGTGACCTGATAACTGAGTATTTACTTTTAGCAACAACAACAAAACGAACCACTGTTTTTAAGTCTGGATAAAATTGTGAAAATACAGTAAAACAAAAAGAATAAATTTGAAGGTGTGTGTATGTTTGAATGCATGTACCTTTGTGTGCGCTTTTAAAAAAGTGAAAGGATTGTGTTAGGGGTGCACTTGCGTGTGAAACGCACACACAAATGCGTACACACGTGAACACGCACACATACACACACATTCACACACGCGCACGCAAGCACTGGCTCGCGCAGACATTCTTGCCTCTTGTGTCCGTCTGTATCTTTACACATGTTTGTCCTCCGAAGTCGTAGTGTGGCTGACCACCTGGCGGCGTAATAAAAACGGTCACACACGTAATGTTCTCACCCCTAGCTGGTGGATTTGTACCATAATGTTACAAGCGTTTCAGCTGTTGGGGTGATCCCTGGAGTCCCGAAGTCGTAGTGTGGCTGCCCACCGGGCGGCGTAATAAAAACGATCACACACGTAATGTTCTCACCCCTAGCTGGTGGATTTGTACCATAATGTTACAAGCGTTTCAGCTGTTGGGGTGATCCCTGGAGTCTTTAAGCCAGGGTACGACAACAACACCATACATCTTTCTATCGAGCACATGCAAACACACGCACACACAGAGCGAAAGACGGGCATACACGTATCAATTGCATTACACGCGCACGCACACACCACAGGCAATGCACAAGACCGCTCACTCCAGCATGCGCATACACGCGGCACACACAGCTACACGCGTTCACCATCGTACAATATCGCTCGCACACTCCAGCACACACGCGCGCACGCGCGCACAGACTCCCATCTACACACATACACACGCGCGCGCATCCACCCCCAAGCACACATACACACGCGCGCACACAAACACACAGACATACACACGGTTCACCGGTGTCACGTTGCCCAATCTTGTCCTACAACCATAAGAACAGATTCCCCCCTCTCCATTTTGACCCCCTCAGGTAAACATCATTTCAGTATTAACAGAAATTAGAACACACACACACAACACGCACACATGTGCGCGCGCGCATGCACACAGAGACAAAGAGAACACAAACAGAACACAAACACACGCGCGTATGTGCGTGTGTGCCGCGTGCGTGTGTACACACACGTGCGTGCGCACGCGCACACACATACACACAAACATACACCACACGCTCACATGTACATACACGCACGCGCGCGCGCACGCACACACAGACAGATAGGGGGCAAATTCACTGTTCAAGAGCAAGACAGCTTTCTAAGAATTCGGGAATTGACGGTGCTGCTGATGGATCGACTCCATTATCTTTGTCCTGTTTACTAAACAATTACTCTGTTCTTGATTCAGTTTGTACATGTTTGTTAAGTAGTTCAGTTAGTATCTATCTTTAGCATTGTTCACTGTTCGGTTATATTGTTTAAGTTTAATTGTTTAATGGAGGGTGGGTGGGGATGGGGTTATGATTATATCATTAACATATAACTTACTTTAATATTCACATACACACGCATTTGCAGACACACCCGTTCACATTCACCACACCAAAATCACACTGTAATATAATATTGTCCGAATCACTTTTGGTGGAAGGACGTTAAACTGAAGAACAACACAGGAAGAAAAGACACTGGACACTGAGCACTGAACGATTTTAATGAATAGGCCTTGGCCCATGTCACTGGGGATGGTTACATAAAAGTGGGCTGATTATTATTGATTTCAAAGTACATGCACATGCACAAATTACAAACAATTAATCAAACAGTCTCGCGCATTCGATACATATAGATACAGGATTCACTCAAGCATATTCAAATAACGTACCTTGAATGCCTTATATATACACAGTCAAACATAACACCACAGATTTGTTTTCACATGCTAATAATAAAGTCAGTCTAAAGAGAGACGGAGTATTATAATATTTAGCAGGGATATATCGTTGCCTTAGGTTATCATACATGGGACATCGTAACACAAAATGGACCTCTGTTTCTCGTTGGGACTCACAACATGGACATGCTAAGTCTTCCTCTCTTACATTGATTCTGAAACGTAATGTGTGAATATCAAGTTGTGACACACCGAGTCGAAACCGTATCAGACTGATTAGGGAGATAAGGCAGAGACGGGGAGAGGCAAAGACAGAGAGAATATGTCGCATGAGGGAAAAAAACACTCCGGGAGGTAAATCATATATTGGGGGGCTTGAGGGAATTTCAGATCATCTTGCAATGACAGGCACTCTGCCAGCGTAGGTTGGCATCTGACATACCCCCCCCCCCCCTCCTCCAAGATCCTTTACGCTTCCATTATTGTTAACCCTCCCCTCACCCCACCCCTGCTACCTTCTACTCAGTCACCCCCTCATTCTCCCCATGGCGTGTCTTTCTTTCCTCGGGCAGAATGTCTTACCGTCTTTCTAGTTTGGTGTTGCTTCCTTGTCCGTGACTATATGACCACTATGTGTGCAGTTGTGTAACGACGTGCACCATACACCTAACATGTGCACGCGCGCGCGTGTGTGTGTGTGTGTGTGTGTATGTATGTGTGTGTGTGTGTGTTTGTTTGTGTTTGTGTATGTGTGTGTGTTTGTGTGTGTGTGTGTGCGTAAAGAGTGTGTGTGCAAATGAGTGTGTGTGTGTGTGCGCCTCTGTGTGTGCATGTGTGGGGGTGGGGGTGGTGGGGGGGGGGGGGGGGTGCGTGTGCGTGTGCTCCTCTGTGAGTGCATGTGTTTATATGCCTGTGTGTGTGTGTGTTTGTGTGTGTGTGTGGTGGGTGTGCGCGCGCGCGCGCGCGCGCGCGCGTGTGTGTGTGTGTGTGTGTGTCTGTGTGTGTATGTAAAGAGTGGGTGCATGTGTGTGTGCGCGCGCGTGCGTGTGCGCCTATGTATGCGCATGTGTGTGTGTGTGTGTTTATGTGTGTGTGTGTGTGTGTGTGTGTGTGTGGTGCGTATGCGCCTCTGTATGTGTGTGTTTATAGGCCTGTGTGAGTGTGTTTATGTGTGTGCGCGCGTGCGTGCCTGTGTGTGCGCGCGTGGGCGTGGGCGCGTGCGCGTGTGTGTAGGCCAGGTATGTACCAGTATAACCAGGTAAGCCTAACCTCTCCTCGCTCACTCTATCCCCCCAACCACCTATTCTTTGTATGTCTACCCACTAGTTTCCTTCCTACCTGCGTGCAGCACGTGCAATGACCGATAGACACTGTGCATCATTAGCTTAGACCTCGTCCTGCAATGCGCTACAAAGCCTACACACACAGATAGAGAGAGAGCCGGGAGAGAGAGAGAGAGAGAGAGAGAGAGAGAGAGAGAGAGAGAGAGAGAGAGAGAGAGAGAGAGAGAGAGAGGAGAGAGAGAGAGAGAGAGAGAGAGAGGGAGAGGGAGGGGGAGGGAGATAATTGAATGAGAGAGAGAGAGAGAGAGAGAGAGAGAGAGAGAGAGAGAGAGAGAGAGAGAGAGAGAGAGAGATAGAGAGAGAGAGAGAGAGAGAGAGAGAGAGAGAGAGAGAGAGAGAGCACATGTTGCTCTTTCAGCATACAATCTAGCTGGCCCAATATTGTTACCTCTCTCCTTTCCTATTTCGCGTGTGTCGCCCCTTCGCTCCTTTCCTTTCAGCATCTTCGTCGCTGTCGTCGTGGTCGCCGTTGTCGTCGTCGTCGTTGTCGTCGTCGTTGTCGTCGTCGCTGTGGTGGTAGTGTGTGTGAGAGGATGGCGGAGGAGGAGGGGAAGGAAGAAGGGCGTCGTTTCGGGATGACTCTTAGGCGGAGGGACACCGGTCAGCCCTGGGGGTTTCGACTGACCGGGGGGAAGGACCTGGACTGCTCTCTGTACATTGCCAAGGTCAGTGTTCATTGCTGAGGATAGAATGGTTCATACGACAATAACAGCCTATGAATTGAATCGTACCGCGATTAGTATTTTCCAAGTGCTATATTGAATCGTGTATTGTATTGTAAAATATCGCATCAAACTGTACCGTAGCGTCTTGGTGTCGTGTTGTGTCATATTGAATCGTGTCGTGTCATATTGCACTATTTTATGAAAATACATGTAGCTCTAAACGGGTTCTAACTCTATTCCTATAACGGATCAAGGCGAAATCTTATTTTGAGAAAATCCATACCTAATAATCGATTCCGTTTTAGGATTTAGCGCATATTGTAATCCATCACTATAATCCTTCTGCAGGAAATGTTGTACCGTATTGTATTATTATGTGATGATGGTGCATGGGAAAAAACATACATAAGTCGCCCAGAATGGTTTTGAGCAAAATCTAAAATAGTACCCCCCCCCCCCCCCCCCCCCCCCCCCCCCCCCCATACCAAGTTTCTGTTTACGGCATATTTATGTCTATTTCTATGTATTCTACCAATATGCACAACACGAAAGACAATCTATGCCCAATTTCTGCAAATGATCTATATCGAAATGTCAACATTCAGATGGCTATAAAAACAACACTAGACAGGATAACTCAATTCTGTTTCCTGTGTATTAACAAGGAATATCCACTCCATCTTGGGAAATTAAAATATTGATTTATGCAAAAAATTCACTATGTCTGTTTTCCCACGCACTTTCACATATCCTATCACGTGCAGTTGAATTGAGTAATTTTTTGATTAATGGAGATGTAATTCATCGCATTATATATCAAAATGGATTATATAGTTTTGATTTTACTGCTGGTCTATTTTAAGCCTATTCCTTTCTAGTGCATTGTTCTGTATTGCACTGTATTGTGCTTCACCGTATTCTACTGTATAATACCTATATAATACACAGCATAGTGTGGCGGGGTGGGGTGTATTAGGTTGGGTTGCGTTGCATTGCAGTGCATTGCATTGTTTTGTATTGCATTAACTTATTATTGTTTATCAATGCAATACATTTGCATTGCATTGCGTTGTGCTGCATCACTGTATTGTCACAATGCATTGCTCTCGTGAAACTTGGCTTGTACCTTTTTAAAACGCAATAATACACTTACCTGTGCACATACATTTTGCTACAGAAGTGTTGTCATTAATTTAATTTTTCTTGTAATGACATTGAGCTACATGCTATGATTTGCACACACTATTTAATGCACTATTGTGCCAGACAAAAGATTTGTGAAGAAACTAATAATAGTAGTTGTAACTGCCCTCTGTGTGTCTTTGTCTGTATGTTTGTTTCTGTCTGTCTGTCTGTTCCACCCTCTCTCTCTCTCTCTCTCTCTCTCTCTCTCTCTCTCTCTCTCTCTCTCTCTCTCTCTCTCTCTCTCTCTCTCTCTCTCTCTCTCTCTCTCTCTCTCTCTCTCTCTCTCTCTCTCTCTCTCTCTCTCTCTCTCTCTCTCTCTCTCTTCTTCTCGCTCTCTTTTCTCTCTCTCCCTTCTCTCTCTCTCTCTCTCTCTCTCTCTCGTCTCACTCTCTCTCTCTCTCTCTCTCTCTCTCTCTCTCTCTCTCTCTCTCTCTCTCTCTCTCTCTCTCTCTCTCTCTCTCTCTCTCTCTCTCTCTCACATACAATGACACCCCCCCCAACACACACACACACATTTACGCACACGCACACGCACACGCACACGCACACGCGCACGCACACGCGCACACACACACACACACACACACACACACACACACACACACACACACACACACAATACAACAACACACACACACACACACACACACACACACACACACACACACACACACACACACACACACACACACACACACACACGCACGCACGCACCCGCCCCCCGCCCCCCCTCCCACAAACACACACTAACATATCACACTCGGTGAAGCGAAACTAACCACATACACAATAACTACTGACATTAGCATCACAGCGTTTCTGTCTGGCATCACTCTGCTACTGTCAGACAATACACACCGCTCATCTGGCACTGCTTCCTCTCTTTCTCTGTGTTGCTCCGTCTCCTGTGTACATCATGCATATATACAACTGTGTTGTTTCCGACTACGACCGGGACTCCCAGGGACCCCCATTTGGGGGGTCTATGAAGCACTAGATTTCTAAGGGACCCTCTAATATAAAAAGATGTGCAGGGGGTCCCAAGGATGCCCTATGCAAACCTTTTCAGCTAATTATCTTTTTGGAATACTAACCCTAGCCCTAGCCCTAGCCCTGACGGCGGCCAGATAGCAGAGAAGGCCACTAGCTATTCTGGATAGCTGTGATAACATTTGTTCATAAAAGACAAATCGCCCCAAATGCCCGTCTAATGCCGTACCGCGAAGTTTCGGAATTGTCTTTTTTCGAACATTTGTACGTAGTGGAGATGCCATGCCCAGTGTACATCCCCACTCTCGCTCTGTCAAAAGGACAAATACCTTACACCATCCTCCCCCGCCCCCCCCCCCCCCCCCCCCCCCCCCACTCAAATTGTCGCATTGAAAACTTTCCCTGAGAAACAACATTCTGCTCTCCTCGGGAACTAAGGGATAAGGTTAGGATCAGCCTAGGATTATTTTGTTTTTAAACTGAAACTATCAGACTTTGAGATTGGGGGTCGTAAACATGCAGGTGGGGGTGGGGTGGGGTGGGAGGGGGGCTAAATAACAAGTTTGCTGGATTTGAGGACAGCTGGCGTTAGGGAAGGTCCCCAAAGGCCGACCCCTCCCTTTTGGCTGCAGCCGCTAAGTGGCCCTTAGTTTGATAA
>CM065682.1:8102624-8107624 GCA_017654935.2 Phymorhynchus buccinoides
GAGGAGGACCTCACTCACGCTGGCTCCGCGACTAAGAGAATAGTGTCGTCAGTAGGGGGCTTAGTAGGTGGTGTCCTGAACAGGCTCCACTGAACTCCACCGAAGTGACTCAGCAGAAGTGCAGTGTCTCCTCGGTTGTTTCGCTCCCCTTGGACTGCTGGTCTCGGTTTCTGCGACTTGAACAAACCCGGGTGTAGCTGCGAATTGGGATTCGGAACGAGCGGCGTGGGAGCAACGCCACTGTACAGCCCAGAAGATGGGACAGCACAACAACAAACAAACAAACAAAACAAAAAATCATATTTCTAAGATTCACATGTCTAACACTATGCCCCCCCAAAAAAAAAAGAAAAAAAGAAGAAGCAAATCTGAGCTTGTTGGTTTGTTATTTGTACGAATGTACTTTTTTTCTGTCTGTCTGTCAATCTTTCTTGATATTTTTTTGGTTCTTTCGTTTTTTCTTTCTAATTTATGTTTTGTTGATTTTTGTGTTTTGTCTTATTCTTATTAGGGATTATTCATTGTAGTTTGGTATTTTATGCTATGACGTTGATGCACAGCGCTCTGGTAATTATTGTTAATTTATTCGTTCTTTCTTTTTCACTGCCAGGTGACGCCACGCAGTCTGTCCGCGCGTGCAGGAATGAAGGCGGGGGATGTGGTGCTACAGATAGAACGGGTTCCCGCCACTCACCTCACGCACGACCACGCCAAGGCCGAGATTCTGCGAGCCGGAAATGACCTCCATTTGATACTGCACAGGTCAGAGAGAGAGAGAGAGAGAGAGAGAGAGAGAGAGAGAGAGAGAGAGAGAGAGAGAGAGAGAGAGAGAGAGAGAGAGAGAGAGAGAGAGAGAGAGAGGGAGAGAGAGAGAGAGAGGGAGGGCGAATATGAATACGAATGTTTTATTGAGAGTAAAATGCATAAGCTATAAAAGCTTATTTTGCACCATGCCCTATCTCTCTCACACATTCACATCATGCATCAAATTAACAACTTGACAAGAGAAGGAGAGAGAGATAGAGAGAGAGAGAGAGAGAGAGAGAGAGAGAGAGAGAGAGAGAGAGAGAGAGAGAGAGAGAGAGAGAGAGAGAGAGAGAGAGGGAGAGAGAGAGAGAGAGAGAGAGAGAGGGAGAGGGAGAGGGAGAGAGAGCAGTAAGCGCGCGCGCGCGCGCGTGTGTGTGTGTGTGTTTGCGCGTGTGATTGAGATGATCAACAGACTTGATTACTGAAGTCAGGAGAGAAGATAATAACATAAACTGGACCTGTAACAGATAGGAAGTCACGGTGCACTGAAAATAAATCAGTTGTCAATACTGTAACAAGAGTTCACCCTTTAAGGTGGTTTATTTCAAGGGAGTTGTGTGCCTTTCATGGAGTTAGCCACGACGACGATGATGATGATGATGGTGATGATGAAGACGACGACGACGACGGCGACGACGATGATGATGATAATTTTTTGCTGATGAAACTTATGACGAATGCAACGACGACGACAATGGTGATGGTGATGATGGTGATGATGATGATAATGATGATGATGATGATGATGATGATGATCATTTTGTTGCTGTTGATGCTGATGACGAATACGACGACGACGACGATGACAATGGTGGTGCTGCTGCTGATGATGATGATAATTTTGCTGCTGATAATGCTGGTGACGAATACGACGACGACGACGATGATGACAATGGTAATGATGATGATGATGATAAAAAGGAGGAGTGACGATGATGATAGCGACGACGACGACGACGACGACGATGATGATGATGATGATGATGATGATGATGACGGACGACGACGACAACGATGTTGATGATGATGATAATTTATTTGCTGATTATTCTATTGACGAACACGACGTGGACAATGGTGATGACGACGACGACGACTTCGATAACGACGATGGTGATGACGATCACACAGAAAACCCCAACAACAATCGGTGGCGGAGGACGAGGACCCGTTGTTGTCGAGGAGGTCGGTGGTGGTGGAGGAGCAGACGGAATACAAGGGGGACCCCAACCCCACCTCCCAGTCACGAACCTTCCACCTGCTCAACTACTATCTGCAGGATGAGCTGGAGGGTCAGGCCTCTTCTTCTTCTTCTTTTTCGTCTTGTTGTTGTTGTTGTTGTTGTTGTCCTTTGCCGATCTACGATCGCAATGGAGTATGTTTTCGTTCGTGTATGTTTTTTGTGTTTTGTTTTCTTTCTTATTTTTCTTTCTGTCTGTCCCAAGGATATCTCCCGAACCGCTTGACAGCAACGCTTCACATTTTGTGCGGTGGTGTGTCACCACGAGAGGAAGGCATCCGCGTACAAATTATCGCATTCGTGGCCTTGACCTTGTTCTTCTTCTTGTTCTTCTTCTTGTTGTTCTTGTTTTTGTTGTTGTTTTGTTGTTACTACTGTTGTTGTTTTTGTTGCTGTTGTTCTTCTTTTTCTTTTCTTTTTTTCTTATTTTCCTTATTCTTGTTCTTGTTCTTCTTGTTCTTCTTGTTCTTGTTCTTCTTGTTCTTCTTCTTCTTCTTGTTCTTCTTCTTCTTCTTCTTCTTCTTCTTCTTCTTCTTCTTTATGCTGTCACATGTTCTGGACCATACAGTGGCGACGCTCTCACTTCGCTCATCTCCGGTCCCAATTCAGAGCCACATCCGGGTTTGTTAGTTTGCAGAATCCGAAACCAGCAACCACTCAAAGGGAGGAAACCTATGTTTTAGAACGCAAATACAGTAGTTTACCAAGGGAAACACTCTGTGTGTGTGTATGTGTGTGTGTGTGTATGTGTGTGTGTGTGTGTGCGTGCGTGCGTGTGTGTGTGCGCGCCGCGTGCGTGCGCGCGCGCGTGTGTGTGTGTGTGTGTGTGTGTGTGTGTGTGTGTGTGTGTGTGTGTGTGTGTGTGTGTGTGTGTGTGTGTGTGTGTGTGTGTGTGTGTGTGTGCTTGCTTCATGCTGTTATTCCGTAACTATGCTTCGCAAACTGATCTTTAATGTACATGTCGTAACGGTTATAACTCTCTAATTCGGACTTAGACAATATTGCGGTACCTGTTGTAAAATAATGCAAGCACAAAATACTTTTTAAATGACAGTCAAAAGCTTACATAAAGCATCATGAAAAAAAAGCGTTGCTGACATTTTCACACAATTCTCAATGCCTAGTGTGATTTACGCTGCTATTTCTCGTTCGCTTTTTCAATTCTGGAAGGCTCGAGATAGACAGTTATTCTATAAGCATGACGATGCTCTCTATATCTTTCACAGAGCTCTCCAAAGCGCCAGCCAAGGAGTCCAAAAAGGCAGTGAACGGACCCCAACCATCCAGCACAGCCACACAGGGGCCCGTGCAAGGCGCCACCTACTCCGCAGCCGGCACACCTTCGGCAGAAACGACAACCCAGATCGCCCAGGGCTCCATAGCTAATCCCGACCGTCCTAAAAACTCTCCTCTTCAACAACAGCCCGTGCAGGCTTCTATTGCCCCGTCTTCAGAAGCCTCGCCAAAAAATGCGGCAAGTACCGCTGCTATAGCCTCATCCGCAAGCAAAACAGAAGATGCTAACAAAGTCCCTAAATCAAATAATGTAGGTTCGGTAGATGCGAAGGTAAATAAACCCAACGCTGCACTTTCAGCAGGAGCTGTCGTAGGTACGAAAGGAAAAGAGTCTAAATCCGTGTCTGCTGATTCTGAAGCCAACGTTTCTAGCTCTGACAATGCTCAGAAAAGCAGTTCGGAGGTTTCTGCACCTGCGGTGTCCCTCGGAGCTGAGAACAGCGTCACACAGGCCACGTCAGCCGCAGCGGCGGAGTCGCCCCAGGTCAGTGACGTCACAGAGGTGGTCCTTCCCGCTGACGCCGAGGCGAACGTATCTCTGGAAATGTCGGCAGAAGTGACGACGGGTGGCGATGACGTCACTCACTCTGTTGACGTGGAGGCGCCCCTGACGATCGTTGCCATTGACGACAACGAAGATGACGTCACAGAGGGTGATTCTGCCGACTATTCCGATGCGGATGACATGGGCAGTGAAGGGTCAGATGAGGCGGCTACCTTCACCATCCAGATGACCTGAGGGTCCCCTGACCTCGCCATGCCACGCCCTCTCCCCTTGTGAAGCCCACCGGTTGTATTTATTTGTGTGGCGAGTGATGACCCTGGAGTGCTCTGCTAACTGTCGGTTTGGACCGTGCGTGTTGACCACGGGTCCTGTCTGTTCATATTGAAAGGAGATGTCTCCAATCCAAAGTCTAATTATTCTTTGGCGCTGTTCATCCCAAGGTTTTCTCTTTTCTGCCAAGACAAGTGCAGTTTTCATGATCAATGCGGGGCTAGGATTTTGTTTGTTTGTTTGTTCAGAAGGTCTCACCAAGGCATATCATTGTGGGCGATGCTCTCTTCGTTGCATAGGTCTAGCGAGTCTTTCCACTCCTGTTCTGGCATTGAGCTTTCTGAAGGTCTCTCCCAGAGTTTTTTAAAGCCACACTCCACTTTCCAAATGGGCTATTCAAAATTCACCCATGGAAAACACTGGAAAGAAGATTTAAAAACAAAATAAAGCAACAAACAAACAAACACACAAAAAAACGATATCATAATTGCAATTGTCCAATGTGTCCTGTTTCGTTTGTCACAGTGGTAATGCTGTTGTATTATCTTCGAGAATGTCTGTAAAGTGTCTAAGAGAATTGATCCTTACAGTATCCTTTCCCTACTATTCACCATTCGATCTGCAGTCAAGATACATGTATATGATGACAGAAAGAAGAAAGTAACGATCCTGCATAGTTCAATGTCATAAAACAAGCAACTATCTCGGTTTTACCGCTGTTCTGTAACAGCTCAATGCACATAACAATTCTGACCTGCTTACCCCAAACACAAATCGTTAGTAGCCGAAATGAGTAGTTTGGGTGCAAAATGTGTAGTTTTATTCATTAAGCCATCAAAACATGTTCACTGAAAATGAGTAGTAATAAAGAATTAAAGAGCA
>CM065682.1:8112624-8120124 GCA_017654935.2 Phymorhynchus buccinoides
TTGAAGTGCTCAATCTGCAGTAAGGAAGGCAAGACTGAAAAAAACACCCCGGAAAGAATGGAGAAATGGAGGAGGGGGTGTTGATCTGCATCTTTGCCCACATCTATTTTTGGTTATATTTGATGCTGGTTTTCTCTTTGGTAGTTTTAATTACTGTAGGAGTTCTGTTCTCTACACGAGTCTTTTTTTCTTAATGCGCGCGCGCGCGTTATATATGTCAGTGTTTATTTACCTTCGTAATAATTTGTGTCAAACTTTTTTCTTTTTTTTACTTTGGCACATATTATCATCGCTATTTGCACCAATCGTCTTTATATTTAAATAGGTGTTGAGAAAAGTAAATACATTCTGAGGGTCTTTTTTTAGTGTCTTTGTTTCACCATTGTTCTGTACGATATAGCTGAAAGGTAATATCCTTTCTTTTTTCTATTTTTCTATTTTTTGTATAGTGTTTTTAACGTTTGTTATCTTAACGATAGTCTTCTTCATGAACCCCCCCCCCCCCCCCCCCCCCCCCCACCCAAACAAACATAAAGCAAAACTGATCAAAATTAAAGAGCATAATGTTTTTGAAAAATAATCTTATTTGTTGTGAAAGCAAATAAAACCGAGCCATAACAGTAAATTCACAAGAGCTTGAGCCCAAAATTCTAAGTTGTTTTGGTTGTAGCTTGAAGCCCACCACAATTATCTCATGAAATTCTTTGCCCATTAGACATTAACGCTTGTTGAAATTTGCTTCATTTCATGAGATAATTGGGGTGGGCTTCTTACCCGCCCATGCGCTTTTTACCCCGTCTTCCCCTAATAGTTTATTTTTGGCATTTTCAATAGTTCAGGAATTCCTTTCATTGCACTGGAGTCGATAACAATATTGTTACTCGCCTTGGCTTAAGGCTGTGTCAGACCAATTAACATAGGCTAGAACACCAAGGCTACATCAACATGTTATTTTGCTCAGCATAGTTTTGCAGGGATTGTCTTCAGCCATGACAAGCTCCTAGCATAACAATCGTCAGTCTCCCAAATCCTCCGAAGTCGGAGTGTGGCTGCTCACGTGGCGTGGTAATTAAAAACGGTCACACACGTAATGTTTCCATCCCTAGCTGGTGCATTTGTACCATAGCGTTCAAGTGCTTCGGCTGGGATCCCTGGGATCTTTAAGCCAGGGTACGACAACAACAACAACAACAACAACAACAACAACAACAACAACAACACAACAACAACAACAACATATCGTCACTTATATTGACAGAATGGTGTTGTTTCTCTCCCCAGAGTGAACAATGAGTGGCAGGATCGCTCTTAAAGATCGCCATGGTAACGACGTTCGCTTTGGACATGGGGGCGTGGTCTGGTTTCCCCAGTATGACGACATTGAGGACTACCGTCAGCAGGTGAACAAAATACGTCACATGGACCTCAGAGAGGATGACGTCATACTGGCTGCTTATCCTCGAAGTGGTGAGAGAGAGAGAGAGAGAGAGAGAGAGAGAGAGAGAGAGAGAGAGAGAGAGAGAGAGAGAGAGAGAGAGAGAGAGAGAGAGAGAGAGAGAGAGAGTGAGAGAGAGAGAGACAGAGAGAGAGAATGAGAGAGAGTGTGTGTGAGAGGGGGGGGGGGGGGGGGGGGGGGGGGGGGGGTGTTGAGAGCGTTTGTTGTGCACGTGATGCAAGGACTTGTTTTTAACAGTTTTCTTAAAACAAGTCCTCGTATGTATAATGTGAACCAACACATCCTATGTATTTTTACACGGAACCTAAATCTTGGGGAGACCTATTTATTTCCAAAATATAATGTTGCAGGCGTCCCTCTGTTCTCTTTTGTACAACGTGCGACATAAATTACTTTTTGTGTGTGTAGAGTTTAATACATATTTAGTCGATGTGATGCATATAATCCTTACTTACTTGCGCCTATCTCCCCTCCCGGGGCATATACTGCCAAAAGGCCCCACATTTGCATACTCAACCAACTCACCACATGTCATGATAACACGTGATTTCCCAGTCACACACTGGCACGATCAGAGTCCACACATGTTACTTTAACACGTTATTTCCCAGGTACACATTGGCATGACCATGTCCTACACATGTCATGTTAACACGTTATTTCCCAGGTACACATTGACATGACCATGTTCTACACATGTCATATTAACACGTTATTTCCCAAGTACTCACTGGCATGGTCAGATCCAACACATGTTATGTTAACACGTTATTTCCCAGGTACACACTGGCACGACCATATCCTACACATGTCATATTAACACGTTATTTCCCAGGTACACACTGGCACGACCAGTCCTACATATGTCATATTAACACGTTATTTCCCAGGTACACACTGGCACGACCAGATCCTACACATGTCATATTAACACGTTATTTCCCAGGTACACACTGGCACGACCAGATCCTACACATGTCATATTAACACGTTTTTTCCCAGGTACACACTGGCACGACCAGATCCTACACACGTCATATTAACACGTTATTTCCCAGGTACACACTGGCACGACCAGATCCTACACATGTCATATTAACACGTTATTTCCCAGGTACACACTGGCACGACCAGATCCTACACATGTCATATTAACACGTTATTTCCCAGGTACACACTGGCACGACCAGATCCTACACATGTCATTTTAACACGTTATTTCCCAGGTACACACTGGCACGACCAGATCCTACACATGTCATTCTAACACGTTGTTTCCCATGTACACACTGGCACGACCAGATCCTACACATGTCATTTTAACACGTTATTTCCCAGGTACACACTGGCACGACCAGATCCTACTCATGTCATATTAACACGTTATTTCCCAGGATCACACTGGCAAGACCAGATCCTACATATGTCATATTAACACGTTATTTCCCAGGTACACACTGGCACGACCAGATCCTACACACGTCATATTAACACGTTATTTGCCAGGTACACACTGGCACGACCAGATCCTGCACATGCTGCTGGAAAACACCACGGAGTACGTGGGTCAGCTCACTGAGGACCTCATTGACTGGCAACCTGTAGACAAACTGAAGACAACTGATGCACCAAGAGTGCTGGTCACACATCTGTGGTAAGTGGCACATAGCAATGTGGTGTAATGTGGTGTAATGTGGCAAGATGTGGACACACTGAAGTCTGCTGATAAACGTAATGTTTTGGTCACACATCTGTGGTAAGTGGCACATAGCAATGTGGTGTAATGTGGTGTAATGTGGCAAGATGTGGACACACTGAAGTCTGCTGATAAACGTAATGTTTTGGTCACACATCTGTGGTAAGTGGCACATAGTAATGTGGTGTAATGTGGTGTAATGTGGCAAGATGTGGACACACTGAAGTCTGCTGATAAACGTAATGTTTTGGTCACACATCTGTGGTAAGTGGCACATAGTAATGTGGTGTAATGTGGTGTAATTTGGCAAGATGTGGACAAACTGAAGTCTACTGATACACGTAATGTTTTGGTCACACATCTGTGGTAAGTGGCACATAGTAATGTGGTGTAATGTGGTGTAATGTGGTGTAATTTGGCAAGATGTGGACAAACTGAAGTCTGTTGATACACGTAATGTTTTGGTCACACATCTGTGGTAAGTGGCACATAGTAATGTGGTGTAATGTGGTGTAATTTGGCAAGATGTGGACAAACTGAAGTCTACTGATACACGTAATGTTTTGGTCACACATCTGTGGTAAGTGGCACATAGTAATGTGGTGTAATGTGGTGTAATGTGGTGTAATGTGGTGTAATTTGGCAAGATGTGGACAAACTGAAGTCTGCTGATAAACGTAATGTTTTGGTCACACATCTGTGGTAAGTGGCACATAGTAATGTGGTGCAATGTGGCAAGATGTGGACAAACTGAAGTCTGCTGATACACGTAATGTGTTGGTCACACATCTGTGGTAAGTGGCACATTGTAATGTGGTGGAATGCGGTGTGATTTGGCAAGATGTGGACCAGCTGAAATCAGCTGCCAAGCCGAGAGGGTTATAGTCACACATATGTGGTCAGTGGCACATTGTAATGTGGTGTGGTCTGGCAAGATGCGGTCATGCTGAAATTAAAAAAGTACACCGCGATGTATGTGTGTTTCTATGTGTGTGTACCAGTGCGCAAGCGCGCGCGCGTGTTGTTTGTTTGTGTGTGTGACCTTTACACACACACACACACATTTACACAGACGCACACACACACACACTTACACAGACACACAGACACACACACACACACACACACACACACACACACACACACACACACACACACACACACACACACACACACACACACACTCACGCACAGGTTACTTAATTCCTCAAGCTGCAGTTGAGAGAGCCAGTCCAATGGGTTACATACACCTCGCCCTTGACCAGTCCCGTTGCTGATTGATTGATTGACTGATTGATTCATATTATAATGCTTCATTGATCCCCGAGTGAGTTAACATTACGTTTCATTTTGGAGACTGCTTGACTGTAAAGAGGATAAATATTGTTGTGTTGTCTATGTTGTTTAAACAAGACATGTCTGTTGAAATATGACATGCTCTATTTTGTCTCGTCAATCAAATAAAGTCACCTTGCACTTGTTGTGTAGGGGAAGACGGGGTAAAAAGCCCATAGGTGGGTAAGAAGCCCATGCCAACTATAAATCCAATTTCAGTCAAATTTGCCCATGAGACGAATGCCAGACATTAACACTCGTCTCATGGGCAAAATGTGACTTGGAATTTGCTTCATTTCATGAGATAATTGGCATGGGCTTCTTACCCGCCCATGGGCTTTTTACCCCGTCTTCCCCTATGTTTTGTGTGTGTACCCTTGTTTGGTCATCTAACACCCAATAAACTAGCTTAAAAAACAATTATTATTACTTTATTTAGGTTCCAATACCTCCCCCGCCAAGTGCTGGAGAAGAGGGTGAAGGTCGTCTACTGTTACCGCAATGCCAAGGACACCTGGTGCTCGTACTTCACCACCGCCAGAGACATCAGTGCCTTCCCTCAGTACCACGGCACCTGGCACCACTTCTTCGACCTCATGATGGACATTGGATGTGAGGGGGTTCTGTTTCTTTCTGTATTAAGGGCCAGACACACGACATACGAATTGCCTCTGAATGCGATGCGATTTTGATTATGTGAGTAATGATTCACGTGAAATTCGTGTGTTGGGTCTACTCGAGTAATGTAGTGAGCGAAAACGGCAGAATTATTTTGGACGGAAATATTTCACGTGAATCATGACTCACGTGACACAATCGCATCGCATCCCCGTCCGATGTGGCGCCGGAATGTGTCGGCTGTCCGCAACGGGGCTACCAGTGAAAACTGAAAAACCGGAGACAACCGTACCTTATCCATTATGACCATATGGCCTGGGAACGCAGAATTAGAAGAAGCGTTCTATTGTACAGTAATACACTTATTTTCACAACAGTAAGCTTCAAACCTGGTTTGAATAATCAACACGTCTTTTACATACGGGTCAAACCAACAAACGCGACGTTTACGGAGCAGTATTTATTTATTATTATTGTATTCTATTCGAGTCACTATGAAGTAACTTTATTATTAGTATTAGTATTATTATTAAGTCGCGAAGCGAACCTGTTATTGTTTTCAGTTGGTCCGTGTTTCAACAAAAAAAACCATGTTTGTTTGTCTGTCTGTCTGTCTGTCTGTTTGTTTGTTTGGGACAGCGATAACTCGACAACGCTTGGATATATCAACATGAACATTTACAGGTGGATACTAGGGGTCAAAAGCTTGGACACGTTCGAATTTGGGCAAAATCGGGTTAGCGGTTAAAGGTTTAGGTTAAGATTAGGGTTAGGGTTAGGGGTGCAAGCGTGTGTCGCGACTGGGTCAGTTTACGCAAGTACTCTAGTTATTATTATTATTATTATTATTATTATTATTATTATTATTATTATTATTATTATTATTATTATTATTATTATTATTGTGATGCTTACATTTCAGACTGGTACGGGGACTGGTTTGATCACGTGCTGCAGTGGGAGAAAGCTGCCACAGATCATCCTGACCTCGTCTTCATGTCCTGCTTTGAGAACATGAAGAAGGTAGGCTACGTGCAGTGTCCCCTGCCCCGACTACGATCGGCAAAGGAGTATAAGTTTGCCGCCGTTGGTTTCTTATATATTCTTATGTCCCATATGTGCCTACCCGGGTCGAGAGGACGTAAAACACCAAAATTTCCTTCTTATATATTCTTTAAAAATTAAATACTTGTAGCGGTGCCATAGCCGATGAGGTTTAACCGAGGCGTGGTTACCGCTACACCTGTCTGTATTAATTTAAAAAATCGGGACTTTACTGGTTTCGTACTGCCTCCGGGCATTGCCTCCAGTATTGTTCTCACCATATTTGTATTTACAAATGTCCCATATGTGTCTGATTCAGACCAAGAGGACGTAAAACACCATTTTTCATTCATTCTTATATATTCTTTGTCTGTCCGGGCTGTAACTGGTGAACCGGTTGACAAAATCGCTTCAACTTTCAGGGGTTAACACGTGTCTGTATTGGGGATGCTTTGCCCAAGGTACCATCCTACATGCCCACTCTGTCGGCTAAGGGGATTTGAAGAACATTACCTTGGGGAAGGTACCCACAGCTGTTCCGGGAGGAACATTTAGTTTCAGGACTTTTTTCAAGCCAACTTTACACGAGATCCTTTTCATAAACAACAGTCAAGAATAATGTTAGGCCTATATATTATGTAAGAAAATGAGTTATATTCAGGGTCCCGTGTCGGATGAGCATTTTTATTTATGTTTGCAATAAAAAGTGTCTAATTTCAGAACGTTTTATTATTTTGCATGGTACTGTTACAAAACAATTGCCATAAATCTGAGGAACTATTTGTATTAAAAATACTACGAGGAACATACAGCAAAAATATTGTTAAGAAGAAATGCTTTGTGTAGTTTTTATCTAAGATTTCTAGATTCAGTCATTTAACTAAACAGCTCTAATGTGTGTGCAACGGAACAGCTGTGTCCCCAAAAGTCAACCAATTCCTTTGACAGCAGTAGTGAGACACAGTGTAAGTGCCGCCATCCCTCCCTCCCCCCTCCCTCCCCCCCCCCTCCCCCCCGCTCCCCTCCACAATTTGACAGCCATAGTCTTCCACAAAGGACTAAGCTGCACCACGAGGTTTCCTAACTACACAATCCGATGCATTAGAGTCAAAACTGACTATGACAAAAATGTCCAGATAATCCATCGACGTATTATGGAACCCATTGCGAAAAAAATAATCACTCGTATTAAGAAACAAGCGCAAAATCGCAATAGTTTGTGGCGCGCGGTCTATTTTTACCACTCCAATCAGGAGTCATCTTCCCTGGCTTTTCAATAATTTTAATCTGTAAACCAGAATGTTATCTCTGCACCCTTTCGTAACTTTTTATATCTTTTGGAAAACATTTA
>CM065682.1:8125124-8127624 GCA_017654935.2 Phymorhynchus buccinoides
GATTAATAACATCAAATGCTTTAGCAAAGTCTATGAATAAGGCACCTGTAAATTCATTGTTATTTACATTTGAGAGACATCTGTCTACTAATTGTATAAGAGCAGTGTGGCATGAGTGGTTTTCTCTAAAACCAGACTGACTCTCATGTATCAAATCATAACATTGTAAATGGGAATGTAAATGTTTTTTAACGTGCTTTTCAAGAGGTTTAGATAATATGCTTAAAATGGAGATAGGTCTGTAGTTAGCTGGGTTAGATCGATCACCACATTTGTATAAAGGTATAACTTTAGCTTGCTTAAATTTGAGTGGAAACTGATTTTTATCTATGCATAAGTTGTACAAGTAGGTGAGGGTGTCTGCAATAGCAAATGAAACGGTTTTCAATATTTTGCCATCCATTCCATCTAAATCTCGACTTCCAGATTGTTTTAAGTGTAAAAGTTCATATACTACTTCATTGACTGAAATGGGCGGTATAGAGAAAGTTGAGGTTATGTTTTTTGATCGACAGAATTCTTGCAGTTCTGATAAACCATTTTCATTGGATTTGTCGTTTAATATTATTTTATTAGCAACGTTAGTAAAATGAGAGTTAATGTCTTCTGGAGATATTTCATTTACTGGATTTTGATTCTTAGAGTTAGCGTTAGTTAATAAGTTAATAGCTTTCCAAACTGATTTTGGATTTTGTGATGAAGAGATTAAATCTCGAAAATACTTGGTTTTTGCTTTGCGCTTCATTGAGTTTACTTTGTTTGTTTGTTGCTGGATTTCCCCCTTATCCTTTGATGATAATAAACTTTCTCTTTTGTATATTTCATTGTCAATTTCTTTTGATATCCAAGGAGGCTTAATAGAATGTTTCACTCTTTTTTTAATAAAGGGAGCATGTTTGTCATATATAGAAATAAATGTACGGATCCAGTAATCAACTGCATCATTAGGGTCTCTCATCTGATACACATAATCTAGGTTAGAATTAATTAGGTCCTCAATGAAGGCATTTTCATCAAAGTGAGTAAAGCATCTGTAAACAATTTCCTTATGACCTGGCTTTGGAATTTTCACACCTTTTTTCTTCCATGTTAAACAAATAGCAGAATGGTCGCTGCAACCAGTTAGGACTGAACATGTTTCTATTATATTAGATTTCGTGTTGACATAAATGTGGTCTATTAAAGTAGCTGTGGTATCTGTAATGCGTGTTGGGCGATCGATTATTTGTTCTAAACCGTATGTAACATAAGAGTGGCTCCATCTAGTACCTGATAATGCTAAATTTATATTGAAATCCCCTAACAAAATTACTTCTTTGGATTCAAATATTACTGCGTCCATCATTGAATTAAAATGATTGTACCACTCAGTAGTTTCGGCCGGATTTCTATACAGAAATCCGATCATAATAGGTTTGTGATGTTTAAGATAAACTTCTATCCATATAGATTCAACATTGTGGTTTTCTAGGTGAGGAAGTCTTTTATAGTTTAATGAATTAACACAATATAGAAGTAACCCTGTTGATCTAGGAGAATGTGGATCGAGTCGAATTATATTATAGTTAGTCTTCATCATAATATCAGAATTTGGAATAAAATCAGTTAATCTGGATTCAGCAATACCTAAGATATGAAAATTAAGTCCATTATTATGCAGCATCGATGCAATATCATCAGTTTTATTGCGTGCACTGTTAATGTTTAAATAACCTACTCTTAAACCGTTCTGCGTGGGCCAAGTATCTAATGTAGAAGGCATGGTTAATACTATATTAATAGATTTCAAACAAAAATCATAAATACACACTAGTATTTCTTGTATAGTAATGTTATTCAATACCAACACTTATTTTACTATACAACTTCGAAGGAATATCAATCTATTTAGATAAATTATAACTAGACACTGGTATAGTATATATAGCCTAACCAGTATAACGAAAAGAATAACAGAGCAAAGCTTAGAAAATCAATAGGTTACAATTACACACAAATCCACAATAATGTCACAGCCAATATGAAATCACACACACTAAATCCACATAGAGTTAGCACCGTATATGTTTGAAACTAGGTTCAGACAAAGAGGGGATATATACATAAGAAGAATATTCACCAAGAAAATGTAATTTCCAAAATTCCGATGTAAAGGCACAACTTAGGAAGCGATCACGAAATTGGCCACTGAAAAAAACGTGACATAGAAAGAAAAACAAACTAAGAAAAAAAAAGCATCAACTACACAAAAGCAGCTAACCCAATAGCTTCAAGTTCACAATGTTAACCGATATAGGGCACAGCAGCACAATCCAAGTTTTTTGGTCCGGTTAATCCGTGGAGAAGAAAACAAAATCGCCACACTCGTTCACCTTCCACTCACAATCCCTACCTACCCATGCACGCACGCTCCCCCACCCTACACACATATACATGCACGCACATACGCGCACAGAGACCCCCCCCCCCCCCCCCCCCCCCCCCCCCCACACACACACAC
>CM065682.1:8132624-8140124 GCA_017654935.2 Phymorhynchus buccinoides
AATTATTTTGTTTGGATGATATGACTCTGAAACAATAACAAATTAAGATTGATCTGTCTCCTAGCGGGCATCTTTTTTTTTCTTTTTGTTTCCTTGTTGGTTCATTTTGTTGTCGTTTTTATGCTTTCAAACAAAGCGTTGAATTTCGGACGTGTTCAAATGACGAATGCTATTATTATTATTTTTGCATAAAAGTTTCACGGGATAAAAGTTGTGTAGGCATAGAAAGTAAAAAGCGTCCCTAGATCGCTATCCTATCCCAGAACAGTAGCACAACAAAGCCATTTTGTTATCAGGTCATGGAAGATTCAAGCTCTAAACTTCTGTTGGCATTGCATAGTTGTCAGGAAGAACAGGTATTTCTGGGTCAAGATGACCAACCCACTGAGTGAGAAACCCGTTTTGTTATTTCACGGAAACAGAGAAGAAAATGAGTTTAACGTCCTCCGACCTGCTATGCTTACATGTATATATGGAAAATGTCTATATGTATTTCTATTCAAATGGCTTTTGTTATTGTTTGATATTAGTCTTTAATATAGGGTAATACTATAACTAATAGTCGAGTGAGGGCTTTACAATGCAATTCATGATTTGCGTTATTGTTTGATATTAGTCTTTAATATGGGGTAATACTGTATTATTACTATTAGACACGTGATGGTTGTACGATACATGGTTTGTGTTATTTGATCAAAGAATCTGTGAAAAGAATAAAATAAAAGTAACAGATTGTGCTGGTTTACTTTTTGTCCCAATGGGGGACAGATAGTGTATGAGCATGGTACATAGAGAGATCTCTTTCGAATTATGGAATTCTCGTCAGTATGTATATCTGCTAACAAACACTATCTTGTGGATCAACCCCAACAGGAAGACATTTCTAATAAACGAATGATGTCTTCTCTGCACTAGGCCGAAAAGTCCACAATTTAAGCAAACCAGCACAAGGTGAAGAGAAAAATGAAGAACATTTTGGGTAAAATAGATAAGTTATTAAAATGCGGAAATTGCGATTTGAAAAATTTAATACATGTGGGTAGAAAGAGCCGACCACTGAGGTGATCCTCTAATTAAAGGGATGCAAGTAAACCTTGTAGTGTAGCTACTCCCTGAACCCAACATGTAAAGAGCTGGGAAGTCAGTGCATAAAGAGTTGGCAGTGGATCCAATATTGGATGCCTGTGGCACACACACCGAAGTGGAATATAATTATGAACAAATTATACCACAAAACACTACCAACCCTCCATGCACT
The DNA here is from genome assembly GCA_017654935.2 of Phymorhynchus buccinoides. Classification (NCBI taxonomy): domain Eukaryota; kingdom Metazoa; phylum Mollusca; class Gastropoda; order Neogastropoda; family Raphitomidae; genus Phymorhynchus; species Phymorhynchus buccinoides. The sequence continues at coordinate 8,133,883 of CM065682.1, forward strand.
GTACAAATGTGGCTTGAAAAGGCTTTATAGCTTAAAATGCCACTGTTAATAGTGGTGGATCCATAAAGGATGCCAGTGGTTCTACCCATAATGGAGATATTTGTGTTATTGTTTGATATTAGCCTTTAATATAGGGTACTACTATTACTTCATGTGGTACAATGTGCTGTCTGATGGTTTGGCGCACTTGTTCATTGGTGATATGCTCTGTACGCCAAACCATCAGACATCACATTGGACCATATGAAGATCTGCTGACATCAGTAAAGAAAAGAAAGCTACGCTGGTATATGGCCATGTAACAAGATCCAACGGCCTTGCCAAAACGATCCTCCAGGGAACTGTTGAGGGAGGGAGACGGAGGGGAAGACAAAAGAAACGATGGTCTGACAACATCACAGAATGGACAGCAAAATCATTCACAGAAACCCAGACTCTGGCTCACGACTGACAGAGCTGGAGGAAGTTGGTGAAGACTTCACTGTGGCGCCCCGATGACTCCTCACGGAGTTAAGAAGAAGAAGAAGAAGAAGAAGAAAGAAGAAGAAGAAGAAGAAGAAGAAGAAGGAGAAAAAGAAGAAGGAGAATATTACTAATAGTCCAGTAAGGGCTGTACGATAATAATAATAATAATAATAATAATAATAGGGGATACTTATATAGCGCGATACCCCACAATGGGCTCATCGAGCTTTACAACAATATAAATGCATTACAAATCATTTTTTTTTTTTTTTTTTAAATTTATTTTAAAACTAAAAACAAAAACAAAAACAAAAAAACATATAGTTAACAGCATCATATTAAAGTGTCATACATAAAATCACAAATTGACTAAAAACATTTATCAATTAAGACAATATAAAGCAGCACGTCACACGAAAACTATGGGAAATATACAACTTTTAAAATATGACTGCACAGAAACAACAATACAATAATAACATACGGTACACTTACACGCCAACATCCACACCCACAGGCGCACGCGCACGCACACACGCACCCACACACACACACACACGCACACACACACACGCGCGCGCGCGCACGCGCACGCACGCACACGCACGCACGCACACGCGCGCACGCACGCACACGCACACGCACACGCACACACACACACACACACACACACACACACACACACACACACACACACACACACACAGAGAGAACTGGACGCTGTTGACTGACCGACTGAGTTTTGCTTTGTACAGTTATGGAAACTCACGATACAGCTTACATTGTTGGGTGGAATACTAGTCTCAAACCACTTTTTTGCTACTGTGCTTTTTGTGCTGCTATTAAAATGATTGGTTGTTTTTTGCGGACCTTCCCCAATTCCATCTGCCCCCAAACTCCTTTGGCCGAGAAAGTGGGGATATACCCCTGGCAAAGGTAAAAAAAATCTAACTCAGCCCGCCGGATTAGACGCTGCCTCCTCGATCCTCTGCTACCTGATAGACATAGTCGGAAACGAGAAAGTGACATAGATACGTACACACAGACAATCATCGGAGACATGGTGATTAAAAGGTACAATCATATACACATGTTGTTCAAATAGATCTTCGTTATTGCTGCTGTTGATTCACATCATTATTATACCCCCCACCCCATCCATTAAAAAAAGGTTGATGTTTATGTTCCATGTCTTTATTCCTCGTTTTATTTTTCATTTTGTTTGTATGTTTGTTGTTCTCGTTGGTGTTTTTCTTGTTTGTTTGTTTGTTACCTTCGCCTATGAATTTTATTTTTACCTTTGTTTGGATTTTGACTCCATTATCTGTTTGTCTGGAAACAGTAGGCTTAAAAAAAACTAAACTATATTGCAGAGGGTTCGGGTATCACCTAAGAACTTTTAATTAAAAGTGTGGGTTTCCTACTTCAGTTCTGATCCTTGCTTCAGAAATCGACAGAATAATTACCTAAATTCATGAATGACCTATTGATCGTCTACTGGTTACTCAACATACCGCGAGGTCTTTGCAGGAAAAACAGCAAAGATGACAACGCCCCTCACAACTACTACCTTCCACCCTTCTTTTCCCTCCCTCACCAATACTCGCCTTCTTCCTCGGATTTCCCTCCTTTCTCTCCTGCCTCTCTTCGTCCTTCCCCTTCTCTCCTTCCCTGGCGGGGTGAAAGGTCACGGTCGGTTGCTGGAACCCCCGTCCAGGTCCAGCATGTGGAGGCTGGGCTACGACAACCCGGCCAACTACGACGACAACCAGCTCTTCTGCGGAGGCTTCAGTGTAGGTATCGCTATGCCGTCATGCTAACGACATTGGGTTATAATAATTATATAGTTGGGGTAAAATAGTTGTTCATGCTGCCTTTATTTGGTGTGTTGAGTTTGTTCGTGCTGATGTGCTTAGATGTAGTGTATTGTGCTGTATTTAATTGAATGATGCACGTTGTTGGTTCATCATACGTTAGGCGGTTGTTTTGTAGGCCTACTGTATCTGATTGAATGATGTGTGATATACTTAGTCTTAGAGGCGTGTCTGTGAAATTTGGGTTGCTCCCACAGACCTGGAGAGCGCGTCGCAGCCAGAGGCACCCCACCCATTTTTTTGGCATGAACTTTTTGTGTGACCGATGAGGAAGGAAAGGAGTGGTGGCTAAAGTTTGACCAATTGACAACGTTTTCGTTGCTACTGGGTTTAACGAGTGCTAAGTGCATGGGCACATGGGACCTCGGTTTATCGTCTCACCCGAAAGACTCCCGTAAGGCCTAGGCCAGAGTGAGAGGGAAAAAAATCCCTGTACCCAGATTCGAACTCGGGTTTATTGTATTGGCCACTGCAAAGAACACCTTTTGCAAGAGTGAATGCCCTTGGTGGGTGGGAGAAGATGGTTGAGTACTGACCAAAAAGGGAGTAACTCTCGCCAATAACTCTATTTGTGGCCACTTAATGCCGGCTGCCTTTTGCAAGAGTGAATGCCCTTTGGATACTGATCAACAAGGGCTTAACTCTTGCCGTCAAGGGCGTTAATAACCCTACTTGCAGTGGCCAATACGAGGCGAATGCGTTACCGCTGTGCCTCTCTACACCACTGTAGTTGTGTGGTTTGGATGGCTGGCGTTGCTTGTGGTGGAAGTTTGAATTGTTCTTGTTGCTTCGCTTGTGTTGCAGTGGAGGTGCTTTTTTGTTGTACATTTTGGGGATGTTGCGGTGTACAGCTGCTCATGCCGCCATTGCATGCGCGCGCTGGCATGTGTTTATGCATGTGTGTGTGTGTGTGTGTGTGTGTGTGTGTGTGTGTGTGTGTGTGTTTGTGTACGTATGTATGTATGTATGTACGTACGTACGTACGTACGTACGTATGTATGTATGTATGTATATAATGTATGTATGTATGTATGTATGTATGTATGTATGTACGTGTGCATGCGCATGTAAATGATATGCTATGTTCGTCAGTGTATGTGCTTGTGTGCGTGCGAGCATGGATATTGATGTGATTTGGTTAAATGTATTTTTTGTAAAGCGCCATGAGCAGCTAGCCTGGAATGTGCGCTATATAAGTTTTCTTTATTATTATATTATTATTATTATCAGTGTTGGATTATGGAGGATGCATTGCCTTTTTGTCTTTTCTTTCTTTTGTGGGTGTTGCTGCTATTTGCAAAGTTCAAGTTCAAGTATACTTTAACATCTCCCAAAGATAAATTTAATATATAATTTAAGGATACTTTAACATCTCCAAAAGATAAATTTAATATATAATTTAAGGATACTTTAATATCTCCAAAAGAGAGAGTTTTATAGTGTTGTTTATTTACTTTTGTTTCTTATTTGTTCGTTTATTTGTCTGTTTATTTTTTTATTTTCTGTTTCCATGTACCCCCAGGGGGGGGTTGGAATTGAATAAATCTTGAAATCTTAACTACAATTATGATGACTGCGATGACGATGGTGATGGTGGCAATAACGACGATAATAATGAATACTCACCACGCATGCGCATCTACATTGACCCCTACCCCTACCCCTCTTTCAGACGCAGTGGGAGCACAACGGGGGTAAATGCGGTCTGTGCGGTGACCCCTGGGGCGGACCACGTGACAATGAGCCCGGGGGTCGATACGCCAATGGCATCATCACACGGCTCTACCGGCCCGGCCAGCCCATTGATGTATACGTGCAGCTGACTGCAAACCACAAGGTACCAGCTCATAATGATCAACAAAGTCAGTTTCAGTATATAGTGTAGCTGACTGCCAACCACAATTAATGTACCAGCTCATAATGATCATCAAAGTCACTTTCAGTATATAGTGTAGCTGACTGCCAACCACAATTAATGTACCAGCTCATAATGATCATCAAAGTCAGTTTCAGTATATAGTGTAGCTGACTGCCAACCACAATTAATGTACCAGCTCATAATGATCATCAAAGTCACTTTCAGTATATAGTGTAGCTGACTGCCAACCACAAGGTACCAGCTCATAATGATCATCACTTTTAATATATAGTGTAGCTGACTGCCAACCACAATTAATGTACCAGCTCATAATGATCATCAAAGTCACTTTCAGTATATAGTGTAGCTGACTGCCAACCACAAGCTCATAATGATCATCAAAGTCAGTTTCAGTATATAGTGTAGCTGACTGCCAACCACAAGCTCATAATGATCATCAAAGTCAGTTTCAGTATAGAGTGTAGTTGACTGCCAACCACAATTAAGGTACCAGCTCATAATGATCATCAAAGTCACTGTCAGTATATGGTGTAGCTGACTGCCAACCACAATTAATGTACCAGCTCATAATGATCATCAAAGTCACTTTCAGTATATGGTGTAGCTGACTGCCAACCACAATCAGAATCAGTCATAATGGGGATCAACACTGTCAGTATATGGTGTAGCTGACTGCCAACCACAATTAAGGTACCAGCTCATATTCATCATCAGAGTCACTGTCAGTATATGGTGTAGCTGACTGCCAACCATTTTAACCCAGAGTCATAATGATCATCAAAGTCAATGTCCAGTATGGTGTAGCTGACTGCCAACCACAATGTACCAGCTCATAATGAACGTGTGTATTCTGCTGCCCTTTAACCCAGCTTCATCACAGTCACAAAGTGTAGCATTTTTAAGGTACCACATAAAGTGACTGTCAGTATATGGTGTAGCTGACTGCACCACAATTAAGGTACCAGCTCATAAAGGCATCACAAACTGTCAGTATATGGTGTAGCTGACTGCCAACCACAATTAAGGTACCAGCTCATAAAGATCATCACAGTCACTTAGTTTATGGTGTAGCTGAAACCACAATTAATGTACCAGCTCATAAAGATATGTCACTGTCAGAATATGGTGTAGCTGACTGCCAACCACAATTAAGGTATCCCACTGTCAGTATATGGTGTAGCTGACTGCCAACCACATTTAATGTTACTCTACCATAATGATCATCAAAGTCACTTAATGGTGTAGCTGACTGCCAACCACAATTAATGTACCAGAATAATGATCATCAAAGTCAGGCGTATATAGTGTAGCTGAAAGGATCATTAAAGTCACTGTCAGTATATGGTGTAGCTGACTGCCAACCACAAACAAGGTACCAGCTCATAAAGATCATCCAAGTCACTTTCAGTATATAGTGCAGCTGACCGCCAACCACATGGCAAAGCTCACAATGATCATCAAAGTCACTTTCATAAAGGTATGTGTACACGTCAACTATATTCACAAAAACCAGCAGGATAACTCATTTTCACATGGCAACACAGTGTTAGGCCACTCACAAAAGGTCTGTTGTACACGTTAACAATATTCACAAAATATCGGCCCCTTAAAGGTCTATTTCCCCATGGCAACACATTGTTAGGCCACTCATAAAAGGTATGTGTACACGTCAACAATATTCACAAAATATCACTATTTCATCATGGCAACACAGTGAGTTGTTAAGCCATCATAATGATGGCTTAAAACTCACTGTGTTGCCATGGGGAAATAAGATATTTTGTGAATGTTGTTAAAGTTTACACAGACCTTAATATGACTTACAACTCACTGTGTTGCCATGGGGAAATAGTGATATTTTGTGAATATGTTAACGTGTACACAGACCTTAAGCGGTATGTACACAGACCCAGATCACATGTCAAAATCACGGGTTTCACGTGTTTTCCCTCTTATAGTTGATAAGAAATCTTGTTTTGACCAGGTTTTACTCCCATACAAATGCCCCCGAATTGAAAACGAGA
>CM065682.1:8147624-8150124 GCA_017654935.2 Phymorhynchus buccinoides
TCCATGCCCAAAACATTCTTTAAAAAGATACAAGCAACAGAAACAAGAGCTCTCAAAATAGCCATGGGTATCCCCCGGTATGCAAATAATAAGCTAGTCTATAGGGATGTAGACTGGCTGCCCTTAGATAAATACATGAAATTCTATTGTGCTTGCACCCTAACAAGACTATACTCTAATAAACAGGGCTCCGCAGAAGAGTTTTATGCGGATTACAAAGAAACTTCCAGCATAGTCCAAGGCAGACTAAAATTGGACAAAAACAAAACTAAATATTCTAAGGTAGTCGACCTTTTCGACTATACGAACACACTATTTAAGGAGGCAGGGGTTACAGTGGAGGAGGTGACGGACCAGTCCCAGCAAGTATTCCCACAGTGGGAACTAGAGTCCCCCACGTACGATACCTCTTTGCATCTTAAATATTCTAAACATAACAACCCTAACCTTATTTCAGCAGCAGCAAAAGAACAAGTTTATAGTTTTAAAAATCACTTACAAATTTTCACAGACGGTTCTAAAATAAATGGCTGCACAGGATGCGCTTTTACAATCCCATCTTTAAAGATTCTAAAACGTTATAAATTAAATAAGAACACATCAATTTTTAGTGCAGAGCTCTGGGCTATACTGGAGTCCTGTCACTATCTAAACAACCTACCAAATTATCCAAGAAGTGTAGCCTTGTTCACAGACTCTTTATCCTCGATAAAGGCCCTTGAGGGCAATACAAACAAAAGACTAGACATCATTAATGAAATAAGACTCATAATCCATCAACTGAAGTTAAAAGGAATAGAGATGATGCTGTCGTGGATTCCCTCACATGCAGGGGTCTACGGTAATGACCTCGCTGACCGCGAGGCCAAGGCAGCAGCACAAAATAAGGACGGTCCCATCATAAATATTAAACTATCTACAGAAGAAATTAAAACCCAACTGAAATTTGCAACTTCAAAAGAATGGAAAGAACAACTAAAAACGTATGCTGCCTCCAAAGGAGTAGACTTTAACATCGTAAAGAAAGGATTATTCCTTAATGTCCCCTTCCCAGTACAATCTACCATCTTTAGACTAAGAACAAACGCAATTCTCTCCAAATTCAACCCCAGACACTGTCTTTGTGGACAAATTATAGACATAAAACACTTATTCAACTCATGTACTTTTATTGAGGCGGAGCTGGGGGAGTGCTTGCAGAGAGCAGACACTCTTAAGGTTCCGTTTCAGGAGAAACATATTTGAAATAACAATTCTGAGGGATGGGCCCCTCTGCTGTGGTTAATCGAGGACCTCTCCAAGGCATCCTTTGGCCATCTGTTTTAATCTCTTAACCAAGTTTTAAGGTGTGCAAATGCCACCAGTAAAAATATTTTATGGTAAAACCGCTACGTAGTAGTCACGCTGCCCATATAAATTTATTGGGATAGCCTAGGGTCCCCCCGCTTAAGGTCCCTGACTACGCCACCCCTCTGCCCTACCCAAGGAGGAGGGGTCCCTCTCCCTCCCTCCCCTTGGTGGGATATTGAGTGAGTCGTATGCTCTCTTTTAAATTAATGTTTTATAGGTGACTCTGTTTATAAACAGCACCTAATCCCCACCGGATCTCAGCTTGGGGGGGATGGGGGGCGGGAGGGACTTTGTCCCCCCGCCCCTCTTCCCCTCCCGGCCCAAATTTTTTTTTCCCGTGTAAAATAACCCCATTTTTTAAACAAAACAAAAAATTTTTTTTCCTGGGCTGGGCCATTAGGCGCTGTGGGCCGACAGCCCAGGAATATAAGATAGTATCTTTTAAATTGGTTCAGTGGGGACCAGTCACCTTTTACTCAAATAATAACCTTGTTCTATGGCTTCGGCCTTTATAGGAGTGTAACATTTGTTACAATAAATATCTTTTAAAAATAAAAAGGAATAGTGTTTTGTAAACACAATGTAAATATTTTTTTACATAGACCTTCTTTGAAGTTTTAAAATTTTGTTGTTGTTGTTCTTAAAAAAAAAGGTGGTCCTGAAATTTTAATCTCAACTTATCCCCCTAAGTTAGCTTAGGAAAATTTCTTTTAAAATAAAGTATTTTATCCCAACAAACTCTTTTAACCGCAGGTCAGACCAGACATGGTGGAACTCAATAAATTATTTATAAAAAATACTCTAAACTAAAAGTAAAAAATAAATAACTTCTTTTTCTTTAACTGCACTAAAATAAAAACTTTAACTTTATAAAAAGAAATGTCCCACATGGAACTTTCCGAGAGGACGTAAAACTAAGAAAAAAAAAAAAATAAAAAAAAAATAAAACGGGGCACAGTTCTTCGCGAAAATTGTTCGCATAAAGCGTTCTCTCTGTGCGTTATTGGTGTTTTCAACCATCACACTAAACGATGTCATAAGTTTCGTCTTCTTTTTCACTTCTGTAAAGCAGTTGGAAAACAACAACAACAACAACAACAACGACGACAACAACAACAACAACAACAACAACGACAAGAGCAACAACAAC
>CM065682.1:8155124-8165124 GCA_017654935.2 Phymorhynchus buccinoides
CACATTTCGCCCCTTCTTCTTGTTCTTCTTCTTCTTCTTCTTCTTCTTCTTCTTCTTGTTCTTGTTCTTCTTCTTCTTCTTCTTCTTGTTGTTGTTGTTGTTCTTCTTCTTCTTCTTCTTCTTCTTCTTCTTCTTCTTCTTCTTCTTCTTCTTCTTCTTCTTCTTCTTCTTCTTCTTCTTCTTCTTCTTCTTCTTCTTCTTCTTCTTCTTCTTCTTCTTCTTTCTCTTCCCAACCACCATCATCAAGTTGATGGTTAACGCCCGTCACGATGAATATTGGAATAGAATGAAAATATAGTTGCTCTGTTAATATATTAATCCGTTTCCTAAACCACTTCAAGGCTAAAATTGCATGGATATTTTGATAGGGTTCTGGGGGCACAATGACTTGAGATTTATCCCACAAATGGAACAAAGAACCCCAGTCCTCTTGGTCCAAAGACGTGTCTTGTTTTGCTGTGGGCACAGTCGTTTGTAGTGCCATGTACAATCCATAAAACCGTCGATAAAAGTTTGAACTGGACCCCTTCATTGACGTCTGTGCAAATAAATACAGGCTGTCGAGCATCGAACACGGTTCCTGTGTGTGTGTGTGTGTGTGTGTGTGTGTGTGTGTGTGTGTGCGTGTGCGTGCGTGCGTGCGTGTGAGTGTGCGTGCGTGCGTGTGTGTGCGCGTGTGCGTGCGCGCGTGTGCGCGTGTGCGCGTGTGCGCGTGTGCGCGCGTGTGTGTGTGTGTGTGTAAAGAAACTGTACTGAATCGTACACACTGTCTTTGATGCCTCGGCATCAGTAACTATGCTTCCGTTGGTTAACCTATACAACTACTTTTGAAGGGCCCACCAATTTAATATCTTCATATATATGAGATCTTAATTTTTAAACAAAGCACTAACCAAAATATCCATTTCATTTGCTTTGTCTGAACCTCGCTCAAAGGTTTGATATGGATCATTACCCGGCCAGAGGCCGGGGTTTTGCGATTGGGTTGTGTGTATGTGTGTGTCTGTCTGTGTATCGATTATCTTAAAAACGACTGTTTGGACTTTGATTAAAATTGGCAGAGGGGTAGACAGCTTGAACAGGAAGCTTCCTTTCGTTAATCAACACCGTGCTGACCTTGACCTTGAAGCTTGACCTTGAAAACCGAAATTTCCTTCTTTGGGCTATGTCATTTCCCCGCGCGCGTATGCGCGCGGCGCGCGCAGCTTTATTTCGTGAACTAGTGAACAGAATCGCTTCACATTTTGTGTGGTGGTGTACCATGGTGCAAGGAAGTTTGTATAAAAGTTCAGCTGTATCTCGTGAACTCGCTTCAAATTTTGGGCTTTGTATTTTATGCGTTCTGTAAGGGTGGAAAGTGGTGGTTTTTTTGTTTTTTTTTGGGGGGGAGGACATGGTGCAAGGAAGTTTGTATAAAAGTTCAGCTGTATCTTGTGAACTACTGAACAGAATCGCTTCAAATTTTGGGCTATGTATTTTATGCGTTCTGTAAGGGTGGAAAGTGGTGTGTTTATTGGGGGGGGGGGGGTGGGGGGGGAGAGGACATAACTCTGGCCGGGTTTGCATTGCCACAATGCGTTGCTGCTGCTCGGCGATGCCTTGCTGTTTTTTCAGCGAGAAATAATTCCACATTTACCGTGTATTTAAAACTAAAATTTAGCCTTCGCCCCTCCAATGTTCTTAACACTTACTGTTGAAAACCCCAAAAGGGAAGGTATTGTACACTAATAACAGTACTACAATAAACTAAGCATGAAGCATGGTGGAAATGGTTTTGATCGTAAAAGTGAATGCCATCTTCGAATACGCCAGAACCTGATGTAGGCCAAGACACTCGGTCACTTTAAAGACCCACCAGATCACGTGTCAAAATCACGTGTTTTCACGTCTTTTAGCTGGTAAAAAATCTTGTTTTGATCAGATTTGACTCCCCTACAAATGCCCCCAAATTGAAAACGAAACATTTTAAAGAGCAGTTCAATTTGAAGTTGGGGCATTTGTATGTGGGTCACAGCTACCCAGAAAAAAACCAAGGGACTTAATCGAGGTGGGTCAGTTTGTCTTTAACAAAGATCTTGTTATCATTTGTCTTTCTTCTTTGTCCTTTAGGTGCTAGTTTGCACTGGGGGCGACAGTGACAGGGCATCGAATGGAATAATTTACTGCTTCATTGGCAAGACGAGTCCACCCCAACCAATATCCTCTTCAAACCAACCAGGAAACTCCCTGTGTGTTTGGGACTTGATCCAGAGACAATATGGCGACTCACAGCTCTTCTGTGTATGGAGGAACAAAAACTCTTCTCGTTGTCGTTATCTGCGCTTTATGTCTTAAAGGTATGTACCAAAATTATGATATATTATTGTTTTGGTATGATAGTACTGTACTTATTTTCTTTTTGTGTGTTTTTATTTCTTTTGTTTCTTAGCTTTCTTTCTTATTCCGACTATTGTGTTGCAAAGTGATTTGCTCCAAACCATACACGTTTCTGCTTTTATTTTTCTTTAAAAAAACACAATCTTCTTTATTTTGCAAATCATACACACACATAATAATTATTTTGTTTTCATTTTGAATAGTTTGGGATTTACTAATAGTTTACTAAGCACTCTGCACTGGCCCATATAAGCGTACAATAATGCACATCTGAGTATGACAGTAACAATTCTGTCAATGTGTTTCACAGAAATGACAACAGGCAGTAGGCCTACATTCGCAAAACACACACATACACACACACACACACACACACACACACACACACACACACACACACACACATACACACACACACACACACACACACATACACACATACACACACGCGCGCGCACCACACGCACACACACATATACGCACGCACGCACGCACACACACGCACGCACGCGCGCACGCACGCACACACGTACATTGATGCATGTCTGTAAACTATTACGTAGGTCCTAATCATATAATATTCTACGGGCAAATCGACTTAAATAAAGAGATAATTTGAAAGCGATTACGAATGCCAATAACTTCACGACAAAATAGATAATCCATGTTCCTTTACCTAAGTAAGCGAGAGAAAGAGAGAGAGAGAGAGAGAGAGAGAGAGAGAGAGAGAGAGAGAGAGAGAGAGAGAGAAACTTGAAACTTGAAATCTTTAATGAGGAATAGCTCAATAAACATAAAATGCTTCTTTTCATGAGGTCCTCAATCGAGAGAGAGAGAGAGAGAGAGAGAGAGAGAGAGAGAGAGAGAGAGAGAGAGAGAGAGAGAGAGAGAGAGAGAGAGAGAGAGAGAGAGAGAGAGAGATCAGACTTCAGACACTTTCTTTTAAAAGGATAAGAATTTAGGCTGGGCCTAGTCTTCCATTCTGTCCTTGGTTCTAAGCATGCAATACATAACTAATACTATAAACGAACATTGAGACACAGGAACATCGCCAACAGAAACAACAACGATTAACAGTAATATAGCAACGACATGGTAGGCAGAGCATCAACATCAGCAGTAAAAACAAATAGAACAGAAAACTAACCAACCGAATAAACAAACAAACAAATACATAAATGGAAAACACCCCTGTCACTACAATTTACTTCTTTTCCTACCATTACTACTCCTACTACTATTACTGTTACTACCACGATCGCCACCACACTACTACTACTACTACTACTACTACTACTACTACTACTACTACTACTACTACTACTACTACTACTACTACTACTACTACTACTACTACTACTACTACTACTACTACTACTATTACTACTACTACTACTACTACTACTACTACTACTACTACTACTACTACTACTGGAGAGAGAGAGAGAGAGAGAGAGAGAGAGAGAGAGAGAGAGAGAGAGAGAGAGAGAAACTTTTTTTTTGTTAACTTGAAAACTTTAACTTTATTTTTCAAGGATAAAGATTTTAGGCAACGCCTATTCTTCCAATGAGAGAGAGAGAGAGAGAGAGAGAGAGAGAGAGAGAGAGAGAGAGAGAGAGAGAGAGAGAGAGAGAGAGAGAGAGAGAGAGAGAGAGAGAGAGAGAGAGAGAGAGAGAGAGAGAGAGAGAGAGAGAGAGAGAGAGAGAGAGAGAGAGAGAGAGAGAGAGAGAGAGAGAGAGAGAGATGTAGGCAGAAATACAGACAGCTGTATTCATGAACAGACAGACTGAGAACAATTAAAAGAAGTGAGGGAAACGAGTAAATCTTGTACGTGTCACTGCTTTGCGTATCCCTACTGTAAACAGCCCTGGGAGACATGATATCTCCTTTGTTTGCCGACTGCCTGTCTTCCCTCTCGTTTATTGGGCTGTACTGTACGGTCTCCTCATACTTCTGTACTGCATTGTCTCTCTGTGGTGGGACAGTTTTGCAGATATAGCGTTCTGCAAAACAAACAAAGCGCTAAATTTCGGTAAATCTTCCTCTACTCTGCGAGCGTATAGATTGCTAAGATTGGACCAACAAAAAAGAAGATATCACTGTAATACTCTTCTTAACCCTTTCACCGCCAAAGTCGCATTTTAGCACCACAGTGATTTAACACCTATGTCACTAAAAGGCATCAAATTGGGGTCTATTATCCAAAGACCCTATTGTCTTGTTTTGGGAAGTAAGGACAGACCTTATTTTATATCTGTCACAGAAGAATCCCCAATACTGCAGATGGATTGTGTTTTCTACCCAGGTAAATTTAATGGACATTTTTGGCTGAAATATGGCTGGCGGTGAAAGGGTTAAAGTGGACATTTAACTTTTTTTTTTTAAAGGTTTTTATTTTATTTTTTTATCACAATATCGGGAATTACACATGCGCAGAAAGAGGGCAGTGCGCTGAGAGATTTAATAAAAAATAAATAACAATATTATGAGAGGAAAAAACACACACGAACAAACTATAAAGAAACATAAACAAACTATTATGAGTAAATATGTACACATGAAATACAATTTAAAAAAGAAGCAAAAATAAAATAAAAATAATAATAATGTAAAATTTAAAAAACGAACATCTACATACATGTTATCTCCATTAGTGTGGTGGCAAACAACTGATTATACACATAAATAAAGATTTGTGATAAGTATGTAATGTATGCAAAAACAAACATATAGTTACAATAGTATTAAAAACGTTATGCCCGGGTTTGTATGGAAGCCACTGAATGTCAAAAATATATTTTTTTCCACACATTGCTTTATAATAACATTCAATAAAGAATCTGTTTTTCAACTTCCTAAGAAATACCGTAGTGCAAGGCTTATTATTATTCCACTTGCACTTGTAGATATAAAAATTAGCTAGACGAGTCAAGACAAAACCAAGGTTAAAAGCATATTGGTATTGTGTGCATGTTTGGTTTATTATTTTTCATGTATCTATGTTTTTTGTGCTGTCCCATCTTTTGTACCGTACAGTGGCGTAGCTCCCACACCGCCCATACCGAGTCCCAACTCGCAGCCACACCCTGGCTTATCAGGTTTAAGAATAATGTTATCCATGTACGATTTGTGCTTCATATGTTTAGTCTAACATTTCCCTAACCCGGGTAGAATTGGTGGCAAGTGAATTGAAGAAGTTTCAAGTTTGAAAACATGCGCACCGATTGTCAAGACGTTGCAGTTGAGTTTATATAAGATCCAAATCCGATAGAATCCAACTCCACTGTTGTTTTCAGAAACAAAACTTAAAGCTCAATCTGACTACAGCCACCGCTGAAGTCTATACTATTATATATAAATATGATATTAAACGAGTTTGTCTTCTTTCTATCAGTTTATTGTCAAATTATGATCCTATCTTAGTTGCATTATCTATATCATTAGATTAATTTGTGAATAATGTTCGTGGTTGCGCTTTCGAGAAGAATACGCACTGTAATGCCTTTTTTGTGTGCACAGAACGGTGCAAAACAATATGCTTAAGCAAGGTCACTTTGATTTCTCTGAGGCAATAACGGGCTGCCATAAATCGACTCAAGAGCAGGATAGGTCTTTGTGTGTTCTTCAGTCAGCATGATATCGGGTTAGTCAGGTACAGGTGGATGATGATAGAGAGAGGAGAGTCAGAGAGACAGAGAGAGAGATGAGAGAGAGAGAGAGAGAGAGAGAGAGAGAGAGAGAGAGAGAGAGAGAGAGAGAGAGAGAGAGAGAGAGAGGGAGAGAGCGAGAGAGAGAGAGAGAGAGAGAGAGAGAGAGAGAGAGAGAGAGAGAGAGAGAGCGAGAGAGAGAGAGAGAGAGAGAGAGAGAGAGAGAGAGAGAGAGAGAGAGAGAGAGAGAGAGAGAGAGAGAGAGAGAGAGAGAGAGAGAGAGAGTGAGAGAGAGAGAGGGAGAGGTGATAGAGAGAGAGAGAGATGAGAGAGAGAGAGAGAGAGAGAGAGAGAGAGAGAGAGAGAGAGAGAGAGGGGGGGGGGGGGGGGGTGACAATGACCATGACAAAGAACGTGTTTTTTTCTTTGAAAAAGAGACCAGTTTTACCTGCTCCCATCAAAAGGGATAGCGGTTACTGAGAATCTAGATGTTAGTACCCCGGTAATTTATTTATGTATGTATTTTTAATTTAGATTAAAACGGGATCAGCATTTTACACGTTTCAAATTGCTGACATAAAGTGGCCATTTTATACGTTTGCGCGCGTGCTCAAACACACACACATACAGAGAGAGAGAGAGAGAGAGAGAGAGAGAGAGAGAGAGAGAGAGAGAGAGAGAGAGAGAGAGAGAGAGAGAGAGACGGGGTAGAGGGAGGGTGGGGTGGGATGGTGGGGGGGGGAGCAAACTGTTTTCAAGCGACGCGTTACATACATGCTTCATCGGTACATGAAGTAGCTACCGTGTTTCACTAGAATAGGAGGGGGGTGGGGTGGGGAGAATGTGGGGGAGGGAAGGGCAAATGGGTGTATGGAGGGAGGGGACATAAATGGGAGAGGGGAGAGGGGATCAATCGTCCCTACCTACCCGTGAAGTCTTGATGAGTCCCGCGCCATTCCTGGTCATGCACTATGCAGATGAGACCGTTGGAATAATTCATCAGCATCTGCTTTAGGGCCATCACTAATCACAAAAGGTCACCTCTCTTTCTCGATGGCTTTCGCAGGTTCTGTCTGTCTGTCTTTTTTCTGTCCTTTTCTTGTCTGTTTTTCTTCTCTTTTCTCTCTTTCTTTTTTTCCTTTTTTTTCTTTTCTTTCTTTTCCTTGGCCCTGTCAATGAACGTGGAACGAGGTAGGTGTGTGTGTGTGTGTGTGTGTGTGTGTGTGTGTGTGTGTGTGTGTGTGTGTGTGTGCGTGCGTGTGTGCGTGCGCGCGCGCGCGTGTGCGTGTGTGTGTGTGTCAAAAGTCACACTCAATTTTTTTAATTTTCATATGGTACATTGAATGAGCAATAATGTTGGTGTTTTTTTTTACATCAAGCCATCTATGTGTATGTGTGTGTGTGTGCGTGTGCGTGTGCGCGCGCGTGTGTGTGTGTGCGTGCATCTGTGTGTGTGTTTCTGTCTGTCTGCTTCGTTTTCCCATCTTAACATAGCATGAACACAGGGCACTGTCCAACGGGTGTTGTGAGATCGATTTTTGATGAAAACGCATTATTGTTAAAGATGGATAATCACACACAAATTTTAAGTGTATGTTTATAGGATGTTCTATCTTTTTAAATATCCAAGAGTTTACTTTTGTTTGGTCTAGTGTCAAACTAGAGGCGCCGTGGCCGGTTGGTTAGAGTCGCCGATCGTAATCCAACGGGTTAGCGAGTGCGTTGGTTCGAACCCAGCTGGTCACGGTGTTGTATCCTTGGGAATATTTACTTTACTCCTATTTCCTGGTCCTTCGGATGAGACCTAAAACCGAGGTCCCGTGTGTGGACGCACGCACAAGATCTTGCGCGCACGTTAAAGCCCATTCCATTATTCGGTACGAGTAGGCCGTGTGTGCCGGTGGAATGGATGACACGAACTCACAAAGCATGCACCCTGTGCGCCAATAGCAGTCTAAACGAAGACTGGACGTGGGGGAGAATAAACATCCCCATTCGGAAGAAGAACTAAAAAAGTGGTATCTTACAAATGGAACAGTTTGTTATCTCTTCTATCTTTGCCTCAAAAGTTTTCTAGCCCCTTGTTTGGTCTTTACCAGCCGCGAGCGAAGACCTAGCGAAGCTGTCATGTTTTCTCTGAATTCTGTTTGTTCCTGACTTTCTAAAATTATCTATATGACTATGTTACCACGATAACGTTTGAAGTTTTGCATGCAGATAAGTACTAAGGATATCAAGGCCAAGTTCGAAAATGAAGGTCGTAGGTCAAAGGTTAAGGTCACTGGAGCCGGAAATGCTGCCGAGCACCTAGCACCATAACGTTTGAACGGAGGAACCTAGGACGCTCAAATGTTGCATGTGGATGGGTACTTAGGATATCTAGGCCAGGTTCGAAAATGAAGGTCATTGGTCAAAGGTCAAGGTCAGGTTCGTTGCCAGCTGCGAGGCGGAGCACTGCATCCGAAAATACTGCCGCGCGGTTGATGATCTAGCGTCTTAATAACGCTCTAGTTTTCGCCATGTATCTTTGTCTCTGTCTGTCTCTAATCAGCTGTCACTGTCTCTTGGATAACAATACAACCTAAATCTACCACCACCACAACTCGCACTTACCCCCACCCCATGCATGTGCTCAGATCGATTGACTTTGAGAGGAACAACAATGTATCATTTATGTGTGTGTGTGTGTAAGGAGTGTAAGAACTTGTGCCCAAAATGCTTGACTAAGGTGCGTGTGTGTGGGTGGGGTGAGGTGGGGGTGGTGGTTCTTCTGTGACGACTATTTTGGTGTCCAGCTCTCCCTATAGCTTCTTTACACTTTGAGAGGTAAAGCAGTAATGTGTCAAGGATGTTAGCTATATTTGTCAAGGCAAATTTTCTATTGAACATATATTAAATTGCCCTAAATTAAATAGTTTACCTACAGATTTTACAAATATTGAAATAAATACTCTGCTATGCAAAAAAGATCATTCATTTTTAATGAAGCTAGCACAGAATATTTTACATAGTTCAGTAGGATGCTTCTTATAACAGGTTTTCGATTGCATGCTAGTATTGGTTGGTTTTTTCTGTTGTTTTTTTGTTTTGTTTTCTCTTTCTTTTCTTTTTCTTCTTTGTTGTTGTTGATTTTAATTCTGTTCGTGTAATATCACTGTGAAGTCAACACACGTTAAATAAAAGATTCATTAATTTGCAGCAATGTGTTATTTCTGTGTGTGTAGATGTACACATTGTGCAAGGACAAACTCTACCCACCTTCGACACCTGTCCGTCTCCGCTGGTCGTGCCGGAAGATACAGAGATCGGTGAGTAGGACTAGCAGTGTATGGGATCTGTCGACATGACTTCACACGACTTTTATGAGAGCCCTTGTCATCCCCCTAGGACCAATTACAAATAACGATTTTAAAGAAGTGTGTGTGTGTGTGTGTGTGTGTGTGTGTGTGTGTGTGTGTGTGTGTGTGTGTGTGAAAATTATAATTTGTATTGTGGCAGGGCATTCACTGTTTGGTTATGTGTCCCGATAATAGGATACGGACCGTAATTCGAACGAATTTAATGGTAACTCCCATAATACTTTAGTATGCATACGAACATAGGGGTAATAGTCAAAGTCAAAGTCAAAGTCAACATTTTATTTCCAGATGTGAGCATTGTATAAGCAAATGACATGCTTTGTTTTCAACAAGCCATCCATAAAAAATGATGTAAAGAAAAATAAACAACTAAACATTCCACAGTAAAGTAAGGAAATGTAACTCTCTGTAATTAACTCCCTTCACCAAAGTTATTTTCGGCACCATTTCGCCTAGCAACAAGGTTCAATATGGGATCTTAGGCACGTCGCTGTTCTCGCTCCGGGCGCGCGTGAACGTAGACGCGTTTCCCGCCAACAATGTGACCTTCACCTTGGAAAGCACGAGCACGGAGGAACTGGTCAACATGACCTCGGCAGCTTTCCTGGACGACCCTG
>CM065682.1:8172624-8195124 GCA_017654935.2 Phymorhynchus buccinoides
GTCCGTCTATCTGTGTCTGTCTGTCTGTCTGACTGGCTGCCTGTGTATGTGTGTCTGGCTGTGTTTATTTGTGTGCGTGCATGCGTGTGTCTGTCCGTCTATCTGTGTCTGTCTGTCTGACTGTCTGTCTGTGTATGTGTGTCTGGCTGTGTTTATTTGTGTGCGTGCATGCGTGTGTCTGTGTGTCTATCTGTGTGTGCGTCAGGACGGTGGAGGTCTCAACACCTCCGCGGTGGTTCGAGTGACAGTGCGGGACGTTCAGGACACGCCCCCCGTCTTCCTCATGGACAGCTACCGAGCCGCCATCAACGAACACCAACCTGCCGTGGGTAGATGTATATCGTATTCCAAAGGTTAACTATTTCCGGACGAATTCCGAACAACGATTTTTAGTCTAAAACGTGTCTACATCCATGTTTGTTTTCTCATCCAAACCACGTTTTTCGAGTTACTTCTCTTCATCACTAATCCAGCTTTCGTGTCAGATATGGTTGGCACTTCTATCTCAATTTGTAAGGTTACAAATGTCCAAGAAAGCGGCCCTAGACAAGCCTAAGAAAATACTCCAATTATGTTTTCATTAACAATGATAGCAATGAATCCGATTAAATGCAAGTAACGATTCTATTGCTTTGTGGCGTGTAGCAAATACAGAGACAGGCCTAGATACAGGCAGGCAAAGACAGAGAACCAACGTAGGCCTATGCTTAACTGTTCGAAAGTTATCCCGCTGAACAAAATTAGAATGAAAGCTTGAATAAAAATAATGGACATTGTTACCTATATTTGTCTTCTCTCTCTCTCTTCCTGCAGGGAACGCCTGTCATCACGGTTAGCGCTGTGGATGGAGACACAGACCCTGCCAACGACATTGTCTATTCCATTGTAGATGGTGAGTGTGACCATGATGATGATTATTATTATTATTATTATTATTATTTCATATTATCATCTCTTGCATGTTTTGTGCATTTAATATAGGAGAAGATGATTGGGGAAAAGGTCTTAGTTCGTTTAGAAGGTACCGTAAAAACTCTAGCAAACGGCCACCGGGGGGAGGGGGGGGCGTTTGCTAGGGAGTTTACGGTACTTTCCATGGTGTCGTTTCGTGTGCGCTGTCTATTATTCCTTGTGTTGTTGGTGTGTTGTGTTAGGAGGGGGTGAGTATTTCTCCATCAACGCCAGCACGGGAGAAGTGAGCTCTGTGCAGGAGCTGGACAGAGACAACCAGACGTTGGTGGACACTGAGGGCGTCATTCAGATCATCGTGCGGGTAAGGCGGCCACGCTGCAGTCATGCGCGCACACATAGCACACATAGACAGACAATGTGTGCGCACATATATGTTATGAAGCTCCCCAAAACACACACACAAAAACCACACCAACGCACACACACAGACACACTCAGACAGACAATGTGTGTGCACATATATGTTATGAAGCTCCCCAAAAAACACACACACAAAAAACACACCAACGCACACACACAGACACACTCAGACAGACAATGTGTGTGCACGTATAGGTTATGACCCCCCCCCCCCTCCCAACAAAAAACAAACAAACACCAAAGCACCATAGCACACACAGAGAAATGCACACAGACAGACAATGTGTGTGCACATGTTATGAAGCCCCCCCCAAAAAAAAAAACCCACCAAAACCCACACCAACGCACACACACATAAACGCACACAGACATACACAGACAGATAATGTGTGTGCACATATAGATTATGAAGCCCCCCCAAAAAAAAACCGCCAACGCACACACACAGAAAGGAACGCACACAGACATACTCAGACAGACAATGTGTGTACATATATAGGGTATGAAGCCCCCCCAAAAACAACAACAAAAACACACGCACACACGAACCCATGCATGGATGCATGCAAATTTATACATTCAAATATACATGTGTATAATATTTATCTATGTTCTAGACCGAAGCACTTGCATGTATATGCATGCTCAAAGGCAGCAACCTTAATTGCACTTGCAAACTCACGCGCTCAGAGGGAGACAGAGAGAGAGAGAGAGAGACAGTGAGACACAGGGAGAGAGAGAGAGAGAGAGAGAGAGAGAGAGAGAGTTAGACAGTCAGAGAGACACAAAGACAGAGATAGAAGCAGTTCTTCTTTCTGGAATATTATAATTAACTTGGAATGGCTTAGGCATAGGGAAAATTGACAAAATTAACCCCTTGACTACCACATAACGTATCACATACTGACTTGATGACATCACTGAAGACGTCATCAGATGGAGAGGAATAACTGATATTCTGATTTTTGTTCTAACACAGCAAAGATACTTATATCCCCAGACCATTTTGCCAGATTGGCTCTATATCAGATGTCTTTTTCATCATGGCATGATTTGTACAATCACATTTTCTTTAATTTTCTCTGGCAGTCAAGGGATTCAGAGCTTTATGCACAGAGAATTCTGACGATTCAGAGCTTTATGCACAAGTTTAAATAATGCATTACACACTCCCTCCAAAACTGTGTAATAATCCGTCTTCTCAGGCCACGGAAAGGGAGGACCAAGGCCTGCCCCAGTACGGGAACACCAGCACGGAGGTGGGTGTGGTGGTGGTGGTGGAGGACATCAATGACCACGCCCCCTCCTTCTCCTCCCCCTCCCCCTACACCGCCTTTCTCAGGGAAGACACGCCGCTCGGGGCCCTCATCTACTTCGATGGACAGGGATACATGTCTGTGGCTGATGACGACCAGGTAGTTCCTGTCTCTGTTCGTGCAGTAGGTCTATGTCTGTCTGTCTGTCTGTCTGTCTGTCTTCCTGTCCTTCTTGCCTGTCTATCTACACGCCTCGGGACCCTCATCTACTCCGAAGGAGAGGGGATACATTTTTGTATCCATACATACAGTCTCTCTCTCTCTCTCTCTCTCTCTCTCTCTCTCTCTCTCTCTCTCTCTCTCTCTCTCTCTCTCTCTCTCTCTCCCTCTCCCTCCCTCTCCCTCTCTCGGCGTGTTTGAGATATAGAACGCGCGCGCGCGCGCGCGCGCGTGTGTGTGTGTGCGTGTGCGTGTGCGTGTGCGTGTGCGTGCGTGTGCGAGTTACGCGCATGCGAGCTGCCAAGCAATTCAATGGCAATAGCTATTTTGTTTCAAGAAAGATAATCATGGCATAGGAAGCATTTACAAATGTCATTTACGTTTTCCTTTTTACATTGTTTTACATTTAAACAAAATATATCCCCATTTTCTCAAAGGAAGATAACTAAAATTGAACAAAGGGGGAAAACTCTTTTTAATTAACTCCCCTCCACCAAAGATGATTACGATACCAATCATCATGCGTGGATCAGAGCCTCACTATTTCATTCGAAGATAACTAATTTTGCCGCCTTTTGTTCAAGGGACGCAATTCCCATTTCAACCTGACGGTGGAGCGGAATGGCGTCCCCTGGGCCGCTTTAGGGGCTGAGCCGAGGGAGGTGTACTCGGAGGCGCTGGTTCTGCTCAGAGTGATGGAGGAGGACGTCTTCAGGGAGTATGCCGGATCCCACGTGTCCTTTCAGGTTCGGAGTTTTGCGCAATTCATATTCATATTTCTGACCCTAGGGGATATAGCTGTTGACTAAAAAAACAACCCAATCGGCTATGCTTTTTTTCTGTACAAAAATATCCCCTCTTTCCACCTTAGAAAATGAAGGTCATGGGTCAAAGGTGAAGGTCACTGGAGCCGACAGTGTTGCCGCGCCTACTGCTTGATCTGACTTTTTTCACGCTCTAGTTTCCTAATTCTGGCAGAGGTCGTCAAGGGAAACTTGGTGAAAACACCTTACAACCAACCAACCAACCAACAAAATGTCTTAGACAAGAATGGTCATTAGAAGTTCACGGAGTGATACAATAAACGATTTTGAAGGCCTTCTGGTTCTGTGTAATTTATATTGGTAATTTCATAATAAATATAATTGTTTAAGTTTACTTGATGGTTCATGTTAATTCCTGTTCAAATGGGCCGATGGCCTTTCTGAATGAATGGATTTCAGACTTCTTTCTCCGTTGTCTGTGCGTCATCTCTCTCTTTCCGACAACTTTACTACTGTTGCTGTATTAAACCCTATGCTCAGGTGGTGGCGCGGGAGATGAGCACCCCCGAGCGTCGATCCAGCACAGCGGAGGTTGTTCTGACGGTGCAGACCCTGCCCGAACCCTCCCCGACCCCAGCCACCATCGTGGACGACAGCCTCACCACGCCCGACGTCGTTGTCTTCGTCATCGGCTTCCTCGTCCTCTTCAACGTGGGAGCCACTGCCTTCATCATCTGCTACATCCGCAGAAAATTCAACGAGCCCCTGCCCAGACAAGGCATGGCCAGGAGAGGGTCCAAGTACTATATCCACGGTACTGACAAAGATTCCAGGAGAAGCTCCGGGTTCCAGAACGGTTCTGCCGTCAGTCTGAGGTCGGAGAATGTTCTGGTGGAGATGGAGGGCAAAGACCGTTGTGACGTTATTCCCTTAAGTGCTGCTACTACGTCTGGTGGTGGTGGTGGTGCTTCTCCGCAGGAGCGATCTTCTTCCCCCGGAAAAGAAAGTTGTCACTCCGTGGATCGCAAAGGCCTGCTCAGCCATGAGGTGTCCCCGGCGAGGTCGGAACGAGTCGGGTTCAGCACGAGCCTGGGATCCCTGGACCTGTCCCCGGGCAGTTCTAGCAAGTCCTTAGCCAGCGCCGGGGTGGCCATCTCTCCGGCCGACATCCCGGACATGACCCGGGCTAAACGCAACGTCACCTCGCCCAAGAACCCAGCGCTCAACTTCTCCGTGCCCAATCTCAGCTCTGGCTCCGCCGTTGCTGCAGCCCCTGCTGCTGCTGTTGCTGCTTCTACTGCTTCTGCTGCTGCTGCTTCACGGGGAACTTCTTCTACTCCTGCTCCTTCCTCTGGAATCGCCGTCACCTCCACGTCAGGGGCGCCTGCTGGGTCTGCCCAGTCTCTGGAACCGGTGACGAGGTTCGGCGCTGAGGGCACCGTGTCCACAACCGCTGCCCCTGCGGGTGTGTCTTCCCTGACCCAGCCAGCTAGCAGCCCTGGCAGTGAGGAATCCTTGTCTGGCGTGGCTGCTGGTGAAAAGGGAGGAACCACTGCTGCTACGTCTGGTGAAAGTGGTAGGTCCAGGGGCGACGTGGGCGAGTCTGTGAGTGAAATACTGTATTGAGGGCATCCAGGTGTATAAAGAGACTGGTTTTGAAAGGGAGGCCTATGTACGACAAGAACGTGGAACATAGACACATATTTTTTCAATTGTTGAATTTTATGTTGTTGGTGTGTGCGTGTGTGTGTGTGTGTATACGCGCTCGCGCGCTCCTCTGTGTGTGTGTGTGGGGGTGTGCGTGTGCGTGTGTGTGTATGTGTGCTCGCACACGCAATCGCTGGTTGTTTTCGTATTAATCAAACAAATATTGTTGTGAGAAACGAACAATGCAATACAAAATCAAAGGTGTCTGATTAAAATTAGTGGTTTGGTTATAATGCTTTGTTGCCCTGCTTTGTTTTACGAACTTCATATATCAGCATTCCTGAAATCGTTAAATAAAAATCACCGTCACAGTGAAAAGCTAAGGACACTACTCAATGCAGAACAGTACATGATGTGTTGCTCATCAAAAGCTAAGGTCTACAAGAGAAGTTGATTGTTCAGCCTTGCTTCAAAAATAACAACATAAATGTTAAATAAGGGGAAGGATGAACATGGGTCTGCATTGTTGTGGCAACTACTTTCACTTTGCTAGGCGAATCGGTGCCATAAATAACTTTGGTAGAAAGGGAGTTAATTACGAGAAGTTCCTTCCCCTTATTCATTTCACTATATCCTCTCTCTTAGCCTCACTATTTCATACATGTTAAAGATTTCGGGACTTTTGTTCAATAACAACTGAATTAGACATCTTCGAAAAGATGATTTGGTGGAGCTTACTTTGTTTGGCAAAAATGTAATTTAGACAACCCCAGTCACATTTTCGCATTGGACATTTTCACTGAGAAAAGAAGCTGACCTTCACATATAACACTACTGCGATAAAATAAAAAAAATCGGTTTTTATTTGTTGTTGCGTAGTATAGTTAAAGAAGCATCGTACTTTATTGTGAAGAGTAAGCTATTAGGCCAGATAGACGTAACGCCGAGTGTAGATGAACACACTATGAACTTTAAAAACAATAATGTTGGTACACATTGTGTCATTTTATGCTCTCCAAACCATGCTTTGCGAAGAGAGAGAGAGAGAGAGAGAGAGAGAGAGAGAGAGAGAGAGAGAGTTAACACTTGAAAAATTTATTAGGCAAGGATTGATATTTTAGGCCAAGCCTATTCTTACAATCTGTCTTTGAGAATAAAACAAGACTAATACAAAACGACAAGGACAGAGAGAGAGAGAGAGAGAGAGAGAGAGAGAGAGAGAGAGAGAGAGAGAGAGAGAGCAATGAACAACAATGAACAACTGTTTAATGACCAGGCCATCTGCCTATGTCATGAGGGAAGGGGTAACAATGGGAAATCTTCACAATTCAAACAGATAAACATAACAAACAGTATCAAGATAATAGCAGAAATTATCACATTGTTTCATTGCGAATTATATGTGCATCAGACAGGTACATTGCAAGATTAAATATACATCTAGAGTCACACATCAACAAAACTAGCCTACAAGCAGAAGGATGAGAGAGAGAGAGAGAGAGAGAGAGAGAGATTCTAACACAGTTGATTTCTGTCAACATTGTGCCAAAACCTTGGTCTTTTTAACTATACGTTTTGAAGTATAAATGTGCACACTGATGTTACCCCATCATGATCGTTTGACTTGGGTTGTTGCTCTTCTATTGCATTGTAAGTTTGCTATGCAAATATCCTACCATGGATCATTCACTATAGCTGTCGAGTATCGACGTCAACGATTGCTATTATGTCCACCTGTTGCATTTATCTCCATTCACCCATTGTCTTCATACATCATGTGTTGCTGTCAATGATGTCATCAACATGTTTATTATAATGAGGGAATAATGAATGCACCCGAAGAAAAGGTTCCAGGCAAATGATTTCATCGTGTTAATCGTGAGGATTGTCGTTGGGTGTAATAATTAAGGAATCTCTTAACCCTTTCGCCACTAGCCATTTTTCAGCCAAAAAATACAATTAAACTTAAGTGGGTAGAGAAACAAATATTTCTGCAATATTGCGAATTCCTCTGTGACATATCTTTACCTTTATCTTTATTAGGCCTATCTTTACCTCTCCAAAACTTAGAAAATAGTGTCTTTGGATAACAGGTCTGGGTTGTATGTCTTTTAGTAACATGGGTGTTAAACCATTGTGGTGCTAAAATGCGACATTGTCGGTGAAAGGGTTAATATGAAATATTTTCAATTACAAAATAAATTAATAAATCTTTTGGGGACAGTGGATGCCGCCGAACACCATACGGGGAACTGCACGACCCCGCCCCTCCACGAGTCTCTCCCCGTGGGGATACCGGGGGGATGGGGGTGCCTTTCGTACAAATTGTTCCCCCATCTTATGGAAGTTCTGTGCTTGTAACTTCCTCTTATCTGTCACTCTCTTTGACTCTTGCCTTTTCCCTTTGCTCTCTGTCATCTCCTATCTTTTTGACTTATTCGTTATTGGCCCGTTCTCCTGCCTTTTTTTCCCCAACAAAATAATCTTTCAGATAGTTTCTCCTTTGAGCTCCTCCAGAATCAGAATGTGTCGACTGAATGCAGCGGGGAGACCAGTGTAAACTGAAAACCGGACACATACGTACCTTACCCATTATGGCCGTATGGCCTGGGAACGCAGAAGAAGAAGAAGAGTAAATATCTTTGAATCGTTTGTAAAAGAGATTGCATCGTTTAAAAAGTTGTTATTATTATAATGTGTTGTTAAAAATAACAGTATGATTACAATAACGATTATCGAGGATTATGTTTTGTTGTTGTTGTTTTATTTTTTTCAATCGTGAGGAATGTCCTTGGGTATTAATAGTAATAATAATCATAATAATTATTATATTATATTTACATAAAGCTCTATTCCCTTTGCAGAGAGCTCAGAGCTCTCTGCATCAACATTACAATAGACACTAAAATACAATAAATAAGACACACGAGACAAAGCACACAAATCAACAAAGCACTGTACATAAACACTAAGTTGAATAAAGTTGGTGAAAATAGCTAACCACATTTACTTCTATAAACACTAAAATACAATGAATACATTCTACACACATGAAATTATGATAATTGTGGCAGTATGCTAAATAATATATTTTTTTTATATTACGTATTATGCAAGATATAAATGAATCATTTTTTTAATATGTGTATGAATCGTTTGTACAATATTTTACATCGCCTAAAAAGTCTGTTGTTAAATGTATTGCCGAGAATAACTGTGATATCATTGCCGTGTTTTGCTTTGGTTGTTGTTTGTTTACTTGTTGCTTTGTTTTTGTAGTGTTCTCCCTATTGTTTACGAAGAAAACAATAACTGGTTTGCCTTTATAATTTTATTAGTGTGCTTTCCAATGTACCAGGTTAAATTTGAATGCTATATATATATATTTTTGTGATTATTGTAATATCATATTGTATTGTAGTACCTGTATTGCTTCATTTTCGTTTTAGCATATTTCATGTACATACATTCGTTGCTTCAATGCTTTATAAATGTTTTCAACTGATTATTTATCGTACTTCGCAAAGTTAATTTACTATGTATTAAAACGTGTTATCATGGATGTGTATCGAAAAAAAATATTGCATATAACTTTATTTTTAAATTTGTGTTATTTGACTGAATACGTGTGTGTGTGTGTGTGTGTGTGTGTGTGTGTGTGTGTGTGTGTGTGTGTGTGTGTGTGTGTGTGTGTGAAAGTCAAAGTCAATATTTTAGTATCGCGTTAGGTGAAATTACAGTGTGGTCTCGTACAAGCACAATACAAGCTAGGAAACACATTTGCATGCATTAAAAATGGAAACAAAACTAAGAAAAAATAGACAACAAATCATGCTTCGCAAAAAGTTGGACATAGTAGGGTCGATACAAGCGACTATCAAAACATTGTGTGTGTGTTCGCGTGCGAGCGCGCATGCATGCATGCATATGTGTGTGTGTGTACGGGCGTGTAAACGCCAAACTCAAGCACTGTAAGTCTGTAAGAAAAATAAAGAAAGATAACTATCGCTCGTCTGTCTTTCTGTAGTAAAGAAAGAGTTTAGCCCCTTGAAATCAGCCGCGAGAGGGAACTCTGTAAATGGTCCGCCACACTGCGTACGACTCGATCCAATTGCGATCCAACTGTGACAGTTGTGAGGCGTGCATGATTCTCGTGAAATATACTGCTGTCTAAATGAATCTCATGGAATCCTACTAGTTTTGTTCACAAGTTGTGTAGTCCTCCGAACACGAGTCTGATGATAGATGTGATTTATTTTTCGTTTTTTGTTTTTCTTGTGTGTGTGTGTCTGTGTGTGTGTGTGTGTGTGTGTGTGTGTGTGTGTGTGTGTATGTTTGTGTGTGTGTGTGTGTGTGTGTGTGTGTGAAAGCAAATTCACTCGCGCGCGCGCGCGCATCTCTGTGTACCTACCTGTGTACGTGCGCACATTCCCATGTGCTTATTAAAATCAACTCTCAGGTTGCTTCCCTTTTCTATCTATTTATAGTTCTCACGTCTTGACGTGCTGCAATGTAAGCAGTTCTTAAGTGATAACCACGGCACACACACAAGCACAGATAACCACAGGTGCTGAAGGCTAAAGGGCCAGCCACACTACATAGGATTCGATCCCAATACGATCCGACTATGACGATATCTGTGAGTCATGATTCACGTGAAATACTTCCGTCTAAAAACAATCCTACTATTTTCGCTCACTACACTCACGAATAGAATGCAACACACGAATTTTACCCCCAAAAGTGTCAGATACAAAAAAACATATTTCCTCAGATTCGTGTACGGGGGACTACAAAATAAAACAACATAACTAGTAGGATTTCATCATATTCCTTTAGACAGTAGCATATCACCAGAATCACAAATGTCACGATCGGATCGTATTGGGGTCGAATCTTATGCAGTGTGGCAGGCCCTTAAAATGAAAAGGAAGAAGAACATTGTTTCGTTCTTTCTATTTTCAAAGTTCTTAATTTTCTGTAATGTGGTGACAGCCCTGACATGGCCTACCTTGTCGACAGGGCTATGATATTGATCCTAATCTTAATTAGTCCTGCCTCTCTCTCTCTCTCTCTCTCTCTCTCTCTCTCTCTCTCTCTCTCTCTCTCTCTCTCTCTCTCTCTCTCTCTCTCTCTCTCTCTCTCTCTCTTTATTGTTGACTAAAGTTTTTCAGTGTTCAGTGTTCTCTCTCTCTCTCTCTCTCTCTCTCTCTCTCTCTCTCTCTCTCTCTCTCTCTCTCTCTCTCTCTCTCTCTCTCTCTCTCTCTCTCTCTCTCTCTCTCTCTCTCTCTCTCTCTCTCTCTCTCTCTCTCTCTCTCTCTCTCTTTCTCTCTATATGTATTTCTTATCACACCATTGTACGGGCATGGCCTAACAATTAAATATACTTGATTTGACTTTCTCTTCTCTCTCTCTCTCTCTCTCTCTCTCTCTCTCTCTCTCTCTCTCTCTCTCTCTCTCTCTCTCTCTCTCTCTCTCTCTCTCTCTCTCTCTCTCTCTCTCTCTCTCTCTCTCTCTCCCTCCCATATTAGTCTGTATGCCAGTGTTTAGTCTATGTCTAGCGAATCCAAATAGCAAAGAAGGCACCGCTATTATTCCGAGGAGCTGGGCTAACATCTGGTTATAGCTGAGATCTGCTTTATCATCCATCTAGTATCAGATTGTCCGTTGGTTTACATTTATGTAGTTGTTAGCTTAACTTAGCACGCACCCACACACCCATTGTCAGTCCTACGTCTATCATATATGCATGTGTGTGTGTGTGTCTGCGTGTGTACGTTGTATGTGAGTGTATTTGCATGTGTATCCTCTGACGTTTGTGTATGTGTGTTGGTGTATGTGGTCAGTCCGTGCAACTCAGTTGCTATGGCTTACTGAATGAAAGATGAATAATTTGTCGGTGTTGATAAATGTGTGTGCGCGTGTGTTGTGTGTGTGAGAGAGAGGGAGAGAGAGAGAGAGAGAGAGAGAGAGAGAGAGAGAGAGAGAGAGAGAGAGGGATAGGGAGGACGAGAGAGAGAGAGAGAGAGAGAGGGCGAGAGAGAGAGAGAGAGAGAGAGAGAGAGAGGGCGAGAGAGAGAGAGAGAGAGAGAGTTGCTTTGTATTTTTGTTATCTACTTGTTGATGAATAATTGATTGTAAAGAACTTTGGGCTCATTTGAGGTAAAGCGCTACATAAACGTACTATTATTATCATTATTATTATTATTATTATTATTATTATTATTATTATCCAACTGTGACGACGTTTGTGAGGCATGATTCTGATGAAATATTACATGAATTTGGCGAAAACCTGCTAATTTTCTTCAATATGTTCATGTAGACCACAACACAACGAACAACATATTGAAAGATTCGTGTGAGACGATAAACCGAGGTCCCGTGTGCCCATGCACTTAGCACACGTTAAACCCAGTGGCAACGAAAAAGTTGTCATTTGGTCCAAATTTAACACCCCCCTTCCTTCCTCATCAGTCACACAAAATTCGCATGCCCCCCCCCAAAAAAAAAAAAAAAAAAGGTGGCGCGCCTCTGGCTGCGACGCGCTCTCCAGGTGGGAGCAACCCGAATTTTACAGAGACGCCTCTGTAACTATGAAATACCTAATAATGATAACAATACTACTACTACTACTACTAATGATAATAATAATCATCATCATCATATAATAATTTGGCAAGTGTCCGTGTGTGTGTGTGTGTGTGTGTGTGTGTGTCTGAAACACAAAACGGGCCTTATAACTCCGCCGTTTTTCGACCGAATCGCTTCAAATTTGCTGTGAGCCCTAACGGCGTGATGGCAACGGCAACCGAGCGGCCGTTTCATTTGCGCGGTTTGGCAAATGCGCGAAACGCGTATCCGCCGGCCTCTCGGCGCCCGTATCTCCGGTATTTCTGGACGGATTGCCTTCGAATTTGGAAGGTAGATGACCGGGGACGGTGACTATCTGTGTGCCGAATCGATTCATAAACGCGTACGATATACGCCGATTCACCTTTTCACAAATAACTCTGCGGTTTCTGCACCGAATCGCTTCAACTTTGC
Organism: Phymorhynchus buccinoides; assembly: GCA_017654935.2. Classification (NCBI taxonomy): domain Eukaryota; kingdom Metazoa; phylum Mollusca; class Gastropoda; order Neogastropoda; family Raphitomidae; genus Phymorhynchus; species Phymorhynchus buccinoides. Next base: position 8,184,890 of record CM065682.1, read on the forward strand.
TAGCAGGCTTGCTGTGGCCTGAGCAAAGACTGACATCAAATTTGAAGAGAATCGGGAGAGCACGTCACTCTCAGAGCAGCGCCAACGGGAAACGGGGCCTTATAAAATCCGCCGTTTCTTAACCGAATCGCTTCAAATTTGCTGTACTCAGCGTTGCCAGTACTTGGCGAAAAAGTCATCTTGGTGTTCGTTCCTAAAAAACCCAAAAAACAAATAAACTAAGCAAGAAACCAGATTAATACGCTAATTTTCTTTACCTTGAATGTCATTTGTCATTGATTCATGAAAGGCCCTCGGTGAAAGAGGAGATGGGTTGGAATAAACTCAGAGGAAACGGCTGAAAAGTAAGGTAATGTGACCCTCTCTCTATCTAGTCTAATTATGTTTGTCGCGTTTTCGTCTGAACTCGAAAGCACCGACTCGGTGTAAACTACCAATCAAGGCAGACTATTCGCTTCAAAACGACTGTAGGTTACTTAGGCCGCGGACACATTACACGCGGAAGTCACGCACGGAAACCCAAAAATAAATAAAAGAAAGAAGGAAAAAATAAAAACAGATTAGGGGAAATGCGAACACATACGCTTATTTTTTTCTTTCTTTCTACTTATTTACGGATTGCGCATGGAATTTCCGCGCCTGCTGTTTACGCGGCCCTAATGGCATCCGCTATAATTAGGCCTATATGAGATGTACAGATGCTTTATTATAGTAAATGGTCGTATTTTCAGTTTACATGTTTAGGACCGGATCCAGTGGGGTGGGGGTGGGGGAGCTGTTACCTGGGTTCCGTAACATCCCCCCCCCCCCCACTTCCCACCAAAAAAACAAGAAAAAGGGAAAAAGAAAAAGAAACCATACTGTTTTGTTGTTCTAAGGTAAAGTGTAAAGGGAGTTGTGGCATTTTAGTTTGTTCAAAAAAAAAGCTTCAGCGTCAGGGGGCAACGACCCCTGACCCCCACCAGGGGCGTTGCCCTTGGACCCCACCGGGGGCCTACGCCGGCCCCCAGACCCCCGTCCTTGTTTGTAACCCCCCCCCCCCCCCCCCCCCCCCCCTCTAATGTGCGTCAGGTCTGGCCCTGATGTTAGCCTACTTAAAGTTTTATGTGTTAGTTTATTTAATTACGTTCTTAAATGTATTGTTTTTACGCCGTGCCATAACAAAATGTATCTTTATGAGATAATGAAGTATTCTTGAGTCCTGAATACATGATGGATTTAAAACTCGAACTCTTCACGAGATTGTAAATGGTTTTTTTTTGATTTTTTGTAACTCTACCCAACAGTCCACAGCAACAATAACAACAGAATAATGAATTTAAAATATATTTTGTACGGAATGGTAAAACAGACTTAAAACTATAACATGTAGACATGTACTGGGGTATTTTATGATATTCAGTGAAATGATTCACCCTTCTCTGTTGATATCATTTTGTATCAAGTTATTTATTGCGAAGCAAGCAGACATGACAGGACAACTAACAAGCTTCTTCTTCTTCTTTTTCTTCTTCTTCAGCGTTCCCAGGCCATATGGCCATAATGGGTAATGTACGTATATTTCCGGTTTTCAGTTTCCACTGGTCTCCCCGCTGCGTACAACCGACACATTCCGATTTCCGAGGAGCTCAAAGGAAAAAAATGACTTGGATTTTTTTTATAAAGGCAGGACAATGGGCCAATAAGTAAGAAATATAGTAGATCATAGAAAGCAAAGATAAAAGGCAGAGACAAAGAGAGTGGCGGGTTAGAGGAAGTTACAAGCACGGAACTTCAAGAAGGTGGGGGAACTGTTTTTAGAAAAGACCTCCCGGTATCCCCACGGGGAGAGACTCGTGGAGGGAGGTGGGGTCGTGCAGCTCCCCGTATTGAGGCACGAGGCATTCACCCACTGCCCCAAACTAACAAGCAAAAAGCAAAGCAAAACTAACCACCCAGACGGAGACAAAGACAGCGTTTTCCATAGAATTCCGGTGATCCTTCTGGTACGACTTGGAAGGTAACAAGACACGGAGTTGAATTAACCATAGGGAAATTGATGAAAATAAAAGATGATCCTGTTTTTACATGCCCTTTTCAAAGTTGAAAAACAAGACTCCAATTATTGTATGTTTTGACATTTAGACCTTGAGCTAAAATAGAACCCAAAGGGCAAGGATATTGTTTAGTTGCCATGTTGGTTACAATATGTTGTTTCTTCCAGAAGGGAAGGAAAACAAATTTAACCCTTTCACCGCCAAAATCGCAGTTTAGCACCACAGTGATTTAACACCTATGTTACTAAAAGGCATCAAAGTGGGGTATATTACCCAAAGACCCTATTGTCTTAGTTTTGGGAAGTAAGGATAGACCTTATTTGATATATGTCACAGAAGAATCCACAATACTGCAGATGGATTTTGTTCTCTATCCAGGTAAATTAAATGGACATTTGGGCTGAAATATGGCTGGCGGTGAAAGGGTTAAAAGCTAAAACAAGAACAAAACAACAACAACAACAACAAAAAGATAAAAGAAGTTAAATACTCTTTCTCCCCCCGTGGGGATACCGGGTGAGGGGTGAGGCTGGGTGGGGTGTATAAATAGATCCCCCACCTTCTGAAAGTCCTGTGCTTGTAACTTCCTCCAATCTGTCACTCTCGTTGACTCCGCCTTTTCCCCTTCGCTTACTGTCATCTGCTATCTCTCTGACTTTCCGGTCCATTCTCCTACCTTGTTTTCAAGACACACATTGAACACGATTTCCTCCAGCCGAAGTCAGACATGCCGGGCCTTATTATTTCTTAGTTAGGCGCATGGGGCATATGCGCTCATAACTGACAGGAAACTGTCTGAGTGATCGAGGAAGAAGAAGAAGAAGAAGAAGAAGAAGAGAAGAAGAAGAAGAAAAAGAAGAAATGCTCTTACCTATGACGTCAAGCACATAAACAAAGACCACCATTGTAACCCTGCGTCCACATGCACAAAGTTGAGGGGTGGGGTGATAAAAGAGACACTGACCCAACACGATTCTGGGTAGCTGTGACCCACATACAAATTCCCCCAACTTCAAATTGAGGCTGCTCTTTAAACTGATGTTTCGCTTTCCATTTAGGGGCACTTGTAGGGGAGCCAAACCTGGTCAAAACAAGATCTCTTACCAGCTATAAGAGGGAAAACCCGTGAAACCCGTGATTTTGACACGTGATCTGGTGGGTCTTTACAATAAAGCCTTACTTTCTTCATTAACCATGATAATGTTTGGGCAAAACAAAATCAGACTAGATAGATATTTTTTTAAACGGATAACCATTTTACAAAATTAATAATTTCAACAATTATCTTGATAAAACAAAACCAAAGAACAAAACCCAAGCACACATGAAAATACATGTTATAATAACATGCAGATTGTACGTGCGTTTTTTTGTTTTCTTGCGAGATTGTTCGCTGTAAAGAAACTAAGAAGGGTAAAGGGGTCGCTATACTGCATACGATTCGATCCCAATGCGATCCGATTGTGACGATGTCTGTGAGTCATGATTCACGTGAAATACTTCCGGTTAAAAAAATCTACTATTTTCGCTCACTATGCTCAAGTAGACCCCAATACACGAATCAAATAAAATGTATGATACAAAAATACAGATATTTTATCAGATTCGTGTACGGGGGAATGTTGTTGTCGCCTGTCTGTCATTTCCGACAATGACTGCCATATAGCAGAGGGGGCAAGTGTTATTCCGGCGGGCTGGGCTACAATTTGTTTATTAGCGGAAAAGCCTTGCCCAGGGTACATCCCCACTCTCTCGGCCAAAGGGATTTGAGGACGAGAGTTGGCGGTTGTGGAAGGTCCCCAAAGGCCAACCAATCCCATTGGTGGGATACTAATATAGCGGGCACACATAGAAGGGTTTCGTCAGATGTATTTAGACAGTAGAATTTCACGAGAATCATGCCTCACAAATGTCACAATCACTGGGCATTCAAGACTGCACTGTGTCATCTCCAAACATGAAACACTCCATTTTTAGCAAAGTTTTATTTTGTTGTGTATTTGACGGTTTAAGGTTTTGGTTAGTGTTAGGGATAGGGTTAGGGCTAGGGCTAGAGTCAGTTTATTTTCAGATTGAAAGGTTAAAAGATAGGCTACGCATTCTAACGTTTTGCTGAAAACCGACATTGTCACGCGAATGGCGTCACTTTCCATATTTGGAGATGACCAAGTGCAGCATTGAACGTCTTGTGTCACAATCGGATCGCATTGTTATCGAATCGTATGCAGTGTATCGGCCGGCCCCATTAAAGGGGCCAGAGGCCTAGCTGCTGATCATCATTTTAAACCTTTCTATCCCTGCACCCCTGCTTACGTTTGAAAGCAACGACCCCACCACCTCTCCGTGATATTTCATTTGATTATGCTGCAGTCTTCGTAATATACTACATTACAGCAGGGAGAGTCCCGCTGCCTCGTATGAAACAAACTGATACGTTTCCCGGACTAAATATAAAAGAAGTGTTTAATTAAAGGATTCTTAAAATTATACGATTTTGTCCCACTTGATACGCTCGATAATGGCTGACAAAAAGAGGCAAGGCAAATGTTTTATTTCATACCCAGCAAATGTTAAGATCAGCTCCCTCCGCTGTTCCATGGTGAAGTTGGCCAATCAGCTTAACAGAAAAGATAAATCGGAGGGAGCTGATTGGCCCTAACCCTAAGCCTTCACCCTGGAACAGCGGAGGGAGCTGATTGGCCCTAACCCTAAGCCTTCACCCTGGAACAGCGGAGGGAGCTGATTGGCCCTAACCCTAAGCCTTCACCCTGGAACAGCGGAGGGAGCTGATCTTAACATTAGCCTCATACCCACTTGGGGCACAGAAATATAGAACAAAGCACACACATATTTAAACACTGACACATCAATACAGAGTGATGTCTATGCTAATTACTATCATAAACGACACACCATATCAGCACTTTTTGTGTGGACAATACAAGGTTAAAGACCCACCGGTAAAGGTAAAGATGTGCCACTCCCGCCTGCATTTCTCGGTTAATTCCATTTTTTTCGTTTTTGCCTTTCTTACCATACATAAAGCTGTATTTTATGAACCTTTTCAGCTAATTATCTCTTTGAAATAATAGCCCTAACCCTCCCCCCCTCTGTTCAAATTGAGGCTGCTCTTTAAACTGATGTATCGCTTTGAATTTGGGGGCATTTGTATGGTAGTGAGACCTGGTCAAAACAAGATTTATTTCCAGCTATAAGAGGTGAAACCCATGATTTTGATACGTGATCTGGTGGGTCTTTAAGATTTCTTATTAGCTATAAGAGGGAAAACAAGCGAAAACAATGATTTTGACACGTGATGTGGTGGGTCTTTACATTAAGGCCTAACAGACATGAATGCAACTTCTCTCTCTCTCTCTCTCTCTCTCTCTCTCTCTCTCTCTCTCTCTCTCTCTCTCTCTCTCTCTCTCTCTCTCTCTCTCTCTCTCTCTCTTCCCACGAAAACAACTTCGATTTGCACGTGCCAGGCGAGCAGCTAGCGGGCCTGCAGTGTGACAGTGAGTGTCTGGCTGGAAGCTCCGAAACAGCGGTGGAATTGAAGCCAAGCCTGACTGCTACGTGTTCACTCACTGTTTCCTCCTACTAACAGTCGACCTTACTATTTCAGTATTGCGTTAGCGTCAACTCATCGACCTCTACGTGCGAGTTTACTTTTTCAGCCTCAGTTCAATGTGTGGGTCTGAGAGTTATTAGGGTTCGTTGTTTTGGTTTCTATGAGAGTTCTGAAAAAGCGGGAAAGAATGACGAGAATAGGATGGAGAAAAGGAATTAGCATCGTGTGTGAACTCTTTTTCAAAAACTTATCTTTCTTTCTTTGCTTCTTTGGATTCACTTTAGAGAGTCCCTGAAAAACCGTGAGTGTGTACAAAAAGCCTAAATGTGTATAATATATGAAAGGTTTAAGTCCCTTTCTGTTAATTTGTGGTAAGCAGACATCAGGTTTGTGAAAATCTGTTTAACGTCCTCCGGTCTGGAACAGACACGTATTGGACATTAGTAGATATAAAGATGGTGGGAACGATCCTGGAGGCAATGCCCGGAGGCAGTGGAACACCAGTAAAGTCCCGATTTTTTGACAATACAGATATGTACTATAATTAAGACATCGGGCTTATATTCTGTTTGCCACCTCATAAGAAACCTGTATTTTCACATTGTTCTGGCCATAAGAACTGCTTTTGGTTTGCATTGACGCTTGCTGGTTAGTATTTCGTGTTTTATATACATTATATATAAACTAGTTCTGTGAGTGGATTTTGTTCTTGTTTGTTTTCTCTTTCTCTCAGTTTCTATCTTTTGGTTGTTATAGTTACATTGGTGCAACTTTTCCTGGTGTAGAAGGATTTCCTGTTTTGGAATTTTACCAGAGAAGGAATTTCCTTTTTGTTAAATTTGTCAAACAAGATCTTTGTGTGTGTACTATATTTTTCAAACACTTTAAAATAAGCAAATGTATAAATTGTGGAAAAAGCAATCGAAAATACCTTCATAAATCAATTTGTGCTTCAGCTGCAGGGGGACATTACCCCTGGACCCCGGCCTTTCAGGTTTCTTTTTCCATTTTGCGTAGTTGCACCTATGTAGTTACTTTAAAGGCCCTGGCCTCTTTGCCTTTTAACGGGCGGTTAAAAGAACGTTAAAAGAAGACCAAAGCATCTTAACGATAAAAACAGTACCGCATTAATCGAGAGAGTCCATTCTTGCCTGCTGCTACGCTCGGTAGCAGAGTATGAAACAGAACTCCGATTAAGCGTCTTTTCCTTCGTTCGCTCAGACACTTTCCAGTCATATGAGCGAAAATGCGTGATGTTGTCGTTATGCGCATAACTAAGAAATAGTTAGGCCCAAAATGTCCGACTTCGGCTGAAGAAATCTTTGAATAATTTATGGGAAAAAAAGGCAGGAGAATGGACCAGTGAGATAGAAAGATAGCAGATGACATTAAGTAAGCAAAGGGAGAAGGCAGAGTCAAAGAGAGTGACAGATTAGAGGAAACTACAAGCACTTAACTTCCAGAAATTGGGGGAACTATTTATTTATTTGACCCCCCCCCCCCCCCCCCCCCGGTATCTCCACGGGGAGAGACTCGTGAAAGGGGCGGGGTCGTCCAGCTCCCCGTATGGAGGCACGAGGCATCCACCCACTGCCCCACTCAGATCAACCTGTATTGTATTTTAGTCACACCCCCCCCCCCACACACACACACCCTCACATATTTTTCATTTAAAATGTCAACAGAAGAGCAGCTTGATTCTGTCTTTTTTTCTTCTTCTTTTTTTTTTGGGGGGGGGGGGGGGGGGGGGGGGGGGGGGGGGGGGGTTAGTATCAACCTAGGGTTATTTTCATAAACCCGAATGAAGCAGACTTTGAGATAACGGGTCGTAAACATGAGGGGGTTATTAAAGTACAAGATTGCCTCCAATTATATCAAACGAGTGTGATATTAATATTATAATAGAAGAAGAAGAAAATTCTGTTGAACGTCCTCCGGTCTGAAACAAACACATATGGAACATTAGTAGATATAAAGATGGTGGGAACGATCCTGGAGGTAATGCCCGGAGGCAGTACAACACCAGGAAAGTCCCGAATTACTAACAATACAGATATGATTGTATAATGGTATTATATTACTGCAGACTGCATCACCCAGTCGTATATGTCGACAATCCTAATCTGAGAACTGATTAGTAAATCAACAAAGTATTAGTTCCATTCTGGCGGTATAGCTGCAAAGCAAATGTCCTTCTGCATGGATTTTGCATTGTTGGGTATGGGGAAAAAATCACGTTGATGATCGATCATAATTATAACACAGTGGCTAGAGGTACGGCATTCTTGCGACACTCAGACCATGTTCAAGGATTCTTCCTAGTCGAATGTTTCGTCGACAAATGCATTTTCTTATTTCGTATATTTAGCGCATCTTGGTAACGAATGGGGTTAGGGATAGGGTTAGGAACATGTCCGAGTTAATGTTAGTAGATTTTGAAGACATTTGCGCACAATTTATGCGTCCCCTGGGTGAGCGCCGTACCCGTAGCCTGGAGAACGTGAGATACGGGCCCGTACCCCGAGCCTTTAATTATAATGATTTTGTAATCTTGACATTTGTTTATCAGATTAAAACATAGACACGTAGTAATTGAACCCCTTTATGATAATAATCATACGACATGGTTTAATTTAACCCTTTCATCGCCACTGTCGCCTCTTGGCACCACAATGATTGAACACCCATGTCACTAAAAGGCATCAAATGAGGCTCTGCTATCCAGTGACATTATGTTCGTAATTTTGGGAGGTAAGGACAGGCCCTATTTTATGCATGTCACTGGGGAATCCCCAAATATTGCAGACATAATCTTTTCTCTGGACAGGTAAGTTTAATGGAAAGTTTTGGCTAAAAAATGGCTAGCATTGACAAGGGTAATATTGAGTTATTACTGCATACAATTAACTTTTTTTTAAAAACCGGTTTCAAACTGATGAAAAGCCAATCTACATACAGACAGTGCTTTTATTAGATGAAGGTGATTATTTTACTTTCAAAATCACAACAATTGTAAACGACCATCGAAGCATTCCTGTTTTCACGTTTTTCGTGTTTTGTTTTTCAGTATTATGGAACATAGCTTCCAGGTGTAGATTCTGACGAGTGAAATCGCCATCCTGTCAAGCATCTTTCTTTTTCTGAACATTCAGAACAGATGTTATAATGATCATTGCCTTGCATCATATTTTGGAGTCAAATTCTCAACAACAACAACAAAAGCGCTCAGTATTCACCGTTTGATATAAAGATTCTGAATATAAATAAGGAAAAACCGTTGACTGCCTTCCCCTTTATATTATTCAAGACGTTATTGAGTGAATGGTAATTCGGAAAATTCATTACATTTCAGAGGATTTAAATATTTTATGACTTGTTAGGTTTAATCTTTTTTTAAAAATTACAATATATGGCATGAAAACCGCTCCATTCTCTTGATCTTGAAATTAGTTGATAGAGCCACATTGTGGTATAATATCAACAAAACGAAGGGGAGAGCACGCCCAAATCTAGGTATAAATGATCTGGCCAGCCAGCGCACGTTCAGCGTGCAACCAGCATGATGCCAAGTCCCAGCAGCCTACACTAAATTTGGAGTGAAGTGGTGTAGGGGGTGTGGAGGGAGAGGAAAGAGGGCAGTGGGTGTGCGTGTTTGTTCCATGCACACACATGATCACAACTGGACTAAAACATAGCAGCAGTAACCAAAAATCCGTATATAACAACGATTATATTTTCTGTTGATTTGTGTTTAATCAAGGTGGCCATCCGTCTTATTCGTATCGCTTCTCTTTCTTTTCAGGCATAACCCTGCGTAACCCTGCAAAAGTGATACCAGAAAACGCTTGGATTTGCTTTCGTGTGCATTATTATGCATTGACAACAGAAACGGTTCATCACATGTTCCCTTTTTTTTCGTGCAATTATAGGCCTACGTAACCATGTAAGGGAGCGCTTTAGCAGTCATCGTAGTTCACGATAAGGTCTGCGAAAAAAAGACCACTTTTGCTAGTTTTCCTTTTCGTCGTGTTTTTGACCGGGTGTTGATTCTGAGCAAGGCCCGGAATCCTTCACGCTGTCTCCCCCTTCACCGGTGGGGTCCCACTGGCTGACGCCGTGCAGTGCCTCACGTGACGGTCACGTGCCCCTCCACTGCACCACCACCACCGCCAACATGGCCGCCACGCTACGGAAATCCCCGAACTTTGCCGACGGGTTGACGGGCGTGCGATACACTCCGACCTCCGTTGAAGAGGACCCCGAAGACAACAACTGCTCCGACTCCGGGAAACTCGCTTTCCTCACGGGGATGAGCACGACGGTTGAGGAGGTTCTGGACTCACCAATGGCGGCGCCCATGAACGGGGATGTGGTTCGTTCGGGGAGGTATTTGTGCTCTTCAGACGCTACGTCGCCGCCGGCGAGCGCCACCCTTTTGAACTCCGCCTTCCCTTACTACGACTACCAAGACACGGACGACAACGAGTCGGAAGCAGGGGGGTGTGACAGCGCGGAACCTTCCTCCCCCACCACCCCCACCAACGCCTCCCGCCTCCCTAACGGCAACCCCCACCAGCATTCCAACACTTCGTTGAACCATTACCACCACCACAACAACAATAACCATT
>CM065682.1:8200124-8207624 GCA_017654935.2 Phymorhynchus buccinoides
AATTTTGACCAAATGACGACTTTTGTGTTGCTACTGGGTTTAACGTGTGCTAACTGTATGGGCACACGGGACCTCGGTTTATCGTCTCATCCGAAAATTCCACGTTCAGACCGTAAGGCCTAGTGTAAAGTGAGAGGAAAAATCCCCTGTACCCAGGTTGGAACTCGGGTTTACTTGACACGAGGCGAACGCGATACCTCTGTGCCACTCTACACCTCTATTTGAAATGTGGAAAGGGGAAATAGCACAAAATAGCAACGTGTATTATAACCATTGCGACTAGGAGCCCACAGAGACAGACAGAAAAACGCCCAAAGTTTTGCCTTCGTCTTAGTTGCAAAATAATAACCCCTCCCTTATTATATAAGAAGAGTAAAAATATATGTATGTGCTGAAGCTATGAAAAGCCATAACGCACGTCACATGTTGCTGGCAGATTGAGTGATAGGGCAGACATATTAGTGGTCTGATTATTTTGTAAACACGGGTGTCTTGAGATTGGATGTGTCTCGATCGTGATTACTTACTTGACTAGCTCCCTAGACCCCGCTAGAGAGAGAGAGAGAGAGAGAGAGAGAGAGAGAGAGAGAGAGAGAGAGAGAGAGAGAGAGAGAGAGAGAGAGAGAGAGAGAGAGAGAGAGAGAGAGAGAGAGAGAGAGAGAGAGAATGAGAGAGAGAGAGAGAGAGAGAGAGAGAGAGAGAGAGAGAGAGAGAGAGAGAGAGAGAGAGAGAGAGAGAGAGACAAACAGACAGACAGACAGAGAGAGAGAGAGAGAGAGAGAGAGAGAGAGAGAGAGAGAGAGAGAGAGAGAGAGAGAGAGAGAGACAGACAGACAGACAGAGAGAGAGAGAGAGAGAGAGAGAGAGAGAGAGAGAGAGAGAGAGAGAGAGAGAGAGAGAGAGAACACTGGAACACTGGAGAGAGAGAGAGAAAGAGAGAGGGCGGGAGAGAGAGATGGGGGAGAGAGAGAGGGGGGGGGGGACAGACAGACAGACAGAGAGAGAGAGAGAGGGGGAGAGAGAGACAGACAGAGAGAGAGAAGGGGGGGGGGGAGTCAGACAGACAGAGAGAGAGAGGGAGAGAGAGAGGGAGAGAGACAGACATAGAGTTAGAGAGAGAGAGAGAGAGAGAGAGAGAGAGAGAGAGAGAGAGAGAGAGAGAGAGAGAGAGAGAGAGAGAGAGAGAGAAATGAACCTTTATTTTACAACGGTAAATGTATTGGCATACAGTAGCCATTTTTCGTACTTGCCGTTAGCATACACAAACAAGTAGATGAAAAACACAGGAAACTAATACTATTAAAATATGGTCTTAATTATAAACACCATCATATGGAAAATAGCACACGCACGCACACGCACACACACACGCACGCGCACGCACACACAAACACACGCGCGCACACTTGCACGCACGCACGCACGCGTGCACACACACACACACACACACACACACACACACACACACACACACTACATGGCACATCATATAAAAACACATTATCGTTCATAGTACAGAAAAAAAGAGGAGAACGATATTAAAATCCTTGCATGCATAGCAAGCTGTAACATAAACAAAACCAGATGAGAAGAAAGTAAGCTTAAGTAGAAAACAGGGCTTAATGCATTCGAGAGAGAGAGCGAGAGAGAGAGAGAGAGAGAGAGAGAGAGAGAGAGAGAGAGAGAGAGAGAGAGAGAGAGAGAGAGAGAGAGAGAGAGAGCGAGAGAGAGCGAGAGAGAGAGAGAGAGAGAGAGAGATGTTGCGTATATAGGCAGAGAAAGAGACAGGGAGATAATTCAAATAATGAGAGAGAGAGACATATAGACACACTAACAGGAGAGAGAGAGAGAGAGAGAGAGAGAGAGAGAGAGAGAGAGAGAGAGAGAGAGAGAGAGAGAGAGAGACATGGCATGGCATAATAATTAGCACACATACAGATTTGAACATAAAGGTAGCAAAGCAGGTGATATTATAATAAAGATAGGTTGAAATATGGATTTATAAACCTTGCGTACGCACATACTCGTGCGGGCATACATGCGTGTAAACCATACACGCACACCCCCGCAAGCGCGCGCACACGCAATCATACATGCACATGCGCACAAGATATGCTGAAGCACGTATAAAAGAACTATACATTTTAGAACAGGGCAAACAAATGCAGCCTATGGTATGAAACCTGTAACAATTAGCAATAAAATGCAGACAAATTTAAACATTGATTTTAGCATATATGAGGCACATTGTTGGAGAATAGTAAACAAATAAAATGATGTGAATACATGACATCGTAATTAGCTATATAGCGTATCGGGAGATATGACCAAAGGGGAAATAAAGTATTATGGAGGGTCGAAAGTTAGTGCCTCTCGGAGACTCGTTTTGAAGGTTGAGATAGAGGAGCATAATTTAATGTCAGAGAGAGAGAGAGAGAGAGAGAGAGAGAGAGAGAGAGAGAGAGAGAGAGAGAGAGAGAGAACTCAGAACTCAGAACATTTTAATGATTAGGCCATCTGCCCGTATCAAGAAGGGGAGGTGAGGGGAAGTGCTGTCGGTGTAGATACAATGATTATTCATAGAAAAACGAAAAGAAAAATAAACATAAAAATTAAACAATAATGATCGAACCCAGGCCAAAGTAAACCAACCAAGGGAACACATAGCAAGGCATAAGAAAGGGAAGTGGAAGGAACAATACATAAATGGTGTGAAGTATTACGAGCAGCGACATAAACTATTGTCAGCTGTTGTAAGAGAGAGAGAGAGAGAGAGAGAGAGAGAGAGAGAGAGAGAGAGAGAGAGAGAGAGAGAGAGAGAGAGAGAGAGAGAGAGAGAGAGAGAGAGAGAGAGAGAGAGAGAGAGAGAGAGAGAGAAAGACAGAGAGAGAGAGAGAGGAGCAAACTTGCCAAAGACAGCTCGGTAGTTGGTAGGATCAAGAAATTCATATTCCAGGATCATAAGTGCAGTATGTCGGTGAAAATGATGTTTTCCAAATAATACATTTGTGGAGGTAAGGCTAGGCCTAATGTTATTACATGTCACAGAGGAGTTCCCACCCAATATCGAAGTGGGTTTTTTCTCTAACCAGTTAAGCGTAATGGTATTTGTTGGCTAAATAATGGCTGGCGGCGAAAGGGTTAATGTCCCTCCCGTTTCTTTCATCGATGAGAGAGAGAGAGAGAGAGAGAGAGAGAGAGAGAGAGAGAGAGAGAGAGAGAGAGAGAGAGAGAGAGAGAGAGAGAGAGAGAGTAACATATACAAGATAACGAGCTAAATTCAACTAACAGCACCAACAGCAATTAGAAAACGCACAGTTCGAAAAAAGAAAAATCAAACAGATTATTTTGAAAAAGATAATGAATTAGCAACAATAGTAGAACAAAAATAGGCTAACTATACGACAAGAAAACCCTGAAAGTGAAAGTAGGCCCTTGGAAATAAAACAATTATAAGGAATCCTAAGTAGGGCAAGGTTGAAGTTTAGACACCCCCACTCATGTTTACGACTCTCAATCTCAAAGTCAGGTTCTTTCCGTTTCTTGATACTAACCCCAGGCACAGGCTGAACCTAACAGCCCTATCCCTTGTCCTGAGAACGACAGCATGTTGCTCTTATAACATATTTTATCGGTATGCACATCTGTATTGCTACAAAACATCGGGACTTTCCTGGTGTTGCACTGCCTCCGGACATTGCCTCCAGGATCGTTCCCACCATCTTTATATTATCTACTAATGTCCCATATGTGTCTGTTCCAGACCGGAGGACGTTAAGCAGAATTTTATCATCATGTTGCCCCTCAATGAACATTTTCAATGCACACATATGATGGGGATGGGGATGGGTGGGTAACTACTACTTTGCCAAAAGTAGGGGTGAAGGGGCCGACACACTGTGTACGATGCTGATCCGATTGCGATCCGATTGTGAGGCATGGTTTTCGTGAAACTCTACTGTGTAAATGAATCTGATGAAAGTTCTACTAGGTTTTGTTCAATATATGTGGTCCAACATCACGAAAGGGACATTAAGTGTCAAACTGACCAGTCTGAGAAAATTATACAATTGCAAAACTTCAGACAATTCTCTTTCTTATGATACAATAATGATACTTGTATCTCTCTCCGTTCCTGATTTATGAGCACTTAAAGTTAGTAGGGTGAGCGTTGACCATTTTGAGAAAACAGTCTAAAGTCTAGCCTTGCTGAAGAAAATGCATTGACCTGCTCATTTTGAAACACCATTTAGAGACAATAGTAAAGATTATCCTGTATACACATGAAAGATAAGATGTTAGAGAACACACAAAATACCCATAAATCAAAATTGACAAAACAATGAGATTTGTGAGACTCTGCAAGCCAGTTGTGAGAAACTAGCCCAGCGACTTTCTTTAATGATTAGGCCATCTGCCCGTATCAAAAAGGGGAGGTGAGGGGAAGGGTGTTAAGTCACACATTTGTAGCCCCCCGTATACTTATGGAATATCTGTATTTTTATATCAGACATTTTATTTGATTCGTGTATTGGGGTCGACTTGAGTAATAGTAGTGAGCAAAAAAAAAAGTTAAAAAAAATGGTAGAATTATTTTTTAGACGGAAATATTTCACGCGAATCACGCACGACTCACTCACAGACACCGTCACAATCGGATCGCATTGGGATCGAATCGTATGCAGTGCAGCCGAGCCCCTTAAAGGTGGACCCTGACGGATGAGGTTTTGGAAGAAACACGTCGAGATCACCAGAAAGACAGCCTTTTCAAGGATCGGAACACTCACTTTGCTCTGGTTTCCTATAAATCAAACCGTCAAAACGGCGATTCCTTCTGGGCGGAAATGCCTGGGAGAGAAGCCATTTTGGATGGGTGGGTGGAGGCCACTCATTGTGGTTGAAGCTTTTTCTTTTTTTGTAGTGCAGTAAAAACAATTGGAGCTATTTCCCTTGTTGTGAGCGAAACTCCTTTAGGTAAACTGTATACACAAAAAAACATTTAAAAAAAAGGCTTCTATTGTGAGAATTTCGTGCAAACGATTTGGTTTAAACTCAGGCGACCATTAGAAAAGTGAAGGCACACCTTCTCTTTCACTGAAAGAATTTGACTTCAAGAACCTCCGCCAAGGAGGAATAGCCGATTTGACGGTTTGATTTCTAGAAAACCAGAGCAAAGTGAGTGTTGCGATCTCTGTAAAGGGTGTTTTCCTGGTGATCTCGACGTGTTTCTTGAAACAATCATCCGTCAGGGTGCTCCTTTAATGGGGTACTTCAGAAGTGACAGTTAATCCATCAATTTTAAAACGAGTGAACGGATGGCTGGGTGAAGGAGCAGCTTCAAACGAATCAAAGAATTCCTCCATTTCTGGTTCAGTAACTTTCGACAATATGGAATAAAGAATTAATCAAAAGTGGAAAATGGAATTCCTGCTGTTTCACACGTTTCCGCCAACTCCTTCGACGTATTGATACGTGAAGGGAGATCAGTCTTGAGGATAAAAAGGAAAATAGGGCTTTGTCACATCCATATTCTTTAAAAAAAAATTATTTGGTCTCTCTTATGCTTCCAAAATCTCAACCATGTATCCAGCCTCTTCTCTTCCCCGTGGATATATTGGGGGGTCTTTCGTAGCAAATAGTTCCCCCACCTTCTGGAAGTTCTGTGCTTGTAACTTCCTCTAATCTGCCACTCTCTTTGACTCTGCCTTTTCCCTTTGCTTTCTATCACCTACTATCTTTCTGACTTATTGGCCCATTCTCCTGCCTTTTATCAAAAGAATCTTCCAACTAATGTTTCTCCCTTGAGCTCCTCCGAAATCGGAATGTGTCGGCTGTACGCAACGGGGAGACCAGTGAAAACTTGAAAACCGGACACATACATACCTTAGCCATTATGGCCATATGGCCTGGGGACGCAGAAGAAGAAGAAGAAGAAGAAGAAGAAGAAGAAATCCAGCCTCTTCACAATCCGAAAAAAAAGTCCTTAGTAAGAAAAAACTGGTTATAATATACAAAGCGATCAGATGCTCGAACAATTCGCGCCAAGATAATGACGAACATCAGAGATTAGAAAGAAAGAAAGGAAAACAATAAGGGGAAAAGAGGGGTGGGGGGGGGGGGGGGGGGGGGGGTGGTAAGAAAAGAAAAAAAAAAAGAGAAAGAGAGAAATAAAAATAAAGGAGAAACGAATGGAAGCCAATTAGAAGAGCACTCGGAAGAATGCACACCTGCCCCACTAATGCTAATGTGAGAGTGGAAGAGGAGGATAGAGGAATGGAGAGGGTATCTGGAACGACAGGGGAAGTTATTAGAGTCGAATCGCATAGACTGAAGAGGTTAACTCCCTTTTAATATTGCACCAACTCACTTTAAAAAAGACGACCCAGCTTATTGCCTTGGGCACTGTAGTGCTCTGACTCCACTCAAAAAGTGTATCATCTTCATCAATGACCAAATCACTTGTGTTTTTCATGAATGAATGGTGTAACAACTAAAAACACTTTTTGTTTTAAATTATTAAAACAACAATTTTTTTCATGCAAATGTGTCACCAGACAATACGTGTTTGTGTACTAAACTTAACCTATTATATATCTATCTGCTAATTTAATACTTTACTCAAAATACTTGTAGCGGTGCCATAGCCGATGAGGTTTAACCGAGGCGTGGTTACCGCTACACCTATCTGTATTTATACAAAAATCGGGACTTTACTGGTTTCGTACTGCCTCCGGGCATTGCCTCCAGTATTGTTCCCACCATATTTGTATTTACAAATGTCCCATATGTGTCTGATTCAGACCAAGAGGACGTAAAACACCATTTTCGTCGCCATCTGTTAATTTAATACTAATTAGAATGTGGCAGTACCATAGCCGATGAGGTTTAACGAGGCGTGGTTACTGCTACACCTATCTGTATTGTTAAAAAATCGGGACTTTACTGATCTTGCACTGTCTCCGGGCATTGCCTCCAGTATTGTTCCCACCATCTTTGTATCTACAAATGTCCCATTTTGTGTCTGTTTCAGACCGAGAGGACGTAACACACCATTTTTCATTCATTCATTCTTCAACTTATTATATATGCTCGGGTAGAGAGGACGTAAAGCACACATTTTCGTTCGTTCGTTCAACCTATTATATAGGTCAACCTATGGCGATATTTTTCACGCTAGAGGGCAGTCAATGCACTAGGGGCTTATGACGCGATTTTCTTACTTGGGCGTAGTGAGAGAGAGAGTGATGGTAGGACCACTCACTGTCTCTCTCTCTCTTTCTTTATCCCCAACTAATAATATAGAGAGGATTAGCCCCACACGAGCGTCATGCCCTCTGGCGTGAGAACAATCGCACTAAGTCTCTCATTACACATCTGCATTGCTAAACATTCGGGACTTTCCTGGTGTTGCACTGCCTCAGGGCATTGTCTCCAGGATCGTTCCCACCATCTTTATATCTACTAATGTCCCATGTGTGTCTGTTCCCGACACGTTAAGCA
>CM065682.1:8212624-8222624 GCA_017654935.2 Phymorhynchus buccinoides
TGCATTGTTTAATTCGGCCTTAAGCTGCACTGCGAAGTCAGTACCTGTCTGCACGTGCTATTCGGCTTTAAGACTGCAGTGTAGGCCTATATTTCGGCGAAAAAATACAACACACATTGGAACGATGCTGTATAATATCTTTGAGTTTGGCGCAACTAGAAATGTTAGACTTTGGCTGCACTGTACATTAAGGTTTAAGCTTGCACTGTATAATCTGTCTTAGGCCGCGGACACATTAGACGCGGAAGGTACGCACGGAAACCCATAAATAAGGAAAATAAAGAAGAAAAAAAAAATGAAACAGACTGCAACGTCACTGGAACATACAGCAAACAAACAACTACACGACAAGTGCAAAGTGACGTTATTTTATTCACAAGAGACAAAACAAAACTACTGGATATTTCGGCGAATGCGCCTTTATCAACACAGACAAGCAATTAAACAGCAAACATCAAATATAGCAAAAGGAGCAAAAAGTAGGCAACAGAAGGAGCAAAAAATAAAAACACACACATCAAGATCAAAATAAAACAATACTTCCCCTCTACAGTCCTGCTTGTCTGTGTTGATAAAGGCGCATTCGCCGAAATATCCAGTAGTTTTTGTTTTGTCTCTTGTGAATAAAATAACGTCACTTTGCACTTGTCGTGTAGTTGTTTGTTTGCTGTATGAAAATAAAGAAGGAAAAAAATATACGGATTAGGGTAAATACGGACTCGTGCGCATTTTTGCTTCTTCTTTCTTTTACTTATTTACGGATTGCGCATGCGATTTCCGTGTCTACCGTGTACACGGCCGTATATGCGACAATGGATAAGGTGAGGGGGCGGGGGGAGGGGGGCATTGCTCAAAGAGCTACGAAACAGGACTGTTACAGAGACAGGTTAGGAAATAAAGCAACTGCCAGCCAGTTAACAGTTATATAACATAGTACCTAACTTGCTGTCTGTCCTAACTTAGTTCCCCAAAATCTATTTAGCGGATACAATAGACTAGATACAGAACAAGTGGCTTATGTAATCAGGTTTTTTTTTACACACACACACACACACACACACACACACACACACACACACACACACACACACACACACACACACACACACACAAAAGAAAAACAAAACACACATGAACAAAGTATATTATTTGCTTATTCAATGTTCCATCTGGAAATAAAATTTTGAATTGACTTTGACTTGACTTGATACACACACACACGCACGAGCGCACACACACGCGCGCACGCACACACGCACACGCACACACACACACACACACACACGCACGCACACACACAAACACACACACGTTTTCTCCATAGGAGTGAGAGTCACCAACAACAAGGTCTTTCTCCCTGCCGGTCCATCCCACTTGTCCCCCAACACCCCACTACATTCCCTGGGTTAACAAAAAAAGTTACTTGATACTACCTACTAAATTTGAGAGAGTAGACAAATGCATTTTGATTTGAAACAAATCATGCTTTCCAACAATATTAGTTCAAAATACTTGTGTGTCCCCCCCCCCCCCCCCCCCCCCCCCCCAGGTATTTGCACATAGGTGAAATGTTATGTTAGTTGGCTAACGTTTTAGCTGGAAAAAGGTTGTTTTGAAATAAACCGAAAGACTGCTAATATTTACAACGGTGTTGCTGTGTTCATTTCATTCCAATTCATTTCAAAATTCTTTATTGTCTTCAAATGAAGAATGTCTTTTTTTCAGCGTGCACTTAAATCTAAAACTGACGAGACATTTTATTATAACGTAAGACATAAAATACATGCATAAAAGCACATGCTATTCACATAAAGTTTGTCGCACACACTCCCACCTACCCCTCTCCCCCCACCCCCCAAATAAGTCAACAAAGTATGCGATAGTTCTCATTCTTCAAGTCTCAAATATTTACACATATATAGACATTATATTATATAAACTAAGACATAAAATACATGCATGAAAGCACATGTTATTCACATAGACCAGTTAAGTTTGTCACACACACTCCCCCCTCCCCCTCTCCCCCTCCCCCCCCCCCCCCCCCCCCCCCCTCCCCCCTCCCCCCCAATAAGTAAGCAAAGTATGTAATGGTTCTGATTCTTCAAGTCTCAAATATTTACACATTATACTGAGATATCGGGGCTCTTAGGGTACGTTTTAACAATGCATTGACCAAGATAATCATGACCTTTCACTGATACGCTCAGTCAAAGGTCTCCCTCCCCCCCTTTTTAGAGCACTTATTTCCATGGACTGCATGCCTGTCTGTCTGCTGGAAGCTTTCCACCCTTTCTTGGTGACTGGTATTGGATAACGCACTAAAGATAATTGTATCTTTTGAGAAGCATGTGGCAGTACCAGAATAGGAAGGACTAGTGGCTTTCATGTCAGTTTTCGATTCTTCTGCCAGGCCAGAAAGAGATAGAGAGAGGGAGGGGGGAGAGGAGAGAGAGAGAGAGAGAGAGAGAGAGAGAGAGAGAGAGAGAGAGAGAGAGAGAGAGAGAGGAGAGGGAGGGAGGGAGGGAGATGATGATTAATGGATGACTGGGAATGGAGGGATGATGAGAGAGAGAGAGAGAGAGAGAGAGAGAGAGAGAGAGAGAGAGAGAGAGAGAGAGAGAGAGAGAGAGAGAGAGAGAGAGAGAGAGAGAGAGAGTAAATGCTTAAAAATAAAACCCACTCTCTTATCCTGTAATGTCGTGACTTCTGTCTGTACATATTATGGGAATGCACACAAACGTGTGTTATGTGTGTTTGTATGCGAATGCACGTGTCTTTCGTATTGATAGGATGTCAAATAATTACATCTTGGAATAAAATACTTAGGAACTAGACACAGTGTGAAACAGTAGACATCAGACAAGGCGTCCCAGTTTATACATAGCCTACATTGTATATTTATTTTAAAAAAAGTCCGTTCCGTACAGGAAATGTATCTCAGGTGCATTTGATTTGTATGAACTTACAACAATACTTCTCCTGAATTTTCCGATTAAACACTCAGGACTTTCCTGATATTGCAATACCTCCAGGATCGTCCCACCACATTTATATATATTAATGTCCTACATATGTGTGTGTATGTGTCCCACTATGTTGTATAAGATCATCAACAACCTTGTGGACATCAACTGCGACCAGTATCTGACCAACGCAAACAGTTTCAAATACAGCTTTCTTCCTAGAACCATCCCCGTTTGGAACTCGCTCCCAGCGTCCGCTGCAGAGGCTCCTAGCTTGGCACACTTCAAGCAGGAGCTCAACAACCTCTCATTCTAAGCCTATCACTCCCTCCCCAGCAAAACGTGGTTAAGAAGGTCGGGGCTGTGCCGGTCGGGGTTTGTCCCCGGGGGCCGCTACGGTAACCGGGTTGGCCTGACTGGAGCCATGAAACGCTGGGGAGATCTCTTTTTTTTTAGTTCATTTCTTTTCAGTTGCTTCTTTCGTTTCGTTTTATTTTTCTTCCTGCTGCTCCACACCCCGCTGTATAATTATCCGGTTGGATAGCTCAGCGTTACCAGTCAGATTCAGAGGGGTCAGATGCTTGTTCCAGGCCGGAGGACGTTAATCGGATTTTCATTTCCTGAATGGGAGGGTTAATAATTTATTTTTTCGCTCTTTCTCTCTAGTTATATGACGAAGCTGCGAGTGCTTCCTTCTGTCCAAAGTCTCAGATAGGACAAAGCATGGCGCCTATTTCAAGTACCCGAAGTTCATTGCGAAGCCGGAAAAGGAAGCGTATGCTTCCAATTCCTGTCAGTAGGAGAGAACAGCACGTGAGACCGAGCGTGGCATCGATTGGCTGATATTAAATCACCATGTCTTCCCATTATCCAATCGGATTCAACCTTTCCTTTCCTTCACTCGATGGAAATGTTCTGTTTAATTTGCCGAATGTCATCTGTATATTAACAGAAGGGAAAAACGAAGTTAATATAATCATGGTCTTTGGGTGATTACAGCAAAGTGCGGATCAATTCGTCATCGTTTAATTGGTGCATAAAATAATTGTAACGTTGGGCTAATAGTGGAGACGTTAGGTTAAGGATATTCTAGCACAGTACGAGTATTAATGCGCCCATATTTGTCTCAGGGGAAGTTACTTGGGGATCGTCTGGGTACTAGAGCTGGCGGTACGAACCGGTAATACCGAAAATACCGGTATGAGTTGAAAACGGTACGGTATACGTACCGAAGTAGACAGGGGAGATAAACGTTGTGAAAATTGCATAGAAAGTGATGGAACGTTTTTTCAATAAAATTACATTCCTAGCGATGCTGTCATGTCTTGGAGATAATAACGCTTGCGCGTGTGTGTGTTGGTGTGTGTGTGTGTGTGTGTGTGTGTGTGTGTGTGTGTGTGTGTGTGTGTGTGTGTGTGTGTGTGTGTGTGTGTGTGTGTGTGTGTGTGTGTGTGTGTGTGTGTGTGTGTGTGTGTGTGTGTGTGTGTGTGTGTGTGTCTCTCTCTCTCTCTCTCTCTCTCTCTCTCTCTCTCTCTCTCTCTCTCTCTCTCTCTCTCTCTCTCTCTCTCAAAAGTAAAGATCATTGTCCTTTTTGTTGTACAACTCTTGAGACTGAAATTCACTTTCTATTTATATGTCCTAAATATAATGATTTAAGAAGAGAACTAATTCCAGCAAAATATTATAAACATCCTTCATCTTTCAGACTCACATTGATTTTATGTAATCAAAACACTAGCATTATTATTAAGACGTCATTATTTATTCATAGAGCTCTCGCCTTGCGAAAAGAATATATACATGCATGATGAATGTTTGTATCTATGTTTTGCTTGCATATAATACGTGTTTTTGGTGTGTCTTTATTCTTTTTTTCGTTGTTGCTCATATATGCAATACTTTTTTTGTGAACTCCATTGTCATGGGCCAGAGGCCTAACAATTAAAATATTTTTGACTTTGACTTTGACTTGACTCTCTCTCTCTCTCTCTCTCTCTCTCTCTCTCTCTCTTTCTCTCTGTGTCTGTCTCTCTGTCGGTCTGTCTGTCTCTGTCTCTCTCTCTCTCTCTCTCTCTCTCTCTCTCTCTCTCTCTCTCTCTCTCTCTCTCTCTCTCTCTCTCTCTCTCTCTCTCTCTCTCTCTCTCTCTCTCTCTCTCTCTCTCTCTCTCTCTCTCTCTCTCTCTCTCTCTCTCTCTGCATGTGTGTGTATAGCCCTATGTGTCCTATGTGTTTTAGATAGAGAGAAAGAGAGAGAGAGACTTCAGATACTTTATTTTACAAGGATAAGAATTTAGGCTAGGCCTAGTCTTCCATTCTGTCCTTGGTTCTAAGCATGCAATACATAACTAATACTATAAATGAACATTGAGACACATGAACATCACCAACAGAAACAACCGTTACAACCGTACCGGTTCACCTACCCGTTGGACTTTGTAGGGCACTTCTTTTGTGTGTCATCAAAATCACCAGCAACCCAGCCGGTATATACCGGTGCAAAATACCGGTACGTCGAAAACATACCGGTATAATACCGGTACGGATTTCCGTACCGGTACCCAGCTCTAGCTGGGTACTAGTCTAGGTGACGAAAACGCTTGGGATGCTAAAAACAATGCGCGCGCACGCACACACACACACGCACACGCGCGCGCACACGCACACGCACACACACACGCACACACACACACACACACACACACAAACAAACACACACAAAAGACATAGACAGACACAGAGACACAGCACAGACACACACGCGCACACAGTACACACATGCAGAGACATAACACACACACACACACGACACACATGCTACACATTTTTATTAACCGATTTTCTGTCATTCTTTTCTAGCTATTCTGTAAGTTTTTCTTTCATTTCAGCAGGTGCAAGGTGTGCTTTACTGGAATGTTGCTTCAGAGAACAGAATCGAAGGCTGTTGTGTTAACGTGCATGAGCATGGCAGTGAGAAACTAAATATAGGTTCGCCATAAGACACTTTTTTGTGTTTACGAGTGATCAAAATTGTGACCCAGCACCACGAAAGGGACATTAAGTCGCTGGGCTAGTTTCTATCAACAGGCTTGCAAAGTCAAAAATCACAATTGTTTGGGGGTCAATTTTGAGTTATGGGTATTTTTGTGCTCTCCTACATCGTATCTTTCATAATTATAAAGGACAATCTTTAGCATAGTCTCTAAATGGTCTCTTAAGTGCTTTAAAATGAGTAGGTCAATGCATTTTCTTCAGCTAGGCTAGACTTTAGACAGTGTTTTCTCAAAATGACCGACGCTCACCCTACTAACTTTAAATGCTCATAATTCTGGAACGGAAAAAGATACAAGAATGGTTCTTCTATCATTAGAAAGCAAATTGTCTGAAGGTATCAAATGTATAATGTTCTCAGAATGGTAGTTTTTACACTTAATGTCCCTTTCGTGGTGTTGGGTCAGAAATACACATTTATTTAGACAATGGGAGTGCACAGAGTTCGACAGAAAAGAATATTTCTAGAGTAATGAAATCTTATAAGATGATATAAGCCCCGTCTTGTATTGTATTTATATGTTCGGCATATTGTATTAATATTGCTTAGGGTAAAAGGAGAGACAACATCTTTATAGATAACCTACAGTTCTTGACCGATTCAGTTATTGCCCTTGTTTAGTTGTTGCCTTATTTTGCTACCGTCGTTCGTGGAGTTTTAAGCACATGAGTAAAGACGTACATATCGCAATATATTGAATGCATTCATCTTGGACAAGTGATATTTTTCTTATGATTTTTGTAAGACATTTCTTTTTTCTTTTCTTTTTTATGTTTATCATGTTATTAGATGCCAAAATAATTTCTCATTTTGTGACAATAAAGTTGTCTCGAGTATTGAGAAAGGTGGGTTTTTTTCATCCATTGGTAATGGTCTCTATTTGATTCAAAGGTTACTAAATCAGGACTAACTGCATCTACTTACGACACCCGAATGACTGAATGCAGACAGACTCCTGGCAGGTAATACAGTTAATGCTTCTACTTTCAACACATCAGTACATTAATAATAATGAGTTTACTACCTCCATTGCTAGTCTGTGTCTATTCTTTTGTTCTTGAAGTGACAACTGCTTTCTCATTTATCTCCTCGTCCCCCCCCCCACCCCCTTTTTGCTCCGTGTCCATCTGAATTCGTTTCTATGTTGTATTAAATAGGCCTATACATTTGTCCGTTTTGTTTTACAACCGACAATACACATTTCGCATGAAAAGGAAGAGAACTGCAGTTGTGAGTCTGGACACATCGACCTAATGACAACTGTCTTAACTCATTCACTCTTACAGGTGGACTCTGACGGATGCGTTTTTGCAAGAAACACGCCGATATCACCAGAAAGACCGCTTTTTCAAGGATCGGAACACTCACTTTGCTCTGGTTTCCTAGAAACCAAACCGTCAAAATTCCTCCTTGGCGGAGATGCCGAATAGAGAAGCCATTTTGGATGGGGTGGGTGGAGGCCAAGTCCATTGTGGTTGAAGCTTTTCTTTTTTGTAGTGTAGTAAAACACAATTGAAGCTGTTTCCTTTGTTGTGAGCGAAACTCCTTTAGATAAACTGTATAAAATTTAAAACAAAATAAATAAAAAGGCTTGTGTTGCGATAATTTCGTGCAAATGATTTGGTCTAAACTCAGGCGGCCATTAAAGAAGATAAGTCACACGTGACATCATTTCACTTCCAGCAAGGAGGAATCGCCGATTTGAATTCAAGGAAACCAGAGCAAAGTGAGTGTTGCGATCTCTGTAAAGGGTGTTTTCCTGGTGATGTGGACGTGTTTCTTATAAAAACCTCATCCGCCAACGATAATTCCACTGTTTTGCCTGCACTCCTGCACTCTCTTTCTCCTTCCCACTGTTGATCAAACGTTTTGATTGAAAATAAGGGTAGATGGTGGGAGTGTATGCGTAATGAGTGTAGGCGGAGGCGGGAATCTCTAACTAAAGGGCCGGCCATACGTCCACTAAATTCGCACGACTGTACGATACGATTCGATCACGTGATCTCGATGCGCCAATCACATTTTTGTTCTTGGAGACCACGTGATCGAATCGTATCGCACAGTTGTGCGATTTTAGTGGATGAGTGGCTGGCCCCTTAAAGGCCCCGCTACACTACATACGATTCGCTGTCAACGCGATGCGATCGTGTGACGATGCGAGCCACAATTCACGCGAAACACTTCCGTCTCAAAACATAATTAGACTACTTTC
This sequence comes from Phymorhynchus buccinoides, assembly GCA_017654935.2. Taxonomy (NCBI): domain Eukaryota; kingdom Metazoa; phylum Mollusca; class Gastropoda; order Neogastropoda; family Raphitomidae; genus Phymorhynchus; species Phymorhynchus buccinoides. The sequence continues at coordinate 8,220,852 of CM065682.1, forward strand.
GCTCTATATAGTCTTAAAGACCCCCCACGTCACGTGTCACATTCCCTCTTATGCTAGGAAGATTTCTTAAGATTCCTTACTAACTATAAGAGGGAAAACACGTGGAAACCGTAATTTTGACACGTGACGTGCTGGGTCTTTAAGTACAGACCCAATACATGAATTTCACGTGAATCATGACTCGCATCGTCACAATCGCATCGGATATTACAGGGTGGCAGGCCCTTAAAGACCCACCACGTCACGTATCAAAATCATGGTTTTCACGTGTTTTCCCTCATATAGCTGGTAAGAAATCTTAAAGACACAGTGACGCACCAAAATTAAGTCCCTTGTTGTTTTCTGGGTAGCTGTGACCCACATAAGAATGTCCCCAACTTCAAATTGAGGCTACTCTTTAAAATGATGTTTCGTTTTGAAATTGGGGGCATTAGTATGGGAGGCAAAACTGGTCAAAACAAGATTTCTTACCAGCTATAAGAGGGAAAGCACGTGAAACCCGTGATTCTGACACGTGATCTGGTGGGTCTTTAAGGACTAATGACCACGCAGATGGGGGGAAATATGGGGGCGGATTCTTTTTTATTTAGTATCCTCGATCCAGTTCTAATTCGGGAGAGAGCACTAAACGCGCCAATCGCCCTCATATATGGGTCATAGCACGTGCGAAACGGAGCATCGACCCACGGAGACCTGCTGGTGGTGCATGGTTCTTCCTTTCCCATCTCTGTCAGGAGTGCAGGTGAATTATTATTTTCTATTTTGAGATAGCGAGGACCAGTAGCTTTGACTTGCAGGTTTTTTGGGTTTTTTTTAACTACTTTTGCCCATACACGTCCTGCCAGTTCGCTTGCATCATGTGCGCCATTTTTAACAGGACAACATCAACTGAAGATTTCTTGACAGGCTAGTTTAAGGACCCAGAAATAAGGTTAACTATTACTCAAGAAAATAAACACCCGACGACTATGCACCCCAAGGTCGCTAAGAAAGAAATAGTTTAAGTTGGACCCTGAAGGGTGAGTTTTTGCAAGAAACACGTCGAGATCACCAGAAAGACAGCCTTTTCAAGGATCAGAACACTCACTTTGCTCTGGTTTCCTAGAAATCAAACCGTCAAGACGGCGATTTCTCTTTGACGGAGATGCCGGAGAGAGAAGCCATTGTGGATGGGGTGGGTAGAAGCCACTCGTTGTGGTTGAAGCTTTTTCTTCTTTGTAGTGCAGTCAAAAAAAGGAGCTATTTCCTTTGGTGTGAGCCTCCTTTTGGTAAACTAATTTTTTTTTAAAGTACATAAAAAGGTTTGTGTTTTGGAAATTTCGTGCAAACGAGTTCGTCTAACTCATGCGATCATTAGGCACATGCCTTCTCTTTCAATGAAATAATGTAACTTCCTGCACCTCCGCCAAGGAGGAATCGCCGATTTGACGGTTTGATTTCTAGGAAACCAGAGCAAAGTGAGTGTTGCGATCTCGTAAAGGGTGTTTTCCGGGTGATCTCGACGTGTTTATCGCACGCCAGGGTGCCCCTTTAAACACAGAGTATAGTAGAATTGAACCATACGCCTTTTCATTTCATTTAAACAAGCGAACACGTATCATACTACACTAGCTAACAAAAGTCACGGCTATGTTGTGAGCGTTAACGGGTACGTTTTCGCAAACTTATCAAAATTGTTCAAAACTTTAACTTTCCAGGACAGAATTGCACTCTCGCCAAGAAGTACTATATAAGTCACAACTTCCCCCTCCTCTTGAAAAGTCACACATTCAT
>CM065682.1:8230124-8237624 GCA_017654935.2 Phymorhynchus buccinoides
CAGTGCTTGTTAATAACTCAAAAGTGACCTATGGGACATCACGACTCATTTTGTGGGGAAGGGTCACGTTTTACAGTGTGCAAAACGAGAGAACTTGATTTTATCTACGCTGCTGTGAGGTAGTCACAGAATATTTTCACTGAATGGTTGATTTCAATTAGTCTGTTATTTTATAACGGTGCAGGAATACTGGCAAGTTGACAATCACCGCATCCCAATGATGATCCCCTTTTATCTGGAAACTGATCAATTATAAGTATGCCATCAACTCTTTAATCGTCCGAAAAAAATCCATCAAAAGGCTTATTTTCACGTTTTGAGCAATATAACTTTTTAAACAATTATATTGTTAGAAATGTATAATCAGTTATCTGTTTGTACCAATAACTATCCACATAAACTCCGTTGACATTTCGTTGAGAGAGAGAGAGAGAGAGAGAGAGAGAGAGAGAGAGAGAGAGAGAGAGAGAGAGAGAGAGAGAGAGAGAGAGAGAGAGAGAGAGAGAGAGAGAGAGAGAGAGAGAGAGAGAGAGAGAGAGAGAGAGAGAGAGAGAGAGAGAGAGAGAAAACTTTGAAAACTTGAAAACGTAAACTTTATTTTCCAAGGATATAGATTTGAGAGAGAGAGAGAGAGAGGGGGAGAGAGAGAGAGAGAGAGAGAGAGAGAGAGAGAGAGAGAGAGAGAGAGAGAGAGAGAGAGAGAGAGAGAGAGAGAGAGAGAGAGAGAGAGAGAGAGAGAGAGAGAGAGAGAGAGAGAGAGAGAGAGAGAGAGAGAGCGTGAGCGTGCGTGCGTGCGTGCGTGAGTGCGTGTGTGTGTGTTGACATTTTTTTGATCATTCTCCTCTTTGCACCCTTTGTGATTCTCATCTATTTCCTTCCTAAAACAAAGAAAGAAACAAACGTTGTCCGTTTTCTTTAGAAGAAAGTGGGCTACTGACAAAATTATTGGGAAAGAGCACCGAGTGTGAGACGCCAAAACTCGATGCTAGAGGGAGAAAGGTGGCAGAGTGGTTAAGACATTCGCCTGCCAAATGTAATGCGTGACTGCAACGTGAGTGACCCCGGTTCGAATCCCGGCCTCGCCCTTTCTTTCTAGTTTGACAGGAAAATCGAACTGAACGTCCAGTCCTTCGAAGCTTCTTCGGATGGGGACCTAAAAGCTAGTCTGACCCGTGCGCTTTACGCACGTAAAACTCCCACGGCAGATGAAAGTCGGTAAGAACGGGGAGAAATCCCGCTGCCTGGTATGGTCAACTTGATAGCTAGGTTTTTCAAATGTGCCCACACCCACTCCTCACCCTGTGCCCCCCCCCCCCCTGTCAAAAAAAGAAAGAAAAAAAAGAGTAAGCGCTGCACTTGCGGCGACGCGCTCTCCGGGGGAGAGCAGCCCGAATTTCACAGAGATAAGTCTCGGTGACTAGAATATACCAAGTACCAATACCAAACTAGGCCTACTGTAAGGGGAGGGAAGTTAGGACGGGGATCAGCAACACAGGGAGAGGGTGGGGAGGGGTCAAAGACCCACCAGATCACGTGTCAAAATCACGGATTTCACGTGTTTTTCCTCTTACAGCTGGAAATCAATCTAGTTTTGACCAGGGCCTGTATTCACGTTGAGATAGCATGAGACTTAGCATGCTGCTAACTTAGAAGCTCTTCCAATGTCCTATAGGATTTAATAGGACTTTTGGAAGAGCTTCTAAGTTAGCATCATGCTAAGTCTCATGCTATCTCAACGTGAATACAAGCCCAGGTCTCTACTCCCATGCAAATGCCCCCAAATTCAAACCGAAACATCATTTTAAAGAGCAGCCTCAATTCGAAGTTGGGGACATGGGTATGTGGGTCACAGCTACCCAGAAAAAAACCCAAGGGACTTAATCGTGGTGCGTCAGTGTGTCTTTAAACAAGGAAATGTGACCAAAAACTAAACAACTGACGCCAATCAGGAAACGGTATGTGCGCTATTCCATGACAAGACAGGAGGCTTAATTATCGCAGAGGAATGTGTGTCACCATTGATTCCTGCTGTTAATTCCTCCCCATATTTATCAACATACCTTTGTCTGTTAAAGGTTAAACTATTTCTGACGACAATTGCATGTACTTTTGAAAACTGCTGGTGAATTAATAGGACGTAAGTGTGCGTTGTTTATGTTCTTGAATATGTGCGATTTATAGGCTTACTTGTATGCATATGTGCTGTATGTATATGTGTGTGTGTGTGTTTGTATGCGTGTTTGGATGGAGGCAGATTAGAGTGCCTACGGGTATGCAAGTGTGTATATTAAGAGCATTATTGCATGTTTTTATTATGTACGTTGTGAGTAGATGTAGTGTAGATGCATGCGTACATCCATTGAAGGCACTTGTAAATAAATACACAGACATGCACATATGCTCCCACACGCAAGTACACACACACACACACACACTTACAAACGCATACATACACACATGTACGTGCACATACACGCGCACGCGGACTTATAAAACACACGCATGCATACACACACATATATACACACACACGCATACACACACATACACACAAACACACACACACACACACACACACACACACACACACACACACACACACACACACACACACACACACACACACACCAAACACGCAACACAGAGATGAGGAGAGAGACAGACAGACAGACAGGGACATAGACAAAGACAGATACACGCCGAGATAGACAAGAGACACAGACATAGATAGATAGACACAGAAATAGAGGAACAAAGAGAGACAGAGTCAATAATATCATTGAGAACTTATGGCTTTTGTTTTCTTCTAACCGGTCGACCAATGCACATTTTTAGAGACTTTGGGAATTTGTTTAGAAGTATCTTAATATACATGTAATTTGACTCTTCTTATCTTTGCTTGATATTGGTTTTTGTTAATGGTTGTTACTTTTGGCTAAGTGTACATATATGTTGTTTGTTGGCTGCTGGCAGAAATGTGAAACCAGGGGCTGCATGGACACTGCAGCCGCCATACTGGGCCGAATGAACACCAGTGTTAACCCTTGTCAGGTCAGTCCATGCATACGGCACCGTCTGTCTTTCTATTGTCTGTCAGTCCATGCATATGGCACTGTCTGTCTGTCTCTGTCTTTCTATTGTCTGTCAGTCCATGCATATGGCACTATCTGTCTGTCTCTGTCTTTCTATTGTCTGTCAGTCCATGCATATGGCACTATCTGTCTTTCTATTGTCTGTCAGTCCATGCATATGACACTATCTGTCTGTCTCTGTCTTTCTATTGTCTGTCAGTCCATGCATATGGCACTATCTGTCTGTCTCTGTCTTTCTATTGTCTGTCAGTCCATGCATATGGTACTATCTGTCTGTCTCTGTCTTTCTATTGTCTGTCAGTCCATGCATATGGCACTATCTGTCTGTCTCTGTCTTTCTATTGTCTGTCAGTCCATGCATATGGTACTATCTGTCTGTCTCTGTCTTTCTATTGTCTGTCAGTCCATGCATATGGTACTATCTGTCTGTCTCTGTCTTTCTATTGTCTGTCAGTCCATGCATATGGTACTATCTGTCTGTCTCTGTCTTTCTATTGTCTGTCAGTCCATGCATATGGCACTGTCTGTCTGTCTCTGTCTGTCTATTGTCTGTCAGTCCATGCATATGGCACTATCTGTCTTTCTATTGTCTGTCAGTCCATGCATATGACACTATCTGTCTTTCTATTGTCTGTCAGTCCATGCATATGACACTATCTGTCTTTCTATTGTCTGTCAGTCCATGCATATGGCACTATCTGTCTTTCTATTGTCTGTCAGTCCATGCATATGACACTATCTGTCTGTCTCTGTCTTTCTATTGTCTGTCAGTCCATGCATATGGCACTATCTGTCTGTCTCTGTCTTTCTATTGTCTGTCAGTCCATGCATATGGTACTATCTGTCTGTCTCTGTCTTTCTATTGTCTGTCAGTCCATGCATATGGTACTATCTGTCTGTCTCTGTCTTTCTATTGTCTGTCAGTCCATGCATATGGCACTGTCTGTCTGTCTCTGTCTGTCTATTGTCTGTCAGTCCATGCATATGGCACTATCTGTCTGTCTATTGTCTGTCAGTCCATGCATATGGCACTATCTGTCTGTCTGTTGTCTGTCAGTCCATGCATAAGACACTGTCTGTCGTTCTATTTACTCATATCCGTGCTTTTGTTCTCGTGACTTTACTGGTTTGACTGTTGGATTCTATCACTGTAGTCGTGACTTATTCAACCGCTAATGATACACGATATTGTGACAGCGAACAGCGCGTGATTTCCCCAAAACGAAAGCTTAGAGTGTTTCCGATTAGTGTTTCATCGTTTGAATGGAACATTTCAGCCATCATAGTGTACCAGCTGCGAGGCGAAAGCTGGTTAATGTTGTCAGTGGCGTGTGTTTGTGTTCCTGACTAGCTACAGGGGCGGATCGGGGGGGGGGGGGGGGGGGGTTACAGGGTTTCCTGGAGGAAACCATAATGTACGTCATAGAAGGGTGAAAAATGCAAGGACTCGATTTAATAGGCAATGAAATGCCAATGTAGCGCCCCGCAAATAGTGTGATTGAGTGTTAGAAGGCAAGGTAGGTTCATCCGTTATCGTGCCAGGTGTTCGGCAGCATTTTCGACTCCAGTGATTTGACTTTTGACCTTCATTTTTGAATTTGGCCTAGATATTCTTGGTACCTATCCGCTTACAAAATTGGAACGTCCTATGTCCTCAAACGTCGTTCAAACGTTATCGTATTAACATAGTCAGATAGATAGAGCACGTCATAAGCTTTGCTTGTTGCTGCGTCAGATATGTCGTCGTTGTTGTTCATGTTTCTTTTGAAAATAAAACATGTAAACCAGATAGATAGTCGGCTTCAGAATCCACTGAAAACATTACCAGCGTCGCTCTCTTCGTTCGCGGCTGGTAAACAACCTTCAATGTGGGCTTTTTTTGGTTAGCCTTTGTTGACTTAACCCTTTCACCGCCAGCCATATTTCAGCCAAAAATGTCCATTAAATGTACCTGGGTAGAGAACAAAATCCATCTGCAGTATTGGGGATTCTTCTGTGATATACATAAAATAAGGTCTATCCTTACTTCCCAAAACTAAGACAATAGGGTCTTTGGGTAATAGACCCCAATTTGATGCCTTTTAGTGACATAGGTGTTAAATCACTGTGGTGCTAAAATGCAACTTTGGCGGTGAAAGGGTTCAAAGTTCCATTTAGCCTATGCAATGTAGGCTACACAGTTGTTGTGCATTTGAAGTAAAACAATAATTATTGCTGCAAAGAAAACGATTGACTTTGGCGCACACACTTACAAAATTCCCTGGTCACTGCCCACGCCCATTTCCGGTCAATAAGTCAGCCGAAGAACCCTTTCTTCTTCCCCCACCCTCACCCCTACTCTCTTTTTCCTTCTTAGTTTAGTTAGTCTAACGAGGTGGAGGGCAGTTAATGAAGCCAAGGTCATAAAGCTGCCTAGCTTGTGCGCCCTTCAACCTGACTCTGCCCCCCCCCCCCCCCCCTGTAGGGATACGGGGGGTCTTTTGTATAAATAGTTCCCCCACCTTCTGGAAGTTCTCTGCTTGTAACTTTCTCTAATCTGTCACTCTCTTTGACTCTGCCTTTTCCCTTTGCTTTCTGTCATCTACTATCTTTCTGCCTTACCGGTCCATTCTTCTGCCTTTTTGTCACGAAACACTTTCAAGAACATTTCCTCCAGCCGAAGTCAGACTTGCTGTGCCTAGCTATTTCTTAGTTAGGCGCATAACGGCAGCATGACGCATCTGCGCTCATAATTGACAGGAAACTGTCTGAGCGATCGAAGAAGAAGAAGAACCTGACTCTGCTGATTCTTCTACGCTCTCGTTAAAGACCCACCAGGTCAAATGTCAAACTCACGGGTTTCCCGCGTTTTCCCTCTTATAGCTGGTAAGAAATCTTGTTTTGTGGGTCACAGCTGCCTAGAACAAAACCATGGGACTTGAACGTGGTGCGTCAGTGTGTCGTTAAGGTCTCTGTCTGTACACGTGAACAATGTTCACCTGGAGAGCGCGTCGCAGCCAGAAGAGCGCCACTCAATGGTTTTTTTTCCTCTTGCATGCGATTTTTGTGTGACTGATTAGGAAGGAAAGGTATTAGGTATTAGGTATTTTATAGTCACAGAGGGTCTCTGTGAAATTCGGGCTGCTCCCACCTGGAGAGCGCGTCGCAGCCAGAAGCACGCCACCCAATTTTGTTTGCGGGCGATTTTTGTGTGACGGATGAGGAAGGAAAGGGGGGGGGGGGGGGGTAAATTTGGACCAAATGACAACTTTTTCGTTGCCAGTGGGATTAACGTGTGCTAAGTGCATGGGTACATGGGACCTCGGTTTATCGTCTCATCCGAAAGACTCCACGTTCAAACCGTAAGGCCTAGTGCAAAGTGAGAGGAAAAATCCCCTGTACCCATGTTCGAACTCGGGTTCACTTGACACGAGGCGAACGCGTTACCTCTGTGCCAGTCTACACCTAATGTGGGTGGTGTGATGGTCCGGTCATAGACTGACTTGCATTATCACAGTGTTGCCATGGGGGGAGGGTGAAAAATGTCCACGTGTATTGCGACCAGTACCTAGAAATGTCAGGTAGACCACCTGTGCTGGCTGTGAAACTCTACACCCCATCGATTGTTGTTGGAAGTATTTTGTTTAACTTTTTTTACAACCTTTGTTAGATATTGTTTATGATTGTGAAGAATAGAGTTCTGAAATAAAGAGAGAGAGAGGGTGAGAGAGAGAGAGAGAGAGAGAGAGAGAGAGAGAGAGAGAGAGAGAGAGAGAGAGAGAGAGAGAGAGAGAGAGAGAGAGAGAGAGAGAGAGAGAGAGAGAGAGAGAGGGGAGGTGCATGAAATGTTGGGAGCGGGAAGGGACCCAAAATATAAGCTTTGGGTGACTTGGAGAGGGTGGGGGTGAACAAATGAATGCGATAATAGAAATGGTGGGAAAGAGGGCAGTTATTATTGTTTTGATAGTCACATGTATCGACCCTAACTATGTTAATTTTTTTTGCGGAGCATGATTTGCCATTCATTTTTCCTTAGTTGTGTTTCTTTGACTGTATTGTTCTTGTACGAGACCACACTGTTATTTCACCTAACGTGATAATAAAGTATTTTTGACTTTGACTTGACTTTGACGTGCACACGTGCACACAACACTCTTCACTCACACACCTACTGATCACATTTTTTTGCTTGTTTTTGTATTTGACGAACAACCTGTTTCTTCTTCTTTGTCTTCAAGTTTTCTTTAACACTTGCCAGACAGGTGGCATGTTGACGAAAGAAATATCAAGTGTCTGAAACGATTTTTATTTGATTTTGAAAAAAGGGTCTACCAAGTTTTCCATGTTTACTGGCAGTTTCTTCACGATCTTTTAAGAATGTTATATATAGGTTAGCGACTCCTCATTGTGGCGGTTACATAGTTTGTCC
>CM065682.1:8250124-8270124 GCA_017654935.2 Phymorhynchus buccinoides
CATACCATTGTCACGACTGCCCTTTACCTCAATGCTAGTCTGCCATTGCTCGAGTGTCACACAGAATATAGTTAAGCTCTTTCGTGACCTAAACTGCACAGCCCCATGCAACCGTGTACTTGGAATGCCACGCACACTTCAAAACAGCCGACACATTCTGATTTCGGAAGAGCTCAAAGCAGAAAACAATATTTTGAAGACTTTTTTTTTTTAAAGGCAGTGTCAAGAATGGGCCAATAAGTCAGAAATATATTATATGATAGAAAGCAAGGGGGAAAGGCAGAGAATGGCAGATTAGAGGAAGTTTCAAGCACAGAACTTCAAGAAGTGGCAGGGGAAGTTTCAACTATTTTTACGAAAGACCTTCCCGGTATCCCCACGGGAAATTATTTCAACTGAATTGTGTGTGGGTGTTGCCCACAAAATCTAAATGGGGAAGCATGTAGACGTGTGCAATGGGAAGTGACTTGTATGTCATTGTAATTAGGTAGTCTATTGTAAGAGGTCTACATTTCGAAGACTTTTTGTCGTAGAGATTGGTTGATGGCGATTGTGTTGGCAGCCGCTCACAGGCTTGTAATCTAATACATGCACAGTTAGCACATAAGTTATGCATGCACCAGTCCATCCATTCAACTCTGTTTTTCTCATCACCAGCCAGTGTCTGTATCTGTGTGTCTCGGAGTTCGTCTGTCTGTATTCCTTCTTCTTCTTCTTCTTCTTTCTTCTTCTTGTTCTTCTCTCTCTCTCTCTTCTTGTTGTTGTTCTTCTTTTTCCTTGTTGTTGTTGTATTATGTTGTTGTTGTTGTTGCTTTGTTTAACACTGTTGCTGCTGCTGCGTCCTTCTTCGTCTCTCTTCTTCTTCTTCTTCTTCTTCTTCTTCTTCTCTCTTCTTCTCTCTCTCTCTCTCTCTCTCTCTCTCTCTCTCTCTCTCTCTCTCTCTCTCTCTCTCTCTCTCTCTCTCTCTCTCTCTCTCTCTCTCTCTCGTTCTTTTATTTTTCTTTTCGAATTTGTTTGCGCCATGTTGTATTATACTTGATGTAATATTGTACTCCCCTTGCCAAGATGGCCATTAAAACATTGTTCATTGTTCGTTCTCTCTCTCTCCCTCTCCCATGTATTCACCCCTACCTTCCTCACATTATGTTCTCTTCGTTTCGCACACCCTCTAGTCTATCTCACCATTTCAGCCCTCTCTTCCTGCTGTCTTTATCCTACCCTTATCTCAAAAGATAAAATCAACATAAAGCGACAATTTCTAAAAGTAAAACAAAATACCTATCAACTAAACAAAAACATGATTTCGAGATTGGATCAGGGATACCATGCAGTTACAACATCGACGATATAATTTATTTCTGAGTGCGGGAGGTATTGTCAATCTATTTTCGTTCCGAGACAGCTCAGTTATGCAAAACGCAAGGATAGAAAACCACCATAATAATTACTGATAAGGATCATGAAAGCAACACGTTTATAATTAATCTCCGCTTTTGATATCGCGATTATTATTATTATGTTTTCGATGAAAAGATATGAAAAGCTTTGAACGTTTCTGTCATTATGGGTTTTGTTAGTTCAGGAAGGGATCTCCTTGGACAAAATGATGTGTAGCGAATGTTACTGACACTGTCTGATCCCGATTTCGTTTTACTTACTTGACTGTTATGTGTCCCTTTTGTCTGATCGATGTATGTTTGTCAGCGTGCTGTCTTGTGGAACATTGAAGGATTAAGCATACAAAGCCATACAGTAGGCCTGATTGATTCGCGTGTGTTTCTTACCTGAGTGTGACGAGTGCAGTTTTGATGTTTAGGATGGTTTCGGTATTTGTGGAGGTTACCTTCACTTTGTACTCTTTCGTGTTGTTCTTGCCCACAATCATTTGAATAAAATAAAGAACATAAATGAAACAAAAATACCTTAGGTGATTTTCGGCAAAGCTACTGCTTGCCTTTATCAACCTTGACTGACTGGCTGTGGTGGGAGCTGTTGGTGTTGTCCACTGAGTTGTCATTTGTGGAGTGAGCACTGTTCAGAAGAGGATTGTAGATGGGGGGCAGGTCATAACCTAGATCCCTGTTGATGTGGTAAGTGACATGTCCAACAGACGGGGAAGGATTCAACGTTCCTGAGACGGACTTCCAGTATTGAATAATGTGAGAAAATAATAATGAAGAAGATAAAAAAATAAACGTTGACAAGTTTAAAACATTTGAGTTGAGCAGAAAATAATGAAATAAAATAATGGTTATGAAAACAAAGTGGAAACAATAATAATGGATGCGAAATTGGGAGCAGATATAAATGATCAAAAAGAATGAATGCATACAAATAAAGAAGAAGCTAGAAATAAAAGAGCTTCATTATGTGGAAGTCAAGAAGGAATATATTGGACTCTTAAAAAAAGAGTGAACAGCAGTTGATGGTATTGTGAACAAAATGTGTGTGCCACCAGAGTTTTTGATTTGTGGCAAAATGGTTTCCTTGTTGGAAGAATTGTATTAGACGAAAGGGTGTTTTGAAAGGGACATTAAGTCGCTGGGCCAGTTTCTCACAAGAGGCTTGCAAAGTCAATAATCTCAATTGTTGTCAATTTTGAGTTATGATTATTTTTGTGTTATCTATCATCTTATCTTTCATACTGATCAAGGATAATCTGTAATATGGTCTCTCAATGGTCTTATAAGCGCTTTAGAATGAGTAGGATGGTGCATTTTCTTCAGCTAGGCTAGACTTTAGACTGTGTTTCCTCAAAATGGCCGACACTCACCCTACTAACTTTAAATGCTCATAACTCTGGAACAGAAAAAGATGAAAGAATGGCTTTTTGTATCATTAGAAAGAGAATTGTCTGAAGTTGTCAAATGTATTATTTTCTCAGAATGTTCAGTTTGACACTTAATGTCCCTTTCGTAGTGCTGGGTCACATATATTATTGTATTGTTAAAGGAAAAAATACAACTAAATGAATAATTGGGCAAAAGAGTGGATACTAGTATTTCGGGTAGCTTACAATAGTCGTAGGCCCTATCCATGTAGTGCGTGTGGAAGTGTGAGAGTGATTGGTGAACCAGAATTAATAAGTGCGTGAATATTTTCTGTTGAAAACAAAATATTTACTTAATAAAATTTGGGCTGAATTTGTAATACGATCTTTGTTAGCGGTTGTGGTGGATATGCTTGATGTATGAGAGAGAGATAGAAAGAACACGTGTCTGTATTGTCTTTGTATTTATTCATATTTATTAGTGTAGACACTCCACACCAACCGTTGACACTGTGCTTGTTATCAGAAAGTGAGACCCAAAGTAAACATAGGCGTTGATTGGGATTATATTTTAAGATGAAAAAACCCTTGCTTATGTGAAATGCTGCACGTGCGCGCGCAGACCGACAGACGCGCGTGTGTTTTTGCGTATGCGTGTGTGTGTTAGAAAGAGAGAGAGAGAGAGAGAGAGAGAGAGAGAGAGAGAGAGAGAGAGAGAGAGAGAGAGAGAGAGAGAGAGAGAGAGAGAGAGAGAGAGAGAGAGAGACAGACAGAGACAACGATATAGACAGGCAGACTTACAGAAAGACATTATCCAGACAGTCAGAAACAGTAAAAGAGATAGAATAACAAACAAACTAGCTGACAAACAGACAATACCATTCATGCCCACTGCTGCTTGCGTGCGATTCTGAAGACAGCAAGCTGTCATCGCAAAACACGTCATCGCAACATAGAAGGTTGCACACACGTTAAACGCCCACCTAGACGTCATATCATTGTCAGCACGTTAAACGCCCACCTAGACGTCATACCATTGTCACGACTGCCCTTTACCTCAATGCTAGTCTGCCATTGCTCGAGTGTCACACAGAATATAGTTAAGCTCTTTCGTGACCTAAACTGCACAGCCCCATGCAACCGTGTACTTGGAATGCCACGCACACTTCAAAACAGCCGACACATTCTGATTTCGGAAGAGCTCAAAGCAGAAAACAATATTTTGAAGACTTTTTTTTTAAGGCAGAAGAATGGGCCAATAAGTCAGAAATATATTATATGATAGAAAGCAAGGGGGAAAGGCAGAGAATGGCAGATTAGAGGAAGTTTCAAGCACAGAACTTCAAGAAGTTGGGGGAACTATTTTTACGAAAGACCTTCCCGGTATCCCCACGGGAAATTATTTCAACTGAATTGTGTGTGGGTGTTGCCCACAAAATCTAAATGGGGAAGCATGTAGACGTGTGCAATGGGAAGTGACTTGTATGTCATTGTAATTAGGTAGTCTATTGTAAGAGGTCTACATTTCGAAGACTTTTTGTCGTAGAGATTGGTTGATGGCGATTGTGTTGGCAGCCGCTCACAGGCTTGTAATCTAATACATGCACAGTTAGCACATAAGTTATGCATGCACCAGTCCATCCATTCAACTCTGTTTTTCTCATCACCAGCCAGTGTCTGTATCTGTGTGTCTCGGAGTTCGTCTGTCTGTATTCCTTCTTCTTCTTCTTCTTGTTCTTCTTCTTGTTGTTGTTCTTGTTGTTGTTCTTCTTTTTCCTTGTTGTTGTTGTTGTTGTTGTTGTTGTTGTTGCTGCTGCTGCGTCCTTCTTCGTCTTCTTCTTCTTCTTCTTCTTCTTCTTCTTCTTCTTCTTCTCCTCTCTCTCTCTCTCTCTCTCTCTCTCTCTCTCTCTCTCTCTCTCTCTCTCTCTCTCTCTCTCTCTCTCTCTCTCTCTCTCTCTCTCTCTCTCTCGTTATTTTTCTTTTCGAATTTGTTTGCGCCATGTTGTATTATACTTGATGTAATATTGTACTCCCCTTGCCAAGATGGCCATTAAAACATTGTTCATTGTTCGTTCTCTCTCTCTCTCCCTCTCCATGTATTCACCCCTACCTTCCTCACATTATGTTCTCTTCGTTTCGCACACCCTCTAGTCTATCTCACCATTTCAGCCCTCTCTTCCTGCTGTCTTTATCCTACCCTTATCTCAAAAGATAAAATCAACATAAAGCGACAATTTCTAAAAGTAAAACAAAATACCTATCAACTAAACAAAAACATGATTTCGAGATTGGATCAGGGATACCATGCAGTTACAACATCGACGATATAATTTATTTCTGAGTGCGGGAGGTATTGTCAATCTATTTTCGTTCCGAGACAGCTCAGTTATGCAAAACGCAAGGATAGAAAACCACCATAATAATTACTGATAAGGATCAAGAAAGCAACACGTTTATAATTAATCTCCGCTTTTGATATCGCGATTATTATTATTATGTTTTCGATGAAAAGATATGAAAAGCTTTGAACGTTTCTGTCATTATGGGTTTTGTTAGTTCAGGAAGGGATCTCCTTGGACAAAATGATGTGTAGCGAATGTTACTGACACTGTCTGATCCCGATTTCGTTTTACTTACTTGACTGTTATGTGTCCCTTTTGTCTGATCGATGTATGTTTGTCAGCGTGCTGTCTTGTGGAACATTGAAGGATTAAGCATACAAAGCCATACAGTAGGCCTGATTGATTCGCGTGTGTTTCTTACCTGAGTGTGACGAGTGCAGTTTTGATGTTTAGGATGGTTTCGGTATTTGTGGAGGTTACCTTCACTTTGTACTCTTTCGTGTTGTTCTTGCCCACAATCATTTGAATAAAATAAAGAACATAAATGAAACAAAAATACCTTAGGTGATTTTCGGCAAAGCTACTGCTTGCCTTTATCAACCTTGACTGACTGGCTGTGGTGGGAGCTGTTGGTGTTGTCCACTGAGTTGTCATTTGTGGAGTGAGCACTGTTCAGGAGAGGATTGTAGATGGGGGGCAGGTCATAACCTAGATCCCTGTTGATGTGGTAAGTGACATGTCCAACAGACGGGGAAGGATTCAACGTTCCTGAGACGGACTTCCAGTATTGAATAATGTGAGAAAATAATAATGAAGAAGATAAAAAAATAAACGTTGACAAGTTTAAAACATTTGAGTTGAGCAGAAAATAATGAAATAAAATAATGGTTATGAAAACAAAGTGGAAACAATAATAATGGATGCGAAATTGGGAGCAGATATAAATGATCAAAAAGAATGAATGCATACAAATAAAGAAGAAGCTAGAAATAAAAGAGCTTCATTATGTGGAAGTCAAGAAGGAATATATTGGACTCTTAAAAAAAGAGTGAACAGCAGTTGATGGTATTGTGAACAAAATGTGTGTGCCACCAGAGTTTTTGATTTGTGGCAAAATGGTTTCCTTGTTGGAAGAATTGTATTAGACGAAAGGGTGTTTTGAAAGGGACATTAAGTCGCTGGGCCAGTTTCTCACAAGAGGCTTGCAAAGTCAATAATCTCAATTGTTGTCAATTTTGAGTTATGATTATTTTTGTGTTATCTATCATCTTATCTTTCATACTGATCAAGGATAATCTGTAATATGGTCTCTCAATGGTCTTATAAGCGCTTTAGAATGAGTAGGATGGTGCATTTTCTTCAGCTAGGCTAGACTTTAGACTGTGTTTCCTCAAAATGGCCGACACTCACCCTACTAACTTTAAATGCTCATAACTCTGGAACAGAAAAAGATACAAGAATGGTTTTTGCATCATTAGAAAGAGAATTGTCTGAAGTTGTCAAATGTATTATTTTCTCAGAATGTTCAGTTTGACACTTAATGTCCCTTTCGTAGTGCTGGGTCACATACATTATTGTATTGTTAAAGGAAAAAAATACAACTAAATGAATAATTGGGCAAAAGAGTGGATACTAGTATTTCGGGTAGCTTACAATAGTCGTAGGCCCTATCCATGTAGTGCGTGTGGAAGTGTGAGAGTGATTGGTGAACCAGAATTAATAAGTGCGTGAATATTTTCTGTTGAAAACAAAATATTTACTTAATAAAATTTGGGCTGAATTTGTAATACGATCTTTGTTAGCGGTTGTGGTGGATATGCTTGATGTATGAGAGGGAGATAGAAAGAACACGTGTCTGTATTGTCTTTGTATTTATTCATATTTATTAGTGTAGACACTCCACACCAACCGTTGACACTGTGCTTGTTATCAGAAAGTGAGACCCAAAGTAAACATAGGCGTTGATTGGGATTATATTTTAAGATGAAAAAACCCTTGCTTATGTGAAATGCTGCACGTGCGCGCGCAGACCGACAGACGCACGTGTGTTTTTGCGTATGCGTGTGTGTGTTAGAAAGAGAGAGAGAGAGAGAGAGAGAGAGAGAGAGAGAGAGAGAGAGAGAGAGAGAGAGAGAGAGAGAGAGAGAGAGAGAGAGAGAGAGAGAGAGAGAGAGAGAGAGCACAGACAGGAAGACAGAGACAACGATATAGACAGGCAGACTTACAGAAAGACATTATCCAGACAGTCAGAAACAGTAAAAGAGATAGAATAACAAACAAACTAGCTGACAAACAGACAATACCATTCATGCCCACTGCTGCTTGCGTGCGATTCTGAAGACAGCAAGCTGTCATCGCAAAACACGTCATCGCAACATAGAAGGTTGCACACACGTTAAACGCCCACCTAGACGTCATATCATTGTCAGCACGTTAAACGCCCACCTAGACGTCATACCATTGTCACGACTGCCCTTTACCTCAATGCTAGTCTGCCATTGCTCGAGTGTCACACAGAATATAGTTAAGCTCTTTCGTGACCAAAACTGCACAGCCCCATGCAACCGTGTACTTGGAATGACACGCACACTTCAAAGGAGAATGTCTCGTGATGAGCCAGTCACAGTGTCTGTGGTTATTATTAATGCTATTAATAACGTGTCATTGTGACAGACTGGATTGTGACAAGCAGAGAGTCTGTAACCTCCCCAACGAGTGCAACAATCATCCGTTTTCTGTTCGGTATCGTGTTAGCCTCAAGGGCGGACCACATGATTCGCAATGGGGAGGGGGGGGGGGGGTCCGCGGGGGGAGTCCAGGGAGCTGCATGGGTCCTGGGTTAAGGTGTAGTGGCCTTGTGGGGGCCCAGTGGGCAAAGTCGCCGGAAGGTGTGCAATGTATTGATTATTAAAGCACAAATTGAGCCATTCTTTTACTTTTTACACTTGAATAGGGTACGTGCTTGGGGCAAAAAGCTAATTATTGATGTATTAGATCAAATGTAACAATTGTTGATGGGGAGGGGGGGGGGGGGGGGGGGTGTCCGGAAACCCTGGAAGCCTCCCTCAGATCCGCCCCTGAGCCTATGATTGACGCAATTCATCATCGTTTGTCTACTGGGCCTGTATTCACGTTGAGATAGCATGAGACTTAGCATGATGCTAACTTAGAAGCTCTTCCAATGTCCTCTATGGAAGAGCTTCTAAGTTAGCATCATGCTAAGTCTCATGCTATATCAACGTGAATACAGGCCCTGGTTAATAACGGACCATCAAACGAAGTCTGGCTTAACCCATGTGCTGCCATGTTTCCCCTTGGTGAAATTATGGAAATAGCCTGAGGCTTGCACCACAATCATCATATATGACAGTGATATTGGTTTATTTCATTGACAAACTTGATTTTGAGGGGTAAATATGTCGATTCCATATATGGATGGGATCGTGGTAGCCAAAGGGTAGGTTTTTCTCTCTCATAGCACTATGTTAGGTGACAATGCATCAATTGTGCTTGAGTCAGTTTCGTTTTATTCAGATATCTGATGTATCAAAGCCTTATAAAAATCACAAAAAGGCCATATTATATATAGTTTACGAGTTCCAAAATGTGTTTTTTGTAACCGAAATATACTGGAAATTCTGCAAAACTCTCTAATACAAAACTCAAATGACACTTTCACCATTACATTTGTATGGGATAAACTGTTTTTAGTTTATGTATGAGTAAAAACGCTTACAAAGGGTCTTTCTTCAAAAGAACTAACATAACATTCGCCAAGGGCAATGGAAACTCCAATAGTGATTGCATGTATGAAAGTCAACCATAGAAGACCAAAGACACACAACTAATGAAAGACATAGTTTGTCTTCTCTTAAAACAACAGTGATTTCAGAAGACGTCTAGCTGATAATAATATGACGGGGCTGAACAGACAGATTAATAGAGCAAGAGGATCGGAAACAAAAGACAAGAGCCAGTACATCAGTACTGTGCTATTCTTGATCAGCAAACGGCCCCCAAATTCCTTAGCTTATTAGGAGAGGCCCTAGGGGCAAGCACCATGCATATGCATGAAGGTGCCCGGCTTCGCAGAACAACTTTAGGGGCCTGACCAGTAGCAAGCAGAAGAGTGGTAGGAGTCAAGCGGATAAGCCGCAGAAGACAAGCTGAGTAGTAGTAGAAAAGTTATGGGTTAGCCAAAGAATAAAGACAGGCTAGGGTTAGGGTGGAATTAGTTAGGAAGAAATTAATAATGGGTTAGGGTTAGTAATAAAGTACTAGGGGAAACATTTTGGAATAGTTAGTTGTAAAAGTGAGACAGAGTAGGTATTAATTAGAGACTATAAATTAGTTAATTGGTTATAGTGTTATGGTGCTAGGTTTTTAGGATAAGAAGTGTGAAGTGTGGAATTGATGTGGTGCAGAAAAGGAAAGACTAAGTTAAATGGCTAATGAAATGAATAATATGTAAGTAGTTAAATAATTAGTTATTAAGTTAAGGATAATACAATTTAGGCAAGTGTGTTGTGTGTTAATTGGAAGATCTTCCTCACTACAAGGTATGTTTCATATTATCCTTATGTGTTGTTCCTTGTACTACAAAATATTATCATTGTAATAACTCCGTTGTTCCGTATCCATGGAAACCCTTGTTTGCAGTGTTTATATATTCTCATTTTCTCGAGCTTGTCAGTCCGTGTCTTACCTTTATTCCTGGTCTTTCCGTCTCTTGCATGCATTGTTCTCAAACTGTTTTGTGAAGTCTAGTCTCTCATATACACGCACGCATTCTCTCTCTCTCTGTCTTTCCCTCCCTCTGTCTCTCTCTTACTCAAGTTTCTAATCTAATTAAAGCGATGCTTACAAACACAAGCCAAGCAGTGCTCTCTAGCTACATTTTCCCCAATGTCATGTGGGCTGCCACTATTATAATAATGTCTAAACAACGACTAAAGCTGACTGTTTCCCCCAAACAGTAACATAAACAGGATCATATTGGGTCCACTTCATGCACCGATTGTTATGCGTGGAACTCGATACGGTAATCACTACAGCATTGCTCTTGTTGATTTCATTGGTTCCATTTTCATTCTGACAGGCAGTGGATAATATCCAATCGTTTTCCATCTGATCCAGATCAGCATGTCGTTGTGTTGATGAGGTACACCAACACACCATTGTGGTTTCACCGCACAAGGATAAGTTCAATCTTTGTGTCACGTGTTGCCTTTCCACCTCCTTTAACCCTTTCACCGCCAGCCATATTTCAGCCAAAACATTCCATCAAATTTACCTGGGTAGAGAACAAAATCCATCTGCAGTATTGGGGATTCTTCTGTGACATATATAAAATAAGGTCTCTCCTTACCTCCCACAATGTGGTCTTTGGATAATAGACCCCAATTTAATGCCTTTTAGTGACATAGGCGTCAAATCATTGTGGTGCTAAAATGCGACTTTGGCGGTGAAATGGTTAATAGTTTGTGAGGGAACAATCTTCCGGGTGTGATGTTAGTGACTCATCCCTGTCATAAAATGGCATTTTGCACCAAGTGATCCGCAATGCTCTGTGTGGAAAACAATTTGTTAAACTTGACATCTGATAAAAAACACAAAAAAGCACCAGTTCTTACCCTTACCTTTCTTCATGAACCAGCTATTCCACCACATATGTGACCCAGCTCCACCAAAGGGACAGTAAGGGTCAACATTACCAGTCTCAGGAAATGGCACAGTTGGAAACTGCAGGCAATTTGCTTTTTAATGACATACAAATCATGCTTGTATCCTTTTTTGTTGCAGAGTTATGAGCATTAAAATATGGTAAAATGACTGTCGGCCATTTTGAGAAATCACAGTCTAAAGTCTAGCGTATCTTATGAAAATGCATCAACCTATTAACTTTAAAGCACCTTTTGGAATATTAGAGATAATAGTCACTCATAAATCGCATGCAATAAACAAACTTTTTAAAAATGGGTGGCGCGCCTCTGGCTGCGACGCGCTCTCCAGGTGGGAGCAACCCGGAAGACACGCCTCTGTGACTATAAAGTACGTAATACCGTAATACCTAATAAAAAATATTAAAGATTATCCTTAATGAATATGAAAGATACAATGTTCAAGAGCACGAAAATATCCATAACTCAAAATTGATAAAAACGAGATTTTGGACTTTGCAAGCCCGTTGTGAGAAACTAGCCCAGCGACGTAATGTCCCTTTCGTGGTGCTGGGCCGCATATCCTTCCTGAACACACAACATGCCTTCTGTGAGCGCACTGCTATAGTTCAAACTGCAACAAGTATGCAATACTGGTCAGCATGTCCCACTTCTGTAGCCACAGATCAATACTATCAAACGAACTGCTTGGCATCATGCTTACAAACATATGGCACCATAGATTCTGGGTTCTGACAAACACAAAATAAACAGGAAACCTCCCAATGACCATACGGAGAAGTGGGCGCACCTTCCTCAAATGATCATATGTTGTGTGTGTGTGTGTTGGGTGTTTTTCTCAGGAAAAATCAGAGAGGAATTGGACATTACTATAATTTGCGGTAAAAAGACATATTAAACTAAAACTAAAGCACAATTGACTGATCCCATATATGGAATCGTGGTAGCACGTGGGTTAAACAGAAAAGAAGAGAAACAAACAACAAAAACCAATCTCGCTTATACAGTTTTTTTGTAATTTTACAATTTCACTGCAGAATCGTTATACATATATGTATATTTTTCAAATAAAGTGTCACGGTATGTTTGTAGGTTAGGCCATTTAAATAAATTGTTCATGTTGGTCAGTAATCATGCAAATACAATCAATCGAAAGATTCGTATGCGCAAGTAGATCGATCGATCCGAACTTAACTCAATGTAAGATCGCACATAACAGTAATACTGTACGGCTTTCCCGTATCCCTGTCCCTATTATGCAACCCACAATCTATCCCTTCCTCCCGCCACAACACACACACCCCACACCAACCCCCCAACCCCGATCGGGCCGGATCAGTTCAGTAAGCCATGGAGGAGTAGGGGGGGTGTTCCAAATGCTCAACTCGGGGCTCTGAGGTATCATTTGATGAATATCTAAACGTACAAGAAGCAACGAAGGCCTCTCCTGGGAGACTAAGCTAAAACGCTAAAACCGTGGCATTTTCTTACTTTTTTCTCTCTCATTATTTAGCTCTTTCACCGCCAGCCATATTTCAGCCAAATATTTCCATTTAATTTACCTGGGTAGAGAACAAAATCCATCTGCAGTATTGGGGATTCTTCTGTGACATATATAAAACAAGGTCTATCCTTATTTCCCCAAACTGAGACAATAGGGTCTTTGGATAATATACCCCAATAAGAATTAAGAAATAATGAAGGGGAGTAATGTCATGGTGTGCTGGAGTGATCTCACCTAATTCAATCGGCCAAACAGGGGAAATTACTCTACCATCAGGTAAATCCCCAGCCCTCGTTTCGTGTGTTTGAGGAGACACATAGCATGCATAACGTAGTGCGTCACCTTCTAAATTTGACGTCATTTATATTTTTACGTCACAGTTTGCAAGTTCTATCACTTTGTAGCAACTGGCCACCCCTTATTTTTCTTTAAAAAAAAGAAAGTGTTTGCAAGTCGCTGACTCGCATCCTGCGGTTTCATGCTTTGACGCCATTGTTGCATTGTTGCCATGGTATTTGACCGAGTAATGGAGGTAGGCAACTTTAATTTTCACGTAGTGCTCTCCCCTAGTTTTGTTTCCGAAAATCGTCAATTTGATGCCTTTTAGTGACATAGGTGTTACATCACTGTGGTGCTAAAATGCGGCTTTGGTGGTGAAAGGGTTAAAGGCGGAGGGGGGTTCCAGAACACCTGTAGCACCCACCCCCACCCCCTCCAATCCGTTCCCCTCCCAAACGCTACAGACTCTCTTGTCTCTTCTTTCCTTACAAATGGTACAAACTGAGACATTATCCATTGGACGGGTTCTTGTATCACCAAAGCCCCTCGTGCTATCATCGCTCCTTCTTGTCCTCCCGTCGGCTCCCGTGGCCACCGCCTCACCATCCGTCATGATAATAGCGTGGCTGTCAACGAGGGATGCTGGCCTGTCAGTTGAATCCTCTATCATCATTGTCATCAGTAGCAGCAGCGGGAGTAGTTGTAGTTGTTGTCGTCATCATACTCATCATTGTCGTCGTCGTCGTCGTCGTCGTCGTCATCATCATCATCATCATCGCGAGCAGCCATTCCTCCGTGGGAATACCAAGGGATCTTTATGTTCAAATAGTCCCCCCCACCATCTGGACATTCTCTGCTAGCAAGTTCCTCTATTCTATCTCTCCCTGTGACTCTGTCTTTTCCTTTTCTTACTAGAATCCACTATTCTTCAGCCTTGTTGGCCAATTCCTTTGACTTTTACAAAATTCGGAATGTGTCGGCTGAATACAGCGGGGATACCAGTACAAACTGAAAACGTGAACCATACGTACTTCATCCATTGTGGCCACATGGCCAATGAACGTAGAAGAAGAAGGAGGAGGAGAAGAAGTTGTCTTCTTCATCGTCGTCGTCATCATCCTTATTCTTGCTATAGTCTTCCCTTTCTTCCCTGCCTTCTTCCTCCTTTTCCTAACCCCCCTGTTCCTCCTGTTCTTTCTCCTTCTCCTCATTATATCCAAACAATCATACCGACTCGTGTTGCCCTGCAAGAATACCTTAGTAAGGTGTCGGTCGAGCTTAATGTCTACAACAAACTATGCCTATAAGTTATAATAGGGACCACGTCTAAAAGGATTAGCTGAGACATGCTTCAGCAGGCATTGGATGCTGCTGATGGGTTGTTGTGTAACATCTTCTCTCGATGTATAGGTAATGCTATGATTGGGATATGGGCTGATTACTTGTATTAAGGCCCTCTTATAATCGATGTAATGCTGTGATTGCGGTGATCTGCCTATGGCGTAACCTTAATGGCAGAGCTGTGGCTCTTTGGCCCTGGTGCTGTATATACGCTGAATATTTAATATATATTATGGTCACCATATGGTAATGTTTTCAGATCATTCTGTTCCTGGCTATCTGACTTTTGTCTGACTATCTATGTATCCGACTATCTGACTATGTGAACACGATAACAATAACGGACGGACCTAGGAGGCTCCACGTTTGCATGCTGATAGGTATTTGGGATATCTAGGCCAAGTGCGAAAAATAAGGTCATCGGTCGAAGGTCAAGGTCTCTGGAGCCGACAATGCTGTCGTGCACCTGCTTTTCTTTAGCTGTCAATAGCGCGCGAGCTACAGTTGAGGTCCTCGCTGGTAGCTAATAAATATGCTAAGTAGTACATTACTTTAAAAACTTGTATAATGCACACATCACTCTCAGTATATAAGCCTAATAATTATGCTAAGTAATACATTGCTTTGAACACCTTTATAATGAACACACCACCCAGGTGTGTCAGTGAGGGGGGAGAGGGGTGGGGGGGGGGGTCGTAGTTTCCAGAACAACTCATCCCTCTGCCCCAAGCATGTACCTTATACAAGGGTGAACAGTAAGAAAATGACTCGATTTTTGCCTTAATACTAACTACAAACATTTCAAACATTGCAAACATTTATGGGGCTTCGCCCCCCTCGCCCCCCAAAGAACACTGCCTCATAACCCGGAACCTATGCAACTCCCTGGACTCCCGGCGGACCCCCCCCCCCCCCCCCCCCCCCCCTTACGAATCACTTGGTCCACATGATGGAATTCTGCTGAACGTCCTCCGGTCTGGAACAGACACATATATGGGACATTAGTAGATATAAAGATGGTGGGTTTTGTCCCATATGTGCCCTGCCGGGTCGAGAGGACGTAAAACACCAATTTTCATTCTTCATTCATAAAGATGGTGGGAACATATAAGATTTCACTACTACTTAACCGAGGCATGGTTACTGCTACACATATCTGTATTGTTAAGAACTCGGGACATTACTGGTGTTGCACTGCCTCCGGGCATTGCAGCCAGTATTGTTCCCACCATCTTTGCATTTACAAATGTCCCATATGTGTCTATCACCGAGAGGACGTAAAACATCATTTTCATCATATACAGATGGTGGGAACGATCCTGGAAGCAAAGCCCGGAGGCAGTGCAACACCAGGAAAGTCCCGAATTTGCAACAATACAGATGTGTATACAGAGTATCCAATATTTGATCCGGCACTGCCACTCTCAGTTTATACTGGTCCCAGATTCAGGCTAACGGTTAGGGCCTACTAACGATAGACTTAAGTAAAGGCCCAACCCACCTAGGCACACACATGGGGGGAGCTACTGTTGAAGCATCATCCTTTGTTTCGTTTATCCCCCTATCCCTGTTGTTATTTTCTCGTATCCAATCCCCGACATTCTGATGCCCCATGATTTTACTACTGACTAAATTACACACGTCGTCACAATCCATTTAGCATTTTGGCTGAATGATGCAGACTCCTTTCGTAAAAAAAAGAAGGTAAATGCTAAAATGCTTCATGGCGTGAGTGCGTGTAGAGGGTGTGTGTGTGTGTGTGTGTGTGTGTGTGTGTGTGTGTGTGTGTGTGTGTGTGTGTGTGTATATTTGTGTGTGTGTGTGTGCGTGTGCGTGCGTGCGTGCGTGTGTGTGTGTGTATTTGTGTGTGTGTGTGTGTGTGTGTGTGTGTGTGTGTGTGTGTGTGTGTGTGTGTGTGTATATATATATGTGTGTGTGTGTGTGTGTATATATATGTGTGTGTGTGTGTGTGTGTGTGTGTGTGTGTGTGTGTGTGTGTGTGTGTGTGTGTGTGTGTGTGTGTGTGTGTTTCATTTAACGTCTACTCCACATTTCATGATATTAGACGGGGGGTGGGGGGGTGGGGGGGGGGTATTTATGTATGTTAAAGTGGTTGCGTGCATGTGAATGTGTGCATGTAAGATGTGTGTCTGTGTGTATCTCTTTGTCTCTGTCTCTGTCTCTCTTTCTCTCTCTCTCTCTCTCTCTCTCTCTCTCTCTCTCTCTCTCTCTCTCTCTCTCTCTCTCTCTCTCTCTCTCTCTCTCTCTCTCTCTCTGTATGCGCCTGTGCGCGCGCATGCGTGTGTGCGCGCGCGCGTGTGTGCGTGTTTTCATGCGCTTTGTGCTCGTGTGTAAGCGTGTGCGGGTGTGTCCGTAGGTGCGGGTGTAGGGTGAGTGGGAAGGAGGTCCCCGTGTGTGAACCTATGTAGACTGCAGTTCCGTGCATGTGTCTCGTGGCTGTGCGTCTACAGTGTAGGCACAATAATAATATAATAATAACGAATATGTATATAGCGCGATATCCCATAGTCGGCTCATCGCGCTTTACAAAGGAAATACGCAAATTATTCAGGTACATACTAATCATACTATATAAAACAAATCTAGTAAAATACACACAGATTAAAAACATCAAACAAGACTTAAGCCTGTATAAAATAGCATGTCACATCAAACAATGAATAATAAAAACTTTGAGACACAAATCTTACTCGTAAAATGAAAGAGAGAGAGAGAGAGCGAGCGAGAGACAGAAGGAAAGGGAGAGAGAGAGAGAGGGAGGGAGAGAGAGAGAGAGAGAGAGAGAGAGAGAGAGAGAGAGAGAGAGAGAGAGAGAGAGAGAGAGAGAGAGAGAGAGAGAGAGAGAGAGAGAGAGAGAGAGAGAGAGAGAGAGAGAGAGAGAGAGAGAGAGAGAGAGAGAGAGAGAGAGAGAGAGAGACGCTCTGAAATTTAAACCCACTTAAACAATATAACTGAACTGTGCATAACACTGTCATAACATAGGGGAAGACGGGGTAAAAAGCGCATGGGCGGGTAAGAAGCCCACCCCAATTATCTCATGAAATAAAGAAAATTTCAGTCAAATTTGCCCATGAGACGAATGCTAGACATTAACGCTCGTCTCATGGGCAAAATGAGACTGAAATTTGCTTCATTTCATGAGATAATTGGGGTGGGCTTCTTACCCGCCCATGCGCTTTTTACCCCGTCTCCCCCTACTCTCTCTCACACAAACACAAACGTGCGCGAAAGCATACTCATACAGGTGTGTGTGTGTGTGTGTGTGTGTGTGTGTGTGTGTGTGTGTGTGTGTGTGTTCGTGTGTGTGTGTGCGTGTGCGTGTGCGTGTGCGCGCGTGCGTGCGTGCGTGCGTGCGTGCGCACAAGACGGCTGCAACCCTTTCTGGAAAGGCCTGCCACGCAGAGAAAGGCTAATCGAATCGATTCCTGCGCTTTCCATTATTGTCGGGATAACATTATCGCAGAGAGAGGACACTGCTCGGCAATTTTCCCCGTGCCTGAGTGGAGCAGATTGAGCCCCGATTCAGCCTGCGTTTAAGGCCGACAGGGATAGGAAACGAGTCAACCCCCCACCCCCACCCTCCACCCCACACACACGCTTCCCGCTCTCCTCTCAAGATTCTGTTTTGAAACTTTCCAGGGTTTAGTTCCTTGTATTTTGGACAATTGTCTGAATTGTGTGACTTGTGATTTGTGACTTGACTACATGAAACCTTACACGGTATATCTTAATTAAGCTCAAAGCACTATTTTATTGTTGTATGTAACCCATTCTATTAAGCCCGCTTGTATGGAACAGTCGCAAAGGGATGCAATCCGATATTATTTTTAGAATGAGTTAAAGTGTACTTGTTGGATGATAATCTCGCGTTTGAATGAATCGCGTCGCCACCATAACCGAACCTGGAATTGTGAGCCGGAGCTAAAAGACCCACCAGATCACGCGTTAAAATCACGGGTTTCACGGGGTTTGACCAGGTTTGACTCCCATACAAACGTCCCTAAATTGAAAACGAAACACCATTTTAAAGAGCAGCCTCAATTTCAAGTTGGGGGCATTTGTATATGGGTCACAGCTACCCAGAAAACAACAACCAAGGACTTAATCGTGGTGGGTCAGTGTGTCTTTAATTAACGGAATCCAAACTCTTAACATAAGGTGTGCATTTTGCAGCGCAGTTTCAAAATAAACGGCGGAAGGAAGCCGAGAATGGCATAAGCGCACGTGATGTTTGAGTTTCACTTCCTGCTGAGCGCGTGACGTCTGCCGCTGCTTTTAATAGACACGGGAAATGGAATATGTTGCGTGCTTAGGTGCTCTCTGCGAGAGGTCTTTGTTTGCGTTTCTGTGTACCTCCCGATCTCGGTAGTCTGACTTTGTGTCTGTCTATCGGTCTATCGGTCTATCTGTCTCCCCATCTCTGTCTCTCCATGTGTCTGTTCGTCAGTTGCCTGTCACTGTCTCAATCTCAACTTGTTTATATGATGTCTGTATAACACCCCCCCCCCTCCCCCCCCCCCCCCCTATCTCTCTGTTTATATATGTTACGCCCAATCTGTGAAATGGCCCATTTCATGAAAAGGGCAAAATTGTTTGCCCAATTCGTGAAATAGCCAATTCAAAAGTTACCCATTTAGAAAAGCGCTATGAAAACAAATATTTTTCGTTCACAAAGCCTCAGAGGTCAAGAAGAGGTTCAAACGTATGAGAAATCACATCTGTAGATGAGTTCAAAATTATTTAATTTTACTTAATTTGATCAATGGTTTGATAAGAACATGTGGCTCAGGCTTGCCCCAGAGTAGCATTGGGTAGGATGGGGGTGGAAGTGCAAATGTAAAAAAATGTGCTGCTGTTGAACGAACCTTAATGAATATCTGTGTGAATAACAATTGAAAATGTGATATACATTGTCCATTTCATGAATTGGGCAAAGCATGTTGCCCATTTCATGAAATAGGCAATTGCATGGATTGGGCGTAACATATATATCTGTGTCAGTCTGTCTCTATGTCCGTTTGTCTCTGTCTGCCTCTGTATGTCTGTCTCTCTGTCTCTGCCTGCTGGGCCGTTCAATAATCACATTGCTTTGGGGTTGTGCCTTCGTGTTTCCATTTGCTTTCAATATGGCTGACCGAACGAGTCAAGGGAAGCAACTCTACGTGTCTTTTGGACTTATTTCATAAAGTAAAGTAATATCACTCGGATAAGCATTCCATAATTATTATCTACACACCCCGAAATTAATAACAATAATGATTATTTTTTATAGCGCTTATTCTCATTACGGGGCTCTAAGCGCTTCACAAAGAAGTTAATAATCTGAGAACAAAATCAAAAGAAAGATTAGATTACATTCCCAAATTGTATTTACAATGTGGAACAAAGTGTATCACGCGTGTATATCACGCAGCTGAGCGCGCGCGTGTATAATGTTTGTGTGTGCAAGTGTGCGCGCGTGTGTATGCACTTTGTTTGATGACTGTCTCTTGAAACTCTCAAAAGTTCTAATTCTAAAAGAGGTAAAGGCCTTCGATACAGTACCACACGAAAGACTTCTTCTAAAAATGAATGCATATGGTATCTGCGATAATATACTTCAGTGGGTTCGATCATTTTTAAGTGGACGAAAACAAAGTGTTCGAGTTGGTTCAGAATACTCTGAAAAAAATGATGTTTTAAGTGGTATCCCCCAGGGCAGTATCCTCGGACCAGTCTTATTTACAATTTGTATCAATGATTTACCAAATTTTATACAAAGCACATGCAAAATATTTGCAGACGACACAAAGATTTATAACAATACAACAGAAAACAATACTATACAAAGTGACTTGAATAACCTCCAGAAGTGGACGGACGACTGGAACCTATATTTTAATGTGTCAAAATGCAAAGTTATGCATGTAGGCAAAAAGAATCCAGAATATGATTATGTTATGAAAATTGATCAAGAAGAGCAAAAGATAAATGCATGTACTGAGGAAAAAGACCTTGGAGTCGTATTTGACAATAATCTTACTTTTGATACACATATTCATAAAGGGATAAATAAGGCAAAT
>CM065682.1:8285124-8287624 GCA_017654935.2 Phymorhynchus buccinoides
TTTGGTTTGCATTTGGTTGGGATAAGGGTGGGTGGGTGGGGTGAAGGAGTGGTTGAGGTTTAGGGCTGGGGTGGGGGAGGAGGGAGGGGGGGGGGGGGGGGAAAAACAAAAGCCCAAAACACGATTACTGTTCTGTGCATGGACTGGGATTACCAATTGGTTCTGTTGGAAGTTTATTCCGTGGCTTTGTTTTAAGCCCCTGTTACATTGTGCGAGAGCATCGCTCTCGGAAAACGGGAGCTTAAAAGACACACTGACGCACCACGATTAAGTCCCTTGGTTTTTCTGGGTAGCTGTGACCCACATACAGATGTTCCCAACTTCAAATTGAGGCTGCTCTTTAAAATGATGTTTCGGTTTGAATTTTGGGGCATTTGTATGGGAGTCAGAGTTGTTCAAAACAAGATTTATTTCCAGCTATAAGAGGGAAAACACGTGAAACCCGTGGTTTTGACATGTCATCTGGTGGGTCGTTACGCTCGCCTGTACATTATTCTGAACTCTACTTTTTTGCTAATACTACTGGTAGTCCTGCTACTATCAAATTCGCTGCATTGGCTGTATTCGTTAACCCTTTCACCGCGAAAGTCGCATTTTAGCACTACAGTGATTTAACACCTATGTCATTAAAGGCATCAAATTGGGGTCTATTATCCAAAGACCCTATTGTCTTAGTATTGGGAAGTAAGGATAGACGTTATTTTATATATGTCATAGAAGAATCCCCAGTATTGCAGAGGGATTTTGTTCTCTACCCAGGTAAAGTTGATGGAATGTTGGGCTGAAATATGGCTGGCGGTGAAACGGTTAATATATCTCAGATGAAGCCACAGCAAAAGTTGTTACTTCCCTCATCCTATCTCGTCTTGACTACTGTAATGCTCTCCTTTCTGGCCTATCAGTCTCTTCTCTATCTTGTCTCCAGCGTATTCAAAACACAGCTGCTCGTCTTGTCATTAACCCTTTCACCGCCAATGTCGCATTTATGCACCACAATGGTTTAATATCCATGCCACTAAAAGGCATCAACTCAGGGTCTGTTATCCGAAGACCCTATTTTCTTAATTGTGAGAGGTAAAGATAGGCCTAATGGTGTACATGTCACAGAGGAATTGCCAATATTGCAGATACATGTTTTTCTCTACCCAGTTAAGTTTTGGTATTATGGGGCTGAAAAATAGCTGGCGGCGAAAGGGTTCAGAAGAAAACGTTCAACCATGTTAGCCCTCTTCTCCGTTCTTTGCACTGGCTTCCTGTCGCAGACAGAATTGAGTATAAATTAAACACTCTTTGCTATAAATCTATCCATAAAGCTGCTCCATCTTACCTCTGCGACAATATTTCTATTTATACGCCAGCTCGCACATTGCGTTCAGTTTCTGACCCTCTTTCTCTCCAGATCCATAGGTATAAGCCTTGGAACAAACTTCCTCTTTCTCTGCGTCAGGGACCGACCCTCTCTGCTTTCAAATTCAACCTCAAAACCCACCTGTTCCCCCGTCATTGAGGCTTCACTCTCTTTCTCTTCTCTCTCTTGCCTTTAGGTCTGTTTCTGCTGTATAGCATGTATGTCATACGTGTGTGATCGCTTTGTATTGAATGCGTTATGAATGCTAACGTGTGTGTGCGCTTTGATTTGATTCATATCAAAATTCAGCGCCGTATAAATACTGTATGTTGTTGGTGTTGTTGTTGTTGGTACTACTACTACTACTACTACCACTACTACTACTACTACTACTACTACTACTACTACTACTACTACTACTACTACTACTACTACTACTACTACTACTACTACTACTACTACTCTCTTTATGTGTGTTTTTGTGTGTGCGCGTGTGTGTATGTGTGCGTGTCAGTGTGCGTGTGTTCGTGCGTACGTGCGTGTGTGTGCGTGTGCGTGTGTGTGTGTGTGCGTGCGCGCGCGCGTGTGTGTGCGTGCGTGCGTGTGCGTGTGCGTGTGCGTGTGTGTGCGCGCGTGTGTGTGTGTATGCGCGTGCGTGCGTGTGTGTGCGTGTGTGCGTGTATGTTTGATTTTGTGTGACTGTCTGCATTTGCTCGAACAAAAAAGCAAACATCCTTGTAATCTTAACTACTGAAGCGTTAATAATGACAATTGGCAGACTGTCGTTAATGTGTCTAAATTGAGGCTGTTTCGTGTTATGTTTTGTCTTTTCCAGAAGATCCAATAATTACTACTTTCTGAAAATTATGCTGCACAGATGGTCCGTAGTGGTAATGCATGGCCCCATCATCAAATAATTCCAACTTTAACGAACTTGGTGTTTCTCTTAGTGTTTCACTTGCTGATAATTGTAACTATCGTACACGCGATTTCATAATGAGTTTATTTTTGTTAAATACGAACATAGGTTTTAATAACTACCTGGAATTATCATAGCATAACAGGTATGACATACTAGCACTGTCACGCACGTCCGCACGCACGCACGCAGGCACACACGCACGCACACAGGCACATATACACACGCACGCA
>CM065682.1:8305124-8307624 GCA_017654935.2 Phymorhynchus buccinoides
AACCTCACTTGTTGTTGTTGTCGTTCCCTGGCTTGAAGACTACAGGGATCATCCCAACAGCCGACGCACTTGAACACTATGGTACAAATGCACCAACTAGGTAAGAGAACATTGCGTGCGTGACCCTTTTTGATCACCTCGCCACGTGAGCAGCCACACTCCGACTTCGTATGATTTGGGAGACGAATGATGTTATGCTAGGAGCTTGCCATGGCTAAACACAATCCCCGCATAACTATGCAGAACATAACAACATTTTGACGTAGCCTTGGTGTTCTAGCTTATGCCAATTGGTCTGACACAGCCTTATGCCAATGCGATCAAACTCAGTTAATTGCGCATGTGCTCTCCGGATTGGCACACCAACTGCACCGATATGTATATTGTTTCGGCAAAATTGATTTGTAAGTCAATATCCTTTACATATTCCCACAGTTAGTGCGTGGTATTATGTTATAATTCGCTTCGAAAAAAACTATGGGAAGCGTATGTGTGTGCACTTTATTAATTTGTTTTAAAAAATGTCTCAGTGCTACATTTATATAGTAAGCATTGCAATCGATTCCATTGATAAGAAAACGGATCCATGGGCAACTGCGCAACTGAAAACCGAAAAGGAGTAATTGGTTGGTTTATCCCGAAATTGGAATGAAGTAATTTTGTTTTATTTTCGTGTTAAAGACACACTGACCCAGCAAGATTAAGTCCCTTGGTTTTTGTCTGGCCAGGTGTGACCCACATACAAATTCCCCCATTCGCAAACGAGGCTGCTCTTCAAAGTGATGTATCGTTTTGATGTATTGGAGGATTTGTATGGGAGTCACACCTGGCCAAAATAAGATTTCTTACCAGCGAGAGATCGAGAGGGAAAGCACGTGAAAACCGTGATTTTGACACGTGACGTGGAGGCACCCAGTCCTTACCCCCATCCCCTCCCCCCCTCCCCCCCCCCCCCTCCCACCTCCTTTCTTCAGGCATGGGGAAGTTGGCGTTATATAAACATCATCATCATCATCATATAGTAAAAAGCCAACTGTCCGTGTGTGTGTGTGTGTGTCTGTCTGAAACACGAAACGGGCCTTATAACTCCGCCGTTTTTCGACCGAATCGCTTCAAATTTGCTGTGAGCCCTCATGGGGCGATGGCAACGGCAACCGAGGTGGCCGTGTCATTTGCGCGGTTTCGCAAATGCGCGAAACGCGCATCCGCTGGCATTTCTGCGCCCGTATCTCCGGTGTTTCTGGACCGATTGCCTTCCCATTTGGCACATATATGACCGGGGACGGTGACTATCAATGTGCCAAACCGGAAGCGAATCCATTACTTAGGCGCATAACAGCAGCATGATGCAAAACGGGCCTTATAACTCCGCCGGTTTTCAACCGAATCGCGTCAAATTTGCTGTCAGGCTTGCTGTCACCGGGGCAAAGCCTGCCAGCAAATGTGAAGAAAATCCGGAGAGCGCGTCACTCTCAGAGCAGCGCCAACGGGAAACGGGGCTTTATAACTCTGCCGTTTCTTAACGAAATCGCTTCAAATTTGCTGTACTCAGCGTTACCAGTACTTGGCGTTACCGTTACTAGGGAGAGCGCATCACTCTCAGAGCAGCGCCAACGCGAAACGGGGCCTTATAACTCCACCGTTTCTTTACCAAATCGCTTCAAATTTGCTGCACTCAGCGTTACCAATACTTGGCATTACCGTTACTAGGCGTTACCGTTACTGGCGTTACTGGTACTCGGCGTTGCGCTAGTAACGATTATTTATAAAAGTGCACCGTCCATAAGGGTCTCTGACCGATTGGACGCTAATCTCACCTTCTCTATAAAAGTGCATCAAGCTCTTCCAAAACCCGTCCACCTAGAACAGTACAATATTCTATTTTAACAGACAAAAAAGGTCGTACCCTTACGAAGATATTGCTAAGAGAAACGCGTTCGCATTGATGATTCTACAAAAAAAAGTCACCCCGTTTCAAAGACAACAGGGATGTTAGCTGCATTAAGGCTGGCAATGTTGCGGTTTTTTGCCCTCAAAAACAGTACCTGGGTCCTCGTTAAAATCTCCAGGACGTGTGATCATGAGTGCGTCTTAAACCGCCAACACGGGTAATAGTATGTAAATTAGGCTATAAAAAAAACCCTAGGAGCGAGCACTTCGTAAACATTGGAGTTGCTTACCTCCATTACTCGGTCAAATTCCATAGCAACAATGCAACAATGGCGTCGAAGCTTGAAACCGCAGGGTGTCAGTCAGCGAATTGCAAACATTTTTAGAAGAACAATTAGGGGTGGCCAGTGGCCACAAACTGATAAAACTTGCAAAAATGTGACGTAACAATATAAATGACGTGTATTTTTTTAGAATGACGCACGGTGTTCTAAGTGCTGTATGTCTGCTCAAGCTCACGTCGAGTCGATAGGCTACGAGAGCTGATGGTAGAGTGACTGCCCCTGTTTGACCGATTGAATTAGGTAAGATCACTCCCACACACCATGAA
>CM065682.1:8315124-8317624 GCA_017654935.2 Phymorhynchus buccinoides
CACTGGGTATGATTGTGTTTGGTTCTCACAGAATGTTTACAGCAGGGAATTGTTTTGTAAAAATGTTATTAAGAGCATAAAAGATCAATATTATTAAGTCATGGGAAGCTTTGCTTGAAGGGAGTAGCAAGTGCATGTTTTATAACAGATCAATATATTAAGTCATGGGAAGCTTTGCTTGAAGGGAGTAGCAAGTGCATGTTTTATAACAGATCAATATATGAAGTCATGGGAAGCTTTGCTTGAAGGGAGTAGCAAGTGCATGTTTTATAAAAGCATAAAAATGAATTTTGTAGAGAACAATATGTAACACAACTTCCAGACATACATTTATCCATTAATAAAATGTCGTTTTCATAAACTGCTGATCGAAATTGGAAGAAGAGAGGGTGAGATTAGAGAAAATAGGATATGTAAAGAATGTAGCATGAATAATGTCGGTGATGAGTTTCATTTTGTTTTACAATGCCCAAAATGTAGTCAACTTCGGAGAATGTTTATTGCTAACAAATATCGATCTTGTTTATCAATGTTTAATCTTTGCAATTTGTTCCAAGCTAACAAGAAAACACAACTTAAATTGAGTAAATTCATAAAACAGGCTAAAATTGTTAGTCCGTCACCAAGACGGACTATTGCGATGGGCTGGTTTGTATTTTTTTTTCTTTTTTTTTTTCTGTCTGTCCCAAGGATATCTCCCGAACCGCTTGACCGAATCGCGTCAAATTTTGTGTGAAGGTGTGCCTCCTTAATAGGAAGAGATCGGTGCAAACCATTTTGCCGTCGTGACCTTGACCTTGACGTACGACCTTGAAAACCGATAGCCATATCTCGGGCACCGATCAACATAGGATGTTGAAACTTGGTATGAAGGTGGTTTGGCTTATGCCCGTTCTGATGATGGCATACCGATCAAGGTCAAGGTCAAGGTCAAAAAGATCGCTGGAGCCTGAAAATCGGAGGGTCATTTTTTTAAGTCTGTCCCAAGGATATCTTTCGAACGGGTTGACAGAATCACGTCAAATTGTGTGTGCTGGTGTGTCACCATGAGAGGAAGGCATCCGCGCAAACCATATTGCCGTCGTGACCTTGACCTTGGCGTACGACCTTGAAAACCGAAAATCTTTCAGGGGCCATAACTCCCACACCGTTAGTGTTAGAGTCTTCAAATTTGGCATGAAGGTACTTTGGCTTATGCCCGTTCTGATGGTGGCATACCGATCAAGGTCAAGGTCACGGTCCGGGCGATCCGTAGGCCTTGAAAGTGGTAGGGGTCTACACATTGGGTTTTAAGCCATATTTTCCACATTGGTACTTGACAGAAGCGCTTCAGATTGTGTGTGGTACTGTATACCCTATAGAAGAAAACATCCGAGCATAAATTATCACCATGCTGACCTTGACCTTGAAGTGTGACCTTGAAAACCGAAATTTCCTTCTTTGCGCTATATGTTTCTTCTTCAAGCTGTATCTCGTGAACTAGAAGACAATCCCTTCCAATTTTGTGTCAGGATGTGACACTCTACGGGGTGTCGCAAGTGCGTGGCATTGCTGGTGACGGACATGTCTGCCGCTCGGCGACGCCCTTGTTTAAAATTCATTTCATGTGAATAATTCTGAAAACATACATTTGTTGTTTTGATTTAAATTACTATGTGAAACGTTATTTCTAAAAGTCTAAACACATGTTTAATTTCTTTTGATCGTTTGATGATATGACCCAATGTATCATTTTTGTTTTGTGTTGTATCCTCCACACCCCGATAGGGGTCAAAGGATTAAACTAAACTTGAACTTGAACTTGAACAATATGTGTGTGTATGTGTGTACGTGTGTGCGTGTGTGCGCGCGAGAGTGTGTGTGTGTGTGTGTGTGTGTGTGTGTGTGTGTGTGTGTGTGTGTGTGTGTGTTTTCCCCCTATGTGGTTGTTTTATAATAGTACATACGAACATTGTAGCCTACTTTCCTTCAACCAATCTAAATGTTTGTGTTTTTTCATAAGCTACCCTACAAAACCAGATCTTACTCTTTCTTTTCCAAAATAACGCTGTTCTGTTTGTGAAGACACCCTTTCCTATACATATGAAAGCTTTGTTGTTTTGTCTACTGTAGAGAGAGTCCTTATGCTATGATAACTGTGCGATCTGTGGATGTAGCAGCGACGAATATTTGATTTGAGGGGTTTTATATTTACCAGAATATTGTTTATAAACAAACAAAATCAGTGGTAGCGCGTTCGCCTCGTGTCAAGTAAACCCGAGTTCGAACCTGGGTACAGGGGATTTTTCCTCTCACTTTGCACTAAGCCTTATGGTTTGAACGTGGAGTCTTTCGGACGAGACGTTAAACCGAGGTCCAGTGTGCCCATGCATTTAGCACACGTTAATTATTCCCAGCGGCAGCGAAACAGTTATTTGGTCAAAATGTACCCCCCTCCCCTTCCTTCCTCATCAGCAACACAAAAATCGCATGCCAAAACAAAAAACAATGGGTAGCGCGC
>CM065682.1:8322624-8362624 GCA_017654935.2 Phymorhynchus buccinoides
AAAACTGTAGTAACAAGCGAGGTCGTTTATGTTCGACAGAAGAGCCACTACGCTGCTCAGAAGGCTCATAACGCTAAAGGTCTCTGTACTTCTGAACATTTTTCACTCTTTCCCCATGGCAACACCGTTATATGACAGTCAGGTAAAGGTCTCTATGCACGTTAACAATATTCAAAATATATGTCTATTTCCCCGTGGAAGCGCAGTGTTGGGCCACTCATAGTATGAATTGCAACTCACTGTGTTGCCATGGGGAAATAGAGATATTTTGTGAATTGTTAACGTGTACACATACCTTTATGATTGGCTTAGCACTGTGTTGGCATGGGGAAAAATATATATTTTTTGAATAATGTTAACGTGTACACAGACCTTTAAGGTCTCAATCTGTACACGCGAACATTTCTCACTCTGTCCCCATGGCAACACAGTGATATATTAGTGGGACTGGCTCAAGCCTAAGCCTCGCGGCGTATAAACGTCCCTTCAATGACACTGTTTTGTTTGCTTAAAGCATGTCTTTTAAAATTATGATAACAGAGACGCGCCACCATTTTTTTCATTTTTTAAATATATTTGTTTGCATGCGATTTTTGTGTGACTGATGAGGAAGGAAAGGTGGAGGCGGTACATTTTGACCAAAATGACAACTGTTTCGTTGCCACTGGGTTTAATGAGTGCTAAGTGAATGGGCACACGAGACCTCGGTTTATCGTCTCATCCGAAAGACTCCACGTTCAGACCGTGAGGTCTAGTGCAAAGTGAGAGGAAAAGGTCCCCTGTACCCAGGTTCGAACTCGGGTTTACTTGACACGAGGCGAACGCGTTACCTCTGTGCCACTCTACACACTGCAGGGTGTGACTCATGCCTAACAAATGTCAGCATCGGATCGCATTGGATCGGTTCGTATGCAGTGTGCTTGGCCCTTTAAACTCTAATGTTGTCCATCCCACTGGTTTCGACATTCTCTGCAGCCCCGAAGTTTCATTAGAGGAATTAGTCCAACAGTCAGCACTGATGACTTCGTTTAGTGGTAAGTTCAAGACTGTTGAGGTCTCCGTATGCGTATGCAAAATATCACTATTTCCCCATGGCAACTCAGTGAGTTGTGAGTCATATTATGAGTGCCCTAACACTGTGTTGACGTGGGGGAATAGAGATATCTTGTGAATGCTGTTTAACGTGCACAGAGACCTTCAGACATGTGGATAGGACCACGAGAGGCGTAGTGCAAGTGACCATTAGACGAACTGTATTCCTGACTTGAATAACGCTTGGCTCTGTTTCTCTGTCTGCCTGTCTGTCTCTTTCTCTATCTCTACCATCCCCCCCCCCCCCTCTCATCTCCCTCTGTCGTTCTCGGGTTTATGTCTATCTGCCTGTCATTTGTCTATCCGTCACGCTCTGTCTCTTTGTCTTCCTGTGTCTGCAGTTATGTCTCCACCCCCCCCCCCCCACCCCCCTGTTTCTATGTTTCTGTCTCCGTCCTTCTCTCTCTGTCTATCTCTCTGTCTGCAGTTCTGTCTCCACTCCCCCTCCCCCTTTTTATCTGTCTCTGTCTCTGTCTCTGTCCGTCTCTCTCTGTCTGCAGTTCTGTCTCCACTCCCCCTCCCCCTTTTTATCTGTCTCTGTCCTCTGTCTCTGTCCGTCTCTCTCTGTCTGCAGTTCTGTCTCCACTCCCCCCTCCCCCTTTTTTTATCTGTCTCTGTATATGTCCTTCTCTCTGTGTGTCTCTCTCTCTGTCTGTAGTTCTGCCCCCCCCCCCCCTTGTTTCTCTGTCTCTGTCTCTGTCCTTCTTTCTCTGTCTGTCTCTGTCTGCAGTCCTGTCTCCCCCCCCCCCCCCCCATTGCTCTGTCTCTGTCCTTCTCTCTCTGTCTGTGTCTGTCTGCAGTCCTGTCTCCCCCCCCCTTATTTCTCTGTCTCTGTCCTCTCTCAGTCTGTCTCTCTGTCTGCAGTCCTATCTCTCCCCCCCCCCCCCCATTTCTCTGCCTCTGTCTCTGTCCTCTCTCTGTCTGTCTCTCTGTCTCTGCTGCGGTCCTCTCTCTCCCCCCCCCCATTTCTCTGCCTCTGTCTCTGTCCTTCTCTCTCTGTCTCTCTCTTCTGCGGTTCTGTCTCCCCCCCCCCCCCCCTGTTTCTCTGCCTCTGTCTCTGTCCTTCTCTCTCTGTCTGTCTGTGTCTGCGGTTCTATCTCCCCCCCCCCCCATTTCTTTGTCTCTGTCTCTGTCCTTCTCTCTCTGTCTGTCTCTGTTTGCGATTCTGTCTCCCCTCCCCCCTCCCTGTTTCTCCGTCTCTGTCCTTCTGTTTCTGTTTCTGTCTCATCTGTCTGTCTTTCTGTCTATCTCTCTGCGCGCTTGTCGGTCTCCCCGCATCCCCACCCCACACCATGTGATTCGTTCTGTCTATCTGTGGCTCGGGGTTTCAGCCTCTCTTTAATATACTATTTTCCTCCCTCCCTCCCTCCATCTCACTCCCTCTCTCTGACACTCTATCTCTTTCTCTCTTCCACTTTCTCTCTCCCCCCCCCCCCCCCCCCCCCCCTCTATCTCTATGATATAATTTATCTCGCTTCTTGACACGCAGCCTGTCTAAGCCTGTGCTTGCTCATATTATGTGCCTTCCTGTCTTTGTATTTGAATACGCAGTATAATGAAGAACAAGTATAGTTTTTTTAGTGTTTTTTTTATAAACAGGATGTTTCTTTCTAAATAAAACATCACAAATGGAACAACAAGCCATTACAAAAACAGTCGGCCTAGTCCGAACAATAATCATGATATTCGTTTTCATTTTCTCTTTTATTAACAATCTTTCGGTTTGTTTCTTTTGTATTTAACAAAAAAAGTTACAGACATATACTTTTTGTATTGCTCTTGTTGTTCTAGACACCACACACGAGACCACAAGGCATTGCAAAAACGGCAGGCCTAGTCCTAACAATAAACAAGCGCGAAATCGCAATAGTTTGTGGCACGCGGTCTATTTTTACCACTCCAATCATGAGTCACCTCCCCTGGCTTTTCAATAATTTTAATCTGTAAACCAGAATGTTATCTCTGCACCATTTCGTAACTTTTTATATCTTTTGGAAAACATTTAAAACTATGTATCCTACTTATACTCATCGAAAGAAGCACCGCATACTCGTCGTGTCTGTTGCAGTGTCTGTATTACGTATGTTTATTATTTTGTACGCTTTTAAAATACATCATTTTAAAGAGCGGCCTCAATTTGAAGTGTAGCCTCGATTTGAAGTGCGACAATTTTGTCAAAATGTGCGACAATTTTGGACCGACCGACCGACAGACAGACAGACAGACCGACCGACCGACCGTCGGACAAAGTGAGTTATAGGTTTGTGGCTTGAGCCACAAACAAAAACAACAACATGAGTTTGTTTTCCTCTCTTATATTCCATTGTTCTGTTTGTTTTACAGATATATATATATGTTTTTGTGTTGCTCTTTTTGTTTTAAGCGTTTAATGCATCTTAGCTTTGAACAAATGCTTTCGTCTACTCATGTCGCAAACACCCCTTCTTTTTAACCCTTTCACCGCCAAAGTCGCATTTTAGCACCACAGTGATTTAACACCTATGTCACTAAAAGGCATCAAATTGGGGTATATTATCCAAAGACCCTATTGTCTTAGTTTGGGGAAGCAAGGATATACCTTATTTTATATATGTCATAGAAGAATCCACAATACTGCGGATGGATTTTGTTCTCTACCCAGGTCAATTTAATGGAAATGTTTGGCTAAAATATGGCTGGCGGTGAAAGGGTTAAAGCTGACAATGTCATACAGGTTCATACAGAGTAGGTAATTGGCTTAGGTAAGTATAGTCAGTACACATACACTTCCTTGTAAGGAGAATCCATCATGACTCGTATTGAAAATAATTGTCTGATGATCTCGACGATAAGATGAAACTGATAGTCTATTGGCTCTTTTTTTCTGCCCTATTTTGATACATGAGTGTAACTGTGTCGACGATGAATTATCCTTTATTGTTGAATAAGCATGAATGTTTATCGCTTATAAAAGACATTTGGTAAAGTGTGTGTGTGTGTGTGTGGGGGGGGTCATGATTACATCACTAACTTATTAAGCTTACTTATTATATTCGTACACATTCTCACTTACAGACACATCTACTCACATTATGTACAATCGTCTTTTTATCTTTTTTGTAGTTGTTTTTTCTCTTTTTAGTTTGTTTGATTGGTTTTTCATTCTTTCTATCATCAATGTGATTGATCCTTTTACACTGGTGTCTTAAGAGTTATGTTTTTGTTGTACTTCTTAACGTTGCTTTTGCTTGGAAAATATCCTCTTTGTTTTCTTCTTTTTTCAGCTTCTTGCATTAGTTTTCACTTAATTCATTTGCTTACATTAGCAAATGTCGGTGTTTTCTATTTCATGTATATGTGTTGACAGTCGTCAAACAACATTTCCAACTGTAAAGAGGGCACAATATAAAGCTTCTGGCTTGTTGTTGCTGATGAGTTTGATATCTATATATATATGTATGTTCACGTGCTGTGTATCTAATAAAGTCGCTTAAACCAAATGAAAGATAATATAAAGAGAAAAAAACATAGAACAAAACAACAACTCAACCACACCAAAAACACACCGCAATATAATGTTGTCTGAATCACTTTTAGTGGAAGGACATTAAACTGAAGACCAACACAAACACAC
Source organism: Phymorhynchus buccinoides (assembly GCA_017654935.2). Taxonomy (NCBI): domain Eukaryota; kingdom Metazoa; phylum Mollusca; class Gastropoda; order Neogastropoda; family Raphitomidae; genus Phymorhynchus; species Phymorhynchus buccinoides. The sequence continues at coordinate 8,327,330 of CM065682.1, forward strand.
ACACACACACACACACACACACACACACACACACACACACACACACACACACACACACACACACACACACACACACACACACACACACACACACACACACACACACACACTTGTCCCATGGATCAAGTGTTCTGGGACGGTATTCATGTCGAGATAGCATGAGACTTAGCATGATGCTAACTTAGAAGCTCTTCCAAAAGTCCTATTAAAACCTATAGGACATTGGAAGAGCTTCTAAGTTAGCATCATGCTAAGTCTCATGCTATCTCAACGTGAATACCGACCCTGGCCTTTAACTTATCACGTGCTGAAGGGAGGCCAGGACATGGCCAGATCATGACTTCCCACCAATGGGATCAGCGGGAGGAGATCAGTGCAAACTACAAACCAGACACATACGTACCTCAATCAATCAATCAATCAATCAATCAATCTGTTTATTGGCTTCATAACAAGAATAATTCATCTTGTGCGTGGGGATAAAAACATAAAGAAATGCGCTATATAAATACTATGTATTATTATTACTATTATGATTATTATTATGATTATTATTATGACTATTATTATGATTATTATTATTATTATTATTATTATTATCATATATAAACAACACTCGCATTAACAGTATATAAAATGAACAGATACTCTTAGACAGGCCACACCCTCTTCAAAACCTACATCTGCACACACGCATACACGCACGCACGCACACGCACGCACACGCACACGCACACGCACACACGCACACACACACACACACACACACACACACACACACACACACACACACGTACACACACACACACACACACACACACACACACACACACACACACACACACATATGCCCACAACAGAATGTTGAAGTTAATAACATAAATTAAATACTAATAACTGATAACCAAGATATGATTCGTTTCCGAATGAATAAAGATTTGTTTAAACAAACTAATAACCAAGATATGATAACTAAAAAAAACACACAGAAGTTCATTAAACAAAAAAACATTAATGAGAAGAAGAAAAGAAAAAATCCAAACATCCAGTCATCCAGTCTTATCCATTATGGCCATATGATGGGAACGTAGAAGGAACGAAGAAGAAGAAGAAGAAGAAGAAGAAGAAGAAGAAGAAGAAGAAGAAGAAGAAGAAGAAGAAGAAGAAGAAGAAGAAGAAGAAGAAGAAGAAGAAGAAGAAGAAGAAGAAGAAGAAAGAAGAAGAAGAAGAAGAAGAAGAAGAAGAAGAAGATGAAGAAGAAGATGAAAAAAAGACGAAGAAGAAGAAACGAAAAGAAGAAGAAGAAGAAGAAGAAGAAGAAGAATGAAGAAGAAGAAGAAGAAGAAGAAGAAGAAGAAGAAGAAGAAGAAGATGAAGAAGAAGCACCCACCACACTTTCTGAAGTCGACTGCATGGCGTGGTATCGTCTTACACGAGGGTATATTCCTGGCACGCCATTTATTTTTTTGCGAATTCAGAATGTCTCGGATTTTTATATATATATAAAACAACAACTTCGATCACAATCCATCTGCTGAGTGTACGGCGGTTTTCCAACTAATGAAAGTTGTTAAATGAGATCCTGTATGCCTACGTGGGCAGATGCCATCACTTCAACCAACATGGCAACTTGCCATTGGCAGGAAATATTACCTACAAACAAAGCATGTACGACATATAAAAAAAAACACTAATTCGTTAGGACATAACATACAACGAGCTTAGCATATTGTACAAATTATTATTATGCATTCTTCTGTAAGGACAATAAAACATAATGCGCCCATCACGAACCTCATTTCTTACAGAGAACGTATTGAGTTTCGTTTGCCAGAAAATACTACTATTCTACTCGGGTGAAAGCCATAAGATACTAAAATAGCTTCCTTTGCTCCTGGATTTCACCCGATAATATGATAATACCTTTTGGCAAATACCCATTGCAATGCAATCTGTACATACACATATAACACAGAGTTATTAGGTAAGAAAGAAAACCGGTTAACGACTCCACAAAACAGAGAGAAGCGAGCGTAGGGTGTAACAGAAAACTTGCGACCATGCATATAATGAGCCCTCGATCAATGACGAAGAGGTTCTGGAATTGTGAAACATGTTTTGACAGTAAAAGGTAGGAAAGCAAGCCGACCCTCTGTCTCTGCCTCTCTGTCTCTGTCTCTGTCTCTGTCTCTCTCTCTCTCTCTCTCTCTCTCTCTCTCTCTCTCTCTCTCTCTCTCTCTCTCTCTCTCTCTCTCTCTCTCTCTCTCTCTCTCTCTCTCTCTCTCTCTCTCTCTCTCTCTCTCTCTCTCTCTCTCTCTCTCTCTCTAATTCACTTTCTATTTATATGTCCTAAATAGAATGATTTAAGAAGAGAACTAATTCCAGCAAAATATTATAAACATCCTTCATCTTTCAGACTCACATTGATTTTATGTAATCAAAACCCTAGCATTATTATTAAGACGTCATTATTTATTCATAGAGCTCTCGCCTTGCGAAAAGAATATATACATGCATGATGAATGTTTGTATCTATGTTTTGTTTGCATATAATACGTGTTTTTTGGTGTGTCTTTATTCTTTTTTTCGTTGTTGCTCATATATATATATATATATATATATATATATATATATATATATATATATATATATATATATATATATATATATATATATATATATATATATATGCAATACTTTTTTGTGTGTGAACTCCATTGTTATGGGCCAGAGGCCTAACACTTAAAATATTTTTGACTTTGACTTTGACTTTGACTTTGACTCTCTCTCTCTCTCTCAGGAGAAGGAACAGCGTTAAAGAAGTTGTGTTGCCAATAATCTATTACTGATGGTTTCTAAGGAATTGTTGTATTAAGGAATGGCATGGCGTGTCTTGTTACTAAGTTTACCAATTTATAAGCATGGTGTATGCTGTCATAATAAGATTTAAGAAGAGAACTAATATTATAAACATCCTTCATCTTTCAGGCTCACATTGATTTTATGTAATCAAAACCCTGGCATTATTATTAAGACGTCATTATTTATTCACAGAGCTCTTGCCTTGCGAAAAGAATATATACATGCATGATGCCCTTGAAAAATGTATGTACGTTCGTCATGTTCTTATTGTATAAGGTAATGTATATTCTATGTTGTATTTGTATTAAATATGTAAAGCGCTTAGAGCCCTAAATCAGAGAATAGGCGCTATATAAATATTCATTATTATTATTATTATTATTATGTTTTGTTGGCATATAATACGTGTTTTTGGTGTGTCTTTATTCTTTTTTTCGTTGTTGCTCATATATGCAATACTTTTTTGTGTGAACTCCATTGTTATGGGCCAGAGGCCTAGCAATTAAAATATTTTTGACTTTGACTCTCTCTCTCTCTCCATTTCTGTCTTACGAAATGGTTCAATGAATCAAGTTCCTGCCTGTCTGTCTGTCTGCCTATCTATCTAGCTCTCACTATGTCTGTCTGCCCTCTCCCTCTCTGTTTTCCTGTCAATCCCTGATTATCTGTCTGGCAGTATGTTTGTTACCTCTCTCTCTCTCACTCACTCTCTCTAATTCAATAAACAAAATATCTCTCTCTCTCTCTCTCTCTCTCTCTCTCTCTCTCTCTCTCTCTCTCTCTCTCTCTCTCTCTCTCTCTCTCTCTCTCTCTCTCTCTCTCTCAAATTGGTCTTGCTGTGACATATGTAAATAATGTAGTAAATTGATGTTTATGGTTCTGTTGATTTTCGTGCATGCTACCCCCACAGAAAGGGGCTGGTGGCCCATATTCAGTAACATTTCCGACTTCCGACCTATCTCCCTCTCTCACTCGCCATCCCTTCCCCCTCTCTCTCTCTCTCCCCCTCTCTGTCTCTCTCTCTCCTCTCTCTCTCTGTCTCTCTCTGTCTCTCTCTCTCTCTCTCTCTCTCTCTCTCTCTCTCTCTCTCTCTCTCTCTCTCTCTCTCTCTCTCTCTCTCTCTCTCTCTCTCTCTCTCTCTCTCTCTCTCTCGTATCTGAAGTCTCTCTCTCTCTCTCTCTCTCTCTCTCTCTCTCTCTCTCTCTCTCTCTCTCTCTCTCTCTCTCTCTCTCTCTCTCTCTCTCTCTCTTTCCCATTATCTCTCTATCATGTTTGTCCTTAAGAAACACACATGATTCTGAAAGGCTTGCAGAAAACCACACGGTGGCAAAACATTACGGGGAAATGAGAAGAAGCAACTTTGCGTGACTTTTGAATTGAAACAGTCACGACGAGGCACAGTCCCTGGTTCGCTTGTTTCCAATTGTGTTATAAAGTTTCCAATAAGTGAAGTTCCAGGTTTGGTTGATTCAAATTACGACAAACTTGGGATAGATTTAACATCGTTTGCTTGGGTCAACGTTTCGTAGATAGCATGCTTGTTGTCGTAAACACACTCACTTCAGATCGTACAATGTTTCTTTCCAATTTGGTTTTAGAAATCCGTGCAACTGTGTTTTTGATTTGATTGACCACACTTGGTTAAACTCTTCCGCGTAACATTGGTTCGTAGCAAATAAAAGATGACAGAGAGAACTGAAAATGAAAATGAAACATGCTGGGCAGTTTGAGTAGGCATGTGTGTAAACATGTGTTTTGTTTTCCATTCTCTTGATCAGGTTAAGGCCTCGTACACAGTTCATGCGGAAATCAGATGCGCAATCTATAAATAAGTAAAAGAAAGAAGGGTAAAATTTGATGTTCGTCCGTCCCGAGGAATGAAGACTATCCTTCAACAGTTCCAATGTCAAAGGGTTCAGGATGTGGGGTGGGTACGAAGATGACTCATGAGTCCGATGCGGGCCTTGAAGGTTTTGTGACAGTGGGGACAGGAAAGAGAGTTGAGGGGATCTGTTGGAGTTGGGAAATTGCTGCTGCTCGTGCGATTTGTTCGCGCTTCTTGGCGTGCCTGGGCTGTCTCGATTCTGTGAGCCTCGAACTTGGCAGCTCCCTTGGTGACCGCACCACGCCATTCTGGTCGGTTTGGGGCCACATTGTCCCAGGAGAATATGTTGATGTCAAAGTCCTTCAGGGACACTTTAAGTGTGTCCTTGAACCGTTTATTTTGCCCTCCATGGTTACGTGCACCAAACTGGAGTTCTCCATAGATTATGCATTTTGAGAGGCGCTCATCAGATATTCTAACAACATACCCAGCCCAGCGGAACTGAGACCCGCGGAGCAGCGCAAACATGCTGGGCATGCCTGTCCGCTGGAGGATCTCAGTGTCAGGGATCTTGTCCTGCCATTTCACTTTGAGTAGCTTGTGCAGGCAGTTCATATGGAAACGGTTCAGTTTCTTTGCATGCCTTTGGTATACATTCCACGTTTCACATGCGGACAGAAGAGTGGTGAGGACGATGGCTCTGTAGACCTTCAGGTTGGTGGACACGTGCACTCCAGTTCGATCCCACACTGATGAGCGCAGTCTGCCCAAGGCAGAGCTTGTCTCTGCAATTCTGGCGTCTGTCTCATCGTCGATATGTACAGTGCGAGAAAGAGTGCCACTTACTAATCTTACTCATATTGAATTGCTGACATTGAAAGATGATTATCAAGAAGGTTTTTAAATCGAGTTAAATTATGTGCAAGTTTAATGTGTGCAGGACGATTGTTCCAAAACGTTGTTTCTCTGTTAGGGAAGAATTTGTTTCCTATTATTAGTTCTACTGTACTGTGTTGATATTGTTAATCCATTGTTACGGGTTTTTTAATCTTAGGTTAAATAGAACAAAGTTTTGTTAGTAGTATTAGAAGTGGTAAAAATATTGTATGTATTAATCAGGTCCCCGCGATTTTTTCTATATTTTAACGATGGTAACCTTAACCGTTTACGCCTTTCTCCATAGCCTAGATTACCAAGGTGTTTGACAAGTTTACTGGCCCTTCTCTTTTCTCTCTTGGGAACCAATCCGAAATTCATGAAAACTTCAAACGTATTCTCCGAATCAAGACACGCAATGTTGCTGTCAACCAAAGAATTCAACTTCAATGAACAACCCTTTTCCACTCACACGAACCTGTCGAGCAGACGACAAATATTAATGATCAAAGCCGTCAGATTCTGAAAGGAAAAATATGAACGATTAAAAGAATGTAAAACTGTGAATCCACTAACCTGCCACAGCAGCAACAAAGAAGTGAGTTTGAGTTCATAGGCTTCGAGAATAGGACTGGAACAGATTGCAGATCCTTCGTCGGCAATGGCTTTTCCCAGACGGAATTCATCCCGACTAAAATCGAGAGAAGAAAATTCTTGAAAAAACTACTCACTACACTTTTCCCAACTACACTTTTCCCAACTTCACATTGCGAAAGCGATAGAAGCAAAAAGAAGGTTAGACACTCCAGTTTAAAAACACTCTCAATCACCAAATCCAACTCGTCACAGAACAAAACGCGTGTTAACTATTTGAACGGAAAACCCGAATTTAAGAAATAAACACACAAAAATCGATTTTACACTTCCTCTCACTAACACAAGCTAACCTGAATTTGAATGGGTTTACTTTCTTTCCTTTGGAGCTCCATATCTAATAGAACCCACTCACATTTCTCCAATTCTGGTATTTTCAAATTGTTACGGATTTTATAACTGAGCGCATTTACGGTTTCATGTCGGTGATTTAGGTAAAGCATATGATCCGTTGGAAGCCATATAGTTCAGAAACAAAATGGAGGGGGGGGATAAAATAGACACCATGAAATTGCATGTCCTGTACCTTTGAGTTGGCAAAGACGTAAACTGTGTACGTTTCATAAGATTTATATTGCTCGTAGAAAGAAAGAGACTTGAAGAGGAGACTTGATGCATAAAAGCAACTTGGCACTGCTTATTCACTGTTCCACCTGGAAACATGTGACCCAGCACCACGAAAGGGACATTAAGTCGCTGGGATAGTTTCTCTTAGCAGACTTGGAAAGTCAAAAAAATCATGTTTTTGTCAATTTTGCGTTACGGGTGTTTTTGTGCTTTCTAACATCTTATCTTTCAAATCCATGAAGGATATTCTTTAATTTGGTCTCCAAGCATTCATCAAAGTTCTTTTGACTTAGTAGGTTGATGCATTTTCTTAGGATGGGATAGACTTTAGACTGTGATTTCTCAAAATGGCCGACAGTCACCTTACCAACTTTATATGCCCATAACTATGCAACAACAAAAGGTTACAAGAATGTTTCTTATATCACTAGAATGCGAATTGCCTGAAGTTTCCAACTGTGCCATTTTATCAGAACGGTCATGCTGACACTTAATGTCCCTTTCGTGGTGCTGGGTCAAATATAATGTCTGTAGAGATCTGTCTTCATGTTGAAGTGGCGACTTGGTATCATAGGCAGCCTTATTTGAATCCGGGTAATGGAGACTAATGTCTCTTCTTTTTAATTTGCAATAAGTTTACTTATTATTACACGCTTGGTTTGCGTTGATGATCTGGCCACCCGCTTGGTGCAAATACGAACAGTCTGAGTGTTACTGTTCCATCATATTAGGCCGTGATGTTATTCTCGGAGTCTCCACCCCACCCCCTCCACTCATGCTTGTAAGCCCACACCATTGCCCCACTCTGGATTGTCTGGTAGCAGCAGTTCTTATTGTATTACTATTAGCAATGCACGGAGCGCAGTAAGTGTCTGGCCGTCCGTGTTAAGTGTTAATGGTATTAACAGACAGATGCATTCTTTATTGTTAACAGATTTTCAGTCTCCAAGTCTCATATTGAAATCAAATTCCTTTCAACCTGAAATAGCAAGATACATTTATGAATGCTTTGCTGTCCGCAGTAAATAATTAGCAAGAATATACAAATGTTGTATTATTACAGTATCTGCTGCATTTACTTTGTCACCAACTTTACCTTGTGCTTTTTGTTTATTTTCTTTCTTCCGTGGTATGTACTTACTACTTCTGTGTCAATAATTCCTTTGATGGTTTTACGACAAATAAAAGAGTTTGAGTTTGAGTTTGAGTTTTGGCCGTCACGGGGCAACCCATGCAGAGGAGACACTGCACTGCTGAGTAAGTGTTGTGGGGATGTGGTCTATCACTTTGTTCTGTTTGTATCAAGCTGTTAGCTGCTCTGTTACCTGCTCTGTTTAGCTGCTCGTATCTTATACCGTACAGACATTTAGGTAGCTAGATGCCTTCTCACCTCCCCTACTCACTCTCTCTCTCTCTCTCTCTCTCTCTCTCTCTCTTCTCTCTCTCTCTCTCTCTCTCTCTCTCTCGCTCGTCGTTAAGTGCGGGTGTGTGCGTGTATGGTTACACGCATGTATGCCCGCACGAGTATGAACAATTATGCATTTGCGTATACACGTTTTATAGATCCATATTTCAACCTATCTTTATCATAATGTCACCTGCTTTGCTACCTTTATGTTCAAATCTGTATTTGTAATATTATGCCTTGCCATGTTTGTATTCTATGTTTGTATATGTACCAAGGACAGATTGGAAGACTAGGCGTTGCCTAAAATCTGTTATCCTTGAACCCGTAAAATTAAAGTTTTCAACTCTGTAAATCTCTCTCTCTCTCTCTCTCTCTCTCTCTCTCTCTCTCTCTCTCTCTCTCTCTCTCTCTCTCTCTCTCTCTCTCTCTCTCTCTCTCTCTCTCTCTCTCTCTCTGTCTCTCTTCTCTCTCTCTCTCTCTCTCTCTCTCTCTCTCTCTCTCTCTCTCTCTCTCTCTCTCTCTCTCTCTCTCTCTCTCTCTCTCCCTATATCTCATTTGTTATAATACATGCTTATGTGTTGTCTTCTTTTATGTACATTATATTTACTATGCATTATTTTTCCTGCATATATTGCTTCATTTCTTCCATTTTATTCTGTTCTTTTATTTTGACTTCCCTCTCTCTGTATCTGTCTGTCTGTCTGTCTGTCTGTCCTTGTCTCAGTCTCGTTAATTGATGTAATTTATTTTATTTAAAATATGCCTTGCACGGTGCGTCCGTTTGCGACCTTGATTGAAGGTTGAGTTTTTTTCTTGTATTTTGCGATGTCTTTTTTGTCTATTTGTATTTTTTAAATTTATTTTCTTTTGGTTCTGAGGGCCGGATGAAAAAAAGCCGGTTATTGTGCTTATTCCGCTTTTCCTCAATAAAAAAAAAAAACATTCGTTCGTTCGTTCGTTCTCTCGTTCGTTCGTTCGTTCGTTCGTTCGTTTCGTTCGTTCGTTCGTTCGTTCGTTCGTTCGTTCGTTCGTTCCTCTTCTCTCTCTCTCTATATCTCTCTCTCTCCCCCCCTCTCTCTCTCTAATTTAGCATCAGGCTCCCTCTCTCTCCCTCATACAGTGCTGGTCTCCAGGTAAATACGAAACCACACACAATTCTTATAACGATGGAAGCAGCAAGAGATGTTCACTCCAATGTAACAGTCTGCCACCCTTACACTTGGTGAGCGTGATGTGGATTTTGCCCCCACCCCCCACCCCCTCCCTTTTATAAAAAAAAAAGTATCCTGTAGTAAGGACTCATCCGAAAATTATCCTTAGTCTCTGAACTTATTTCGATCCAAGGATCCTTCAGATCACAAGTCTGGCACAGTATTAGCCGAACTACCCCTCTGTCCTCCCCGCTCTTATAGTTCCCATGCTAATTTATGCTCTTAGCATCGGGCTGAAAAATACTTTTCTGCCAGAATCCCAGAGACAGAGTGTTCGAAGATCAAAGAGCCGCTATTCCCCCTTTACGGGTCTCCCTTGGCAACATAAGGCCTGGCTTTTGTTCTACCCAATATGTTGATGACCCTATTGTGAAGATGGTTAAAAGATTGGCTGTACGTATTGGTATGTGATTAAAGCCCCACAACCCGGCTGGTTCTATTCCTGGACTTTGCTGATGAAGGTCTATGGTTAGGGTAAAACATGATGGGTGGTTTGTTTCCTTTGCTTTAAGAATTTCTGGTTAGCCAGCATGTGTTCTCCAGAAGTCCTGTTTCTGGGGGGTTTCGACAGTGCTGATTTTATGGCTGAACTCAAAACGCATGTGCGTGTGTGTATGCTAACGCACTCGCGCGTCCACACACATACACACACACAAGCTCAGACTCAGACATATGCACGCACATGCGCACAAGCGCGAAAGCACACACACACACGCACGCACGCACGCGTGCGCGTACACAAAGATGCTCACGTATACGCGCACATGCGTACACACACACACACACACACACACACACACACACACACACACACACACACACACACACACACACACACACACACACCAGACCTGACAAACAAAAATAAAAAGGCTATAGCAAAACAGAACATCTTTGTTCCAACATTCTTGATCATTCAGAAGTATTGCAGAGTTTACAACATATTTATTCAAGGAACCTGTCCGATCACAAGCATACTGTTTTTGATTAGCCGCAATCACATTTAATTTGAGCTACTTCTATTTCCAGAAGACAGGCTGTGTGACACAAACAGCAATATGTAATGCTTCCATCTCTTTAAAATGTTGATTTGAATTCAGTATATTAACACAATTACTAACTGTTCTGTTGAAATGCTGCGTTTAGGAGTGTTGGTAATTACAGCACTGCAGCTTACGTCTGGAACTGTTCTTTTTTGTGGCCTGATTATGCGTAGTCATAAAACAGTAATTTTCAACCAAAACTAAGAAAAACATTTTTTTTTTTTTTATAATTCTTCTTCTTCTTCTTCTTCTTCTTCTTCTTCTTCTTCTTCTTCTTCTTCTTCTTCTTCTTCTTCTTCGTTCCCATGTCATATGGTATTAATGGTTAAAGTACGTATGTGTCCGTTTTTTCAGTGTCCAATGGTCTCCCCGGCTGCGTACAGCCGACACATGGTTTCCCGGCTGCGTACAGCCGACACATTCCGATTTCGGAGGAGCTCAAAGGAGAAAGATCATTCGGACGACATTTTTGGCAGGAGAATGGACCAATAAGTCAGAAAGATAGTAGATGACAGAAAGCAAAGGAAAAAGGCAGAGTCAAAGATAGTGGCAGATTAGAGGAAGTTACAAGCACAGAACTTCCATAAGGTGGGGGACTATTTTTACGAAAGACCCCCTCCCACCCCCGGTATCCCCACGGGGAGAGACTCGTGGTGGGGGCGGGTTCGTCCAGCTCCCCGTATGGAGGCACGAGGCATCCACCACTGCCCCCCAAAAATAAAAGAAAGAACAAAAAGTCATTAAAACACCAGAAAAAGAACGACGAAGTCTGTGAAACGTGTATTTAAGGTTATTGCATGCTGTGTGTCTATACCAGTGTAATGGGCAAACAAAGCCGAGGTTTTGTGTTCTTTCAATTATTAGCATCTTACCTACTGTGAGCAACATTAGCAAAAGCTATTGAGAGAAAAGAGAGAGAGAGAGAGAGAGAGAGAGAGAGAGAGAGAGAGAGAGAGAGAGAGAGAGAGAGAAGAGAGAGAGAGAGAGAGAGAGAGAGAGAGAGAGAGAGAGAGAGAGAGAGAGAGAGAGAGAGAGAGAGAGAGTAAAACACTTGGTACAGTGGACTGTGTCAATTCCCTTGTCTGTTTTGTGTCTGTCCGGCGTCGTTTCGTCTGTCCAGTTTTGTTTTGTCTTTATCTCTGTCTGTTTCTTTCTTTCAACTTTTGTTTGTCTCTGTGTCTCTTGTTTTTAATATATCTCTGTCTTTTTGTCTGCCTAGCCTATGAAGAAATTCGGAGGAAATGTATGGTGTTCAAAGTCGTGCAAGGACGAGACCTGTCACTGTTATTATTAACTCAAAAAGAAGAATGGATCATATCCTTTGCAAAATTTATTGCAGAGGCAAGCAGTTTGCGGAAAAGATTAGTTGATAATTAAATATTCACAATGTGTAATCATAACCACTTTTATATATTGTAAGCACGTCAAGTATTTTCTTTTCTTTTTTGTGTGTGGACTTACAGTGTATAAATAATTACAGTATGCTTAGTTAATTATAAATGTGGACGGATGGTTTTGTATACATGTGGGAGAAGAGGGAGGGGGGGGGGGTGAAGGGAAAGAGCAGGTGAAAATAGAGGAGGAAGCGTTACGAGAAAGATTGCCCACTGAATAATTGTATTTTAATTTTACTTTATTTCTAAATAATTGTCTTTTTGGGGGCATTATTATTTATTTATTTCATTAAGAATAGAGTGATTTTCTTTATTTGCCTACAAAAATGATTTATATTATTTGACAGTATCCCCTTGCCATAAAGGCTTATGTATGCTAATGGCAATACAAACCTATTTGATTTGATTTGATTTGATTTGATTTGAATCTCTCTCTCTCTCTCTCTCTCTCTCTCTCTCTCTCTCTCTCTCTCTCTCTCTCTCTCTCTCTCTCTCTCTCTCTCTCTCTCTCTCTCTCTCTCTCTCTCTCTCTCTCTCTCTCTCTCTCTCTCTCTCTCTCTCTCTCTCTCTCTCTCTCTCTCTCTCTCTCTCTCTCTCTTATTTTCACTATCTGTGTCTGCCTCTGTCTCCTTTTGTTTCCCTCTCTCTGTGCCTCTGTCTCTATCCCTGTCTCTCTTTCTGTCTTTATTTGTCTCTGTCTCTCTCTCTGTCTGTCTGTCCCTATCTGTCTCTCTCTCTCGTTCCCCAGGGCTGGGTGGAAAAAAGCATTGTATTGCTTATCTCATGTTTCCCGGGTTAAATAAAATGTCCTTTTCGTTTCCGTTTCCTCTCTCTCTCTCTCTCTCTCTCTCTCTCTCTCTCTCTCTCTCTCTCTCTCTCTCTCTCTCTCTCTCTCTCTCTCTCTCTCTCTCTCTCTCTCTCTCTCTCTCTCTCTCTCTCTCTCTCTCTCTCTCTCTCTCTCTCTCTCTCTCTCTCTCTCTCTTGGCTCCCTCTCTCTCCCTCATACAGTGCCGGTCTCCTGGGCCTGTATTCACGTTGAGATAGCATGAGACTTAGCATGATGCTAACTTAGAAGCTCTTCCAATGTCCTATAGGATATTGGAAGAGCTTCTAAGTTAGCATCATGCTAAGTCTCATGCTATCTTAACGTGAAGAAGAGCTTCTAAGTTAGCATCATGCTAAGTCTCATGCTATCTCAACGTGAATACAGGCCCAGGTAAATACGAAACCACACACAATTCTTATAACGATGGAAGCAGCAAGAGATGTTCACTCCAATGTAACAGTCTGCCACCCTTACACTTGGTGAGCGTGATGTGGATTTTGCCCCCACCCCCCACCCCCCACCCCCTCCCTTTTATAAAAAAAAAAGTATCCTGTAGTAAGGACTCATCTGAAAAGTATCCTTAGTCTCTGAACTTATTTCGATCCAAGGATCCTTCAGATCACAAGTCTGGCACAGTATTAGCCGAACTACCCCTCTCTCCTCCCCGCTCTTATAGTTTCCATGCTAATTTATGCTCTTAGCATCGGGCTGAAAAATACTTTTCTGCCAGAATCCCAGAGACAGAGTGTTCGAAGATCAAAGAGCCGCTATTCCCCCTTTACGGGTCTCCCTTGGCAACATAAGGCCTGGCTTTTGTTCTACCCAATATGTTGATGACCCTATTGTGAAGATGGCTAAAAGATTGGCTGTACGTACTGGTATGTGATTAAAGCCCAAAACCCGGCTGGTTCTATTCCTGGACTTTGCTGATGAAGGTCTATGGTTAGGGTAGAACATGATGGGGGGTTTGTTTCCTTTGCTTTAAGAATTTCTGGTTAGCCAGGATGTGTTCTCCAGAAGTCCTGTTTCTGGGGGGTTTCGACAGTGCTGATTTTATGGCTGAACTCAAAACGCATGTGCGTGTGTGTATGCTAACGCACTCGCGCGTGCACACACATACACACACGCAAGCTCAGACTCAGACATATGCACGCACATGCGCACAAGCGCGAACGCACACACACACGCACGCACGCACGCGCGCGCGTACACAAAGATGCACACGTATACGCGCACATGCGTACACACACATACACACACACACACACACACACACACACACACACACACACACACACACACACACACACACACACACACACACACACACACACACACATACACCAGACCTGACAAACAAAAATAAAAAGGCTATAGCAAAACAGAACATCTTTGTTCCAACATTCTTGATCATTCAGAAGTCTTGCAGAGTTTGCAACATAATTATTCAAGGAACCTGTCCGATCACAAGCATACTGTTTTTGATTATCCACAATCACTTTCAATTTCAGCTACTTCTATTTCCAGAAGACACAGGCTGTGTGACACAAACATAGCAATATGTAATGCTTCCATCTCTTTAAAAAGTTGATTTGAATTCATTATGTTTCAATGACTAACTGTTCTGTTGAAATGCTGCGTTTAGGAGTGTTGGTAATTACAGCACTGCAGCTTACGTCTGGAACTGTTCTTTTGTGTGGCCTGATTATGCGTAGTCATAAAACAGTAATTTTCAACCAAAACTAAGAAAAAAATTCATTTTTTTTTTTATAATTCTTCTTCTTCTTCTTCTTCTTCTTCTTCTTCTTCTTCTTCTTCTTCTTCTTCTTCGTTCCCATGTCATATGGTATTAATGGTTAAAGTACGTATGTGTCCGTTTTTTCAGTGTCCAATGGTCTCCCCGGCTGCGTACAGCCGACACATGGTTTCCCGGCTGCGTACAGCCAACACATTCCGATTTCGGAGGAGCTCAAAGGCGAAAGATCATTCGGACGACATTTTTGGCAGGAGAATGGACCAATAAGTCAGAAAGATAGTAGATGACAGAAAGCAAAGGAAAAAGGCAGAGTCAAAGATAGTGGCAGATTAGAGGAAGCTACAAGCACAGAACTTCCATAAGGTGGGGGACTATTTTTACGAAAGACCCCCTCCCACCCCCGGTATCCCCACGGGGAGAGACTCGTGGTGGGGGCGGGTTCGTCCAGCTCCCCGTATGGAGGCACGAGGCATCCACCACTGCCCCCCAAAAATAAAAGAAAGAACAAAAAGTCATTAAAACACCAGAAAAAGAACGACGAAGTCTGTGAAACGTGTATTTAAGGTTATTGCATGCTGTGTGTCTATACCAGTGTAATGGGCAAACAAAGCCGAGGTTTTGTGTTCTTTCAATTATTAGCATCTTACCTACTGTGAGCAACATTAGCAAAAGCTATTGAGAGAAAAGAGAGAGAGAGAGAGAGAGAGAGATGAGAGAGAGAGAGAGAGAGAGAGAGAGAGAGAGAGAGAGAGAGAGAGAGAGAGAGAGAGAGTAAAACACTTGGTACAGTGGACTGTGTCAATTCCCTTGTCTGTTTTGTGTCTGTCCGGCGTCGTTTCGTCTGTCCAGTTTTGTTTTGTCTTTATCTCTGTCTGTTTCTTTCTTTCAACTTTTGTTTGTCTCTGTGTCTCTTGTTTTTAATATATCTCTGTCTTTTTGTCTGCCTAGCCTATGAAGAAATTCGGAGGAAATGTATGGTGTTCAAAGTCGTGCAAGGACGAGACCTGTCACTGTTATTATTAACTCAAAAAGAAGAATGGATCATATCCTTTGCAAAATTTATTGCAGAGGCAAGCAGTTTGCGGAAAAGATTAGTTGATAATTAAATATTCACAATGTGTAATCATAACCACTTTTAATTATATTGTAAGCACGTCAAGTATTTTCTTTTCTTTTTTGTGTGTGGACTTACAGTGTATAAATAATTACAGTATGCTTAGTTAATTATAAATGTGGACGGATGGTTTTGTATACATGTGGGAGAAGAGGGAGGGGGGGGGGGGTGAAGGGAAAGAGCAGGTGAAAATAGAGGAGGAAGCGTTACGAGAAAGATTGCCCACTGAATAATTGTATTTTAATTTTACTTTATTTCTAAATAATTGTCTTTTTGTTGGCATTATTATTTATTTATTTCATTAAGAATAGAGTGATTTTCTTTATTTGCCTACAAAAATGATTTATATTATTTGACAGTATCCCCTTGCCATAAAGGCTTATGTATGCTAATGGCAATAAAAACCTATTTGATTTGATTTGATTTGATTTGAATATATCTCTGTCTCTGTCTCTGTCTCTCTCTCTCTCTCTCTCTCTCTCTCTCTCTCTCTCTCTCTCTCTCTCTCTCTCTCTCTCTCTCTCTCTCTCTCTCTCTCTCTCTCTCTCTCTCTCTCTCTCTCTCTCTCTCTCTCTCTCTCTCTCTCTCTCTCTCTCTCTCTCGCTTATTTTCACTATCTGTGTCTGCCTCTGTCTCCTTTTGTTTCCCTCTCTCTGTGCCTCTGTCTCTATCCCTGTCTCTCTTTCTGTCTTTATTTGTCTCTGTCTCTCTCTCTGTCTGTCTGTCCCTATCTGTCTCTCTCTCTCGTTCCCCAGGGCTGGGTGGAAAAAAGCATTGTATTGCTTATCTCATGTTTCCCGGGTTAAATAAAATGTCCTTTTCGTTTTCGTTTCTCTCTCTCTCTCTCTCTCTCTCTCTCTCTCTCTCTCTCTCTCTCTCTCTCTCTCTCTCTCTCTCTCTCTCTCTCTCTCTCTCTCTCTCTCTCTCTCTCTCTCTCTCTCTCTCTCTCTCTCTCTCTCTCTCTCTCTCTCTCTCTCTCTCTCTCTCTCTCCTCTCTCATTATCATCATCACCATCATCATCAGCAGCAGCAGCAGCAGCGTTATCATCATCATCATCATCATCATCATCATCCTTTTCTTCTTCTGCCAATCGGTTTGGTTTATCTCTCCGTACTTATTAACTTACCCCGAGAGAATAGCTACGTAATTCGATTAGAAGTTTATAATGCCAAATACGAGAGCTAGAGTGGGTGGGAAAGAGTGAGTGAGTGTGTGTTTGAGAGAGAGAGAGGGAGAGAGAGAGAGAGAGAGAGAGAGAGAGAGAGAGAGAGAGAGAGAGAGAGAGAGAGAGAGAGAGAGAGAGAGAGAGAGAGAGAGAGAGAGAGAGAGAGAGAGAGAGAGAGAGAGAGAGAGAGAGAGAGAGAGAGAGAGAGAGAGAGAGAGAGAGAGAGAGAGAGAGAGAGAGAGAGAGATCAAGGGGGAGAGAGGGGTGGTGGTAAAGAGACAGACAGAGACAGATGGACAGATAGACAGACAGACACAACATTGCACCGTCCTCAGGGGGTAAACATAGCATTACTATCAATGAAAAAATAACAGCATATCATTTAAACACATACACATATTTAACACCCATTGGTACACAGAAACATCCCCTACTCACACACACACACACACACACACACACTCACCTCATACACTTACACACTCACTCAATCACCAATACAAAACATGTGCATGTACTTAGAGACAAACAGAAACAGAGACCGAATGGCCAATGTCGCATTTATGCACCATGTCACTAAAAGGCATCAAATCAGGTCCTGTTATCCGAAGACCATATTTGCTTCATTTTGGGAGGTAAGGATAGGCCTAATGTTAAACATGTCACAGAGAAATTCCCTATATTGTAGATATTCTTTTCTCTCTTAACCCAGTTAAGTCTAATGGTATTTTCTGGCTGAAAAATGGATGGCGACGAAAGGGTTAAGGAAGTGCACTCATGAAGAACCCGAGCATGGTATTTGGTAGTTGGTACTTTATAGTCACACAGGCGTCTCTGTGAAATTCGGGTTGCTCCCACCTGGAGAGCGCATCGCAACCAGAGGCGCACCACCTTTTTTTAAAATTTTGCATGCGAATTTTGTGTGACTGATGAGAAAGAAAAGGGGGCAGTAAATGTTGACCATGTCACAATCCAAAAGACAGACAAGGACAGTGAGGAGCATGATCGATGCATTTAGCCAAAGGTCAAGATGTGCCACCCCCCCTACCTATCTCGGTTAATTCTATTTTTCCGTTATTGCCTTTCTTACCATACATAAAGCTGTATTTTAGGAACATTTTTAGCTAATAACCTTTTTGGAATACTAACCCTATCCCTAACCCTAGCCCTAAGCCTAACCCTACCCCCCACCCTATAAGACGGAAAAACGCAACGAACCACAACTGTGACAAATCGCGGTGTACTGCAGTACATAGTGGGGGGTAGGGTTAGGTTTAGGGCTAGGGTTAGGGATAGGGTTAGTATTCCAAAAAGGTTATTAGGTGAAAATGTTCCTAAAATACAGTTTTATGTATGGTAAGAAAGGCAAAAACAGAAAAATAGAATTAACCGAGAAATGCAGGGGGTGGGGGGTGGTAGGCACATCTTTACCTTTACCCAGAAAGGAACTCACATTCACAAACACACCCAGCCTGCCTGTCGGTCCCACACACACTGACTATTGTTTCTACCAACTCATTGGCCATTCTCCCGCCAAAATCTGTCATCCAATCAACTACACAAGAGTATCTCCACCAAACCACAAGCGCACGCACCCACACGCTCAAAAACATGGTAAGCAACAAAATAAAAAGTCACTTTTGTGACAGACCAAATGACAACTTTTTCGTTGCCTCAGGGATTAGCGTGTGCTAAGTGCATGGGCATACGGGACCTCGATTTATTGTCTCATCCGAAAGACTCCACGTTCAGACCATAAAGCCTAGCGCAGAGTGAGATGAAAAATCCCGTGTACCCAGGTTCGATCTCGGGTTTATTGTATACGAGACGAACCCGTTAGCTGTGTGCCACTCTACACCATTAACAAGCTACATCCCAGTGGGATTAGATCCACTGGGCGACCCCCCTACATCCGACACGTTACTGCGTGTTACTAATTCACTGTCACCTTTTGTGTATTGCTTCTGCTAAAGACTTTAAAGGTGCACCCTGACGGATGTGTTTTTGCAAGAAACACGTCGAGATCACCAGGAAAGCACCCTGTACAGAGATCGCAACACTCACTTTGGTCTGGTTTCCTATAAATCAAACGGTCAAATCGGCGATTCCTCCTTGGTGGAGGTGCTGAAAGTAAAATTATTTCAGTGAAAGAGGAGGCATGTGCCTTCTCTTTTTTAATGCCCGCCTACGTTTAGACCAAATTGTTTGCACGACATTTTCACAATACAAGCCTTTCTATTTTTTTAAATTTTTTTATACAGTTTGCTTAAAGGTGGACCCTGACGGATGAGTGTTTGCAAGGAACACGTCGAGATCACCCAAAAGACAGCCTTTTCAAGGATCGGAACACTCGTTTTGCTCTGGTTTCCTGGAAATCAAACCGTCAAAACGACGATTCCTCCTTGGCGAAGATGCCGGAGAGAGAAGCCATTGTGGTTGAAGCTTTTTCTTTCTTTTTTGTAGTGCAGTAAAAACAAAATTGGGGCTGTTTCCTTTGTTGTGAGCGAAACTCCTTTAGATAAACTGTATACAATTTTAAAAATATATATATAAAACAAGGCTTGTTTTGCGGAAATTTCGTGCAAACGATTTGGTCTAAACGCAGGCTGTCATTAGAAAAGAAACGACACATGCCTTCTCTTTGGGTGAAATAATTTGACTTCCAGCACCTCCGCTAAGGAGGAATCGCCGAATTGACGGTTTGATTTATAGGAAACCAGAGCAAAGTGAGTGTCGCGATCTCTGTAAAGGGTGTTTTCGTGGTGATCGCGACGTGTTTCTTACACAAAATCATCCGTCAGGGTGCCCCTATATTAAGGGGGGAAATAAGACACAAATCAATCAACCAGGGCCTGTTTTCACATTGAGATAGCATGAGACTTAGCATCATGCTAACTTAGAAGCTCTTCCAAAAGTCCTATTAAATCCTATAGGACATTGGAAGAGCTTCTAAGTTAGCATGATGCTAAGTCTCATGCTATCTCAACGTGAATACAGGCCCAGAACACCAGGAAGAGACCATATAATTAGTACCGTATATCTCTTGGGATGATCAAGGTCTTTATGCGACATTAAAGACCTAGCCACACCGCATACGGTTCGTTTGACTGCGATCCGATTTTGACATTTGTGAGGCAGGTTTGACGTGACATTCTACTGTCTACACAAATCTGATGAAATCCTACTAGTTATTTTCGCCATATTTGTAGTCTCCCGTTTAGGAATCTGATAAAAGGTATATGTACACGTTAACAATGTTTACAACATATAGCTATTTCCCCATGGCAACACAGTGAGCTGTAAGTCATATTATGAGTGGCATAACACTGTGTTGTCATTTGGGAATATATATATTTTGTGAAAAATGCTAAGGTCTGTGTACATGTTAACATTATTCACGAGATATTTGAATTTCCCCGTGGCAACACAGTGATAGCCCACTCTTAATATGACTTACAGCTCACTGTGTTGCCATGGGGACATAGAAATATTTTGTGAATAGTGTCAACGTATTCACAGACCTTTAAGGTGTACACGTACCTTAAACTATCTTATTTTTGTATCGGACATTTTGTTTGATTCGTGTATTGCGGTCTACGTGGGTTTAGTGAACGAAAATAGTAGCGCTATTTTTTTTAGGCGGACGTAGGCCTATTTCACGTGAATGATGACACACAGACATCGTCATTGGGGTCAAATCGTATACAGTGTGGCTGGGCCTTAATACACCAGCACGTGGCCTAGTTAAGTACTTCCCAGTTGCGTAACCTGATTCCGTAGAGAGTTAGCAAAGTTTGATTACTTATACCTTGCGTAATTGCGAGAACAGAGGCACTGTGTGATCAGAACTGGGATCATTGTATTTCTCCGTGTGTCCTTATCTCTACGTCTGTCTGTCTGTCTGTCTGTCTGTCTCATTGAATCCCTGTATGCGTCTCTGCGAACAAAGAAATGTTGTGTGTCAATAATCTCAGGCCGTGTGCACACATACGCGGATATCCCATGCGGAAACCCGTGCGCAATCCATAAATAAGTGAAACAAAGAAGATAAAAGATTTGCGCACGTGTCCGAATTTCCCCTATATGCGTAAACTTGTATCCTTCTTTCTTCCACTTATTTAGGGTTTTCCGTACGGAACTTACGCGTCTAATGTGAACCCGGCCTTAGACTTAAGTAAGCCACGAGATGATGGTAAAGGAATGTTTTGAGGTGACGTGAGAGAACAAAAGTTTGTTCCTTTTGGCTCACTGCTGATTACCTTGCATAATTCGAATAAATATGAAGTAAAATCACCCATTTTTCTGTGATTTCATCACAGAAAAAGGTGTATGTTTTTATTCTATTTATTCGAATTATGCAAGATGATCAGCATGTGCCAAAAAAAACATACTTTTGTTCTCTCTGCCTACTCAAAACGAGCAAAACGATCAGCATTGTTCCCAAAAAAAACGATCCCTTGTAAAATCACCCTTTTTTTTTATTGTACACACGAAGCCAAAACGAATCCAAAAAAACTATTTTTAGAACCAAAAACATGTTGGGGCACGCTCAATCCACCGATGACGTCATACCACAAAAAAAAACCAAATTTATTTTTACAGTGGGGGAAACACCGTTTTGAGTCATCTGTTTAAAAATAGGATGCGGGGGGAATTTGCTACTAAAAATAGTTATAACAGTGTGGTTTTTTTCATGTCGTTAACAGGAATTAAGGTTATTTTTAGGATATTGTTACTACTAAGTTCTTCATTATAACTTGTTAAGTTATTGTTCAAATTCTTAAACAAGTTATTAATCAAGTAATATTTAAGTCATATCAAGTTATTATTAAGTTCTTACACAAAAACTTACTTAGTACTTATTATGTTCTTTTTAAGTTCTTACTTAAGATCTTTTTAAGTTCTTACTTAAGTACCAAATAAAAAAATTATTGCATTAAAAATGGATCGCTCTCAGGTTTTAAGCTATTTGGCTTTTGTTTTTCTTGTTTGTCTGCTACTTTCTCTGGTTGTTTTGCTTGTACTTCTACTCGTTTTTTTAGCTTTGGTTGCATATATTTTTCATATAATCTGTAAGACAAATAACCAACACCAGCAACCGCACCAACAGTAACCAATACAACACCGTAATTCGTACTACTTTTTTCTTCTTCTTTTTTAACTGGTATTGGGCTTATGGCTGATTGTTCAAGTTCATTTTCATTCTGAGTCAAAAGTTTTTGTTTTGTTTGTTCATTTAACTTCTTTTGTCTGTTCCATTCTGCTAATCTTTTACCTGCTTCAACTCGACCTGCACTCTTTGTCACCTTGGTCGCTGCCGAGCGTCAACGACACACAACCCAACGGCAAAGCTACTACTGTTCCAACACCAGTCGCTAACAAACCAACAGAGCTTCCCGCAGTTAAAGCGCTTAGACTCCCAAAACCTGTATTTAAGTATGTTGCTGTATTAAACAAACAAGAGTACCTTCGTTTAGCTCTGTTGTAATTAGTGAGGTCTTTTTCCAATTCTCTTTGTATTTCTGTAATAGAATTCAATCTGAACGTTTCGATAGACGTTTTGACAGGATCCTTTTCTTCATTAGGCTCAGTATTTTCTTTCGGCAGTATTGGATATTTTGTAACGGGCATCTTTTTATGCTAAATAAAAAAATGATATTTAATTTACACCGCTATCATTTTAAGAAGATCTTCAGACAAAATGCTTTCAGTGTAATAAAAACCAATGAGATCTAAATTAGTAAGGTTGATGAAAGTTAATTCTTTGAGATTTTTTGGATTAACGTTTAATATAACTTTATCACTGGACGACACCGCCTTAATTTCTTCGCCACTGTTTTGAATAACGATAACACACCTTAGTGATTCCACTTCCAAGTTTTGCCAAGAAATAAGAATCCCATTCATCAGGACATCACTAACTCCTACAGGTGGCCCTGAATCATCTTTCCTAACTGAAAGTTCAAATATCATAGTAAATTCGTCTGCCAAAATAAAATTAGGAATGAACTCTAATTGCGTAGATGAATCTTTTGTCACTGTCTTTTTTCTATGAAGTAAATACTGTCTCTTTTTATAAGGTTTGATTGCTATTTCTCTTCTGCTGTTGTTTTGAGGAATCAGACTGATATGCAATGGTCCTGAGTTAAACGATTTGCGAAAGTGTTTGTTACTGTCAAAGAACGTAAACGGGCTGATGAATTCAAACTTAATTTCCCAATCAATGGATGGAATTAAATGCCATTTGTTGTCCTTTTTCTTAACAACTTTATATTCAAACTGGCCTACATTATCAGCTACTACATTGCGCAGCTGTTCTAGTTTAGGATGTTTTTTATCACTTATTTCTGCTCGTTTATAATAACCGTCACTCGTATACTCAAATCCGTACTGTGCTCCTATCTCCCCGTTTAAATCAAAGTCTTCTGTGTCAGCTAAATCCTTCAGTTCTAAAGTTGTGCATCTAACAGGATCAATCATAACCGGTTGATCTGGTCCACGCGACATTATCGTTTTTCATCAAATTATTTTATTTCTAACAAAACATTTAAACTATCACACCGAACATCTTTTCCATTTTTGTCAGTTATTCTTATCTTTAGTGAATGATGAACCCCACAACTTAATTCTTTAAACTGTAATGTGGGAAACGTTATCATTTCGTAATCACAGTATGCCGCTTTTGCCGTTGGGAGAACTCTTAACACATTAGACGGCTGGTTATTGAATAAGTTGTTATCCGTACTCAGGATATCTAAATGAAAGTATAATAGAGAATGTATTCCAAGATCAAGTGGGTATTCTCCTTCAAAGATATTGTTACTTTCTGTGGCTAAAAAGCTGAATATATTCTTGTCGTCAGTTTTAAACCCTAACATTCTTGCAAGTTCTCCCGCAAAGAAATAATTCATTTCCTCTTGCACTTTAAATATCAACGTCACTCTTAAATTTCCCTCATTAAGTTTTAAAGTAATGCCAAAATCGCTTAGCATTTCTTTTAATGTACAAAAACCGTAATAACCGTCAGGTATAGTTAGTACACTTTCCCCTTCGCTGTTAGTCTTATTTATCCAATTGTTCTTTAAGGATTCGCTTATGTTAATCCATTTGACTTTGTAATAAATTTCATGGAGCGCAACGTTAAGAGAACCGTTACTGTTTTCAATGGGGCGTTGTAATGTTATTGGCCCGTCTTGATCAGTTATATAAATAAACATTTTTATTTCAGATTTAAAAAAATATGAAAGCTTTTAAATATAACAAAGACGCTAAATACGCAATCAGATCGTATAACCTTAAAACTATAGATGTTAACAGTTTAGTTGTTGCGGTGGGGGATGACACCTTTCAAGTTAAAGTTAGTAATCCATTAGTTCATTATTTAAACCCGCCCATCAAACATGATAACATCGCGAAGGCTTGGTTTAGTCATCCAATGCAGTTTTATCAAAACCAGTTAAACTTTGCTGTGTTTTGCGCGACGAGTGGGTGCGGTGTTTCGTTCGCTGATCATTTAAATCACCCTGAAGTCATGGTAAAAGCAGTTTATAGATTTCATTTCTATTATACATTCAGACGTATTTTATCTGAACTGCAGGTACCATTACTACATGAAAAAACGTTTAATCCGTTCAGCAACAGAATTAATTTGAAGGCTTTTGAGCGGGTTTCTAATGAGTTTAACATTAACTTGAATACAGACTTTAGACAGAAGTTAGATCGTAATCACGGATTAGGTTCACTTTATTATTGGGGCGTGCACAGAAAGTATAACTATGATTGGAATCCACCTTACACATCTTTTTCTTCAGGTACGACTGTTCATCTAGGATCGATAGAACAAGAACATAAAACCGCGTGGACAACATTTATTCTAGACACTTCTGAAGGATTAACAAAGGCAGGGATAGAACGTGTAAATGATTCTATCCGTACTTACGTGTGGTGTTTGCTAGGATCGCAATCACAAGTAAGGTCAGAGATAATGAATCCTTCAACCGGGTTTGATGCGCAAAAACAATATTTAGCTGATTTAGAAGATTCAATTAATTCTACAGTTGATCTACCGACAAGTATTAAAAAGTATCAAGACGTTTTGATGTATGCAAGATCGAAAGTAGACTTTGCTGTTGGTAGTGGACTCTACATGCTACCCTCTGATCTTCGACTTCAAATAGGTGTAATTGAAAACTATAACAACGAAATCCTTGTAGCAGGAGATAACACAGTAGTCGGGGTGAATTCAAAAATGAATTCTGACCTGTCTGTGCCATCAATCATACGAAGAACAAGTCCAATCCCTAACAATAAAACAAATAATACGACTTCAAATTTAAGTTCAAATTCAACGATCTTACCGGGTTCAAATTCAACGATCTTACCGAATTCAGTTACTTATGAAAACGAAAACGAAAATCATGAAAATGAAAAGACAGCATTAGTTCTTTTTTTAACAGCGACTGGTCTAGTTTATTTTTATTTTACTAGAAAGTAATCCGACAATTAGAACTAGCAGCATCCATAAATGATCAGCCATAAAACCGACTACTTTGCTTGCTGCAGAAAAAAGCCAACTAACAATGCCGCCTAATATTCCTGGTAGAGCGTCTAGAGCTTTTTCTCCTAATTTTTTCAATAGACTCATCAAATGATCTAGTTGTTTTTTAATCCAATTCTTATCGTTTGATGGTGGACTTGATGGTGGTGTTCCTGCTCCTGCTCCTGATCCAGTTAAAGCAAACACTAAAGTAGAGATTGCAAAACCTAAAGCTGTTAAAACACTAGCAATCGTAACACCTTGCTCTTTAAATAAAGTTTTTATTCTTTCTGCTAACGTTGTATCTTCGTGTAAAATTCTTTGGATGGTTTCTTTTATTCTGCTGACTTGTGTTCGTAATTGTTCACGGTTAGTTGACAGTACTTCTAGTCTTGCTGCTCTCTCTTGTTGAAGATCATCCAGTCTATTTTGGATTCTATCTTTTATGTCTTGTCCAAGGTTACCATCATCAGCTTCAACCAACTTTTCTTTTTCTCTGTCAATGTGAGCGTCAAGTTCGCTTAGCTTTGCTGTATTATTTGTTAACTCGCCCCTAATAGATTTTAATGTTGAATTGAGAGCCATTATATCTCTCATAGGTAATGGTGAATCATGTAATGTTTTTAAATGGGTTTCCTCATCATCTAAAGTTATAAAACTAGTTTCCATTTCTATTATCTGGTCAGCAGTTGCGCTCAAGTCTATAAGAGGAATCGATTGAAGTTGGGAATCAGTTGGCAGTCTTTGTAGCGCGTTTTGAAGTTTAGAAACAGCTTCTGTTCTTCGGTCTGCTTCAATATCAAATCGTCTTTGTTCGCTAACACTGAGCTTGCTACGAACAGTACTCTTTTTTAAAAACTTAAAGGGGTCTGGTTTAGTCGTAAGTCGGACTAGTTCACCATTATCTTTTTTCAGATATAAATGCTCATCTTGTAATTCAAAGTCACCGGTAACGATAACATCAGGTGGTTCTTGTCCTATACTCTCATAAAAAGAACCTACTCTATTTTCCATTAGTTCTCGTCTTAAAGATGATCGTTGACGAGACGAAGTAGCTTCACTCATGTCGTCTGGAGCATCAAAAACATCATAATCTTGTTCGTCTTCTATCCCCGCCATGATTTAATTTTAATTATGTTTTTATTTTTTAAACAAAATAAAAAGATAATGTCACAATCATACGGAGCGAGTCTTGATCCATACAGACGGTTAAAAGAACCACTCGGTGTAAAAGGAACCAGGCAGAGTATTGTGATAAGTAATAATCCTTCAACTATCGATCAAAGACAAATATTATCAGTAAGATTTCCTAGTCTGGGGAGTAATGAAGTCATCGTGCCAGGCACTGCTCGTCTTGCATTTAAAATAGACCTGGAGTCAGAGACAGATCCAAACAGAACTCTAGTTGGTAATCTGGGCAGATCAATAGTTAGTAAGATTACTATTAAACTTGAAGGGAGAGAAGTAATGTCATTAGATAATGCAGATGTCTTTTTGTGTTATAGCGACCTTTGGTTAACAGAAAATGAAAGAAAAGATCGGGTTTATCAGGGGATACAAGGAGATAATGGTATAAAACATAGAATTGATGCTGATGATAAAAAAGACAATAATAAAGATGAGATGGTTGCTGAAGTTTATGGTAATCGATTCTACATTCCTCTTGATTTCGAACTACTAAACACACACTCTCCGTATTATCAGGGGGCTTTACAAGACAGACTTATGTATGAATTTACTTTTAATGATTACTCCCGTGTTATCAGATCAACAGAAGATTCAGATGCAAAATATAGTATCTCAGACATCACATTAGAGTTTGACATCGTTCGTCATCAAGAACTGGCTCGGTTGATTTCACAACAATACCAATCAAGATTTGCAATCTACTACAACAGAATTTTAAATCATAGTAAGCTAACCAAAAAGACAACAGACACAATCTGGAATATCGATTTGAATACATCAGCTAGATCGTTGAAAGGGATTTTGCTGCTGTTTGAAGAAACCAAAAAAACCTTTAACAGATTAAGCGAGAAGTTTTATAATCCTAAAATAACTAAGCTGACAACCACGATTGAAGGACAACCGAACCAATTGTATGCTAGTGGTCTTTTACCTTATCAGCACTTTGATGAAATTCGAAAGTTGTTTGGTGGAGGTGGACTGCAAAGAGATCCGTCTGCTGATTTAATTTGTAAAGATCTCCATCTTCATGATGTTAGACTAGAAGATTATTTATCTTCGAAGTATGCTTTGTGGTTAGATCTTAGAACAACTGATGATAACAAACTCCATGGTAGCGGAAGAACAGTTGGTGATGGGTCAGGAGGAATAAACATTCAAATCCATAAAGAAGCAGCGGAAGTGGACAAACAAATATATGTTTATGTGTATTTACTATGCGATGCTCAGCTGAACATTGAGAATAACAGATTAAAAGATATTGTGTATTAAAACAATGGACTTGAACAGTTTAAAGCAGATTAAAAGATATTGTGTATTAAAACAATGGACTTGAGCAGTTTAAATTTCCTTACCAAAGAAGCTCATTGTGGCTTATTTTGCGGGATGACTGGGTGTGGGAAAACAATATTTATGTTAGATTTAATACAAACGGTTTATCGTTATCATTTTGAACATATAGTAATTTTTTGTACTACTTTAGAATTCAACAAGTCTTATAAAGAAAGAAAGTTCGTTTGGACAGATGACGAAATCTATTTGGTTGATCCAAGTAATAAACTAAGCGAATGTTTGGAACATTTTTATCATCTGTTTAAAGGAACGTCAACATTATTTATTATTGATGATTGCTCAGCTGAAAAAGACATTGTTAAGAAAAGAAATAGTTTAGCCAAGTTAGCTTTCAGCGGTAGACATGCAGGAATTAGTGTTTGGATTTTAACGCAAAAGTATAATTCTGTTTTAAAGGACTTTAGAGAACAGTTAAAGACGGTTGTTTTGTTTTTTACTAAAGATAAAAATAGTTTTGATGAATGTCTAGATGAAAATGATGTGATTGAATCAAAAGAAGAAAAAAAGTCGATTAAGCAAAAACTGAGGAAAGAGAAGTTTTGTAAGCTAGTGTTAAAAACAGATTTTCCTAGTCAGTACAAATGTTTGTGAAGGCAAAAAAAAAAAAAAAAAAAGGTCAATTTTTTTTTGGTTTCTTTTTTTATACTGGGTCAAATTCAAGGTTAAACTTGTTGTAAATTTCTGATAAAGTATCCATTATTTTGCTTTCAATTTCGAACAAGTATTTACTGACTATTTTATCGTCTTCCATTAATAGCTGAGATAGAACAATTTCTTTCTGCGCATTCCTTAATCTTTTCAATAAAATGTCGTAATTCTTTGTCTCGAGTATCTCTTTATTCTGAGTCTCCATTTAAAAACTCATTTTTTTTTTTTGTCTAATCAAATCGGAACTGTGTCTGCTGGAATTATCTGTAATTCTTCTTTAACAAAGGCTCTTTTTGGAACGGGTCGTGTTGTCGTATCAGTTTCTCTTAAATAATAAACGGGGGGATTCATTTCTATTACACTTTTTATTTCATACGGATCAATACTCCAAATTGGATCAGTCGCTCTTATGCGAGTGTCTCCTTCTGCTTCTCCTGGTGCATAAAGAAACCTAACTTTGATTCCAAACGGTATCAGCTGTTTTGAAATTAAATGTTCATGAGGTGTGTCTAACGAAGTGTCAATCGTTTTCTTCTGTATTGCTTTTACTGGTCGGAGTCCAATGACCTTAGATTCTTCGTTATTCATGACTCGCAGAACACTACTTAATCTTCTAACCCATTCAGTGTTTCTAGTTGAATCAAGGAGTTCTCTGTGATATTGGTAAGAGAAAAGTCGTTCAGCTAATTGCTTATTTAAGTTTTCGACTAAAGCCTGAGATCTGTGATTTCCAGGAATACCGCGTTTAATAGATACTTTGTGTTTTAACATTAGCTGATTGAATTGTCCTTTAAATTCTTTTCCTTCATCAACTTGAATCAACCGGGGATAGGTTAATGGACCGCGTCTATAGATTTCTTGTAAAGCAGCAGAGACTGAAGTAGCACTTTTATCAGTCAATGGTTCAGCATCTTTATATCTTGAAGCTAAATCAACTACTGTCAGCGCATATTTAAATCTTTTTCTTCTGATTAAATCATGGGGTAAGTATAGAAGATCCATTTGATGCGTGTCATTTGGTGTTGAGTTAACGAAGTGTGGTCTTTTAATTCGTTTAGGTGCTGGTAGATAAATTTGCCAAATAGCTTGTTTAGATAACCATTCTTTTGCCGTTTGTTCAGTGACTCCAGCAGCTTGACTGAGTTTTTTAATAGCTGTTAAACCTTTCCAATAACCTTTCGGTGAATAATAAATTTTATTCATTTTAATACTAAATCTTTTTTGCAATGAAAAAAACAGCAGTCATACCGATTACAATAAACGCTATCTCCTGAAGTTTTTGTTTTTCAGATGGCTGGTAAAAAGCACTTAATTTCGGGGGTGGTGACTGTTCTAGTTTTTCACCCGTCACCAAATAATACTCTTTAATGGCATCGTCAACATTCTTAAAAGTATTAGCTGCATGGTGTTGTTGTCTTAATCTCTCGTTAATAAAGTCCAACTGAGCGAGTCTTTGTTTTTCGTATGCGTCTTGTGCTTTAGCTAATTGTTCCATTGCGTGATTATGTCTTTCTCTTTCCTTGTTCGTTTCTAGTTTACTAAACAGGAAATTACTACCTGAAAAAGCAAGCGCATTTACTACAGCACCGCCGATCATGATTGCGAGTGAAGCCATTTTATTCAACAACAAAAAAACATTTTATTTCCTCGTTTAACTAAGAAGTCATTTTATTTCAACATATATATATTTTCTGGAATTATTCCTTGCATAACAAGAAAGTCTTTTGTCGCGATTGAAGCAGTAATCACAGCGATTAGTTTACCTGAGTCCTCTAGATCAAGTTTTCCTAGGTCTGGTGGTTTAGTTTTCAATAGTTTTTTAGCAATCATTGTGTAAGCAATTGAAAGAGAGCTGATTAGAGCAGATTGATATACAAGATTAATAGTGTTTTCCATTTTTATTTTAAAATAAAAAATATAAATTAACTAAAAAATGAATTGTGACGAACTACTATTAAACGCTCAGGAAGCAGTAATTTCTGATGAAGTGTCGACAAGTAAAAGGGAGAGATTGTATTCTCTGGCTGCGTGTGGAAAAACGAAGCAATACTTAGGAACAGAATTTAGTATTGAACAGATTCAACAAATGTCTTCTGCTGACATTGAAAAGTATCACAACAGATATGAAGCGCAATTAGGATCTAAAATGGTTAAAAGTTTAGGACAAACAGTGTTAGGTTTGTACACTAAGTTAGTTAGTCAGTTTTTTCCACTCGATTCAAATCAAGACTTAATGTATGATTTAAATCAAGATCCTGTTTTAACTAAGTCGTTAGAGTCTCTCGGATGTGACCTTTATTATAGGTTTGGAGGGTTTTTATCACCAGTTATTGCGGGGTTAAATACTTTTAATCATATAGATTTTATGGCTATTAAAAATGAACATGCAGAATCAGGAACAGAATACGGAGCAGAATCAGCTGACAAGTCCCATTCTATCGAAGAGTGCGACAGCGACCAAGGTGACAAAGAGTGCAGGTCGAGTTGAAGCAGGTAAAAGATTAGCAGAATGGAACAGACAAAAGAAGTTAAATGAACAAACAAAACAAAAACTTTTGACTCAGAATGAAAATGAACTTGAACAATCAGCCATAAGCCCAATACCAGTTAAAAAAGAAGAAGAAAAAAGTAGTACGAATTACGGTGTTGTATTGGTTACTGTTGGTGCGGTTGCTGGTGTTGGTTATTTGTCTTACAGATTATATGAAAAATATATGCAACCAAAGCTAAAAAAACGAGTAGAAGTACAAGCAAAACAACCAGAGAAAGTAGCAGACAAACAAGAAAAACAAAAGCCAAATAGCTTAAAACCTGAGAGCGATCCATTTTTAATGCAATAATTTTTTTATTTGGTACTTAAGTAAGAACTTAAAAAGATCTTAAGTAAGAACTTAAAAAGAACATAATAAGAACTTGAACTAGAACTTAATAAGTACTAAGTAAGTTTTTGCATTAGAACTTAACAAGAACTTGAAGATGACTTGAAGATGACTTGAAGATGACTTAGCAAGAACCTAGAGAAGTACTTTGAAAAGAACTTGAAAAGAACTTGAAAAGAACTTAACAAGTAATAAAGATCTTTTTAGTGACAAAATCCAACCTAATAAAATACCTTCATTCCTGTTAGCGACATAAGAGCAGATCAGGGGGGAAGTAATTTGGATTACTATTCTTAGCTGTATTTTAAAGAATGCTTGTAAGTTTGTTTGTTTTTACTAAAAAGTAGAGTTAAAAATGATTTTTTTGATTTATAAACAGTACAAGTTTAATATTCTGCATCGATTCGTAAAAGAATTATACGTTTATTTCTTAAATCGTAAAAAATATATAGTTGTTTTTAATAAAATCGTTCTCTCAACCTGGGAGCAAGATGCATCAACACATTGTACGTAATATATACGAAGTTAATCACTGTACTGTAACAAGCGTTTTTGGTCTATAGAATGGGGAAATCCCGATTCAAAATAGAATAAATATCCGGTTTGTTTTCTAAAAATACTGGAGAACGTAGAATGGGAAAATCCGGTTTGTCTCTAAAAATACTGAATTAGGTCAAACGTTCCTGTGTGAACGGTTGACCCAGTTAGGTTGACCCAGTTAGGTTTTAGCATGTGAATCTACTTTTTGATCAAGAATTAAAATCAGCTACTAAAATAAATATTTTAGAGCATTCTCACAGTTTCAATGATTTTTTTTATTTATAAAGAGATTTTTTTTTTTTTGCCTCCTAAAAGTTGGTGTTTTTAAACTGGCTTTAATGATTTTTTTATATTTTTTACTTTGTGAAACTAAAACTTGGTAGAAAATCGGCAAAATCGGGGAAAAAGTGACTTTTTGATTTTACTCGATCTTCCATGAAATTAGGTCTTTTTTAGGGGGGTAAGTACTAATTATGCCCCTAAAAAATTCTGGGCTGGAATTGTGGAATGTACATTCTCTACGTGTGCTCGTCGTATACAATGTAAGAATTGACTAAATTGTCGTGCCTAAAAGTAAACATGTAGGCCTACATGCTTTTGAGTCGCTATGTGTTATCAAATAAAATAAACGAAGTCGAATGATTTGCAACTGTAATCTGTTGAATGATAAGCAATCGAACAAACAAAATCGACAATTGTAGCAAACTCTTCATAAAGCAGGAGAGCGCAACAAACCCAGGAGAGAATGAGAAACAGATACAGAGATATGGAGAGAAAACTTGAAAACTTTGAACACTTTAACTTTATTTTTGAAGGATAAAGATTTTAGGCAACGCCAGAGAGGCAGAGAGAGACAATTAGACGAGCTGATAGATGAAGAGTCAGACAGAAGGAGAGACGGAGAGACAATGACAGATACGCAAGATTCGATGTGTTTACGAAACAAGAGGCGGTGTGTCGTTCTCTATTCGTGTATGGGCTACACTAACTCAATCTATACTCTCGCCGTTTCATGTAATGATTTATTAGCCTTCTACGTAGGTAAAGGAAGACCGCCCATGGTTCTCATTCTACATCCCAGTTATGAGGAAATAGCATAGGGTGCAAAACAACCACTTCCTTATTAGGCTTGACGGAAAGAGTAGACAGGAGTATAACGAAGAGAACAACACAAAATGCATAGTCTGTACAGACAAGATGGTTCGATATGTCACCGCCGTCAAGGATTGTATAGAGTACCAAAGGTGGTTGCGTACCCCTCAAAATGACGCAAACAATGATGCAAGCATGACGTGATTTATCTACAATACTCTACGATTTCAAGGGGGGGGGGGGGGGGGGGGGTACCCAACCAACGCTCAGACCCGTTAGTACTCTATATTTTATTGTTGGCCATGCTTTCTTTCTTGACTGCTTTGTTCGTTTCCCCAGTAGGAATCATTTTACCCGGGCTGCTCAGAGGGGCAGAAAGGGAGAGAGGGGGTGGGCGTGAATTGGGGGAGAGAGACAGAGACAGGGACAGAGAGAGACAGACGTGGGGAAATAGAGACAGAGGGGGAGAGAGAGAGAGAGAGAGAGAGAGAGAGAGAGAGAGAGAGAGAGAGAGAGAGAGAGAGAGAGAGAGAGAGAGAGAGAGAGAACACTGAACACTGAACACTGAAAAACTTTATTTAGCAAGGATAAAGATTTAAGGCGATGCCTATTTTCACAATATGTCCATTTGCTAAGAATAGACGTATATAACCTTGATTACTAAGAGAGAGAAAAAGAGAAACGGAGACAGTCGGACATACATAAACACACAAACAGAGAGAGAGAGAGAGAGAGAGAGAGAGAGAGAGAGAGAGAGAGAGAGAGAGAGAGAGAGAGAGAGAGGGGCGGGGGGGGGGGGGGGGGGGGGGGGGGGGGGGGGCACAGAAAGATGCACACGGCTTATAGACACTAGACATGAAGACATGAAGGTGGAGTCAAAGAGAGACAGAGACACAGGGAGATAAGGAATAAACACTGAGCTAAGATGTTGTTTCTTTTTCACTTAAAAAGTTCTTAACCCTTTCACCGCCAGCCATATTTCAGCAAAAAAATGTCCTTTAAATTTACCTGGATAGAGAACAAAATCCATCTGCAGTATTGGGGATTCTTCTGTGACATATATAAAATAAGGTCTATCCTTACTTCCCCAAACTAAGACAATATGGTCTTTGGATAATGGACCCCAATTTGATGCCTTTTAGTGACATAGGTGTTAAATCACTGTGGTGCTAAAATGCGACTTTGGCGGTGAAAGGGTTAATTAACGCTGTAGTGTGTATGTGTGGGTGTGTTGGTGGTGGGTGGGGTGTTGGTGGCGTTTTAGCGCGCGCGCGCGTGTGTCTATGATTGCTTTCGTGTACACATGCGTATGACACACACGTGAGTGTGCGTGCCCGTCAAGTCAAATCAAGTCAAGTCAACATGATTTTCATTGAGGGTTAAAAAATAAACTAACAAGGCTTTTTTTCCCATCCTGCCCTCCAACAAAAATACAAACCTCATGAAAAATTAGCCTTAGGCCTTTGATGAATAAGCGCTATGGAAATGTACATAATTAAAAAAATGCATAATATTTACAGGAAAATAAAACAGAGAACATACATGAGTTGAATGGAGAAAGAAAATCAAACAGGAGAGAGAGAGAGAGAGAGAGAGAGAGAGAGAGAGAGAGAGAGAGAGAGAGAGAGAGAGAGAGAGAGGAGAGAGAGAGGAGAGAGAGAGAGAGAGAGAGAGAGAGAGAGAGAGAGAGAGAGAGAGAGAGAGAGAGAGAGAGAGAGAGAGAGAGAGAGAGAGAGAGAGAGAGAGAGAGCGCACGCACACACACAACATAATAATTGAGAGAAAAATAAGGGAAATAAAAGAAGACAAAAACGAAGGAAGAATAACATTATTTACATATTTATGATCACATACGAATATACATCAATATAAAATTTAAAAAAAAACCACTGATAAAATAGCAATATTTCGGTTTATTTGTTAACCTTCGACGGGCAAAGCACCAAGGCAACTAAAACAGCCTTTAAAATACAGTGGTACACAATAACAAAAACTGTATGATCCAAACTCATCAAAGCAAACACGAAGCAAACAAGCCAGGAAGGCGAGTTTTGCACGAGCTCTTCAAAATTAAAAAAAAATCACTGTGATTAGAAGCTAACCCACAAAACCAGAATTTATACATACGAATATACATTATAATAAATGAAGATTTTACAATTTAGCAATCAAATACTTAAAAGGAGAACAACACGCGCGTTTGTGCGTGTGTGTATGCGTGCATGCATTCTAATGTACATGTGTCATCCATGTGTGTGCAGATCGTCTGTCCAGCTCCTACAGGCAGAGGGACGGGCCCTACATGACGAAGGCTCGCACGCTGTTCCGCTCCTGCCTGTTCAGACCTCAGGCTGTGGACG
>CM065682.1:8370124-8377624 GCA_017654935.2 Phymorhynchus buccinoides
GTGTTTGTGTATGTGTACATGAGTCTGCCTGGGATTGTGGTGTGCGTGCGTGTGTGTGTGTGTGTGTGTGTGTGTGTGTGTGTGCGCGTGTGCGTGTGCGTGTGTGTGTGTGTGTGTGTGTGTGTGTGTGTGTGTGTGTGTGTTGTGTGTGTGTGTGTGTGTGTTTGTGTGTGCGCGCGTGCGTGCCCGCATGCGTGCGTGTTGTTGCGTGGTTGTGGCCTTGCAAGTGTATGTGTATGTGTCTATGTATCTGCGCACGCTTGCGTGCCTGCGTTTGTGTGTATGGGAATGACAGTTTAACGTCTGCGTGGCAGCACATGCGTGTGTGTGTGTGTGTGTGTGTGTGAGTGTGTGTGTGTGCGTGCGTGTGCGTGTGCGCGTGCGTATGCGTGTGTGCGTGTGCGTGTACGTGTGCGTGCGTGCGTGCGCGCGCGCATGCCGCGTGCGTACGTATGTGCATGTGTCTATGTATCTGCGCACGCTTCCTTGCCTGCGTTTGTGTGTCTGGGAATGAAAGTTTAACGTCTGCGTGGCAGCACATGTGAGACGAAGCCATCAACCAACCACCACTTCCATAAGCGCAATCATGTACATTCATATTATAATACGTGCATGGGTGAATGTATGCATGTTCGCGCGCGCACATGTCTGTTGGGAGTCGATGTACGCGTTTGTGTTTGTGCGTGCGCCCGTGCTTGTGTGATGCGTCTGCGAGTCTGTTTGCGAGTATCCGTGTGTGTGCCTTGCACCTCGCATACAAACGCATATATGTACGTTTACTTTCAAGTGCTCTTTCCCTGAACTGCCCTCGTTATATATCCAAGATGATTTTAAAACTAATGTTAAAAGCATGGAACGCTAAATACTCTTATGATGTGTTCTGTAATTGTGGTAACCCTATATCAGTACATCATTTGTTAAAATAATGCCCAATTATAACACCACTTTATAGAAATAAGTCTATTGATTTAGTGACTTATGAGGAGGATCGTCAAATATTATCTAGCCCTTTCATATTTGATATTGCTACTGTTATAGCCAATTCTGAGATAGCAAAATTGTTATGATTTGTTGACTATTTGTTACTAGAAATTGTTGTATTCTATGCATTGACTTTGTTAATTATCAACACGTTTATTTATTTATATATGTATTTATTATGGGTCTAATATCACCATTGCGTGAAAAGACGTTAAATTAAACTACTGAACTGCTGTTTCCCTGTTTGCAGATTAAAACCAGACCCAGTGATTACAGCGACCCGCTGGAGTGGACACCTCACGTCATGTCCCGCACTGTGGACAGCGCGAAGAACAAGGTAATTCATTACCATCAATTCATTCAATTCATTCACCGTTGCTGTTGCCTGTATGTGCGGTGTAGAGTGGCACAGTGGTAACGCGTTCGCCTCGTGTCGAATAAACCCGAGTTCGAACCACGGTACAGGGGATTTTTTTCTCTCCTTTTGCACTAGGCCTTACGGTCTGAACGTGGAGTCTTTCGGGTGAGACGATAAACCGAAGTCCCGTGTGCCCGTGCACTTAGCACACGTTAAGCCCAGTGGCAACGAAAAGGTTGTTATTTGGTCAACATTTACCCACCCCCCCCTCCCCTTCCTTCCTCATCAATCACACAAAAATCGCATGCCCCCCCCAAAATAATTGGGTGGCGCGCCTCTGGATGCGACGCGCTCTCCAGGTGGGAGCAACCCGAATTTCACACATATGCCTCTGAGACTATGAAGTACCTAACTAATGTCGTTTCCGACAATGGCTGCCAGATAGCAGAGGGGGGTAGCTGGTTTTCTGACGGGCTGGGTTACAATTTGTTTCATAGTGGAGAAGCCTTGCCCAGGGTACATCCCCACTAGCTCGTCCACAGGGATATAAGGACGAGAGCAGGCGTTGGGGAAGGTCCGGAGCAAAGGCCAACCAATCCCATTGGCTGCAGCACTAGAGCCGGTGCAAACGCCCCCCTAGTTAGAGAATCATAGTCTCTCACAAAAGACTAATGATATCCGGAAGGTCCGGACCAAAGGCCAACCAATCCCATTGGCTGCAGCACTAGAGCCGGTGCAAACGCCCCCCTAGTTAGAGAATCATAGTCTCTCACAAAAGACTAATGATATCCGGAAGGTCCGGACCAAAGGCCAACCAATCCCATTGGCTGCAGCACTAGAGCCAGTGCAAATGCCCCCCTAGTTAGAGAATCATAGTCTCTCACAAAAGACTAATGATATCCGGAAGGTCCGGACCAAAGGCCAACCAATCCCATTGGCTGCGGCACTACAGCCGGTGCACCCCCCCCCCCCCCTCTAGTTAGAGAATCATAGTCTCTCACAAAAGACTAATGATATCCGGAAGGTGCGGACCAAAGGCCAACCAATCCCATTGGCTGCGGCACTAGAGCCAGCAAATGCCCCCCCCCCCCCCCCCCCCCCTAGTTAGAGAATCATAGTCTCTCACAAAAGACTAATGATATCCGGAAGGTGCGGACCAAAGGCCAACCAATCCCATTGGCTGCAGCACTAGAGCCGGTGCACCCCCCCCCACCCCCCCCCCCCCCCACCTAGTTAGAGAATCATAGTCTCTCACAAAAGACTAATGATATCCGGAAGGTCCGGACCAAAGTCCAACCAATCCCATTGGCTGCAGCACTAGAGCCAGTGCACCCCCTTCCCCCCCCCCCCCCCCCCCCCCCCTAGTTAGAGAATCATAGTCTCTCACAAAAGACTAATGATATTCCAATTCTGTAGAAAACATATCTAGTACTGCTTTCATGTAGGCCCTTTCTACGAGGATCAATTTTCCACAGCGCGTAAATCAAAGTTGGCTCGGGCAATTCATTTTAATATTTTGAAGATGTTTAATTCTTTCTTTAATTTAATTTTCAATGTTTTAAACACAATATCCTATTATCGCCATTCATTGTATCCCACAAATATATTACGACTACAAGTGTACAAGGTGATAAGTTTAGAAATTGGGCATTGAAAGCGTGGGTGTACTGTGTGTAAAGGAAGTACTAAGACGAACATTTAATGGCAAAACTGTCTACAACTCATACGACGCTGGGGGACTTTTTGGTTTAAAAGAAAAGTTGTATTCATGAGCGCTTGACTTCTTTCTGTGTTAATTTCCGGCGCGCCACAATCAATAATACCACAACTATGCGAAGGAGAAAAAAGTTCTAGAAAGTTGTGTGCTTTGTCATTTCCCAGGCTAATAATATATAAGTGTCTACGTTCGGGGTTTTTTGCTAGTTAATAAAATATTGAAGAATTCAGCCAAACGTCTGCATGTGACTGGGTTTGCATGCTTTGAGAAGTAGGCCCGATGTTATCATGAAAGAGTGATTGAGAGAAAAAACATTGAACTTCAAACAAACTTCGTTCAGCTTAAATTAAACCGATGCAGATTTGAAAACTGGGCAGCTTATTTAGGAATGTATTTCATTGAGATGTTCTTTTTTGTTTTTGGTTTTTTTGTTTTGTTATTTTACCATTTAAGACGGTAAATGGAGCACAGCGAAATGACAGATTAGGAACATTATGAAAGTCAGGGCCCAATAGAGTAACTGATAAACGACGGTTGGTAACCTGAGACGAATTGTACAGCTCCCCTGGAATTATTGGTTTCCGCTTCCGGTGTGGGGCCATACGTTATCCTCCTTTTTCCGACATCAGATATTTGAGAAGACTGAAGAGGGAGAGAGGGAGAGAGAAGGGGAGGAGAGAGAGAGAGAGAGAGAGAGCTTGAGAGAGAGAGAGAGAGAGAGAGAGAGAGAGAGAGAGAGAGAGAGATTCTCTCTAGTAGAGAGAGAGAGAGAGAGAAGAGAGAGAGAGAGAGAGAGAGAGGCCCAGAGAGAGAGAGAGAGAGAGAGATATAGACATTTTCAAACTCTGAGAGAGGGTTCATTGGTGTAGTATTTACGAGAGGCAGGGCTATAGAAAGGAAGAGAGGGAGAGAGAGAGTATCATCGAGTAGCGTTATGCCCCTGGCCTGTAATCATTGGTGAGGGCGCGGCTAAGGCAACTAATCCGGGATGGAAAATGCAAATTAAGCCACCTCCGATTGGCAGTTTAGACTAATTTACATTTTCCATCCCGGATCTTAGGGGTACCAGATTGGCAGTTTAGACTAATTGTCACATTTTAATTCCCAGTGAGATGCAATGGATGCAAATTGGTCGATGGGGCGAGTTGGACAATGGGACGATTAGGTCGTGGTACGAGGATTAGTTGTCTTAGGGGTACCAGTCAACTTGCCCCATTTTCAAATCGCCCCCAAAACTAACTC
This sequence comes from Phymorhynchus buccinoides, assembly GCA_017654935.2. Lineage (NCBI taxonomy): Eukaryota > Metazoa > Mollusca > Gastropoda > Neogastropoda > Raphitomidae > Phymorhynchus > Phymorhynchus buccinoides. Next base: position 8,374,423 of record CM065682.1, read on the forward strand.
GCCCCAAGTTTAATTCCCAGTGTGTGCAGATGCAATGGATGCAAATTGGTCGATGGGGCGAGTTGGACAATGGGACGATTAGGTCGTGGTACGAGGATTAGTTGTCTTAGGGGTACCAGTCAACTTGCCCCATTTTCAAATCGCCCCCAAAACTAACTCGCCCCAAATTCCCAGTCAGATCAACGAAGCCCCTGGAGATGTTTGAGCCAAATGGCCCAAAACGGCTGTGTGAAGTCTCGCCCCAGTTTAAGTTCCCAGTTGTATTCAGATTCAGATGCAATGGACGCTAACTGGTCGATCGATGGAAAAATGGGGCGAGTTGTTGGTACGAGGAAACTGGGGCGAGTTCATTGGTCGAGTTGGTATTGGGGCGAGGAATTTGGTTGGGGCTTGGGGCGAGTTGGGGAGAGTTGGCAAGGGGCGAGGTGGTCATTGGGGCGAGTTGGCAATGGGGCGAGGGTGGGGCGAGTTGGCAATGGGGCGAGGTGGAGTTGGTCACTGGAAGCCTGTCATAGATAGCCGCACTCGTGACTACAGACCCTGGTGTCTTTCGTGACCACTGGCGATAGTAGCAGGCCTGTTAGAAGTACCCTGAACTGGGGCACCGGGCAGGAGGGTACTAAACAAAACCTAGCAGACAAGGGGCGATTGGTCTCTGGTAGGGGCGAGTTGGTAATGGGGCGAGTTGGTCATTCTTGGTCATTGGGGTGAGTTGGTCATTGGGGCGAGTTGGTCATTGGGGTGAGTTGGTCTTCTTGGTAATGGGGCTTCTTCGAGTTGGCTTCTTCTTCTTCTTGGTTATTGGGGCGAGTTGGTCATTGGGGCGAGTTGGCAATGGGGCGAGGTGGAGTCTTGTCTTAGCTTCTTCTTTCGTGACCACTGGCGATAGTAGCAGGCCTGTTAGAAGTACCCTGAACTGGGGCACCGGGCAGGAGGGTACTAAACAAAACCTAGCAGACAAGATCTCTGGTAGTCTTCTTCTTCTTCTTCTTCTTCTTCTTCTTCTTCTTCTTCTTCTTCTTCTTCTTCTTCTTCTTCTTCTTCTTCTTCTTCTTCTTCTTCTTCTTCTTCTTCTTCTTCTTCTTCTTCTTCTTCTTCTTCTTCTGCTCTGATCGCTCAGACAGTTTACTGTCAATTATGAGCGCAGCTGCGTTATGCGCCTAACTAAGAAATAGCTAGGCCTAGCAAGTCCGACTTCGGCTGGATGAAAATCTTTTTGAAAGTGTTTCGTTAAAACAAAAAGGAAGGAGAATGGACCGGTTAGGCAGAAAGGCAGTAGATGACAGTAAAACAAAGGGAAAAGGCAGAGTCCAAGAGAATGACAGATTAGAGGAAGTTACAAGCACAGAACTTCCAGAAGGTGGGGGAAATATGTATACAAAAGACCCCCGGGAATCCCCACGGGGGGTATATAGGGTTTCAGAGAATCCGTCCAATAAAAGTTGGATTTAACGTCCGCTCAGCGCCGCCTTTTGGGACGAAACCATCAACCAACCATCGTTCACTCATTGCAAATAGACTTAAAATTTATCAACCAAAAAAAGGAATGATTCCAGCAAAAAATAGTATAAGTGCATGGCTTTGTACATCGGTTTCTCGGCAAATATGTAGATTTACACCCTCCTGCTCTATTTCTTGTTTTTTCCGTGGTTAGGGATAGGGTTAGGGTTAGGGTTAGGGTTAGGGTTAGATGGTCTTTTCTTTTGCCACAAGCATCTGTTTTTGTGTCAAAATCATCTATTTTTTGGAGCATTAAATCGCTGCCTTGCAAATACCTTCCAAGACGCAGGGCAACGTTAGGCTGAAAGAGAGCCTACACATCGATCGCAGACTGAATGGCAAAATGACACCTAAGATGATATTACACGTACAGCCTCGTATGTCTAATCTCCTAATTTAGCTTCCTCCTTCCGGCAATTTCCGACGCACTATAATGTTCGTGCTCAAAGTTCAGTGGCCAAGAGAGTGCGAAGGAATTAGCCCGCAAGGTTGGCGGCTTAACGACGCTAATTATTTGGATTTTGTAGAATTCTGATTTTAGATTATGAAACGAAACTTGGCTAATGCCAAGATAACTCTTTTTTAGGACGGCAGAAGATTGATAGTATCACCGATCACGGATTGCCATTTGATTTGTTTAGGACGGCAGAAGATTGATAGTATCACCGATCACGGATTGCCATTTGATTTGTTTCACGTATTTTGTTTTTGTTATCACCCGCGGAGTTTACGGAGCGAAGATGATATTGTTTTTGTTGTGTAAGTGGCTGTGTATGTATGTGTGTGTGTGTGTTTGTTAACAGCCTATCACCATGAAGGAATAAAGACAGGAAGATGAAACTTGATGTGCATGCAGGCTAGGTACTGTAGATGTGCCTTTTGGGGTCAAGGTCAAGGTCAAGATTATGACCTTGAAAACAGAACATCTATTTTTAGCCATATCTCGGGCACCAGTCGACATAGGATGTTGAAACTTGGTTTGAAGGTGGTTTGGCTTATGCTCCTTCCCAATATTGTTGACCAATGAAGGTCAAGGTCAAGGTCAAGGAGATTGTGGACCCTGAAAATCGGGGGGTCGGAAACATGGAGTTCCCAAGATAGCAGCATATCACCATGAAGGAATAAGGATAGGAAGATGAAACTTGACGTGCATGTGGGCTATGTACTGTAGATGTGCCTTTTGGTGTCAAGGTCAAGGTCATGACCTTGACGTGTGACCTTCAGGCACCAGTCAACATAGGATGTTGAAACTTGGTATGAAGGTGGTTTGGCTTATCCTTCCGAATATTGTTGACCAATCAAGGTCAAGGGCAAGGGCAAGGAGATAGTTGGAACCTGAAAATCGGGGGGGTCGGAAAATTGGAGTTCCCGAGATGAAATCAGGTAGGAATGTTGGCTGGGCTCCGCGGGTGATTCTCGAATGCTACATTCGAAAAAGTTTCAATCTAGTTCTTGATGTTTTTGTTTTATTTCAAAGTCAAAGTCAAACAATTATTTATTATCACGTTAGGTGAAGTTACAGTGTGGTCTCGTACAAGCACAATGCAAGCAAGGAAACACATTTGCATGCATTAAAATTGGAAACAAAACTAAGGAAAATGTTCAACAGACCATGCTTGGCAAGAAGTTGGACATAGGGTCGATGCAAGCGACTATCAAAACATTAAGAACTGCCCTCTTTCCCGCCATTTCTATCCTCGCA
>CM065682.1:8392624-8395124 GCA_017654935.2 Phymorhynchus buccinoides
AAACAGACAAAAACAGAGCGTTTTTGCGACGTCTGTGTCAGCCATAACACTGTTAATATCACTGCCATTGGTGACTGTATGAGATCATTCATGTTCCCAGCTTAAGCCTTTCACCGCCAAAGTCGCATTTTAGCACCACAGCAATTTACCACCAATGCCACTAAAAGGCATCCAATTGGGGTCTGTTATCCAAATACCCTATTGTCTTAGTTTTGGGAAGTAAGAATAGACCTTATTTCATATATGCCACAGAAGAATCCCCAATACTGCAGATGGATTTTGTTCTCTACCCAGATAAATTTGATGGAAAGTTTTGACTGAAATATGGCTGGCGGTGAAAGGGTTATGGGGTACGTGCACGCCCTGTTTATAATTGTAGTGGGTATTTTCACCCCCAGGTGCACATTTGAAGGGGTAAAGGCGAACACATGGAGCTCCATCATCCCCTGCTCCACCAACCTAGGGGAATGATATCCTATTTTGCTCAGACTTGTGACAATCGGTGTGCCTGCATGCTCGCGGTCTTGTAGGCCCTATGTGAGTGTGCGTGCGTGCGTGCGTGCGTGAGGAGGTGGGGCATGTGTTGGTATACATGTGCATGCACGTGTATGCGTATGTGTTGGTGTATGTGTAGGTGTGCGTCTGAGAGAAAGAGAGAATCTGAGGGAGAGACTGATGCACGATGATGTCATCTGATTTTGTTACCTTTTCTTTCTTTCTTTTTCTTCTTTTTTTCTCTTTTTTCTTCTCCCTCTCTTGGTTGAAACGGTTTTTTTATTCAACAATTTCAAATTATAAACAATAACGAGGTAACTGGGTAACAACAAGCATATAGCTTATAACGTACCCGTACACAATACATTACATATAATTCAAATGACGGAAGGTGTGTTCTCACCAATTAGAAAATATTATTTCAATATTTAGAAACATTATTCACAAACTAACAAACAAAGTGAACAAAATAGAAAAACCAGAAAAGAAATAAGTCACATTTTGGAAAAATCACCCAAAAAAGAAAAAAAAGAAAGGAAGGAGGAAAACAAAAGGGGGATTGAGAGACAAATTAATCAATAATATGATGACTCAATATGACACTCATTAAAACATCCCACAAAAGTAATTACAACCATGTTTACATATCTAGAACAAGTTATTCAATCAAAGAGAGACTTAGTGCGATTTTTCTCACACCAGAGGGCATGACGCTCGTGTGGGGCTAATCCTCTCTATATTATTAGTTGCGGATAAAGAAAGAGAGAGAGACAGTGAGTGGTCCTACCACCACTCTCTCTCTCTCACTACGCCCAAGTAAGAAAATCGCGTGATAAGCCCCTAGTGCATTGACTGCCCTATGGCGTGAAAAATATCGCCATAGGTTGACCATTAGACCAATATAGAGGTGCACCTGCGCTTTCACACACCTCTTATAGGTCTATTGGTCGTCCATTCGATGTGCATGCTTTCGTTGTTGTTGGACTGTGTCCTGTGCAAAACCAAAGCGATTTCTTTTGTATTACGATGCATTGGCTGATTAAAGAATCTTGAATCTTCATCTTGTGGCTAGAAAGGCCTAGCAGACGATTGAATTACGAGAACTTACTGGTAAGTAACGGTTGTGTTCACGCAAGGTCATCTTTTTAATGCGTCATCTCACCCCCTAAATGAGATATTAAATGGTTAATCTCACGCACAGTTCCATATTCTAGGGGGCGGTTTGAGAGCTCTAGTGCGTAAATACGCACAAGATGTACGTTTTCAGAAGCCCTGTCACACCTTTCTACTTCTTAGTAGGGTCTCAAGATAGAAAAGCAGAACGTTTTTGTGACGTCTGTGTCAGCCATAAAACTGTTAATATCGCTGTCATCGGTAACTGTATGAGATCATTCGTTTGAAGAAGAAGAAAAAAACACCCAAGTTTAGCTGATGGGTATATTTCGGATTTTATTGATCCTTTTACGAACACACTCAACCATGGACTAAAAGTAATGCGAAAGCTGTGCCTACCCAAGTCGAAGTTAAAATCATGAACGCAGTTCATAAAACAGAAAAAAAAAATGTTCACTAACAAAATAAAAAGGTCATTGTTGAACACTTTTTTGTTTAAAGAGAAGAGAAATAATATATATATATGTGTGTGTGTGTGTGTGTGTGTGTCTCGCGTCCGTGGTCTAATCTCCGAACTTTAACGTTGGCATTTTCTCGAGAAATAGAAGGCATACATTGTTCACACTTTGCACACATATAGATGTCTATGCAAGCTTTCAAACAATAATGATTTGAATAATTATAATGCTTAAAACCACACTGTAAACAGATAACAAACATAACATTTTAGATTAGTGGGTTAGAGAGTATCCAACAGGCTTGAGTTAAGGAACTCATGAACACTGAAAGCCTCGATAGCTCATTGGTAGAGCATCTGTCTCTCATGCCAATGGTTCCGGGTCCGATTCTCGGCACGGGCGCTTTTTTAACGATAGTTTCATTTGTACTTTAA
>CM065682.1:8402624-8415124 GCA_017654935.2 Phymorhynchus buccinoides
AGAGAGAGAGAGAGAGAGAGAGAGAGAGAGGGGGGGGGATGCAATCTTGCATTTAAATCGATACCATTTTTATGTTTGAGTGGGTGTGGGTGTGTGTGGGGGGGGGGGGTGTAAAGAAGAGGCGTGGGAGGCACAATGTGAGCGAGGCGCTAGCATACAGGGCCCGCCACACTGCACACGATGCGATCATGATTGCGATCCGACTGTGACGAGGTCTGTGAGTCATGATCCACGTGAAACACATTCGTCTAACCCGGCTTCTACTGTCTTCGTTCATTATTACCAAAGATATTCTAAAAGGGTAAGATGGACTACTTAAGAGCTCGGCGAACCGGGCTATCGTTAGTGGGGCCAGTACACTTTTCACAGTGGAGGCTATCCAAAAATTCAGACTGGAACTTGAACGGATAATTCAACTGGCCTATCGATGTGTAAAATGTGTCCTGTTTAAAAGGGACATAACCAGTGTTTCTATCCTCACTACTCTTATAGGGAAAAGAGACCGGATGCTTATCTTCCCCTTTAGAATATCTTTGCTATTACTCAGCCATGTAGGCCCCAATACACGAACCGCATACAATGTCTGATGCAAAAAAATACACACACACACACATATATATATATATATATATATATATATATATATATATATATATATATATATATATATATATATATATATATATATATATATATCATTTCTGTTGAATTAAGTGCTGGTTTGCTTTTATTGTGGACTTTCAATCTGGTGCTAAGAGGACAACCTTTCTCCTGTAGAAAGTCCTCTGGCTCAGCTTGAACATTCACTGTGGACAACTTTGCAGGCCGACATGCAGACTGAAGAGTCTTTCACGAAGACGAAACAGCTGTCTTTGCATAGGCATTGTCTATCTCCCCCATTGGGAGAAAAAGTAAATCAGCACGTTTTCTTTTCTTCTTTTCAGAACACAAATTATACAGCTAAAGTTAAAGTAATTGAGTTTGTTTCTTAGATTCACAAAACATACATTGGATACCAAAAAGGTTTTATCAAAGCAAATTATATATATACATCAGAGGAAAGTTTCATAGTGTGTTTGTTTTTTTCTTCTTCAATTTTTGATCGTTTATATATATACATATATAATTATTATTCCTCTTCATCTGATTCGCGTAAGGGGGACTACAAATAATGTAGTGAACAAAACTAGTAGGATTTCATCAGATTCATTTAGACAGTAGAATGTCACGTGAATCATGCCTGACAGATGTCACAGTCGGATCGTATCGTACGCAGTGTGTCCGCCCATTAACTCATTCAAGTCATTCCAGTCATATATGTGCGGAATTAATAGATAGCTGTCAATTTGATGCCTTTGCTTCAAGGGAAGTCAGTCTGTGTACACACCATACCTTGGGCACTCCTAAGCTCGCTTCGCTCCCTTAGACAACAGTGCTACCTCTGACTTTGCTTCTGTAGTGGTTTGTTGTGGGGTAACCAATTGGTGTGGAGAGGTTTTTTAGCTATATAAAGTCTATAATTATATTAACACATCTGATCTACCACTTCCCTATGTCTAAGCCTGAGGTAAAAACCCGTAATGTTCTTGCATTTCTCCTTTTGTGTATGTACGTTTATCTTGTGTGCATGGCTGGAGTGATTTGTGAGGTTTCTTTTTATAATTCAAAATCGTTGCGATGCGAATGAGTTAATAGTGGTAAAGAGAGATTGGGGAAGGAGAGGGAGGTGTGTGTGTGTGGGTGGGAGGGGGGGGGGTCTCTTTCTAAATCGAGAGAAAAATGCTGATGCCATGAATCCCATTGCAAAGAGCGTCTTTCTGTCATATGGCTTGAGCAATTGGGTCCTGAGGAGGATCTTGATTTCAAAGACTGTTTCTTGTGTGGGAGTGACGGACATGCGAGCAAACACACGTTGAAGCATGCATAGAAGGATAGAACAAGCGCGCACAAATACACACACAAAAACAACACGCGCGTGTGCGGGTGCGCCTATTCAAGCTGCACGCGCGCGCGCGCTCACGTCACACATACACACACACTCACAAACACACTTGCGCTCACGCGCGCACACACACGCTTACACTCACACGCGTGCACATAGCACGCAGACGCACGACGCACGTACAGAGAGAGAGAGAGAGAGAGAGAGAGAGAGAGAGAGAGAGAGAGAGAGAGAGAGAGAGAGAGAGAGAGAGAGAGAGAGAGAGAGAGAGAGGAGAGGGAGAGAGAGAGAGAGAGGAGAGAGAGAGAGAGAGAGTGGAGAGGAGAGAGAGAGAGAGAGAGAGGAGAGAGAGAGAGAGAGAGGAGAGGAGAGAGAGAGAGAGAGAGAGAGAGAGAGAGAGAGAGAGAGAGAGAGAGAGAGAGAGAGAGAGAGAGAGAGAGAGAGAGAGGAGAGAGAGAGAGAGAGAGAGAGAGGAGAAAACGAAAACGAAATTGTATTTAACTAGGGAACATGATTTAAGCAAGTTACATGCTTTTTACCCACCCAGCCCTGGGGCTGAGAGAGAGAGAGAGAGAGATAGGGGGGGAGAGAGAGAGAGAGAGAGAGAGGAGAGAGAGAGAGAGAGAGAGAGAGAGAGAGAGAGAGAGAGAGAGAGAGAGAGAGAGAGAGAGAGAGAGAGAGAGAGAGAGAGAGAGAGAAGAACGAAAACGAAATTGTATTTAACCAGGGAACATGATTTAAGCAAGTTACATGCTTTTTACCCACCCAGCCCTGGGGCTGAGAGAGAGAGAGAGAGAGAGAGAGAGAGAGAGAGAGAGAGAGAGAGAGAGAGAGAGAGAGAGAGAGAGAGGGGGGGGGGGAGAGAGAGAGAGAGAGAGAGAGATGAGAGAGGAGAGAGAGAGAGAGAGAGAGAGAGAGAGAGATAGAGAGAGAGAGAGAGAGAGAGAGAGAGAGAGAGAGAGAGAGAGAGAGAGAGAGAGAGAGAGAGTAAACCCTCATAACTATCATATCAGTTACACCCTTTCCTTCTCACTCCATCTTACTCATACAGAATTCGACCCAACACTGATTAGGCGTTGATCACATCACACTTGGCTTCATGCGCCTGTTTATTGATTAGCCTGTATACGATATCATTAGGTCCTCACTCCGTCTGTCTGTGTCTGTCTGTCTCTTTCTCTGTTCTTGTCTTTGTCTGTCTGTAGTCTGTCTCTGTCTGTACCTCTGTATGGATGCGTGTCTGTCTCCTCTCTCTTTCTGTCTTTCTCCTTTCGATCTGGCTGTCCCATTTTGTCTCTGTCTCTGTCTCTTCAAGTTCTTTAAGTTTACCATTGTTAATCATCATCCATGTTTGCTTTTAATTCCCATTTTTGATTATTTTTCAATTATTTCATGTGCCAATTTTGGTTCATTTTTGTGTGTGTTTTACGTAATTGTTTTATGTCAAATGTTCTTGCTTGATGCGTGGTATGAATGTGTGAGTGAGAGTGCAAGGTGCAAATAAGCTATTGTAGCTTATCTTTTTCGCCCTCAATAAAACATTCGTATTCGTATTCGCATTCGTATTCTCTCTTTCTATCTGTTTTCCTTTCTTTTTTGTCTCTGTGTCCCCCTCTGTCTTTCCCCTCTCTCCTTCTCCAGTCTTTGTATGTGTATTACTTCATCCCCGGAGTCCTGTTGTTGAGGAGAGTTACTTCTTGCTATGTGTGACCCAGCACCACGAAAGGGACATTACGTCGCTGGGCTAGTTTCTAGCAACAGGTTTGCACAGTCAAAAAATATAATGTTTTGTCAATTCTGAGTTATTGGTATATTCGTGTTCTTCAACATCTTATCTTTCATTTGTATAAAGGCCAATCTGTAATATTGTCTCTAAATGGTCTTATAAGTGTTCTTAAGCGAGTAGGTCAATGCGTATTCTTCAGCTAGGCTAGAATTTAGACCGTGTTTTCTTAAAATGGCCGACGCTCACCCTACTAATTTTAAATATTCATAACTCTTGGAAAGGAAAAAAAGATACAAGAATGGTTCTTGTATCATTAGAAAGAGAAGTAATTGTCTGAAGACTTCAAATATATAATTTTCTCAGAATGATCAGTTTGACACTTAATGTCCCTTTCGTGGTGCTAGGTCACACATGGATTTTCCACTACAAGCAACGGTTACTATTAACTCAAGTTCTGATAAAAGCGGTTGTCCTCTTCGCTCTCATTGGTCATATTCAAGCACGTTCAGTGCCACGAAAGCACGTCATCCATGCTTTATGCCTATTATATCATTATTCTATTAGGTTTCTAAATCAATAAAGGGAATTTTAAGTATGTTTGAAATCTTATTGTCTTGTTTTACATGCATCATGCAAACTGAGCTTTTGACTGTCTTTACATGTTTATTTTTTGCCTCTTATTTTTCTTATGAAGGAGTTATTTCCTGCTTTCTTCTATAAAAGGAAACCTTTTTTTGCGATGCACAAAATGAGAAACGCGAAGTGTAGTCGTATGTCATTGATGCTAGATACGGCTTCCATTAAAGGCGATACAACGCGACCTCTCTCCTTTCTTCCAACTCAAATGTTTCAAAAGCCATTGACATTTCTCTGCCCCACACAATACCAGAATAGATTTTTTTAAAAGCCGTTAACATATTCTTTCTCTCGGGGTTGTTTCAACATAATTCTCAGGTATGACGTTTTTGGTTAGGCATCACAAAATGACGGTATGAATGGGTTTCCGGAATATCAGGGAATCTTTGTTTTTGGATTTTGTTTTATTCAATGATTTCAAAATAACAGGTACGAAAAGTGTTTGTCTCAGTTCCAATGTCAGATGCCATTTTTAAAGTCCCTACGTCTATGACTGTAAATAAGTCCGATATTCAGAAGCCATTCTGCAGAGAGAGAGAGAGAGAGAGAGAGAGATAGAGAGAGAGAGAGAGAGAGAGAAAGAGAGAGAGAGAGAGAGACAGAGACAGAGACAGAGACAGAGAGAGAGACAGATAGGGAGAGACAGAGACACACACACAGAGAGACAGAGACAGACAGACTGTCTAGACAGACGGGTAGCGTGCATGTCTTCACATAATGTAAAACATTTCCTGACGACCTAGTCTATAAGCCCATGTGCATGCTTTCGGAAGAGTGGTATTGAGAACAGAGGAAGGTGGTGCAATCTCCCCCCCCCCCCCCTCCCAACACATTAGCAGACGGAGGAGATGGTGGTTGTGCAATTGGTTCCACCAGCAATCATCACACCCAACCCTCTCCCATTCCCACACCCTTGGGTGAAATAACTTAATCCCTTCAGGACTTCGCTGCCTTAGGTAAACTTCATTACTGGCCTGGGGCTACCTAGAAATAAAGATTATAACAAATAAGAAGCGCAACAAAAACTCTCAACACTGTCAATGATTCAGTTTTGACAACATTACTGGTTGATCCGAGGCCGAGGGTTTTTTCGCTTTGAAATCGTGGTTACTTGCATTGAACTCAGAATAATTAGTCTCCTTTATCACTGTTAATGAAAACATATTGGAGTATTTTCTGAGGCTCGTCTAGGGTTGATTTGTTGACATATTTAATATTAAAAATAGAGATAGAAGTGCCAACCATATGTGAAGTGAAAGCTGAAGCAGTGATGAAGAGACGTAACTCGAACACCGTGGGTTGGATTGAAACAAATCATGGATGTAGACAGGTTTTAGACTCAAAAATCGCTGTTCCGAGAATATTCGGAATTAGGCCCTGACTGGCGTTCTCCTGTTCCGAGTATGTTCAGAATTCGTCTGGAATGAGTTAAAATGGCACGGGGGAAATGTAGTTTTAAACGTTAAGCATTGGACATGGGAAAAAAACCCCACCAAAAAACAAGTGAGAGAGGAGTGGAGTTGAGAAAGAGTACACTCCTAAACATCACCATATATCCCCCACTCACGCTGGAAGTGTTTTCAAAACATCGTTCATCCCTTCGCGCGGTGTCGCCCGTCATAACAAGTTCCACTGGAATGGGGGTATCCTGGAACGATTCCAGAACAATGCCCGACAACGTGAGCTGTAGAGGGACGAGAAGGGCAAGATGGGACTTGGTAACATTTTGAGTTTAGGGGGGGAAACATGCAAGAGTAAGAGAGTTTAACGATCATCTGAAGCTGCAGCCACGTGAAAGATTCCTTTTACTTCAGTACGTCTCATGCGCACACAGTCTATTCAAATGTGGTTGTAGAGTTGGGTTGTTTTTGTATTGGTCCATGTGTCCGTCTGTCCGTGCGTGCGTGCGTGCGTGCGCGTTCCGATCGTCAGTCCGGACACAAAACGCAGATAGGTACACGAGGGAAGGCTGTTTGCACCTTTGGGTTTAATACCTACTTCTTGTTTTGTTTTGGTTTTTGGTGTGTGTTTTTTTTTTGTATATTTATTTGGTGCTGGGGGTGGGGGTGGACGGGGCAAGGGCGTGGGGGTGGGTGGGGTGGTGTGAGCTTTTCTTGTCAGTTCCATAACAGTTCATTTTGAATGTAGATATTTATGTTGAAAGATGTGATGTGCGGAGAGAGGAGAAGAGAGAGAGAGATGAAGAGAAGAAGCCGGAGAAGAGAGAGAGAGGAGAGAGGCACTGATTGATAGAGACGAGGAGAGAGAGAGAGAGAGAGAGGGGAGGGGCTCGGGATTTTTTTTCTTTTGGAGAGAGAGAGACTGAAAGGACAGAAAAGAACATCTATACATACTATACGTACCAGGTATATAAACAGAGAGAGAGGCGGTGGGGGGGTGGGGGCGGGAAGGGAATGGAATCGAATGATGACAGAGACAGAAAAAATAAAAATAATAAAGAGGAGAGAGAAGAAGAGAGAGAGAGAGAGGACAGAGAGAGAAGAGAGAGAGAGAGAAGAGAGAGACGAGAGAGCAGAGAGAGAGAGGAGAGAGAGAGAGAGGCAGAGAGAGAGGAGAGAGAGAGACAGAAAAAAGAGAGAAGAACGAGAGAGAGAGAGAGGAGAGAGAGGGAGAGGAGAGAGAGAGAGAAGAGAGACGAGAAGAGAGAAAGAGAGAGAGAGATGACGAGAGAGCGAGACGAGAGAGAGAAGGAAGAGAGAGACAGAGACAGAGACAGAGAGACAGAGATTAGGATCGAGAGCAAGAACGACTTGTTATGAAGCTTGTTTGACAAACAATTATCATCCCAGTGAAAAACAAGACAGCTAATAGAAGCTCCCCCCAAAAATCAACTATCATCTGCCAATGTACTAAAAACGAGTATAATAAGGGGGGGAAACGACTTGGGTGTTTTAAAAGACATTGTTTCCGTTTCAAATACGAAGTGAAAACCTTATGTTTGTTTATGGTTTGCGTGAAACAGTGTGCCAGAGCTCTGCACAGATGGTTCTGCCGATCGATGGCTTCTCGGTAGTGTTTCTACGTGGCAGCCATAGTTCAATCAGGAAAGTGCGCCCCGTGGTCCCGAAGGCATGCAACCGCTATATTGCCGTTTCTTGTGTGTTGTGGTTTTGTAGTAGGTGGTTAGTGCGTGCGCGCGCTGCGCTAGGCGGTCGACGCGTTGTATATGTATGTTGTGTTTGTGTGTATTAATGTTACGCAGGTGATCCTCGCTGTTTCCTGTTGTCCCTTGTGTTGTCTCTTCGTGTTGTAGTTTGTTTGGTTGTGTTCACGGTATGTATGTATGGTGTTCTGGTGTGTGTGGTTGTCTGTGTGTTTGTTGACAAAGAGGGAGGGGTGTGAGACGATGATGAGAGATGAGAGACAGAGAGAGACAGAGAAGACACAGACAGAGAGAGAGAGAGAAAAAAAAACTCAGTCTCAGATACAGAAGAGCGCATAGCGAACATTTAGAGCGAATAGACGAAGAGGGTACGAGCAGTAGAGAGGAGAAACCTAGTGGACCGAGAGAAGAGAGTGAGAGAGAGAAGAGAAGAGAGAGAGAAGAGAGAGAGAGGCGAGGGAGAGAGAGAGAGGAGCGGAGGGAGAACACGACGGAGATAGGAGAGAAGAGAAGGTGGCGGAATGAGGGAAGAAGACGCGAGAGATGACGACTGTCCGGGCGGATTTAAAGACCGAGGGAACAATTAGAAGGAGGAGGAGGGGAACGCCTGAAAATCTTCCAAAACTGAAATTTATTTGCAAGTAAAGGATTATTACGAAGGATAAAAGTAGGACAAAGATTTTAGCACAACATGGCAACAACGCCACACTCTTTCATCATACATATTTGTTAACCTAGTCTTCCAATCTACGTCTTAGGTACATACACGTACATAGATCCACCCTACACTACATAGAATAGAATAACAAACATGGCAAACGGGCCACCATGATCATTACAACATACAGGATTTGAACATAAAGGTAGCACTTTTGTACATATACGAACATAGAATACACACATGGCAAGGCATAAAATTACACATACATAATTGAACATAAAATAAAATGGTGAGCAATAGCACGGTGGCGGATTATGATACAGAACAGGGTTGTTGAGAAATACGAATCTTTTATAGAATTACGTACGCACCACAGGGTTCTTACAGTTCTTAATACTTGTGCAGCGGCATACCATGCGTAGTAACCACACACGCACACCACTCTGCACGTTTACTAACGAGCGGGCACAACGCAAGAAAAAGAAAAGTATACATGCACATACGCACAGATATATATGTCGAAGCACGTATAAAAGAACTATACATTTTTAGAACAGGGCAAACTAATGCAGCCCATGGTATGAAAACGGTAGCAATTAGCAATAAAGTGCGGACAATTTAAACATCGATTTTAGCACATTGTTGGAGAATAGAAAACAAACAGAGTGATGTGAATACATGACATCGCAATTAGCAATTCTAGCGTATCGGGATATATGAAGAAGAAGAAAAAAAGAAAAATAATAATTTTTAAAAAATCATGGAGGGTCGAATGTAACTTCAAAGTGTCTCTCGGAGACTCGTTTTGAAGGTGGAGATGGAGGAGCATAATCTAATGTCGGACTGAAGGGAATTCCATATGGAGGAACACGAGAAAGTAAAACTTTGGACTTGAATTTAGCTATTCTTGTGTGGGATAGAATATAGTTACTTGAACCATTTTTTCTCCCCCCGATGTGAGGCCTGTGTAAGTAGAATTTTCAGGTATTGTGGAGCTAAGTCATAGTATACTTTGTACATGAGAATGGCTTTATCATAGCTAAGATGTGATTGCAGTGGTAGTATGTTTAAATGGGCTTGTTTTTCTGCTGTACTGAGTTCAGGATCAGGAAGGATTAGTTTAGCTCCCCTGTCGTGCATAGAAGTGAGTTTTAATAGGTGACAATTAGCAGCAGAGTCCCAGACAACAGATGCGTAATTAATGTGGGAGAGACAGTGGGCATGAAAAAACATAGTGCGTGCGTCTATATCTATGAAAGGTGCAAGTGTTTTTAGTAGGAATAAGCTGCGAGCAAGTGTATGTGTCATCTTTTCAATATGGAGTTGCCATTTTAGTTCGTCATCTAGTATCACTCCTAGGACTCGGTGCTCGCGTACTTGGTCTATGGCATTGTCATTAAAATGAACATTTAAAATTAGAGGTTCTATTTGATGTTTTTGTCTTGAGGTAATTAACATGCTTTTGGTTTTTGTTTAGGATTGAGGACCATAAGGTTTTGGTAACACCAATCAGAAAAATCATCGACGAGAGAGATGAGAGAGAGAGAGAGAAGAGAGAGAGCGACAGAATAAGTGCGAGAGAGGACGAACGCCGCGAGAGAGATGAAGAGGAGAGAGGAGAGAGAGAGCGGAGATCGAGGATGAGGAAGAGAGAGAGAGGAGAGAGGAGAAGAGAGAGAGAGAGGAGAAGAGAGACACACAGAGAGAGACAGACGGACGGTGGAGAGAGAGGAAATGAGAAGAGGGAGGAAAGAAGAGAAGAGAGGAGAGAGAGAGAGAAGAGAGAGAGAGACAGAACGAACGAACGACGAATCTTTTTTATTGTTGGAAATGAATAAGCTAGTCAAACACGCTTCTTTTATCATCTGCCTACAGTTAACAATGTCAAAGAAAAAATGAAAAATAACAAAATAACAAGTTAGCGAGAGAGAAGAGAAGAGCGAGAGCGAGAGAGAGAGAGCGAGAGAGAGAGAAGAGAGAGAGAGAGAGAGAGAGAGAGAGAGAGAGAGGGGGGGGAGGAAACGTTGTACGTATTTTTTTTTATAATTATGCCTCGTGTACATGAAAGCATACAGGTCCGTAAGAGTCGGAGATAAGAAGATATGTTTTTATTTATTTTGCTGCCGTTATTTTAAACGAATATTGAAAGTTTAAATGAGAGAGAGAGAGGGTAGAGAGAAGAGAGAGAGAGAGAGAGCGAGAGGAGAGAAGAGAGAGAGAGAGAGAGAGAGAGATAGGAGAGGCCAGGGATAAACTTTAACAAGTGCAACCAAAGAGCGGTCCTGCAACTAGTTCGCCCTCTTATCATCGCCGAGCTTGACTCGAAATCGATGTGTCGGCTGTACACACAGCGGGGAGACCATTGAAGAACTGAAAACAGGACGCACGCACGGACGGATGACGGCCGGAAAGATGGACATATCGGGCCTGTGACACAACGGCCTACGCACGGCGTTCAATTGGGATCATTTAGTTTCACCTATGCACTATCGTGAAACACCACTCCCCGCCTCCCTAAATGCATCTCCTTTCCCCCCATCCAGCCATGATCACTGAGACAAGCAAGACTCGGCTATGCACATCAAGCTAGCACACGCGCGGCAGGAACTCAGTAGTCAAGTGTAGCCACAGTGCTACAGCCAACTGTTGCTACCTTACCCGCTACCTCGCCCACCGATGCTACCAACCAACCCCATAACCCCCCCCCCTCTCTCGTCTCTCTCCTCTTCTTCTCTCTCCTCTCTCTCTTCCGTCTCGTCATCTCCCTCTCGCTCTTTCTCTCATCCCTCTCTTTCTTCTCTTTCTTCTCTCTCCTACCACTCACCGCCTCCTCTCTCTCTCCTCATCTCCTCTCTCTCGTCTTCTCTCTCAGTCCCTGTCTCTTCTCCTCTCCAAAGCCATAGTCTCTCGCCGTCTTCTCTCCTCCTCCTCGCCCTCCCTGCTCTCCATCGCATCCCTCATTCCTCCTCTCGTCGCACTCTGGTCACTCTCTTCCATCCTCACCCAGTCCTCATCTCCCTCTCATCCCTCTCTCTTCTTCTCTTCTGTGTCTCTGTTCTTCCCCTCTCTCTCGGTTTCCTCGTCTCCCCTCCCTCCCCTCTCCTCACCGCTCTCTTTCCTCTCTGCTCTTTTCCCTCTGTCTCTGTCTCTGGGTGTTTCCGCCGTGTTGGTGGAAGTCTAAGGCTTTATAAATGGGTTCCAACTCACGGCCTTGTAATATTTACCATAACAATCACCCCACCTAATTCAGTCAAAAAAACAAAGGATAGAGTTTCAGGACCATGAAGTTCCCAGAACAATAGCTTTGTGTGAAATTTTCAGTCCATAGGCCTTTTGGGGGTTCGGACCCGTGATTTAGTCGCGCACAAAAAATCTCGCGCCACGAAGGAACAGGGAGCGCACCGCACCGAGACACGATGAGCGGCGGGGAGAAGCGCACACAAGGGACTAAAGAAAATGTTCACACTAACAAGAACGTGTGTTTAATAGGAGACCATGGTCATCAATAAATGTTGTGAAAAACACTTGGCATTGATATACAATGCAAAACTGTAAACCTTCGGGTGGCGAGATTTAGTAACGATTATGTGTTTTGTGTTTTGGGGGTTTCAGATTCAATCAAAACAAAACCCCCCGCCCGTAAAACCTAACCGGGTGCGCGAGACTCTCCTTGACCTTAATGTAAACCAACAAAAAAAAAAAAACTAAATATACATCCAGTTGGAGAGATTTAGGGGGCTCCTCCTGGAAACTTGGGGCAAAAACTAGTATTTCCACATTTGAGATGAATTAGAACTGTGAATAAGTTTTGAAAAAAAAACGGGGAAGGCGAATAGTAGATAGGAGGATGGAAGCCGGGAAGGCGGCACGACGAGACGGACCAGGATGGTAGGACCGGGGAGGACGGGGCAATAAAAGAAAAAAAACGGAAGTAAACTGGCGCGGGAATCCGGGAACGCACAGCTTGACGGAGTCTGGAGCAGACGGCTAACAGGAAGCACAGCCGGACGGAACACAGACTGAAAACAATAGTTCCCCAACGTAGGGGGGACTAGTTTGTGTAGGCGCCATGGTGGGAGCCGGAAGAGGCCAAACTGACGGACGATCCGGAGACGAACGCGACTGCCGGCGCTAGGCGCCCGGCACTGATGGACCAAGACTGACCAATAGTTACCCCTTTTTCCTTCCCCAGTGTTCCCCCCCCCAATAGTTTCCCTTCCTTTTCTTCCTTTTCCCCGAAACCTTTGGCTCGGGGACTAAAAGAGAGAAAGAGAACACATATACAAACACCCTGTGCAAATCTATCCTGTGTGCAGTCTCTCCCTCCTCTCCCAGGTCCTCTCCCTCCATCCACCCTATCATCTCCCTCATCGTCATCCTCTCGGCAAAAGTCTCTCCACTCTCTCTCTCT
>CM065682.1:8427624-8430124 GCA_017654935.2 Phymorhynchus buccinoides
GCTCGTCTCATTGGCAAAATGAGACTGAAATTTGCTTAATTTCATGAGATAATTGGGGTGGGCTTCTTACCCGCCCATGCGCTTTTTACCCCGTCTTCCCCTACCGGCAAAAACGAAACTGATTGCATTGAAACGCACTTTGCTCCACCTTTATTCCTCAATGAATGAAGTAGTAGCAAGTCACATGATGCCTATTCGCTCTGTGCGTGCACGCCCCTTCTGCGGTGGTTTCGTCTGAGGATAGGAAATCGACATGTGTCAGTCTTCCGTCATCTTCAGAGATCTGAGCAGATCGTGAAATTGACAGTGCGACTCCTTCGGTACTCGGCCTGTCATTAATCGCTATGGCATGCCAGTCAGTTTCTTTTGCTTTGCTAATTGGCTTCTTTTTTACCTTCTCCCTTCCTCCTCCTTCTTCGCTTCCTCCTCCTCCTCTTCCTCAACGTTTTCTTCGTCAATGTTCTCCTCCCAAATCGCATCATAAGCATCCACCATTATTGGGTTTTTTTGTGGCAGTGGGTGGATGCCCCGTGCCTCCATAAGGGGAGCTGGACGACGCCCCTCCCCCACCCACGAGTCTCTCCTTCCCTGGGGATACCGGGGAGGGGTGGTGGGGCGTAAACAAATAGTTCCTCCACCTTCTGGAAGTTATGTGCTTGAAACCTCATCTAATCTGCCACTCTCTTTGACTCTGCCTTTTCCCTTTGCTCTATATCATCTGCTATCTTTCTGACTTATTGACCCATTCTTCTGCTTTAAAAAGTTAATATTTCAAATAGTGTTTCTCCTTTGAGCTCCTCCGAAATCGGAATGTGTCGGCTGTACGCAGCGGGGAGACCAGTGACAACTGAAAACCGGACACATTATGGCCATATATGGGCTGGGAACGCAGAAGTAGAACAAGAAGTCTTCTCTTCTTCTTCTTCTTCTTCTTCTTGCCCCTACAACTGTGTGCCTATCTGTATCTCTATAAACTATGTCACAGTATGACGTTCTCTGACGGTCTTTGTAAAGAAAGGTATACCATTTTGGGAAAATAGTGTTACAGTCGCCAATCTGCCTTTGACTGAGCAATCTTTGGCAATACGATATTACTGTCCCAACATTATTTCAAATCAATTCATTCATTTCAAAATATTCGATTGGGAATAATATCATATCGTAAGTAACAATTTCTTTTATTTCAATAATCACCCATCACATTTCAACAACATAGCATGTCCCATGGTTTAGTTACACCCTTCCATCACTTAGACAGTCAAAAGTGAAGAATTAGGAAAGAGTGCGTTTTTGGGTGTGTGTTTTTGTTTGTGGCTCAAGCCACAAACCTATAACTCACTTTGTCGGTCGGTCTGTCGGTCTGTCGGTCCAAAATTGTCGCACATTTTGACAAAATGTCGCACTTCAAATCGAGGCTACACTTCAAAATTAATTGAGGCCGCTCTTTAAAATGATGTATTTTAAAAGCGTACAAAATAATAAACATACGTAATACAGACACTACAACAGACACGACGAGTATGCGGTGCTTCTTTCGATGAGCATAAGTAGGATACATAGTTTTAAATGTTTTCCAAAAGATATAAAAAGTTACGAAATGGTGCAGAGATAACATTCTGGTTTACAGATTAAAATTATTGAAAAGCCAGGGGAGGTAACTCATGATTGGAGTGGTAAAAATAGACCGGGTGCCACAAACTATTGCGATTTTCGCGCTTGTTAGAATGTAGTAGACAGAACTGTCAGCTAAGGTTATGAGAAGGGCAGACATGCAAAGAACAGCCAGACGACAGACAGACAGACTGACATACACAGGTGAAATCATTCCTCGGCGGGGGACATATTAGAACATAGATGAAGCGAGAGGGTACTGGACTATGTTTGGATGCTGGGAGAGGGGAGGGTGGTAAGTAGTCATTCGGTTCGTGTACCACTAATTGGCCTGCCTGAGGACTATCGCCATTGCTGAATTTCAGATAGACAGATACACAGACAGGCTGGTAGGCAGGCAGGCATACAGATAAGCATAAGGCATGCATGCACAGGCATGCATACACAAA
Organism: Phymorhynchus buccinoides; assembly: GCA_017654935.2. Taxonomy (NCBI): domain Eukaryota; kingdom Metazoa; phylum Mollusca; class Gastropoda; order Neogastropoda; family Raphitomidae; genus Phymorhynchus; species Phymorhynchus buccinoides. The sequence goes on from CM065682.1 coordinate 8,429,685, forward strand.
CAGACATAAGCTCTCTCTCTCTCTTTTTCTCTCTCGCTCTCTCTCTCTCTCTCTCTCTCTCTCTCTCTCTCTCTCTCTCTCTCTCTCTCTCTCTCTCTCTCTCTCTCTCTCTCTCTCTCTCTCTCTCTCTCTCTCTCTCTCCCCTCTCTCTCTCCTACTCTCTCTCTCTCTCTCTCTCTCTCTCTCTCTCTCTCTCTCTCTCTCTCTCTCTCTCTCTCTCTCTCTCTCTCTCTCTCTCTCTCTCTCTCTATCTATCTATCTATCTCTTTCTCTCTCCCTTTCCTTCCCTCACTCTTTCTCTCTCTGTCCCTGTGTCTCCCTGTCTCTGTTTCTGTCTGTCTGTCTGTCTCTTTATCTCCCTCTCTCTTTCTCTCTCTGTGTCTGTGTCTCCCTGTCTCTGTTTCTGTCTGTCTGTCTGCCCCTCTCTCTCTCTCTCTCTC
>CM065682.1:8437624-8440124 GCA_017654935.2 Phymorhynchus buccinoides
CTCTCCTTTTCATTTCCATTGCATTGATATAGTCATTTTGGTACATGTCTGTACTGAACACCACGTCCGTTCCCTTTGGCAGCATGTCAAATATCTTTTGAGCGATCTCCCTGAAGTTGGAAGGAAGCTGTTGCAAAACAGTGAAAGACTGCATTGCCATCGATCACAACAAGTGTCTCGTCATGGGGAGGTAGAGCAGCATCTTCCAGATCTTTGGTGAGATAGCTAAACCCTTTGGCTTTGTCAGTCTTGGCCAGGAAATTGTCGGCAGTGGCAATATTGTAAGGCACAGGAGTAAGTTGGTATGTCATCAACTGTTTCAGATCGAGTTGAACACCTTCTTCTGTGCCTTCACAAGGAGTTGGAAGGCGATGTTTCCTTGTTGTTTGTACTCCACAACTTTCTTCTTGGAAGTCTTCATGCGGACAACTTTGTTCATTGATGCCATCGTTTTCAACTTCAGCTGTTTGACACGTTCAAAGAAGTAGTCATTTGCCATCAGTCTGTGCATGATGAACGCCTCCTCGGCTTTACCAGCTTCCTCTGCTCTGAGAACATCATGCTGAATGTCAGCTGGGACAGATGTTCCTGATGACAAGACGATGAAGTTGACAGAGACTTCCACACAGAAAGGGTCGATGAAACTTGTTATTGCTTCCTGAGTCTTCTTGACGTTGCTTTCGCTCTTCAGTATCTCAGAAGGATGCAAGTCACGGTGTCTGCTGCCAACCTCATCCCATTGAGCCATGCCAGCCATGTCAAGAGTTGCGTGAAGATACTTTGACCTCTCATGTGTTATTTTTCAAGTAGTCATCTAAGAGGGGCCATCCGTCCTCTTGAGATAAACATGGCGTTGCGTCCAACTAGTTCACTGGTTAGCATTTTATACCAAGATGGCGGCTATGACGTCAACTGATGTCCAGCCATAGTCCGTGTTGTACGGATGGTAGCTTGTCCTTTCCGACAGTAGCCCGCACATGGTAGAGGAGACAGTTACTACTCTGAAGGACAGGGCTAAAATCTGTTGTTGTTTTATTAGCGGAGGTGCCTTGTCCACGACGGTACATCCGCACTCGCTCGCCCCCCAAGGACTTTCCAACATTGATGGAATAGCTGTCCTCCGAATTCGGAGTGTGGCTGCCGAGTTTGTGGCGGGCAGTAATCAAAAACAGTCATTCAAGTAATGTTCTCATCCCTAGCTATAGTGCATTTTTGGACCCATAGTGTTCAAGTGCTTCGGCTGTTTGGATGATCCCTGGAGTCTTTAAGCCAGGGTACGAAAATAATTGTATGTTTTACATTTTATTTGCAAAGCCAAAAAGGGGGTAGGGGAGATAAACAACAATAGAATAGCTGGTATATAGGGGGAGACTGTTCAAACTGGCCAACCAATCCCCTTTTGGCTGCAGCACTAGAGCCAGTGCAAGACGGTGGGTGCCCCACTCAAGTTTGTAGTCATAGTTTTCCAAAGACTGTATCGAAAACCATCTCTTGTTGCAGCTCGCATGTTACTGTTGGCCCCTGTGGCCCCGGCAGGCTTGAAAATTAAGCCAGAACCAATGATACAAGCCATTTGAGCACAGGCCCTAATGCAACAGGCTCGATTAATCGACTAAGTTGTATGTTCACGTAAAACCCACTGCCCACATGAATTTACCCTTCCCTCTAACCAGTGGATACGGTGTTCATAGAATCGTTTGTGTCTGCTGTTTTGTTTGTCAGTGTAGCATTCACGAACTACAAGCACAGACATTGTTTTAAATGTGTACAGCAACGCTTCAAAATTATGTGCAGCGGCATACTGTATCAAGTTTACCTATTGCAGATGTGCATAGCCTGTTAAAATAACTACGTAGGCGTTGCGTCCAACTAGTTCACTGGTTAGCGGCAGAAAACTGTTTCCTTCTTAGGCGACTTGTCCTTTCCGCTATTCTGCACAAAAACAACAACTCTGAAGGACAGGGCTAAAATCAAGCGGAGGTGCCTTGTCCACGGTACATCCGCACTCGCTCGCCCCCCAAAAAAATATGGAATAGCTGTCCTCCGATTCGGAGTGTGGCTGCCCATGTGGCGGGGTAATCAAAAACAATTCAAGTAATGTTCTCATCCCTAAATTTGTACCATAGTGTTCAAGTGCTTCGGCTGTTTGGATGATCCCTGGAGTCTTTAAGCCAGGGTAAACAAACAACAACAAAAACCAACAACAATGAATAGATTGTATATAGGGGGAACATCCAGCAAGGCCAACCAATCCCTTTGGCTGCAGCACTAGAGCCAGTGCAAAGTCCCCCTCATTTGAGTCATAGTTTTCCAACGACTGTTGAAAACCATCTCTTGTACAGCTCGCATGTTACTGTTGGCCCCTGTTAGAGGCTTACCTCAACCAATGATACAAGCCATTTGAGCACAGGCCCTAATGCAACAGGCTCGATTCATCGACTAAAACGTAAAACCCACTGCCCACATGAATTTACCCTTCCCTCTAACCAGTGGATACGGT
>CM065682.1:8445124-8450124 GCA_017654935.2 Phymorhynchus buccinoides
TCGACGAAAATGGTGTTTAACGTCCTCTTGGTCTGAATCAGACACATATGGGACATTTGTAAATATAAATATGGTGGGAACAATACTGGAGGCAATGCCCGGAGGCAGTACAAACCCAGTAGAGTCCTGATTTGTTTTATTAATACAGATAGGTGTAGCGGTAACCACGCCTCGGTTAAACCTCATCGGCTATGACACCGCTACAAGTATTACAAAAACAAATAACGACTTGATGATGAAAATGATGTTTTACGTCCTCTCGGTCATAGACACATATGGGACATTTGTAAATACAAAGATGGTGGGAACAATACTGGCTGCAATGCCCGGAGGCAGTGCAACACAAGCAAAGTCCCGAGTTTTTAACAATACAGATAGGTGATTTTTTTAACAAATAACGACTTAGTAGTAATTTTGGAATTTTACGTAACAAATAACGACTTGGTGGTAACTGGTGTTTTACGTCCTCTCGACCCCTAGGGGCACATATGGGACATTTTTACTAAAGTTTAGATTGAGGGACAGGACAAAATATGAAAACGTTACGGGGACAGGGACAAAAACAAAAATAGTGAAGGGGGAAATATTTTTTAGAGGCGCAAGCCGATTTTGGAATATTAGTCTGGCGAGATTTATTTTAGGCTATTTAAAGGAGTCTGGTAATACTTTGATAAGATCTTTAGATATTTTTTAAAATTTTTAATAGATAAAAAGTTCTTTTGTTATTTTGTGACCCAGCCGAAACCCTAACTCCCCCGGAATTAAAATTTCAGGGCTACAACGTTAAAAGAAGACTTAGCTTCAGTTTAATATTAAAAAACCATTAGTGGCCCTTAGTTATTTAAAAAAAAAATGTATTTACAAATATATGTTCAAAATTTTACAAGAGTTAAAACTGAATTTTAAAAATTTTACAGGCCCTACCGGGGGAAGAAAGTCTCTGCCCCCAGGACATCCCTATAACTTAGGGGAAAATGTACATCGCGGGCTAAAGATTTGTTTTAATGTGTCCTACCAGGGGAAGATAGCTCTGCCCCCGGGACTTCCCTATACAGGGGAAAAATTTACATCTCGGACTTATTTGTTTTAATCTTAGGTTTAAAAATGTTTTATTTTGTTTAAAATTCTGAGTTTATTAAAAAGATTTAGTAAGATATTTATTTTGAATGAACGAAGTATGTGTATTAAGAGATTGATTAAAAGATTACCTTGGGCGGACATAGTAAAGCCCTATAGGTCTTGACCTTAACCGAATTCTGATAGAGGGTGCCTTGATTTTAGGTAGTGTTTTTTGACGAATAAGTAGTTGGTTGTGAAAGATTAAAAATACATGATAATAGTATAGTCGTGGTATATATAAGGTCCGGGTATAGTTTTTATTTTGGTATTTCGATATGAGATTAGGAGATAGTTCCAGGATGCTTTTTAGTAGGTGATAGGTTGTAGTGAATTTGTAAAGTTTTGTTGTTGTGTTGTGTATGGAGTGGAGTGTGTGCGCGCGCCCGACCCCTACAAGCGATCGCGAAGGAGGTCCAACTAGCAGTCAGAAGACTGATGTTAATGATGTTTATTTTTTCGTTAGTTAAAGAGTATTCTTTAGAGTTATTTTAGTTTGTCCGCTGACCAACCAAGGGGGGGTAGCCACAAAATCTCCCCCGCCCCTGTTTAAACAGTGGAGCACTATGATTGAACTATCAATGGTGATTAGGTGGTTAACAATTCTATCTTGATCGAGGCGGAGGGAGGGAGGGAAAGGGACCCCTCCTCTCCGACACGAGCAGGGGATAGCCGCCGCTTAAGTGATCCCTAAGGGGGGGAGCACCAGCAAAAAAGCCTTGCGACTATGAGAGAAGCCTCAGGTGTTCGCGCCGGACACCCGTCCACTGTGGGGAAGGGAATTTAAAACATGATGGGCTCAAAAGGGAGCCACTTCGGCGACACACGCACATGTTTAAGTAAAAGGGGTAGAAGTGGGGAAGGGAGCAGGAGTGTGGGCAGGTGTCCAGCCCGCGGACCGGAGGGACTCCAACCTAACCGTTAATAACTAAGTATAAGTGTGATTAGTTAGAAATGCGATTTAAATGAGGCATTATGTATGGCTTCTGCGAGCCACACCAAAGGAGACCATTCCCTATCACCCTTAACTAGTATGGCTTTTTTGGTGAAGGGAATGTTAACAGATTTTAGTTTTAAGTGTAATTCCTGGAATTCTTTTAGGATGAAAGTGCAGGGTTGAAAAAGATGATCGAAATTTAGGTTTTTAGTACACTCACAGGTGATGGTCTTGAATTTACTATAAAATGCTTTAGTTCTTATACGGAAAATAAGTCGTTGTATTTGACGTGGGACTGTAATAAACAATCCCCCCTGTACTAGGTTTGGATCCCAGCACTTGGACACTTGTATGAAAGTATTTTTGAAGTAACTAGGGCCTACGTTACCCAGATAAACGAAAAGAAATCACCCGTATTTATTAGTGCATATTGATATTACATATCCGTAGAGCCTTGGAATATTGATGCCACACCCGTGAGTTAAACTCCATGATGATTTACTTATTGAACTAATTCTAAGAAGTCGTTATTCCAAGGCTCTACGGATATGTAATATCAATATGCACTAATAAATACGGGTGATTTCTTTTCGTTTATCTGGGTAACGTAGGCCCTAGTTACTTCAAAAATACTTTCATACAAGTGTCCAAGTGCTTCGTGAAGCTGCATTTTTGTGTACGGTTGTGCCGCTTTTGTGGAGACAGAAAGGGAGATAATTAGGAGAAGAAGAGAAAAACGAAACAGGGGTAGATTTTGTATGATGGTATCCTGTCATAAGCATTTAGTTGAAACACAATCACGCATGTACCTTACACAGGATCATGTGCAGTCTCACACACACGCGCGCGCACACACACATACACACACACACACACGTGCGCGCGCGCACACACGCAAACACACACACGGGCAAGTACGCGCGTACACACGCAAACACACGCACGCAAGTACGCACGCACGCACACACACATGCATGCCTGTGCTTGCGATCTTAATACGTACGCGTCCATGGAATTATGATTATGTAGATGATTATTCAGAGGTGGAGGATGATCCAGGTCGGCATTATCGTCGTCATCATCATCATCATCATCACGGTCACCATCATCATCACAATTAATCATCATTATCATAATCAGCACCATCATCAACATCACGGTCATCATCATCATCACCATCATCATCGTCATGCCAATCATCACCATCATCATCATCATCATCATAACAGCACCATCATCAACATACCGGTCATCATCAGCATCATCGTCATACTCATCACCAGCATCATCATCATTATCATCATCATCATCATCATCATAATCATCAGCATCATCGTAATCATCACCGTCATCATCATCATAATAGTCACCATCACCATCATCTTCATCATCATCACCACCACCATCATCATCATCAACATCGCCATCATTATCACCTTCTTCTTCATCATCATCACCATCATCATCATCATCATCATTATCATCACCATCAGATGCTCTGTGTTCAGGCGTGGGAGACCTACCAGCGGACCCTGTCCAGGGATGAAGTGCTGCCAGGACTGTCCGTGTCCAGGGACCAGCTCTTCTACCTGACCCATGCCCAGGTCAGTGGGTTTGTAGACTGCAGTGTTTGGATAGTGCTAAGGACTGACCCATGCCCAGGTCAGTGGGTTTGTAGACTGCAGTGTTTGGATAGTGCTAAGGACTGACCCATGCCCAGGTCAGTGGGTTTGTAGACTGCAGTGTTTGGATAGTGCTAAGGACTGACCCTGTCCAGCTCTTCTACCTGACCCATGCCCAGGTCAGTGGGAGTGTAGGCTGCAATGTTTGGATAGTGCTAAGGACTGACCCTGTCCAGCTATTCTACCTGACCCATGCCCAGGTCAGTGGGTTTGTATGCTGCAGTGTTTGGATAGTGCTAAGGACTGACCCATGCCCAGGTCAGTGGGTTTGTAGGCTGCAATATTTGGATAGTGCTAAGGACTGACCCATGCCCAGGTCAGTGGGTTTGTAGGCTGCAATATTTGGATAGTGCTAAGGACTGACCCATGCCCAGGTCAGTGGGTTTGTAGGCTGCAATATTTGGATAGTGCTAACGACTGACCTATGCCCAGGTCAGTGGGTTTGTAGGCTGCACTGTTAGTTATAAGGACTGACCCTGTCCACACACCAGCTCTTCCACCTCACCCATGCCCAGGTCAGTGGGGTTTGTATGCTTGTGTTAGGAGAAATAGGGGAAGACGGGGTAAAAAGCGCATGGGCGGGTAAGAAGCCCACCCCAATTATCTCATGAAATAAAGAAAATTTCAGTCAAATTTGCCCATGAGACGAATGCTAGACATTAACGCTCGTCTCATGGGCAAAATGAGACTGAAATTTGCTTAATTTCATGAGATAATTGGGGTGGGCTTCTTACCCGCCCATGCGCTTTTTACCCCGTCTTCCCCTACCCTTCATAAGTCCCCACACACATTTGCACACGTTTATCTAACCCTGCCAAACAAATAATTTGTAATTCTACTTTTCTTGTGTCTCCTTTTAACACATGCCTTCTTCGTTTGTTGTTGTTGTTGTTGTTATCCCATCTTCTGGGTGAAACAGTGGTGTTGCTCCCACGCCGCTCTTCCCGAATCCCGAATCCCGAATCCCTACTGGCAGCCACACCTTGGCTTGTCAGGTCGCAGAATCCGAAATCAGCAGTCCAAGGGGAGCAAAATCTATGTTACGCCGTTAGGAGGCAACCAACCGAGGAGACACTGCCTTGCTGCCGAGTCACTTCGATGGAGTTCCGTGAAGCCTGTTCTGAGCTAACATCAGGACCCCCCCCCCCCCCCTACTAACGACACTATTATCTTAGTCGTGGAGGCAGCGTGAGTGAGGTCCTCCCCCGAGGGCGCCACCACGACCGTCCATCGACAGCTCTCCAGAACACACTGATCCCCGTGAC
>CM065682.1:8455124-8457832 GCA_017654935.2 Phymorhynchus buccinoides
AATTATTTTTATGAATGGCTACAATTAATAATTTCATTAGGATATGATGCAGTCTCCAAAACGTTCGCTAATAATACACTAGCAATTTAATATTCTTGAAAAAACATTTGGGGGGGCTCGTTAAGAGTTTTTATATACCGTGAAAAAACCCGGAAAAAAAGAATAGCTAGCACGCGCACACGCACACACACACACACGCGCACACGCGCACACACGTACGCACGCGCACACACACACACACACACACACACACACACACACACACACACACACACACACACACACACACACACACACACACACACACACACACACACACACACACACACACACACACACACACACACACACACACACACACACACACACACACACACACACACACACACACACACACACACACACACACACACACACACACACACACACACACACACACACCACACACCACCACCACCACCACCACCACCACCACCACCACCACAACAACAACAACAACAACACACACCACCACCACCACCACCACCACCACCACCAACAACAACAACAACAACAACAACAGCATACAGTATTCATACGGCGCTGAATCTTGATATAAATCAATTCGAAGCGCGCACAAACGTTAGCATTCATAACGCATTCAAACAAAAACGCAATACAAAAGCGAACACACACGGATGACATAAAAAAAATGGAATACAGCAAAAACAGACCTAATGGCATGAGAGAGAAGAGGAAGAGACCGGAGCTTTAATGACGGGGGAACAGGTGGGTTTTGAGGTTAGCTTTGAAAGCGGAGAGGGTCGGTCGCTGACGGAGGGAAAGAGGAAGTTTGTTCCAGAAGGTCGGTCATGAGACAGCAAAAGAACATTTTCTTGTTATTTGGCTTTTCTTTTTCCCCTCGAGGGCATGGTGTAAAGAAGCTTGAGCTTATCCGTTGACCCTCATTAAACATTCGTATTCTCTCTCTCTCTCTCTCTCTCTCTCTCTCTCTCTCTCTCTCTCTCTCTCTCTCTCTCTCTCTCTCTCTCTCTCTCTCTCTCTCTCTCTCTCTCTCTCTCTCTCTCTCTCTCTCTCTCTCTCTCCTCTCTCTCTCTCTCTCTCCAACTGCAAGGTATCACGCGAAACAAAATTGAGCCTGAAACTGTCGATAGGTGAACATTCCCCAGGCGTAAAAAAAAAAAACTCCTTTCCCCCCCCCCCCCCCATCACTCCCCCCATCCCCCCCCCCCCCCCCCCCCCCCCCCCCCCCCCCCCCCCCCCCCCCCCCCCCCCACACACACACACACACACACAGAATCCCTGTTACAACTGCTTGTAGTTTGTGTCTGTTCTCAGAACTCATCACTAGTATAAACCAATCCAAAGTTCTGGACCCTTCTTTTGTTGTAGTATACAGTTGGGGAGGCTTATTGATTCAGTACCTGTCACGCAATAGAGCATTTGCCACGCGCCGGTGACCTTGAATTTCACTGAGTTGAATTAGAGAGGTCAGCATAACTCGGGCAGAACGAGTTCGGGCAAGTTAGTAGTCTAGTATAGTGAACGAACAGTCGTGGCAAACGCCCTATTCGTACCACCTGGTTTCCTACCAAACGGTAGAAGATTGGGGGTTAATATTTGTGTGTGAAGTTTGGACAGGGGAAGGGAAGTATTTTATCACAACAAAAATGCAACGAAGCGGAACACTCTTTGCAAGACAAACGAAAGTTCATTTTGGCAGCATCTGATGTAATTTTAGGTAACGCTTTTTTGTTTGTTATTCAGTGCATACATGCAAAGATTAAAACTGGAAATATCACTTTAAAATCTTTAAGTTCTTAGGGTCAATGTTGTCCACTTTGTAAATTAAAATATTCAAAGGAAAAATAATTGGGCCATAGTTATGCAATTCGTACCACTATCACGTAATTCGTACCTCCTATGTCTTTTCAATGGCGCAGCGTCAAAACTGCATTCAGGGGCCTGTTTTACGTGACATCAAACTTTTGATGATAAAATGACATAATAATTACTTTGACGTCACAGAGACTAACTGGAACATTTAGAAGAGAGAATGGTCTATAGCTAAAGCCAAGTCACGAGCGTCCTACCGTTGAATTAGTGCTATAAACCCCCTGGTACGATATCAGTAACTTGGTGGTACGAATTCCGTAACATGTCTTGTAATTCGTACCTTTTGAAGAAAAAAGTATTTTTACGTTTAAGCCAAAAGTACAAACATTATCTTTATAATTATAGTATATAGTTATAGCCCTCTACCAGTAGTATCCACATTGAAAGTTTCATAGCTTTTGGATTATCTGCCCTTGAGATAGAGATCTCTATCCTTAGGGGGTACCGATTCAATAAGTGTCCCCTACTCCCCGTTTATAGTAAACTCGGTTATAAGAAATTTCGGTTACAGTAAAGGAAAGCACTGGTTCCCGGCCAAAGGTCTACTGTTTTATTACTAAATAGACCTGGGATAGTAGCAACTCGGTTATATTTTTTTGTTAAATGCTATAGTAAAGTTACTTTTGGTTCCCCACAGGACTGGCTCCTCGGTTACAATAAAAAAAAAAGTCCTCTTCGTGACCTTTGTAAATACGTCACCAATGTATGCGTCACAGTCTCACCACTCCCTCCACCCACCCATAATAACAACTGGGTTATAATTAAAATTTAAAAAAAAACTCCTATAGTAAAGTCATTTGTGGTTCCTCCTC
>CM065682.1:8458332-8489056 GCA_017654935.2 Phymorhynchus buccinoides
ACTACTGCACTATAAATGATGGCTGAGATATTAACTGACTGCTATACTTACTACTACTAACTCTACTAACTAATATTAATAATAATACTTATAACTCTAAATAAATATACTATACTCACTCTAGGCTACTTCCTACTACTTACTACATACTACTACTACTGATATACTACTCTACTACTACTACTACTACTACTATCACCGCCACTACTACCACCACTACTATTCACTACTATACACTACTAGTACTGTTCTCTCTACTAATACTACGACTTATAATACTACTACTACTATGCTACTACTATTTGGATCATCTGGCTGTGAAATGAAGTTATATTGGGTAGACGCGGTAAACGCAACCATGTGGGCGTAAGTAATACCATGCCACTTATCTCATGACTAAGAAACTTTCCATTCCATTTGCCCATAGACGAATGCTAAACTTAACTACTCGTCTAGTTGGCATTTTTCGGACATGTGCTCTTTTCATGGATATCTGCCATGGATCTTCTTACCCGAGCCATGGGCTTTTTCCGCGGCGTCTTTCCCTCCCTCTCATTAGGCTATTATTAAAATGCAGATAGACAGGCATGTGGAATTGTTTGTGTTAAAGCTCTACTTTAATTTTCTTTGCCGATCTTAACGTCGCAGGTTAGTATGCATTTTCGTTCAGGTTTGTACTTTTTTCTTTGTTGGTTTTGCTTTGTTTTATTATGTTAGTTTTCTGTCTGTCCCAGGAATTCTCTCGAACCGCTTGACCGAATCGCTTCAAATTTTTTTGCCGTCCTTTTCCCCCTTTTGTTTTTACAACGTTATCGCTGAGGGCTAACTCTGAACTCATTTCAGGAAAACATGACGATGAGATCACCTGAACGATCAATAAGGAATGGGCTTTATGCGACCATTATCTGCCCCTTTTTCGTGACTAGATATACGACGTCCACCGACTTAGCATATCCCCTTGCCTGATCGGACTCGTGTGACTCGCCACAAAATAGTCTGCCCTGATGTCACTAGGAGGCATGGTCCAGGTCATTCCGAACTTATTGCCGTTCGACTCGCCAAGACATGCTTTGCAATGGAATTCTCTGTCATTTTTCTTAGTAGGCGCTACCTATGCCTACTAAGGATTATCAGGTGTAATAAGTTCAAAGAATGAATAGTGGGGGGGGGGGAGGCAGAGAGGAGAAACGAGTTGATTACCATACCCATCATCTAGCAATGGCGCGTATCAGAGCCAAAGTGAGACAAAGCAAAGCATCATTCCTCAACAATATAATACTAGATGTGCCAAGTTCGCCCTTGTACCCTCAACTCACCGTACATCAACATGGAGTGAGGAGACGAACATAACAAACAAAACACTTATATCCAAAGATTGCATAGCCTTCTACCTTGATATTTACCATAACAGTACACAAACCCACACTCACATACCCCCACACCCACACCCCCCCAACAGACCCACCACCCTCACACACACCCACCAACACACCACACACATTAGGAAAAACAACGCGGCAGTGGACAACGTAATGAAGGGTTTTACTACTAGGCTCCATGTTTTGCATAGGCAACATGTACCAGGAGTATTATATTTGGTGCAGGTACTAAATATTATCGCAATTCAGGCCATGTATTATCAACTATTTTACACAAACTGTTTGGGAAGAAGAAAAACCACAAATTCTGGCCCCATAACTGCCCACTCCCGCCTCATTTTGGGGGAGATTTACTAACTCCGTGCTAGCACTGATTTCCAGCACTGACAGAGAGAGAGAGAGAGAGAGAGAGAGAGAGAGAGAGAGAGAGTAGAGAGAGAGAGAGAGAGAGAGAGAGAGATCATCATTCCCTAAGACTAGTGACCCGCCTTCAGTCCCGCCAGAGGACCCCAACATGATGCTGAATGGAGCGGAACCACCACATGTTCTACCTTCACTCTAAAGCTAAGTGACCCAGCCATTCAGTCCGACCCTCGGACCCCAACATGAACTACTCGACAGGAACCAGCCTAAGTTACTGTTCTGTGGCTTGGATGGCTAGACATATGAGTTTGTTCATGCAGTGTTGGTGGTCGAACATCCACTGAGCCAGACAAATAGAATAGAGAGTGAGAAGTGCAGCAGAATCTTCAGCCAGATGAAGTTGGCTGCCTGAGGGCGAAGTCGAAGAATATTAGAAGATCCTTTCATTGTGATGAGAAACACTGTCACATGGTGGTGTACAAGTTAGCTGATTAAATAGTTTAAAAAAAATCTAGACAAATAGCACAAACGTTGCGTCACCCAAGAGGATTCGGTGCGAGTCTTACATGCTGGCACGCACCTACTTTTTTGCTCCTTTCCCAATAGTTTGATTTGTCAGCCAACACATTCAGCGCCCATCGAACCGGAAAGTAATGAGATATACGTTTTTGCGACTTCGCCGGCGCTAGACTAAAAGCGCATTAACCTCGTGTAGCACACTTCGCCCCGCAACGGCCAATAGTTAACATACACAGCGATTACTAGGGCATATAATTCATACAGTTAGTCATCGATTGATTGATCACTACTAGCTCCTTTATTTGGGTTATTTATATGTATTTATTTGTTTTCTTCCTCAGTATGTTGCTGTTCCAACATTGGCGGAAACCAGAAGATCTTTTGAAAGGACACCGCCGCTTGCTACGCGTTTTCAAGCCGTACCGAAAATGAGGATAGGCTTCCTGCAGCCTGGCTCGTCAAGATTCATGAGAACATATTGGGAACCAGTGATCGTGAGGGGCCATTTCCTGGACAAGGGAGAGGCTGATGGCGGCTTTCCTACAGAGAGGTGGCATCACTGCACGTGCTTCTTCTGTGCTGTATGACAGGCATGACAAGCGGAGTTACTGCACAAACTAACTACGTATTCGTGAGCCGCATTGTGCACATTTGACGCAAATACGCTGTGATTCGTGCAATGAAAATGCTTACACTTTAATGGACAAAGTATTGATGATGGCCTGGCATTGTGCCTTAGAGGAGGAAGACGCAAGTTGCTGTCATGATTGTCTCGAAAGGACGAGTGGCATTAAGTGGGGCTGATACGGTGGTTTCATGTAGCAGCATCCCAGCAAACGCCCCCCGTTTAAATGCTCTATTGTCCACATAAGCATGTGCAACAGGCTGTTGACAAAGCTTTCCTCGAGAGACCCGCCTTATAAAGTTAGTGACCAAGACGTGTGGACGCGAGGAGATCCCCTACCCTGTTTTTGGAGAATGTTTCTGGGGTGTAACAAAGTGCTACTACACTGAGTGTCTGCGCCATCGCTTGTGAATCTGGTGTTCACACGCTTGGTGCTAATCCATGGACACTTAGTCGACGATCCCAAAATATATGGGTGAGAACCCCTCTAGGAATTGCTGTTTTCTATAACCATGCCAGACCTGAGTGGAGCTGTGTGTACAACGGCCGCAGCGGCATCCGACCGCATTGAGGTTCTTCTGGGTGAGTCGAACTCACTGCTGAGGAAAGATGCGAACAGAGAGAACTTCACCTCCTTCAGGTCCCATCAATTATCCGTTTGTAATGACGTGAGAGCTGCCCCTAAAATCGGTCGTTTCTCTGCAGCAAAGGCGGCGACCTCTACCTCATAACACTCTTTCCTTTCTGCAAGGTGGGCAAAAGGCCGTTGTGGGGTCAAGAAATAAGATAGACATGGTAACCACATAGAGAAATATGTCGGTTTTTTTTTCCTTTTCCTTCCTGAAGAACAACCAACTGTGAAGGACAGAAGATTTGATAACACATTTGATAACTTGTTTACAAGAAGTGCGGGGGGGGTCTGGGCGTGGCAATGTTGAATGTATTCCCCCTCCTCTTATTGCTAGTCAAAACCCTCTTCGTTTTTTTAATGCTTGCCTTTTGCTTGTGGTATCTTCCCTTGCAATTATTTTTTTTTTTATATAAAATGTGTGTCTGTTTGGACTTTTCTTTTCTTTTTCTCTTTTCTTTCTTCGCCGATGGCTTTTTTTTCTTCTTTCTTTTTTTTTTTTTTTTTTCTGCAATTTAGTAAACCGAACGCGGTGAAAAACAGGTCATTTTTGAAGTCAGGTTCAGTATTTAAAAATTATAATAAGCATTTTCCAAAACAACTTTCCCTAGTTTACAAAAAAAAACATAAACTAAACAAAAAAACAAACCCAAAACACCACCTTTAAGTATTTTTTTTTAAAAAAATATTTTCCGAAAGTAAATGCTTTAAAATGCTTGTTTTTGCAAAAACAACGGAAACAAACACAGCCCCAGGGGACACCCAGCCTTAGACTAGTGAAATGGAAAGAACCTGGGTAATCGCCGTGCTCCGAATTCATCGTGTCAAACTAAACAAAAAAAAAAAAACGACGTGGCTCACAAAGTAACTCTTGACTTAAGATCGGTTGTCGCGACAGGCCCTTAAACATCTTATGTTTAGGTCTATAGGCTAATAAACTGTATCGTCGTTCGGATTTGGTTCTCCTTTTATTTATTCATAACCATTAACTTTGCACCTGGAGCAAGAGACTTATGATTATTTTGGCACAAGCACACGGCTAACGCTTGTTGACCACCTCACCAAAGGGGGTATACATGATTTTAATACCAGCAAATTTTGGTGTGTGCCCTGACTTTTGAACCTTTATTTTATTCTTCTCCTCTCTCTCTCTCCTCTCTCATGCTCTCACTCTCTCGTCCCTCCTCTCTCCTCCCCTCCTCTCCTCCCTCTCTCTCTCTCTCGTCTCTCTCTCTCTATCTCGCGTCTCTATTCTCTCCTCTTCTCTCCCCTCTCTCTCCTCGTCTCCTCATCCCTCTCTCCTCCTCTGTCTCTCGCTCTCTCGTCCTTCTCCTTCGTCTCTACCTCTCTCATCCCCTCCTCTATCTCTCTCTCGGTCATTATCTCTCCCTCTCCTCCGTCCCCTCTCTATCGTCCCTCTCTCTTCTCCTCGCTCCTCCTCCTCCGTCATCTCCTCTCTCCTCTTCTCTCTCTCCTCGGACTCCTCCGTCGCTCTTTTTGCCTGTAACAGTATATGTTTGTTTGTCTCAGTCACTCTCTTTGTCAGTCGATCCCTCTCCTTTACTTGAAGCTTATTCATTTTGCCTTTACGCACAAACGCGTACACACATACATACATACATACACAAACACTCTTCTCTGTTGATCTCTGCCTGTCGGTCTGCGCGTGCGTGCGTATTTCGTGTTCTCTCTCTCTGTCTCTCTCTCTCACCATCTCTCTCTCTCTCTCTCTCTCTTCTCTCTCTCTCTCTCTCTCTCTCTCTCTCTCTCTCGTCTCTCTCTCTCTCTCTCTCTCTATTCTCTCTCTCTCTCTCTCTCTCTCTCTCTCTCAATCTCTCTCTCTCTCTCTCTCTCTCTTCTCAGTCTCTATCTCGATGCTCTCTCCCTTTCATAAAATCCTCCCCGACAAAACTCCCAAATTGATGGTGTCCTAAACGTGTCTGTTTGGTGAGTGCTATCTTAAGCTGGAAACGGACTATGCGACTGCCATATATGATCATATCGTGACGTAGACCAAATTTTGTTTCCCGCACAGAAGAGGTCACAATTTTCCATCTGACTCGATCAGACTCGATCAGTGAAATTTAGAACCCGCCCTATTCGGCCCTGTCACCTGACTGGGCCCGACTGAGTCAGACTGATCGAGCAGCATGGTATGCAAATGAGGTGAAACGTCACGACCTGATCGAATCACATGAGGCAGTCACATAGTGTGTCGCCGGCTTTAAGCGAAATACATCCACAGCTTTCTTACTGTCCATCTGTCTGCCTGTAGCCTTATTCGTTTAGCCTAAATGCGCTTACATGCATACAGACACACGCACGCACTGGGGCACCAAAAACATTCACCCACGACCGACGACCGAGTGACTTTAAATCCTAACCCAATCTCTAACCTTAACCCTTTCACCGACATGTCACATTTTTGGCACCACAATTGTTGAACACCCCATTGTCACCTAAAATGCATCAAAATCAGGACCTGTGGGCCACAGAAGTAGGGACATACAGAGACAGGGACACATTGAAGGGGCCACAGAAGTAGGGACATACAGAGACAGGGACACAATGAAGGGGCCACAGAAGTAGGGACATACAGAGACAGGGACACATTGAAGGGGCCACAGAAGTAGGGACATACAGAGACAGGGACACATTGAAGGGGCCACAGAAGTAGGGACATACAGAGACAGGGACACAATGAAGGGGCCACAGAAGTAGGGACATACAGAGACAGGGACACAATGAAGGGGCCACAGAAGTAGGGACATACAGAGACAGGGACACATTGAAGGGGCCACAGAAGTAGGGACATACAGAGACAGGGACACAATGAAGGGGCCACAGAAGTAGGGACATACAGAGACAGGGACACAATGAAGGGGCCACAGAAGTAGGGACATACAGAGACAGGGACACAATGAAGGGGCCACAGAAGTAGGGACATACAGAGACAGGGACACATTGAGACGGGGACACAATGAAGGGGCAACAGAAGTAGGGACATACAGACAGGGACACAATGAAGGGGTACAATGAAGGGGGACACATTGAAGGGGCCACAGAAGTAGGGACAGAGACGGGGACACATTGAAGGGGACACAGAAGAGACGGGGACATACAGAGACGGGGACACAATGAAGGGGCCACAGAAGTAGGGACATACAGAGACAGGGACACATTGAAGGGGCCACAGAAGTAGGGACATACAGAGACAGGGACACATTGAAGGGGACAGAAGTTGACATACAGACAGACACATTGAAGGGGCCACAGAAGTAGGGACATACAGAGACGGGGACACAATGAAGGGGCCACAGAAGTAGGGACATACAGAGACAGGGACACAATGAAGGGGCAACAGAAGTAGGGACATACAGAGACAGGGACACATTGAAGGGGCCACAGAAGTAGGGACATACAGAGACAGGGACACAATGAAGGGGCCACAGAAGTAGGGACATACAGACAGGGACACATTGAAGGGGACACAGAAGTAGGGGACAATACAGAGACGGGGACACAATGAAGGGGCCACAGAACATTGAGGGTAGGGACATACAGAGACAGGGACACAATGAAGGGAAGGGGGGAACAGAAGTAGGGACATAGGGGACACATGAAGGGGGCCACAGTGGGGGACAGAGACGGGGACACAATGAAGGGGCCACAGAAAGGGACATACAGAGACAGGGACACATGAAGGGGCCACAGTAGGGACATACAGAGACAGGGACACATTGAAGGGGCCACAGAAGTAGGGACATACAGACAGGGACACAATGCAGGGGTCACAGAAGTAGTAGGGACATACAAGAGATACAGAGGGACACACACACACAGTAGATAGGGGACACACACACACACACACACACACACACACACACACACACACACACACACACACACACACACACACACACACACGTACTGAACTTGTGATTTTCGTGAGTTCCATTTTTTTTTTTAATTTACATTTAAGATCACCAGTCGAAGGTCTACATTATGATACTCTCTCATATACGGCAGAGGGCAGAGAAAGGCAATACATTTCAAGTTGTGAGTGCAGATAGTTCCGAGTTACAAAGAGAGTTCACAGCTTCTTCTGCCATTGTGTTCTTAGCTTTTTTTTTAGCTTAATAGACTGGTAAGTACAACATTCTCATAATTAGGTTATGAAGTATTGAAGCATTGCAATTTTTTTAAAAGCAACCTTTAAAGGTGGACTCGGACAGATGAGTTTTTGCAAGAAACACGTCGAGATCACCAGAAAGACAGCCTTTTCAAGGATCGGAACACTCACTTTGCTCTGGTTTCCTAGAAATCAAACCGTCAAAACGGCGATTCCTCCTTGGCGGAGATGCCGGAGAGAGTAGCCATTTTGGATGGGGCTGGTGGAGGTCAGTCATTGTGGTTTAAAAGTTTTTTTTGGTTGGTAGTGCAGTAAACAAAAAGGAGATCATTATGTCCTTTGTTGTGCGATAAACCGTATGAAATTTAAAAAAAAGAAAAGAAAAAGGCTTGTGTTGCGAAAAGTTCGTGAAACGATTTGGTGTAAACGCAGGCGGCTATTCAAAAAGAGACAGCAAACGTCTTCTCTTTGGGTGAAATAATTTGACTCCCAGCACCTCCGCCAAAAAAACTAGAGCAAAGAGAATGGTGCGATCTCTGTAAAGGGTGTTTTCCTGCTGATCTGGACGTGTTTCTTGCAAAAAACTCATCCGTCAGGGTGCCCCTTTAAGGTAATCCCCATTAAGCTTACTTACTTTTCCTAAAACAGGTGGACTCTACAACCAGTTGTGCTAAACTTTGGTTCATATATCTTGCCATATATTGCACACACACACACACACACACACACACACACACACACACACACACACACACACACACAGACAGACACACACACACACACACACACACACACACACACACACACACACACACACACACACACACACATTAAATTGATGAGTTTGTACTAAGCAAACATGGTTTCAATAGACAAACATGTACCAGTATATATTTTTTTGTGTAGGTAGTGTATCATAATGTCAGGCAAATGTATTTCACTTTTACCAAAACTGTTTTGAGAAAAAAAAGTAATGAGATCTACATAACTGCCCCTTTCCCTCCTTATTTTTGGGAAGATTTACTACACTATCCTGGGCTAAGCACTGATTTTAAGCACCGAGAGAGAGAGAGAGAGAGAGAGAGAGAGAGAGAGAGAGAGAGAGAGAGAGAGAGAGAGAGAGAGAGAGAGAGAGAGAGAGAGAGAGATCATCATTACCCTAAGCTAAGTGACCCAGCCAGTCAGGGCTCTTTCAGCAAACACCCAACATGATGCTGAATGAGCATGAACCACCATAGCTACCTTCACTCTAAGCTAAGTGACCCAGTCAGTCAGGTCCCGACCAGCGGACACCCAGCATGAAACGTAATCGAACAGGAACCGCCTAAGCTACTGTTCTGTGGCTATCGTGCAAGACAGTATGAATTTGTTCAGTTGCAGTGTTGGTGGTCGAACAATCACACCTGAGCCAAACAAATAAGGAGAGAGTGGGAAGTGCATCAGAATCTTCAGCCTGATGAAGTTGGCTACCTGAGGCGAAGTCGAAGAAGAAAGTATTAAGAAGATCGAAATATGTGATGTGATGGTGTAAAAGTAGAGCTGATTAATGTTTTTAAAAAATCATAGACAAAACAGAGACCAAGTTGTGTGAATCAGAGATTCACTGCGAGATATACATGCTGCACGCACATCTTTGGTTGCTCCTTGCCCAATAGTTTTTTGTGTGGTCAACCAAACATTCAACCCATCGATCCGGAAGTGAGTGAGATAACGTTTCGCGACTTCACGCGCTAGAGATTAACCCTTTCACCGCCAAAGTCGCATTTTAGCACCACAGTGATTTAACACCCATGTCACTAAAAGGCATCGAATTGGGGTCTAATATTCAAAAGCCCTATTGTCTTAGTTTTGGGAAGTAAGGATAGACCTTATTTTATATATGTCACAGAAGAATCCCCAATACTGCAGATGGATTTTGTTCTCTACCCAGGTACATTTAATGGGAATTCTTGCCTGAAATATGGCTGGCGGTGAAAGGGTTAACAAGCGCATTAACTCGTGTAAGCAAGCTTCGACGAAACGGCCATTAGATCAGCCTGACATCTGTGATTACTAGAGCATATAATTATATAGTTTGTCATTCGATTGATTGATCAAATTACTAGCTCCTTATGTGTTTGATTTATATGTATTTATTTGTTTTTCTTCCACAGTATTTTGCTGTTCCAACATGGCGGAACCAGAAGATCTTTTGAAGGGAACCGCCGCTGCTACCGTTTTTCAAGCCGTCGAAAATGAGGCTGGGCTTCTGCAACCTGGCTCGTCAAGATTCAGAGAGAATATATTGGAACCAGTGATCGTGGAGGGCCATTTCCTGGACAAGGAGAGGCTGATGGCGGCTTTCCTTCAAAGGAGGTGGCATTACTGCCACGTGGTTCTAGCTGTGCTGTATGACATGCAGGACAAGCTGAAGTTCGAGCACGAACTAAACCACGTATTCTTGAGCCGCATTGTGCACATTTTGACAGCAAATAAGCTGTGGATTCGTGCAATGAAAATGCTTGACTTTATGAAACGACGAATGATAGTCAGCTGGCATTTTCGCTTAAAGAAGGAAGACCAAGTTGCTTTACATGATTATCTCGGAGAAGGAACGAGTGATATTAAGTGGCTGGTACGGTGGTTTCATGCAGCAGCAGCCCGAGCAATGGTCCCACAGTTCAAACTGTTTCTTTTGTCTGACAATAAGCATGTGGGAGAGGCTGTTTACGAAGCTTTCCTCGAGAGACCGCCGCTGCATTTAGTGAAGGACACGTGTGAATGGAGGAGGCGCCTACATAGTTGGGGGAAAGATCAGGCGGGGGCCAAAGTGAAGGACCACACTGAGTGTCTGCACATCGCTTGTGAAGCTGGTATATTCACACGCTTTGCTAAGACCCGGAAACTTGGTAACGATCCAATTTTTGGGCTGCGTAAAACTCCTCTAGGAATAGCTGTTTTCTATAACCTGCCAGACCTGTTGCGGCTGTTGTACGAGGCCGGAGCAGAATCCGACAGCAATGAGGTTCTCTGGGTGAGTCAGAACTCACTGCTGAAGAGAAGATGCGAAGCAGAGAGAACTTCGACGACGGAGGAGGAGGAGGAGGAAGAGGACGAGGAGGATGAGGATAAGGAGACTTCACCTACTGTTTACACTTATCCGTTGTTTAATGACATAGACGCTGCCCGAGAAATCAGGTCGTTTCTCTGCAGCAAGGCGTCACCTCTACCTCATTACCTCTTTCTGCGAGAGGTGGGCAAAAGGGCCGTTGAGGAAAAAAATAAGAAATAAGACAACGGAACACATGGAAATGTCAGCTTTCTTTAAGAACAAACCAAACTTTAAAGACAAAGAAAGATTGACAACACAATTTGATAATAATTTTTTTAAGGCAGGGACTCGCAAATGTTGATGTTATTTCCCCTCCTCTTATTGCTAGTCAAACCTTCGTTTTTATGCTTGCTTGTGGTATTCTTCTCTTAAATTTTTTTTTTTAATGTGTCTATCTTCTTCGCCGTCCTTTTGTTTTGCATTTAGTAAACACGTGAACAGTCAATTTTTGAAGCAGGTTCTGTATTTTAAAATAATACATTTTAAACAGACTTTCTGTTAAAAACACCACCTTATAAAGTATTTTTTTAAAATATTTTCTGAACGTAATGTTTGTATCGGAAAAAACCAGCCTATGGAACTGTTGAAATGGAAGGGTGTAATCGTGTCATGGAAGAACATTGTAACACGTTGTGATCTTAGAACTAAAGAAAACGTGGCCCACACTCGGTTGTCGAACCTTAAGCATATGTTTAGGTCTAAGCTAATAAACTGTACTTTCGATTTGGTTCTCTTTTATTCATACCATTACTTGCGCATGGAGAAGACTATGATTATTTGCACAAGGCGAACGAGTGTTGACCTCACACAAAGGGGTATAAATTATTTTAACAGCAAATTGTTGGTGTGTGCCATGTCTTTTGAACGTTTTTTTATGCTCTCTCTCTCTCTCTCTCTCTCTCTCTCTCTCTCTCTCTCTCTCTCTCTCTCTCTCTCTCTCTCTCTCAAACTCCACACTTCAGACCTCCCAAATTGATGGGGTTCTAAACGTGTCTGTTTCGTGAGGGCTATCTTAAACGAAATACATCCACACATTTCTTACTGTCCATCTGTCTGCCTGTCTGTCTGACTTGTTAGCATGTAGGCCTATTCATTTAGCCTAAATGCGCTTACATGCATACAGACACACGCACGCACTGGGGCACCGCAAACATTCACCCACGACCGAGTGACCGAGTGACTTTAAATCCAACCCAATCTCTAATCTTAAAGGTGGACCCTGACAGATGAGTTTTTTGCAAGAAACATGTCGAGATCACCAGAAAGACAGCCTTTTTCAAGGATCGGAACACTCACTTTGCTCTGGTTTCCTAGAAATCAAACCGTCAAAACGGCGATTCCTCCTTGGCGGAGATGCCGGAGAGAGAAGCCATTTTGGATGGGGTGGGTGGAGGCCAATCCCATGGTGGTTGAAACTTTTTTTTTATTTGTGTTGTGCTGTAAAAAATATGGAGCCATTTCATTTGTTGTGAGCAAAACTCCTTTAGATAGACTGTATAACATTAAAAAAAGGGGGAAAAAAGGCTTGTATTGCGAAAATGTGCAAACGATTTGGTCTAAACTCAGGCGTCCATTACAAAAGAGACGCCATACGCCTTCTCTTTCAGTTAAATAAATTGACATCCAGCTCCTCCGCCAAGGAGGAATCGCCGATTTCATGGTTTGATTTCTGGGAAACCAGAGCAAAATGAGTGTTGCGATCTCTGTAAAGGGTGTTTTCCTGGTGATCTCGACGAGTTTTCTTGCAAAAAAAAACCTCATCCGTCAGGGTGCCCATTTATCCTTTTCCATGACCCGTGGGGACACATAGAGAGAGGGACGCATAGAGACGGGGACATACAGAGACAGGGACACAATGAAGGGGCCACAGAAGTAGGGACATGCAGAGACGGGGGCACATTGCATGATCCCAGCTCGGTCACTCGATCTAAGCGTGATCTAAAACATTTGAAGGTTGAAGATGTCACTTGGTTCAAGTTTAGAGACTGGTGCCTAGGACTGTGAAAGTAAAAAAAGAAAAAGTCAAATTTGTTTTCTTGATGTGTTTTGCTATTATCAGCAAAGTAATAAAATTGAAACGGGAACAAACTACACTATTTCCACTGCGATTTATAGTTCAGTTGGTTCAACGGTGTAGAGGATGGGACACATAAACAAAAACAATGTTGCAAGTTATCGTTCTTGGCGGGCGTAATTGACACTAACTGTGAATAAGCCTAAACACCTAACAAGTGACTTAACATACGGGAAAGGCAATTTTGTAACAATTCCGCTCCAACGAAATCGTTGTAAAACGAGGCGTTTATCATCACTGTATCGCAATAAGTCAAGAATAACGCATCCGTGTCAATAATAAGAAATTCTGAAGCAATTGTAGTTCGCCCCAAAGATAATATTCTGCTTGGACTAACGGAGCGATAAAGAGCGCCACGCATATGGCAGGCAACCTAACCTTGGCCAGTTTTGTAAGCACCGTGACAACCAATACTCTGATTATATGCGTCTCCTATTTCAAAGCCAATCAGACACTTCTTGAAGGTCTCGGTACACGTTAACATTTTTCACTCTCCCCCCATGGCAACACAGACATAAGATTACTCGCTTATTACTGTGTTTTCTATGGGGGGGAGTGAAAAATGTTTACGTGTATTCCGACCTGTACCAAAGCTGCTCTCAGTGTCTTGTTCAGTTCGTGATTGCTTTAAAGGACAACAGAATGTGTAGTGCTGTGTGTTCAAAGTGCTCGTTTCGTTGAGGTAAGATTGGTTCTGTGTGGGTTTTTTCTTTGATCTCTCCTCGCAGTGTGTGTGTGAGTTGTTGGCCGCCTGCCTGTTGACTTACTTGACAATACTTGAAATATTGGTCGATTTTTATAACGTTTTCCAATCGGTAGGCCTTGGACTTATTCCTGTGTGGAATTATCTCCCGGCTGCAGCAGCTGAGGGTCCCTCTTTGGCGTTCATTCAAGGGGGTTAGGGGGCCATAGATCAAAGTAGTGGTAAAGTGAAGGGCAGGAGCTGTGCCGGTCGGGGCTTGCCCCCGGGGACCGCTATGGTAGCCGGATTGGTCTGGCCTGGCTACTGCGAAACAAAGGTCTATGGTCCATAAATATACATCTACACACACACACACACACGCACGCGCACGCACACACGCACACACACACACACACACACGCACACACACACACACACGCACATACACACACACGCACACCACGCACACACACACAAACACACACACACACACACACACACACACACACACACACACACACACACACACACACACACACACACACACATAATTGGAGATAGGAGTTTGAATACTTGTTTTTATAATTTTAAAAAGTAGTAAGCATTGCGCAACCTCAAGTCACTTATAGTCTTTTTAGACGGCGTGACTAAAACATTTGAAGATTGAAGATTTTAGGTAAGACCCATTGTCAAATCTATAACATTCTGAAGAATTTTGTATTTGCAGATTAAACGCGGGAATTGATTACAAAAGATCCTCTTTTCTAATTATTTACTATCATAATGTTCTTTTTAATTGTGAAAACATGCTGTTTAGACTTTAGGCCATATAGTGTGTATAGTTTTAGAGTTTGACTCGGTCTGAACGTGAGTCTTTCTGATAAGACGATGAACAGAGGTTCCGTATGCCCATGCCCTTAGCACACGTTAAACCCAGTGGCAACGAAAATAATGTAACTTGGTCAAAATGTAACACCCTCCCCCCTTTTCTTCCTCATAAGTCACACAAAAAGCGCATGCAAAAACAATTGGGTGGCGCGCCTCTGGCTGCGACGCGCTGTCCAGGTGGGAGCAACCCGAATTTCACATAGACGCCTCTGTGACTATAAAATACCAAATGCCAAATAATGACTTTTGTTGTAACGTAAACCAACTGAAAAGAGACAATTCATATCTCGCCTTTCAATCATTAACCCTTTCATCGCCAATGTCGCATTTATGCACCACAATGGTTTAACACCCATGTCACTAAAAGGCATCAAATCAGGGCCTGTTATCCGAAGACCCTATTTTTTCTTAATTTTGGGAGGTAAGGATAGGCCTAATGTTATGCATGTCACAGAGGAATTCCCAATATTGCAGTTAATGTTTTTCTCTCTGCACAGTTAAGTTTAATGGTATTTGGGGGCTGAAAAATGGCTGGCGGTGAAAGGGTTAATGTATCTTTGCTGATTTTATTCCCTTCTTATGTCACAAATTGAAGTGGAGTGAAACATATGTGTGGAAAAAACCCAGTTGTTAACGAAACATCCAATAGTATACAATCGTGGAAGTCCGCGTTCTGTGGAGTCACTCTAACTGCATTTTGTTTTCTTTTTTTTCCTGTCTTCTTGGGTTGTTTTTTCGTTCTTGTCTTCCTCCGCATCCTGCTCTTTACCCCCACCTTCTCTTTCTTCTACGTTCTCTGGTTCCATTCTTCTCCCTTTTTCTTTTCTCTTTCTCCTCCTCCTCCTACTCACCCATTTTTGTTCTTCTCTGACTTGTCCCTTTTTTTTTGCTTCCTCATCCACCTCCTGCTCATCCTCCTCTTCTTCTTCCTCTTCTTGGCCGTGCACGGCCACAATCAATTCGTTGATTATTATGACATGGAACTGGGGAGGTTCAACCACTCATGCCGAAATATAGGGCCTTAAGTAGGCTAGGGAATTGTTTTGAGAATTACAAGTAAAGATAAAGAGGACCGTAAGCCAGATGCTCTTATCTGTTAACAACCATTACCATGTTTTAGATTGTTCTGAATGAATGAAGAATGGTGTTTTACGTCCTCTCGGTCATAGACACATATGGGACATTTGTAAATACAAAGATGGTGGGAACAATACTGGCTGCAATGCCCGGAGGCAGTGCAGCACCAGTAAAGTCCCGAGTTTTTAACAATATAGATATGTACTATATGTACTGTGGATAACCAACAGGTGTACAAAAAATGTTTCAGATTGTTCTGTTGTTTTGCACAGGCCATATATCTGGTTGCCTGACCCGCAATTCTCTTCACATCCTAACGTCTTAGCATCACACTGAAAACTCATCAACAATGGAGGCAACTTGCTGCAATCTCCGCATCCTAGTCTTCATTACAATGATCCTGACGGTTCTCCCCCATCCTCAGTGCCTAGATTTCAGACCCCCTTTCCAGGCCCAAGCATCTCTTCAGCTTTGCGGCAACTACACAGACTTCGGCTGCTGCACCCTCCAGGACGACCGCCATCTTTTGCGCAAGTTTCGTCACATCCGGTCCCAGCTTTCAGCCTCGCTTTGGTCCCGATGCCAAGGCTACGTGAGAGAGTTGTTGTGTCAGAGCTGCTCCCCTTATGCCGCGCATGTTTTCGACGCTGAGAGAACGATGAAGCCGAAGTCTTTTCCCGGTTTGTGCCAGGATTATTGTTTGGAGATGATGGCGGAATGTAGTGACGTCATCACGTTGCTGGACCCTTCTCTGACGGGCAGTCGTCTGTTACGTCATCATGACGTGTTTTGTCAGCACGTGGCTTTGGTTGATGTGGATTATTGCTACCCGGATTTATTGACGAGGTGAGACAATTGTCAGTTGTATAGCTTATGCAACAATGCGAATGTTTTTTGTTAGTTTTGTTTGTGTTTCAAACTGATGCTAATAAAATCAACCTCTTTATGAAATTATGCATTTATTTATTATCCAGTTATTTCATTGATTAGATAAATGAAGCTTTGACTGTGTGATCAACCGACTAACAGGATGGATGGGTGTTGTTGTTGTTATCTTTCCCTGGCTTAAAAACTCCAGGGATCATCCCAACGACCGAAGCACTTGAACACTATGGTACAAATGCAACAGCTAGGGATGTGAACATTACGTGTGTGGTCGTTTTATTACCCCGCCACGTGGGCAGCTATGCTCCGAATTCGAAGGATTTTAGACTGATTATGTTATGCTAGGAGCTTGTCATAGCTAAGACAATCCCCGCATAACTATGCAGAACATAACAATATTTCGATGCAGCCTTGGTGTTCTAGCTCATGTTAATTGGTCTGACACAGCCTTATGCCAAGGCGGAGGATGGATGGATGGATGGATCAATTGACTGACTAACAAATTGATTGACTGATAATTGATTTGACTGATTATTGAATGATTGGTTGATCAATCGATGGATTGACTTATTTTGCCCCACAGTCCCTCCCTCAACGGCCAGTTACAACAGCAGAAGCAGACAACGGAAGGCTGCCTTTGCCTGGAGCCCATAGTAGAGGACGTGACGTCACCGGTGTTCGCGAGGCATGCTGGGGACGGCACGGGAAGAGTGTTCGTGGCGGAGCAGCCCGGGGTGGTTCGCATCTTGTACCCCAGGGAGAGGCGACTGCTCCCTTCTCCTTTCCTCAACATCTCTTCACGAGTTGGGGTGAGTGTGGGCGAAGTGTGTGGGGGGGGGGAGGGAGGAGTGATGTGTGCATAATTATGTGTGTGTGTGTGTGTCAAGTCAAGTCAAGTCAAAATGATCTTTATTGAGGGTTAAAGAATAAGCTAACAAGGCTTTTTTTCAGTGTATGTGTGTGTGTGTGTGTGTGCGTGCGCGCGTGCGTACGCGTGTGTGTGTGTGTGTGTATGTGTGTGTGTGTGTGTGTGTAGGGTAGTGGTGAATGTGTGTGTGCGTGCGCGTGTGCGTGCGTGCGTACGTGCGCGCGCGCGCGCGCGCGTGTGTGTGTATGTGTGTGTGTGTGTGTGTGTGTGTTTGTGTGTGTGTGTGTGTGTGTGTGTGTGCATGCGTCCATATCAATGCATGGTGTTATTTGTATTACCATCTCTTTCTTTCCAAACCTATCCCACCCCACCCGCATCCCCCCACCCCTCTCTCTCTCTCTCTCT
Organism: Phymorhynchus buccinoides; assembly: GCA_017654935.2. Lineage (NCBI taxonomy): Eukaryota > Metazoa > Mollusca > Gastropoda > Neogastropoda > Raphitomidae > Phymorhynchus > Phymorhynchus buccinoides. The sequence goes on from CM065682.1 coordinate 8,475,949, forward strand.
CTCCCCCCGTTTTATCGATGTACCATGGCATCTGACGACACGCCATCACCTGCGCTCACACTCATATATGTCTCCCTAATATATGAGAACATAAAGACCCCCCACGTCACGTGTCACATTCCCTCTTATGCTAGGAAGATTTCTTAAGATTTCTTACCAGCTATAAGAGGGAAAACACGTGAAAACCGTGATTTTGACACGTGACGTGGTGGGTCTTTAAATGAGACGGAAAGAACAATAACTCTAGAGAAAATGTTTGGAAACGCAATGAATTATAACACTGGGACACCTCTAGGAAAAATGATAACAAACAAACAAAACCCCAACCATAATTAAATGTAAACTGGAGCCAAGAAGTTAAGCAACCCCTAACAGTGGTGTGGACGTTACCCATAAAGCAATTTGCCTGTAAACAAAGTAAAATTAGTAACGCGAGTCAGTAAATAGGCATGCGAAATGTGTATTGATTTACAAACAAATAATGTGTCAATCACTCGGGGAAATAGTCTGCATTGCTTCGCAAAAGGTTGATTCACTTTTTGGCTTTTAAATCAATATTGTAGCGGTGCCATAGCCGATGAGGTTTAACCGAGGGCGTGGTTACCGCTACACCTATCTGTATTAATTTTAAAAAATCGGGACTTTACTGGTTTCGTACTGCCTCCGGGCATTGCCTCCAGTATTGTTCCCACCATATTTTGTATTTACAAATGTCCCATATGTGTCTGATTCAGACCAAGAGGACGTAAAACACCATTTTCGTCGTCACTTTTTGGCTCGAGCTTATTAATTAACTCTGGGAGAACTAACTCTAGAGAATCCCAAAGATCGATAACTATACAGATCTCGTTTGATCACATATTCAGGTGAGCTGGTCATCAGAAGACGAGCGGGGTTTCCCGAGACTGGACTTTTCTAGGGAAACGCAAAGAACAATAACTCTGGAGAAACACTGTGCGAGAAACGCAAAGAACTAGGGGCAGATCTGGGGGCAGTGGTCCTGGTTTTCCGCCCCCCCCCCCCCCCCCCCTTCTTCCCCAAGATGTACCTTATACAAGGGTGAAAAGTAACAAAATGACTTGATTTTTGTTTTTAAAATAAATAAATTGCACAATTTTCCGGGGGCTTCGCCGCCTGGACTCCCAAAAGGGCATTTTCCCTTTTAACCCTTTCAACGCTAGCCATTCCTCAGCCAAAATTTACCATTAAACTTACCTGGGTAGAGAAAGCATTTCGTCTGCAAAATTGGGGGTTCCTGTGTGACATGCATAAAATAGGGCCTATCCTTATCTCCCCAAAAGTAAGAACATAAGATCATTGGATACCAGAACCTCATTTGATGCCTTTTAGTATCATGGGTGATAAATCACTGTGGTGCCAAGAGGCGACAGTGCAATGAAAGGGTTTTTTTTACCCGAAACCTATGCAAACTCTCTGGACTCCCGCTGGACACCCCCCACCCCACCCCCACCCCCTCCACCTCACCCCCCTTACGAATCACTTGTTCGACCTCTGAGAACAATAACTCCAAAATGACCTTGTATCTCATGTTGCAGGTGAGCCGGTCAGCAGGAGACGAGCGGGGTTTCCTGGGCCTGGCCTTCCACCCTCAGTTCTCCCTCAACGGCCGCTTCTTCGTCTACTACGGCATGGAGTTCACCGGGGAGGCCTCCGAGGACGTGCTGTGGGAAGAGAGCGAGGAGATGGACCTGCCCTGGATGGACCACAAGATCCGCCTCAGTGAGATGAGGGTGGACGCTGACAATCCCGATCTCCAGCAGAACCCTCTCGAAGCCAGGATCCGCCAGGTCGGGATTGTCAGCGTCCACCCTCATCTCACTGAGGCGGATCTTGTGGTCCATCCAGGGCAGGTCCATCTCCTCGCTCTCTTCCCACAGCACGTCCTCGGAGGCCTCCCCGGTGAACTCCATGCCGTAGTAGACGAAGAAGCGGCCGTTGAGGGAGAACTGAGGGTGGAAGGCCAGGCCCAGGAAACCCCGCTCGTCTCCTGCTGACCGGCTCACCTGCAACATGAGATACAAGGTCATTTTGGAGTTATTGTTCTCAGAGGTCGAACAAGTGATTCGTAAGGGGGGGTGAGGGAGGGGGTGGGGGTGGGGTGGGGGGTGTCCAGCGGGAGTCCAGAGAGTTGCATAGGTTTTCGGGTAAAAAAACACCTTTCATTGCCACTGTCGCCTCTTGGCACCACAGTGATTTATCACCCATGATACTAAAAGGCATCAAATGAGGTTCTGGTATCCAATGATCTTATGTTCTTAATTTTGGGAGAAATAAGGATAGGCCCTATTTTATGCATGTCACAGAGGAATCCCCAATATTGCAGACGAAATTTTTTCTCTACCCAGGTAAGTTTAATGGTAATTTTTGGCTGAGGAATGGCTAGCGTTGAAAGGGTAAAAGGGAAAATGCCCTTTTGGGAGTCCAGGCGGCGAAGCCCCCGGAAAATTGTGCAATTTATTTATTTTAAAAACAAAAATCAAGTCATTTTGTTACTTTTCACCCTTGTATAAGGTACATCTTGGGGAAGAAGGGGGGGGGGGGGGGGCGGAAAACCAGGACCACTGCCCCCAGATCTGCCCCTAGTTCTTTGCGTTTCTCGCACAGAGTTTCTCCAGAGTTATTGTTCTTTGCGTTTCCCTAGAAAAGTCCAGTCTCGGGAAACCCCGCTCGTCTTCTGATGACCAGCTCACCTGAATATGTGATCAAACGAGATCTGTATAGTTATCGATCTTTGGGATTCTCTAGAGTTAGTTCTCCCAGAGTTAATTAATAAGCTCGAGCCAAAAAGTGACGACGAAAATGGTGTTTTACGTCCTCTTGGTCTGAATCAGACACATATGGGACATTTGTAAATACAAAGATGGTGGGAACAATACTGGAGGCAATGCCCGGAGGCAGTACGACACCAGTAAAGTCCCGATTTTTTTAAAATTAATACAGATAGGTGTAGCGGTAACCACGCCTCGGTTAAACCTCATCGGCTATGGCACCGCTACAATATTGATTTAAAAGCCAAAAAGTGAATCAACCTTTTGCGAAGCAATGCAGACTATTTCCCCGAGTGATTGACACATTATTTGTTTGTAAATCAATACACATTTCGCATGCCTATTTACTGACTCGCGTTACTAATTTTACTTTGTTTACAGGCAAATTGCTTTATGGGTAACGTCCACACCACTGTTAGGGGTTGCTTAACTTCTTGGCTCCAGTTTACATTTAATTATGGTTGGGGTTTTGTTTGTTTGTTATCATTTTTCCTAGAGGTGTCCCAGTGTTATAATTCATTGCGTTTCCAAACATTTTCTCTAGAGTTATTGTTCTTTCCGTCTCATTTAAAGACCCACCACGTCACGTGTCAAAATCACGGTTTTCACGTGTTTTCCCTCTTATAGCTGGTAGAAAAATCTTAAGAAATCTTCATAGCATAAGAGGGAATGTGACACGTGACGTGGGGGGTCTTTATGTTCTCATATATTAGGGAGACATATATGAGTGTGAGCGCAGGTGATGGCGTGTCGTCAGATGCCATGGTACATCGATAAAACGGGGGGAGAGAGAGAGAGAGAGAGAGGGGTGGGGGGATGCGGGTGGGGTGGGATAGGTTTGGAAAGAAAGAGATGGTAATACAAATAACACCATGCATTGATATGGACGCATGCACACACACACACACACACCACACACACACACACACACACACACACACACACATACACACACACACGGCGCGCGCGCGCGCGCACGTACGCACGCACGCACACGCGCACGCACACACACATTCACCACTACCCTACACACACACACACACAACACATACACACACACACACACGCGTACGCACGCGCGCACGCACACACACACACACACACACATACACTGAAAAAAAGCCTTGTTAGCTTATTCTTTAACCCTCAATAAAGATCATTTTGACTTGACTTGACTTGACACACACACACACACATAATTATGCACACATCACTCCTCCCTCCCCCCCCCCACACACTTCGCCCACACTCACCCCAACTCGTGAAGAGATGTTGAGGAAAGGAGAAGGGAGCAGTCGCCTCTCCCTGGGGTACAAGATGCGAACCACCCCGGGCTGCTCCGCCACGAACACTCTTCCCGTGCCGTCCCCAGCATGCCTCGCGAACACCGGTGACGTCACGTCCTCTACTATGGGCTCCAGGCAAAGGCAGCCTTCCGTTGTCTGCTTCTGCTGTTGTAACTGGCCGTTGAGGGAGGGACTGTGGGGCAAAATAAGTCAATCCATCGATTGATCAACCAATCATTCAATAATCAGTCAAATCAATTATCAGTCAATCAATTTGTTAGTCAGTCAATTGATCCATCCATCCATCCATCCTCCGCCTTGGCATAAGGCTGTGTCAGACCAATTAACATGAGCTAGAACACCAAGGCTACATCGAAAATATTGTTATGTTCTGCATAGTTATGCGGGGATTGTCTTTAGCCATGACAAGCTCCTAGCATAAACATCATCAGTCTAAAATCCTTCGAATTCGGAGCATAGCTGCCCACGTGGCGGGGTAATAAAACGACGGTCACACACGTAATGTTCTCATCCCTAGCTGGTGCATTTGTACCATAGTGTTCAAGTGCTTCGGCTGTTGGGATGATCCCTGGAGTTTTTAAGCCAGGGAAAGATAACAACAACAACACCCATCCATCCTGTTAGTCGGTTGATCACACAGTCAAAGCTTCATTTATCTAATCAATGAAATAACTGGATAATAAATAAATGCATAATTTCATAAAGAGGTTGATTTTATTAGCATCAGTTTGAAACACAAACAAAACTAACAAAAAACATTCGCATTGTTGCATAAGCTATACAACTGACAATTGTCTCACCTCGTCAATAAATCCGGGTAGCAATAATCCACATCAACCAAAGCCACGTGCTGACAAAACACGTCATGATGACGTAACAGACGACTGCCCGTCAGAGAAGGGTCCAGCAACGTGATGACGTCACTACATTCCGCCATCATCTCCAAACAATAATCCTGGCACAAACCGGGAAAAGACTTCGGCTTCATCGTTCTCTCAGCGTCGAAAACATGCGCGGCATAAGGGGAGCAGCTCTGACACAACAACTCTCTCACGTAGCCTTGGCATCGGGACCAAAGCGAGGCTGAAAGCTGGGACCGGATGTGACGAAACTTGCGCAAAAGATGGCGGTCGTCCTGGAGGGTGCAGCAGCCGAAGTCTGTGTAGTTGCCGCAAAGCTGAAGAGATGCTTGGGCCTGGAAAGGGGGTCTGAAATCTAGGCACTGAGGATGGGGGAGAACCGTCAGGATCATTGTAATGAAGACTAGGATGCGGAGATTGCAGCAAGATGCCTCCATTGTTGATGAGTTTTCAGTGTGATGCTAAGACGTTAGGATGTGAAGAGAATTGCGGGTCAGGCAACCAGATATATGGCCTGTGCAAAACAACAGAACAATCTGAAACATTTTTTGTACACCTGTTGGTTATCCACAGTACATATAGTACATATCTATATTGTTAAAAACTCGGGACTTTACTGGTGCTGCACTGCCTCCGGGCATTGCCTCCAGTATTGTTCCCACCATCTTTGTATTTACAAATGTCCCATATGTGTCTATGACCGAGAGGACGTAAAACACCATTTTTCATTCATTCAGAACAATCTAAAACATGGTAATGGTTGTTAACAGATAGAGCATCTGGCTTACGGTCCTCTTTATCTATCTTTTCTTGTAATTCTCAAAACAATTCCCTAGCCTACTTAAGGCCCTATATTTCGGCATGAGTGGTTGAACCTCCCCAGTTCCATGTCATAATAATCAACGAATTGATTGTGGCCGTGCACGGCCAAGAAGAGGAAGAAGAAGAGGAGGGTGAGCAGGAGGTGGATGAGGAAGCAAAAAAAAAGGGACAAGTCAGAGAAGAACAAAAATGGGTGAGTAGGAGGAGGAGGAGAAAGAGAAAAGAAAAAGGGAGAAGAATGGAACCAGAGAACGTAGAAGAAAGAGAAGGTGGGGGTAAAGAGCAGGATGCGGAGGAAGACAAGAACGAAAAAACAACCCAAGAAGACAGGAAAAAAAAGAAACAAAATGCAGTTAGAGTGACTCCACAGAACGCGGACTTCCACGATTGTATACTATTGGATGTTTCGTTAACAACTGGTTTTTTCCACACATATGTTTCACTCCACTTCAATTTGTGACATAAGAAGGGAATAAAATCAGCAAAGATACATTAACCCTTTCACCGCCAGCCATTTTTCAGCCCCCCAAATACCATTACACTTAACTGTGCAGAGAGAAAAACATTAACTGCAATATTGGGAATTCCTTTGTGACATGCATAACATTAGGCCTTTTATCCTTACCTCCCAAAATTAAGAAAATAGGGTCTTTTGGATAACAGGCCCTGATTTGATGCCTTTTAGTGACATGGGTGTTAAACCATTGTGGTGCATAAATGCGACATTGGCGATGAAAGGGTTAATGATTGAAAGGCGAGATATGAATTGTCTCTTTTCAGTTGGTTTACGTTACAACAAAAGTCATTATTTGGCATTTGGTATTTTATAGTCACAGAGGCATCTCTATGTGAAATTCGGGTTGCTCCCACCTGGACAGCGCGTCGCAGCCAGAGGCGCGCCACCCAATTGTTTTTGCATGCGCTTTTTGTGTGACTGATGAGGAAGAAAAGGGGGGTGGGTGTTACATTTTGACCAAATTACAATATTTTCGTTGCCACTGGGTTTAACGTGTGCTAAGTGCATGGGCATACGGAACCTCTGTTTCATCGTCTTATCAGAAAGACTCACGTTCAGACCGAGTCAAACTCTAAAACTATACACACTATATGGCCTAAAGTCTAAACAGCATGTTTTCACAATTAAAAAGAACATTATGATAGTAAATAATTAGAAAAGAGGATCTTTTGTAATCAATTCCCGCGTTTAATCTGCAAATACAAAATTCTTCAGAATGTTATAGATTTGACAATGGGTCTTACCTAAAATCTTCAATCTTCAAATGTTTTAGTCACGCCGTCTAAAAAGACTATAAGTGACTTGAGGTTGCGCAATGCTTACTACTTTTTAAAATTATAAAAACAAGTATTCAAACTCCTATCTCCAATTATGTGTGTGTGTGTGTGTGTGTGTGTGTGTGTGTGTGTGTGTGTGTGTGTGTGTGTGTGTGTGTGTGTGTGTGTGTTTGTGTGTGTGTGCGTGTGTGTGCGTGTGTGTGTGTATGTGCGTGTGTGCGTGTGTGTGCGTGTGTGTGTGTGTGTGTGTGTGTGTGCGTGTGCGTGCGTGTGTGTGTGTGTGTATATGTATATTTATGGACCATAGACCTTTGTTTCGCAGTAGCCAGGCCAGACCAATCCGGCTACCATAGCGGTCCCCGGGGGCGAACCCCGACCGGCACAGCTCCTGCCATTCATTTACCACTACTTTGATCTATGGCCCCCTAACCCCCTTGAATGAACGCCAAAGAGGGACCCTCAGCTGCTGCAGCCGGGAGATAATTCCACACAGGAATAAGTCCAAGGCCTACCGATTGGAAAACGTTATAAAAATCGACCAATATTTCAAGTATTGTCAAGTAAGTCAACAGGCAGGCGGCCAACAACTCACACACACACTGCGAGGAGAGATCAAAGAAAAAACCCACACAGAACCAATCTTACCTCAACGAAACGAGCACTTTGAACACACAGCACTACACATTCTGTTGTCCTTTAAAGCAATCACGAACTGAACAAGACACTGAGAGCAGCTTTGGTACAGGTCGGAATACACGTAAACATTTTTCACTCCCCCCCATAGAAAACACAGTAATAAGCGAGTAATCTTATGTCTGTGTTGCCATGGGGGGAGAGTGAAAAAATGTTAACGTGTACCGAGACCTTCAAGAAGTGTCTGATTGGCTTTGAAATAGGAGACGCATATAATCAGAGTATTGGTTGTCACGGTGCTTACAAAACTGGCCAAGGTTAGGTTGCCTGCCATATGCGTGGCGCTCTTTATCGCTCCGTTAGTCCAAGCAGAATATTATCTTTGGGGCGAACTACAATTGCTTCAGAATTTCTTATTATTGACACGGATGCGTTATTCTTGACTTATTGCGATACAGTGATGATAAACGCCTCGTTTTACAACGATTTCGTTGGAGCGGAATTGTTACAAAATTGCCTTTCCCGTATGTTAAGTCACTTGTTAGGTGTTTAGGCTTATTCACAGTTAGTGTCAATTACGCCCGCCAAGAACGATAACTTGCAACATTGTTTTTGTTTATGTGTCCCATCCTCTACACCGTTGAACCAACTGAACTATAAATCGCAGTGGAAATAGTGTAGTTTGTTCCCGTTTCAATTTTATTACTTTGCTGATAATAGCAAAACACATCAAGAAAACAAATTTGACTTTTTCTTTTTTTACTTTCACAGTCCTAGGCACCAGTCTCTAAACTTGAACCAAGTGACATCTTCAACCTTCAAATGTTTTAGATCACGCTTAGATCGAGTGACCGAGCTGGGATCATGCAATGTGCCCCCGTCTCTGCATGTCCCTACTTCTGTGGCCCCTTCATTGTGTCCCTGTCTCTGTATGTCCCCGTCTCTATGCGTCCCTCTCTCTATGTGTCCCCACGGGTCATGGAAAAGGATAAATGGGCACCCTGACGGATGAGGTTTTTTTTGCAAGAAACTCGTCGAGATCACCAGGAAAACACCCTTTACAGAGATCGCAACACTCATTTTGCTCTGGTTTCCCAGAAATAAAACCATGAAATCGGCGATTCCTCCTTGGCGGAGATGCTGGATGTCAATTTATTTAACTGAAAGAGAAGGCGTATGGCGTCTCTTTTGTAATGGACGCCTGAGTTTAGAGCAAATCGTTTGCACGAAATTTTCGCAATACAAGCCTTTTTTCCCCCTTTTTTTAATGTTATACAGTCTATCTAAAGGAGTTTTGCTCACAACAAATGAAATGGCTCCATATTTTTTACAGCACAACACAAATAAAAAAAAAGTTTCAACCACCATGGGGATTGGCCTCCACCCACCCCATCCAAAATGGCTTCTCTCTCCGGCATCTCCGCCAAGGAGGAATCGCCGTTTTGACGGTTTGATTTCTAGGAAACCAGAGCAAAGTGAGTGTTCCGATCCTTGAAAAACCCCCACCTATCTTTCTGGTGATCTCGACGTGTTTCTTACAAAAACTCATCTGTCAGGGTCCACCTTTAAGATTAGAGATTGGGTTGGATTTAAAGTCACTCGGTCACTCGGTCGTGGGTGAATGTTTGCGGTGCCCCAGTGCGTGCGTGTGTCTGTATGCATGTAAGCGCATTTAGGCTAAATGAATAGGCCTACATGCTAACAAGTCAGACAGACAGGCAGACAGATGGACAGTAAGAAATGTGTGGATGTATTTCGTTTAAGATAGCCCTCACGAAACAGACACGTTTTAGAACCCCATCAATTTGGGAGGTCTGAAGTGTGGAGTTTGAGAGAGAGAGAGAGATGAGAGAGAGAGAGAGAGAGAGAGAGAGAGAGAGAGAGAGAGAGCATAAAAAAACGTTCAAAAGACATGGCACACACCAACAATTTGCTGTTAAAATAATTTATACCCCTTTGTGTGAGGTCAACACTCGTTCGCCTTGTGCAAATAATCATAGTCTTCTCCATGCGCAAGTAATGGTATGAATAAAAGAGAACCAAATCGAAAGTACAGTTTATTAGCTTAGACCTAAACATATGCTTAAGGTTCGACAACCGAGTGTGGGCCACGTTTTCTTTAGTTCTAAGATCACAACGTGTTACAATGTTCTTCCATGACACGATTACACCCTTCCATTTCAACAGTTCCATAGGCTGGTTTTTTCCGATACAAACATTACGTTCAGAAAATATTTTAAAAAAATACTTTATAAGGTGGTGTTTTTAACAGAAAGTCTGTTTAAAATGTATTATTTTAAAATACAGAACCTGCTTCAAAAATTGACTGTTCACGTGTTTACTAAATGCAAAACAAAAGGACGGCGAAGAAGATAGACACATTAAAAAAAAAAATTTAAGAGAAGAATACCACAAGCAAGCATAAAAACGAAGGTTTGACTAGCAATAAGAGGAGGGGAAATAACATCAACATTTGCGAGTCCCTGCCTTAAAAAAATTATTATCAAATTGTGTTGTCAATCTTTCTTTGTCTTTAAAGTTTGGTTTGTTCTTAAAGAAAGCTGACATTTCCATGTGTTCCGTTGTCTTATTTCTTATTTTTTTCCTCAACGGCCCTTTTGCCCACCTCTCGCAGAAAGAGGTAATGAGGTAGAGGTGACGCCTTGCTGCAGAGAAACGACCTGATTTCTCGGGCAGCGTCTATGTCATTAAACAACGGATAAGTGTAAACAGTAGGTGAAGTCTCCTTATCCTCATCCTCCTCGTCCTCTTCCTCCTCCTCCTCCTCCGTCGTCGAAGTTCTCTCTGCTTCGCATCTTCTCTTCAGCAGTGAGTTCTGACTCACCCAGAGAACCTCATTGCTGTCGGATTCTGCTCCGGCCTCGTACAACAGCCGCAACAGGTCTGGCAGGTTATAGAAAACAGCTATTCCTAGAGGAGTTTTACGCAGCCCAAAAATTGGATCGTTACCAAGTTTCCGGGTCTTAGCAAAGCGTGTGAATATACCAGCTTCACAAGCGATGTGCAGACACTCAGTGTGGTCCTTCACTTTGGCCCCCGCCTGATCTTTCCCCCAACTATGTAGGCGCCTCCTCCATTCACACGTGTCCTTCACTAAATGCAGCGGCGGTCTCTCGAGGAAAGCTTCGTAAACAGCCTCTCCCACATGCTTATTGTCAGACAAAAGAAACAGTTTGAACTGTGGGACCATTGCTCGGGCTGCTGCTGCATGAAACCACCGTACCAGCCACTTAATATCACTCGTTCCTTCTCCGAGATAATCATGTAAAGCAACTTGGTCTTCCTTCTTTAAGCGAAAATGCCAGCTGACTATCATTCGTCGTTTCATAAAGTCAAGCATTTTCATTGCACGAATCCACAGCTTATTTGCTGTCAAAATGTGCACAATGCGGCTCAAGAATACGTGGTTTAGTTCGTGCTCGAACTTCAGCTTGTCCTGCATGTCATACAGCACAGCTAGAACCACGTGGCAGTAATGCCACCTCCTTTGAAGGAAAGCCGCCATCAGCCTCTCCTTGTCCAGGAAATGGCCCTCCACGATCACTGGTTCCAATATATTCTCTCTGAATCTTGACGAGCCAGGTTGCAGAAGCCCAGCCTCATTTTCGACGGCTTGAAAAACGGTAGCAGCGGCGGTTCCCTTCAAAAGATCTTCTGGTTCCGCCATGTTGGAACAGCAAAATACTGTGGAAGAAAAACAAATAAATACATATAAATCAAACACATAAGGAGCTAGTAATTTGATCAATCAATCGAATGACAAACTATATAATTATATGCTCTAGTAATCACAGATGTCAGGCTGATCTAATGGCCGTTTCGTCGAAGCTTGCTTACACGAGTTAATGCGCTTGTTAACCCTTTCACCGCCAGCCATTTCAGGCAAGATATCCATTAAATGTACCTGGGTAGAGAACAAAATCCATCTGCAGTATTGGGGATTCTTCTGTGGCACATATAACATAAGGTCCATCCTTACTTCCCAAAACTAAGACAATAGGGCTTTTGAATATTAGACCCCATTCGATGCCTTTTAGTGACATGGGTGTTAAATCACTGTTGGTGCTAAAATGCGACTTTGGCGGTGAAAGGGTTAATCTCTAGCGCGTGAAGTCGCGAAACGTTATCTCACTCACTTCCGGATCGATGGGTTGAATGTTTGGTTGACCACACAAAAAACTATTGGGCAAGGAGCAACCAAAGATGTGCGTGCAGCATGTATATCTCGCAGTGAATCTCTGATTCACACAACTTGGTCTCTGTTTTGTCTATGATTTTTTAAAAACATTAATCAGCTCTACTTTTACACCATCACATCACATATTTCGATCTTCTTAATACTTTCTTCTTCGACTTCGCCTCAGGTAGCCAACTTCATCAGGCTGAAGATTCTGCTGCACTTCCCACTCTCTCCTTATTTGTTTGGCTCAGGTGTGATTGTTCGACCACCAACACTGCAACTGAACAAATTCATACTGTCTTGCACGATAGCCACAGAACAGTAGCTTAGGCGGTTCCTGTTCGATTATGTTTCATGTTGGGTGTCCGCTGGTCGGGACCTGACTGGCTGGGTCACTTAGCTTAGAGTGAAGGTAGCTATGGTGGTTCATGCTCATTCAGCATCATGTTGGGTGTCCGCTGAAAGAGCCCTGACTGGCTGGTGTCACTTAGCTTAGGGTAATGATGATCTCTCTCTCTCTCTCTCTCTCTCTCTCTCTCTCTCTCTCTCTCTCTCTCTCTCTCTCTCTCTCTCTCTCTCTCTCTCTCTCTCGGTGCTTAAAATCAGTGCTTAGCCCAGGATAGTGTAGTAAATCTTCCCAAAAATAAGGAGGGAAAGGGGCAGTTATGTAGATCTCATTACTTTTTTTTCTCAAAACAGTTTTGGTAAAAGTGAAATACATTTGCCTGACATTATGATACACTACCTACACAAAAAATATATACTGGTACATGTTTGTCTATTGAAACCATGTTTGCTTAGTACAAACTCATCAATTTAATGTGTGTGTGTGTGTGTGTGTGTGTGTGTGGTTGTGTGTGTGTGTGTGTGTGTGGTTTTTGTCTGTGTGTGTGTGTGTGTGTGTGTGTGTGTGTGTGTGTGTGTGTGTGTGTGTGTGTGTGTGCAATATATGGCAAGATATATGAACCAAAGTTTAGCACAACTGGTTGTAGAGTCCACCTGTTTTAGGAAAAGTAAGTAAGCTTAATGGGGATTACCTTAAAGGGGCACCCTGACGGATGAGTTTTTGCAACAAACACGTCCAGATCAGCAGAAAAAAAACACCCTTTACAGAGATCGCACCATTCTCTTTGCTCTAGTTTTTTTGGCGGAGGTGCTGGAAGCAAATTATTTCACCCAAAGAGAAGACGTTTGCTGTCTCTT
>CM065682.1:8489556-8492056 GCA_017654935.2 Phymorhynchus buccinoides
GTGCTACTTTATGTTCAAATCTGTATGTGTAATATCATGCCTTGCCATGTTTGTATTCTATGTTCGTGTATGTACCAAGGACAGATTGGAAGACTAGGCGTTGCCTAAAATCTTTATCCTTGCAAAATAAAGTTCAAGTTTTCAAGTTTTCAAGTTTTTTTCAAGTTTCTCTCTCTCTCTCTCTCTCTCTCTCTCTCTCTCTCTCTCTCTCTCTCTCTCTCTCTCTCTCTCTCTCTCTCTCTCTCTCTTTATCCCCAACTAAGAATATAGAGAGGATTAGCCCCACTCGAGCGTTATGCCACCTGGCGGACAAAAGAGCTACCTAAGTCGCTCATTGCCAAACGAAAAGTATGTACTTTGAATAGTACTTTGGATTTTACGTATTGAACTGTAGAGGGGAAGTATTTTGATTTTTTTTTCATTTTTTTTTTCTCCTTTCGTTGCCTGCTTTTTGCTCCTTTTGCTATATTTGCTGTTTAATTGTTTGTCTGTGTTGATAAAGGCGCATTCGCCGAAATATCCAGTAGTTTTGTTTTGTCTCTTGTGAATAAAATAAAGTCACTTTACACTTGTCGTGTAGTTGTTTGTTTGTTGTATGTTCCAGTGACGTTGCAGTCTGTTTCAGTTGTTGTTTTTTTTGGAATAGTACGATAACACAGTAAAGGTCTGTGTACACGTTAAGGTTTGTGCGCATGTGAACAATTTTCTCTCTTTCACCATAGAAACACAATGATAGGTCAGTCATAATATGACTTGAATATCACTGTGTTGCTTTGGTGAAAGAGTGAAAACTGTTCACGTGTAGAGAGACCTTTAACATATTCACGAAATATCACTATTTCCCCATGCCAACATGGGTTGTAAGTCATATTAGAAGTAGAGTTGAGAACCGGTTCAAAAATATGAACCGGTTTTAAACCGGTTTTCCCTATCCGAACCGGTTTTATTGAATCGTTTTTTTAAACCAGTACTCGCATCACTAGTTGTACCTATGCAAACACATATAATTATATGTGTTTGTCAGAATATTCACACACACGCACGCACACGCACACATATACACACACACACAATAAAGAAACTTATTACTTATGACACACACACACACTCAACTCAACACTCAAAGTCAAAGTCAAAGTCAAAGCCATACACCACCACAAACTAGAAACAGCTACTCTTGGTTTTCAAACACCCAATCTGCGCTGAGAATCAGTGTTGTTTTTCGAAAAGATTGCGTTATTCTAAGAAAAAATATACTTTCAGTTTGCAGTTAAAAAACCGGTTATCGTCAAATCGAACCGGTTTTTCGAACCGCGAAAGATTAGCACCGGTTTTTCGGTTCAAACCGGTTTTTCCCCCCCACCTCTAATTAGAAGTGGTCTAACATTGTGTTGCCATGGGGAAATATATATATTTTTGTGAATATTATTAACGTGCACACAGACCGTAACTCGTTTTAAATAATTCTTTGTCTTCATTATTATTTTATCAAGGGCAGGATGTTTAAAAAAAACACAACAACAAACTGCATAGCTTGTTCCCTTTATCCTCAATAAAGATAATTTTGACTCGACTTGACTTGACAGTAGAAGCCGGAAAATTACACTGCTGTGTTCTTTCTGTAATTAAAGTAGAAATGCCAAAAGAAAACATCCAGAATATTGTTAAATGATAAAATCTGAACATGTGATGTTTTCTAGATCCACCGATAAAAACAATTAGGCCTACTTTAAGTTCAAACATTGGCAATTCTGGAAAGATATTACGCTTCTGAATAACTGTCGTAAGCAGGATTATAAAGTACGTTGCTTTGTAAATTAGTTGCATATTAAAAACAAGCGCGGATTCGCAATCGTTTGTGGCAGCGGTCTATTGTTACCACTCCAATCATTACATACACTGAGTCGCCTCCCCTGGCTTTTCAATAATTTTAATCTGTAAACCAGAATGTTATCTCTGCACCATTTCGTAACTATTTATATCTTTTGGAAAACATTTAAAACTATTTATCCTACTTATTCTCATCGAAAGAAGCACCGCATACTCGTCGTGTCTGTTGCAGTGTCTGTATTACGTATGTTTATTATTTTGTACGCTTTAAAATGAAGAATCATGTGCTCTGTTCAGTATACAATTATTTCCATACATACGGATTATTGGATACTTGTGGCGGTGCCATAGCCGAGGAGGTTTAACCGAGGCGTGGTCACCGCTACAGCTATCTGTATTATTATTTTTAAAATCGGGACTTTACTGGTTTCGTACTGCCTCCGGGCATTGCCTCCAGTATTGTTCCCACCATATTTGTATTTACAAATGTCCCATATGTGTCTGATTCAGACCAAGAGGACGTAAAACACAATTTTCGTCGTCACACCTACGGATTGTAGATATTTTTTTGCCAGGTCGAGAGGACGTAAAACGATACGGATTGTAGATATGACAACTGAAATGTTACTTTATGCCCAAGTATTGTTTTCTCTTTTACAATATGTGCGGC
>CM065682.1:8497056-8499556 GCA_017654935.2 Phymorhynchus buccinoides
AGAGAGACAGAGAGACAGAGACAGAGAGAGTGTAAAATGTCTGACAAAAGCTTGGCTGTTCAGCATATAGAACAATTCAGACCGATTACTATAAGCAGAAACACGTGACAAACAAGACCTCCCACAAAGTAACCAGTCAAACCAAAGACATTTCGTTTGTTAGAAAATGTTAACGCAATTCGCATTTAACCCTTTCACCGCCAATGTCGCATTTATGCACCACAATGGCTTAACACCCATGTCACTAAAAGGCATCAAATCAGGGCCTGTTATCTGAAGACCCTATTTTCGTAATTTTGGAGGTAAGGATAGGCCTGATGTTATACATGTCACAGAGGAATTCACAATATTGCAGATACTTTCCTTTCTCTACCCTATTCAGTTTAATGGTATTTTGGGGGCTCAAAATGGCTGGCGGCGAAAGGGTTAACCAAACGCTCCTTTGCAGAGGTTAGGGCGACAACTTGTGAACTTTCTCAGCAATCGTCCCCTTTTTGGGGTTATTCTCTAAAACTCTCATGTCAATATTTGTTTTTGTTCATTCACGCACACACCCTTCGTTTTTTATGGCATTGATTTTGATCGGCTCTAAAACTGTCATGCTGTTTGTGTCCTGCAGTTAGAGAGGGTGGGAGGGGCGAGGTGGCGAGGGGAGGGGGAGTGTGTATGTATGTATGTGTGTATGTGTGTGTGTGTGTGTGTGTGTGTGTGTGTGTGGAAATATCAACATCATTCTTCTCTGGGGAGCCAGCCACCTTCTGTGTCGCTGCGATATTTGTCTGGGAAGTCTTGGGTTCAGTTCCTGTTCCTGTTCCTGTTCTCCTATTCGAGGTACATTAGTCCAGAAGGAATCGCCTAGAAAGCGAGATGCGGTCCGCTGTGATCGATTCACCAAATGTCAAACCATATGAACGTAACCCCTGTGAATACGATTTACCGTGTTTTACGGAATATAAGGCGATACTTTTTTTTCTCCAGATTGAGATTCCTGCGCCTTATAATGTGACGGATAGGGTAAGACGGGGTAAAAAGCCCATGTGTGGGTAAGAAGCCCATGCCAATTACCTCATGAAATGAAGCAAATTTCAGTCACATTTTGCCCATGAGACGAGTGTTAATGTTTAGCATTCATCTCAGGGGCAAATTTGACTGAAATTTGCTTTATTTCATGAGATAATTGGCATGGGCTTCTTACCCGCCCATGGGCTTCTTACCCCGTCTTACCCTAATGATAGTAAGAAAATAGAGTAACAAAACATGAATTTTGAGTCAAATTTAGGGATTGCGCCTTATAATCAGGTGCGCCTTATAATCAGGTGCGCCTTGTAATCAGGTGCGCCTTATAATCAGGTGCGCCTTGTAGTCCGTAAAATACAGAAAATATTACAAAGACAGATTATTGTAAAGACAACGGATAGATTTCAACCAAAGTTCAATTGATGACAAAGTATTGTCTGAGGTATTTTTGGGTAAAATAATAAATCACTGGGTACTTCCATACTGACCCAGGAATAGTTTTGAACGCAAAAAAACCGCTCAATTACAATGAGAGTAGAAATTTGTCTCCCTTGACTTTGATCAGTTGCCTGGAGAACAGTCTGTATGACTCTTCCATCTTGTTCGCGTTGTTAGACCAAGCTCACCTAATGCTGTACAGACTACTCCCATCAGCGACATGCGTTGACTGGCAAATTGAATTGAGCAGCAAGAGGAAACATGCATTGTCTTGTCGAAATGCCCATTATCCAGGAATGAGGAAGAAGGGTATCTTTGTTCTTGCAAAATTTGTCTATTATAGTCATGTAACTGGTATGTCGATGGCAGTATGATTTTATTTCAAGTTACAGTATTGTGTTCAAACTTGATTGAGAATGTGAATGTGGTCTATGTTCCTTCTTAGAATTTTCATATTGTAGCTATTTTACTCTTGTATACTTGTGTGTATGTGTATGTATGTGTGCGTGTGTGCGTTCATGTGTGTGTGTGTGTTTGTGTATGTATGTGTGTGTATGTGTGCCTGCGTGCATGCAGGCGTGTGTGTGTGTGTGTGTGTGTGTGTGTGTGTGTGTGTGTGTGTGTGTGTGTGTGTGTGTGTGTGTGTGTGTGTGTGTGTGTGTGTGTGTGTGTGTGTGTGTGTGTGTGTGTGTGTGTGTGTGTGTGTGAGGAAGTAAGAGAACGTTGCGTGCAATCATCGTGTTTATTTTACTTTCTAATGATTCATTATTTGTTTGCCTTCAATGTTCTTGTTATCAATGTAAAGCGCACTGAGCTCATGTGAGAAAGAGCGCTATATAAATTCCCATTATTATTATTATTATTATTATTATTATTATTACTAGCGCAACGCTGAGTACCAGTAACGCCTAGTACCGGTAACGCTAAGTACCGGTAACGCTGAGTACCGGTTTCGCCCGTTCCGCGAAATATTATATGATTACTTTTGTGTCTCTCCCCTCCTTCCATCCTCTTCTCTCATCCCGTTCCCCCCCCACTGCACCCC
>CM065682.1:8504556-8512056 GCA_017654935.2 Phymorhynchus buccinoides
CTCAAAGTTTGCATGCGGGTAGGTAGTAGGAAGATCTAGGCCAAGTTCGATAATGAAGGCCATGGGTCAAAGGTCAAGGTCACTGGAGCCGAAAGCGCTTCTAGCGTTTGAACGGACGGACTTCGGGCGCTCAAAGTTTTAAAAGATGGCACTGACAGGTCGGTTAAAAACCTCTAGAATCTGTGATAAGCTGCAAATGTTTGAAAATACAAGTAAAAGAGTAAGTCGGCACGATATGAGGCGCGTGGTTGGTGATTTAGCGTCTTAGCGCTCTAGTTCACGATATATTTATATTTCCCCATGGCAACACAGTGATAGCCCACTCTTAATATGACTTACAGCTCATTGTGTTGCCATGGGGACATAGAAATATTTTCAGAATAGTGTTAACGTGTACACATACCTTAACCAAAATGTTGTACCCCCCCCCCCCCTCCCGCTTTTCTCTCTCTCCACCCTACCCGTATTGTCTTTATTTCACTGTATCGATTTTGAGCGGTCGTTGAAACCTGCCAAGCCTAGTTTAGTATTCCCAATTGAAGGACCATAAAATCGATAGGGATAGAGAGAACAAAGAATGGATGGCTGAAATGGGCTTGGGAGGAGAATGCGTTAACTTTTGCGCGTATGTCTCATCTTGATTGATTGATTGAGAGAGAGAGAGAGAATACGAATACGAATACGAATGTTTTATTGAGGGTAAAAAGGATAAGCTACAATAGCTTCTTTGCGCCTTGCCCTCTCACTCACACACTCACACCATGCATCAAGCAAAGGAAATGTGAAATAAAAAAACAATCAAGTCAAGAAAATGGAGCAGCAATTGGCACATGAGATAACTAAAAATAAAAATAAAAATGGGAATTAAAAGCAAACATGGATAATAATGAACAATGGTGAACTTGAATTGTTGGTTTGAATTGATTACGAAACAAAGGGAAACAATTATGAGACAATGACATTTTTTAAAAAGAATAATACCACTTTTAAAGAAGATTTTTTTTTTTTTTTTATAAAATAAGATGGGAATGTGTGTGTGTGTGTGTGTGTGTGTGTGGGTGTGTGTGTGTGTGTGTGTGTGGTGTGTGTGGTGTGTGTGTGGTGTGTGTGTGTGTGTGTGTGTGTGAGAGAGAGAGAGAGAGAGGAGAGAGAGAGAGAGAGAGAGAGAGAGAGAGAGAGAGAGAGAGAGAGAGAGAGAGAGAGAGAGAGAGATTTATAAGAATCTAGGCATAAGTTGATTTGGTAATGTTTGTAGTAAAACTCATTAATTAACATTACTGATGAACAAGATTGTCCACTAGGAACTTGTGATAAGATTTCCGAAAGGAAGATACGCTAGTTTTATTTTTTTTAAATCATCAGGGAGGTCGTTCCAGAGAGAGAGAGAGAGAGAGAGAGAGAGAGAGAGAGAGAGAGGAGAGAGAGAGAGAGAGAGAGAGGGAGAGGGAGAGGGAGAGAGAGAGAGAGAGAGAGAGAGAGAGAGAGAGAGAGAGAGAGAGAGAGAGAGAGAGAGAGAGAGAGAGAGAGAGAGAGAGCGAGAGAGAGAGAGAGAGAGAGAGAGAGAGAGAGAGAGAGAGAGAGAGATAGAGAGATAGAGAGAGAGAGAGAGAGAGAGGAGAGAGAGAGAGAGAGAGAGAGAGAGAGAGAGAGAAACGAAGGCAACTGGACATAC
The DNA here is from genome assembly GCA_017654935.2 of Phymorhynchus buccinoides. Taxonomy (NCBI): domain Eukaryota; kingdom Metazoa; phylum Mollusca; class Gastropoda; order Neogastropoda; family Raphitomidae; genus Phymorhynchus; species Phymorhynchus buccinoides. The sequence goes on from CM065682.1 coordinate 8,506,229, forward strand.
AGATAAAGGTCTCCGTACACGTTAACATTATTCACAAAATATCAAACTATTTCCCCAATGGCAACAGAGTGTTTAGGCCACCCCATAAAGGTCTGTGTACACGTTAAGAAATTCACAAAATATCACTATTTCCCCATGGCAACAGAGTGTTAGGCCACTCATATAGGTCTGTGTACACGTTAAGAAATTCACAAAATATCAATATTTCCGCATGGAAGGTCTGTGCACACGTTCACACTATTCACAAGATATTTCTATTTCCCCATGGCAACACAGTGAGATGTAAGTCATACTAAGAGTGGGCTATCACTGTGTTGCCATGGGGAAATAGAAATATCTCGTGAATAATGTGTACACAGGCCTTAAAGAGTGGGCTATCACTGTGTTGCCATGGGGAAATAGAAATATCTCGTGAATAATGTGTACACAGACCTTTAAGAGTGGGCTATCACTGTGTTGCCATGGGGAAATATAAATATCTCGTGAATAATGTGTACACAGGCCTTAAAGAGTGGGCTATCACTGTGTTGCCATGGGGAAATAGAAATATCTCGTGAATAATGTGTACACAGACCTTACAGACCCACCAGATACATGAGTGAAAATCACGGGTTTCGCGTGTTTCCTTCTCTCGCTGGTAAGAAAATCTTAGTTTGACCAGGCGTGACTCCCATACACATTCCCCCATGCATGAAAACGAGATATCACTGTAAAGATCAGCCTCGATCGTGTATGGGGGGAAGACTGTATGTGGGTCACACCTACCCAGAAAAAACCAAGGGACTTAATCCAGCCGGGCTAGTCAAGTCAAGTCAAGTCAAAATTGTATTTCCAGATGGAACATTGAATAAGCAAATAATATACTTTTTAAAGTATAGTGGGTCTTTAAGTCACATTATGAGTGGCCTAACACTGTGTTGCCATGGGGAAAATAGAGATATTTTGTGAATATTGTAAACGTGTACACATACCTTAACCCCTTGACTGCCACCAACGTATCACGTACTGACCTGATGACATCACTGATGACGTCATCAGATGAAGAGGAATAACCCTGATATGCTGGCTTTTGCTCTAACACAGTCAAGAGAGTAATATCCCCAGACCATTTTGCCAGATTGGCTCTATCTGCTCTGTGTCTTTTTCATGGCATGATTTGCCCAATTATTTGTTTCTGGAATTTTCTCCGGCAGTCAAGGGGTTGATATGATTTACAACTCACTGTGTTGCCATGGGGGAAATGGTGCTAGTTTGTGATTAATGTTAACTGAAATAAACACACAGACCGCAACGTTGTCCCAAACGCATGAGCAAGAATAAAACAGAACCCTAAAAAAATGTATCTAATTTCACACTGAATCTCCACAACATGAAGATCCTCTTGTTTATTGTAGATAATCGATAGTATTTGCTTAGCATGGCAAAAGCCCTTTAAGACCCGTTCTCCTTCCCTCAATTGAGAAGATTTATTTTAAACATTTTCGTCCCCCTTTCCCTCTTTCATAACCCATACCCCCTTTATTACTCTTCATCCATAACTCACCCCCCCCTCCCCCTCTCTCGTTATCTGTTATTGTTCTTTTCCATATTTCTGCCCAATATATTATTACAATTGATTTGATTTTGCATTCCCCCTTGCCAAGAAGGCTATTGCTAATGTCAATAAAAACATTGTTAATTGTAGTCTCTCTCCTCTCTCTCTCTCCTCTCTCTCTCTCTCGTCTCTCTCTCTCTCTCCTCTCTCTCTCTCTCTCTCTCTCTCTCTCTCTCTCTCTCTCTCTCTCTCTCTCTCTCTCTCTCTCTCTCTCTTCTCTCTACGTCTCTCTTCTCTCTCTCTCTCTCTCTCTCTTCGCTCTCACTCTCTCTCTCTCTCTCTCTCTCTAGATCTCTCTCTCCTCTCTTCCTCTCGTCTCTCTCTCTCTCTCTCTCCTCTCTCTCCGCTCTCTCTCTCTCTCCTCTCCACTCTCTCTCTCTCTCTCTCTCCCTCCGGAAATATGAAAACATATATTAATAAGGATAACGATTTTAGGCAAAGGCCATGTAGGCAAATATGCACTGCAGAATGGGCAACATGTGTCCACTCAAGTGCGTAAGGTCTCACGCGTGAAAGCCAGTGAACAATAAAAACAACAACACCACTGGCATGTCATAAATTGTAAATGAGGATGGAGAGAATGGAAAATGGGGATGAGGGGCTACTCTTAGTTTAAAGCTCCACGGAGACGACAATAGAGAAGGCGGTTGGCGAAGTGAAAAATGTGGCGGAATCAGAGGCAATTGAAACGCAGCGGGGACGCGGGGGCAACGCAAAAAGAGGATTCACGGGGGGGGGGGTGGAAATGATTGGAGGATTTTTTTTGAGGGTGATTTTAGAGAAAGAGGGAGGTGGGCCAGGGAACGGAGGAATGGGCGGGGGATGGAGAGTGGGGGTAGGCGAGAAGAATAAGGGATGTTAGGGGAGGAAGAAGGGGAGAAAAGGCGGGAGCAGCGGGGGGAAAAAAAACAAAGGGAATAAGGTGTAAAAAAATAGGGAGTGGAGTTCAGAGGGGAGTGTTAGTTGGGTGGTGGGGGGGAGGGGGGGGTCTAGGAGAGTGGGGGGAGTGATGGGCGGGAGTAATGGGGGGTGGATAAGGGGGGGGGGGAGGGGGTAGCGGGGGACCAGGGGGGGGGGGGGGAGTGGGGGGGGGGGGTAAAAATAAAGGGGGGGGGGTGGGCGGGGGGGGACCGGGAGGGGGGGAGGGGAGTGAACAAGGGGAGAGGTGGGGGGGGAATGGGGGGTGGTGGGGGGGGGGGGGGTAGGGGGGGGAGGGGGGGGGGGGGGGAGGGGGGGGAGGGGGGGGGAAAAAGGGGGGGTGGGGGGGGGGGGGGGGGTGGGGGGGGTGGGGGGGGGGGGGGAGGGAGTTGGACGGGGGTTTTTTGGTGGTTGGGTGGAGCGAAATGGGGGGGGATGAGGGGGGATGGCTGGTGGGGGGGGGGGGGGGGGGGGTGGTGAGGGGGGAGTGGGGGTGGGGGGGGGATGGGGGGGGGGTGTGAATGTGGGGGATGGTGTTCTTGGAGGGTGGGAAAGGAGGGGGGGGGGGGGGGTTCGGGGGGGGAGGGGGGGGGAGGGGGGAATGGGAAGGGATGGGAGGGAGGGGGTGTGGGAAGGGTGGGGGGCGCGCGGGGGGGAGGGTGGAGGGGGTGGGGGTGGGGGGTGGGGGAATGGGGGGGGGGAGGGGGGTGGGGGGTGGGGGAGGGGGGTGGGGGGGGGGGGGGGGGGGTGTGGGTGGGGGGGGTGGGGAGGGGAGGGGGAGGTGGGGGGGGGGGGTGGGGGGAGGGGGGGGTGGTGGGGGGGGGGGGGGAGGGGGTGGGGTTGGGATGGGGGGATAGAGTTGTGGGAGTGGTAAGGGGGGAGGGAAAGGGAAGGGAGGGGGGGTAGGGGGGAGGGGGGGGGGTGGGGGGGGGGGGGGAGGGGAGGGGGGAGTGGGGGGAGGGTGGGGGTGATGGGGGGGTGGGGGGGGTGGACAGGGGGGGGGGGGTGGGGGGGGGAGGTGGGGGGGGGGACAGGGGGGGGGGGGGGGGTTAGGGGGAGTGGGGGGGGTGGGGGGGTAGGAAAGGGGGGGGGGGGGGTGAGGGGGGGGGTAGGGATGGGTGGGGGGGGGGGGAGGGCAACGGAGGGTGGGGGGGGAAGGGGGGGGGGGGTGGGGGAAGGGGGTGGGGGGGGGGGGGGGGGGGGGGGGGGGGGGGAATGGGGGGGGGGGGGGGGGGGGGGGGTGGGGGGGGGGGGGGGGGGGGGGGGAAAAGGGGTGGGGGGGGTGGGAGGGATGGGGGGGGGGGGGGTGGGGGAGGGGTGGGGTGGAGGGGGGGTGGGGGGGGTGGGGGGGGGGGAGGGTGGGGGGGGGGGGGGGGGTGGGGGGGGGGGGGGTGGGGGTGGGGTGAGTGGGGGGGGGGTGAGGGGGTGGGAGGGGGGGGGGGGGGGGTAGTGGTGGAGGGGGGGGGGGGGGGGGGGCAGGGGGGAGGTGAGGGGGGGGGGGGGGGGGAGGGGAAGGGGGGGGGGGGGATGGGGGGGGGGGGGGGGGGGGAGGGGGAGGAAAAAAGGGGGGAGGGGAGGGGGGGGGGGGGGGGGAAAGTGGGGAAAGAAGTGGTGGGGGGGGGGGGGGGGAGGAAGTGGGGGGGGGGGGTGGTGTGGGTGGGGGGAAGGGGTGGGGGAGTGGTGGGGGGGGGGGGGGGGGGGGGGAGGGAAGGGTGGGGTGGGGGGGTGGGGGGTGGGTGGGTGGGGATTAAGGGGGGGGGGGGGGTGGGGGGAGGGGGGGTGGGGGGGGGGGGGGGGAAAGGGGGTGGTGGGGGGGGGGGGGGGGGGGAAATGGGGGGATGGGGGGGGGGGGGGGAGGGTGGGTGGGGGGGGGAGGGGGGGGTGAGGGGGGGGGGGGGGGGGGTGGGGGGGGGGGGGGTGGTAAAGAATAGGGGGGGGAGGGGGGGTGGGGGGGGTTGGGAGGGGAGGGGGGTCCCCATGGGGGGGGGGTGTGGGGGTGGGGGGGGGAGGGGAGAAGTGGTAGGGAGGGGGAAGGTGGGGGGGGTGGGGGGGGGGGGAAAAAAGTGGGGTGGCGGGGAGTTGGGGGGGTGGGGGGGGGGGTAATGGTGGGGGGGGGGTGGCTACAGGGGGGGTGAGGGGGTGGGGGGTATGGGGTTTCCGGGGGGTTTTGGTGGGAGATTGTTGTGGTTGGGAAAAAAGGCTCTAAAAGTGGTCGGGGAGAAAGGGGGGGGGTTTTTAATTTTTGCCTTAAAAAAGAATTTCCCCGAAGTGATGTTTTTGGGGGTGGGGGAAAAAATTATTGGCTTAGTTTTAATTTGAGGGCTGTTACAATGAAAATTTGGTTTTAGCTTGCCACATACAAACTAAAGTTGTTTGGCAGGGGGGCAGTTTGAAAAAGTTGCGGTGAAATCATTAAGAGGTGAATCACTGAGCCCACGTCCCTGGTCGACTACCTGTAATTGGATAAAGCATTACTCACTTCACATCCTGCAAGACTGTGAGGGACTGTTCCCCACAGGTTTTAGTGCTTACATTGGAAAGCGACGCTATAAACTCAATTGTTTTTGTTTCATCCCTATCAAATGCTTATTGCGAAATCAGACCTTTTTGCCTACTTATTAACGTGCCCCTCCATCTAGTTATTTCTCTATCACACTTCGCCTTTTTTAAGAAATTCTTTTTTCTTTTTTACTTCAATTTTTATAAGTTCCCCTGAGAGCTGAGACTTTGAATAAACTTAGGGAGATAAGAGAAAGAGAGAGAGGTTGAGACCCCTTTTTTAAAGATAGATAGCGACTGTGACAACAGAAGTAACTGGAAATCAGATTACATAGAGAGACGTAGCACTCACAAATATAGTTTAGAGAGAGAGAGAGATACGATAGAAAAGGAAGGAGGAGAGAAGATTTTTAGAAAATATTTCCCTAAGACGACATTATCTTACTGTTTTACCTAGTTTTTTTGGGCAAACTAAGTATTAAAAAATTTTTAGATAATTATTCATTTTTAAAAACAGAGAAAAAAAATTTTACACATAAAACGAACTTCCCAATTTTTTTGGAATGCTAAGTTCCTGAAAGGTCTTTAAGAATAAGGTGTTTTTTTTTACAGTTTTTTTTTTTGCTTTCTTTCTTTTCAGGTAGCTTTAGGCTGGGTCTTTTTTTTTAAAATAGTTTTTCCCATTTTCTGGAATTTTTTTGCTTTAACTTCAATAAAAATTCATTCTTTTTGTTTTTGCCTTTTCCCCCTTTGCTTACTGTCATTTTTTTACTATCTTTCTGCCTTACTGGTCCATTCATCTGCCGCCCTTTTTTTT
>CM065682.1:8519556-8524556 GCA_017654935.2 Phymorhynchus buccinoides
GGTTGGTTGATGGTTCGTCCCATATGTGCTGCTTTGCAGTCCGAGTGGACGTAAAGGCTAAGTTTCATACGATTCACTGTCAGTGCGATGCGATTGTGACGATGTGAGTCATGATTCACGTGAAATTCATGTCTTGGATCTACTTGAGTATACAGAGCGAAAGTAGGGGAACTAAATTCAAACGGAAGTGTTTCACGTGAATCATGACTCGCATCGTCACAATCGCATCGCATTGACAGAGAATCGTATGTAGTGTAGCAGGCCCTTAAGCCGGCGCCACACTGCGTGTAAAATCGTATGGGGATGCGATACGATTGTGTCAAGTGAGTCATGATTCACGTGAAATACTTCTGTCTAAAATAATTCTGCCATTTTCGCTCACTGCGCTCAAATAGACCCAATACATGAATTTCACGTGAACCACGCCTCACATCGTCAAAATTGCATCGCATTCAGATACGAATCGTATGTGTGTAGCAGGCCGAAAGACAGAAAAGAAGAAGAAAAGGAAGAAGAAGAAGAAGAAGAAGAAGAAGAAGAAGTAGTAGTAGTAGTAGTAGTAGTAGTAGTAGTAGTAGTAGTAGTAGTAGTAGTAGTAGTAGTAGTAGTAGTAGTAGTAGTAGTAGTAGTAGTTGTAGTTGTAGTAGTAGAAGAAGAAGAAGAAGTAGTAGTAATAGTAGTAGTAGTAGAAGAAGAAGAAGAAGTAGTAGTAGTAGTAGTAGTAGTAGTAGTAGTAGTAGTAGTAGTAGTAGTAGTAGTAGTAGTAGTAGTAGTAGTAGTAGTAGTAGTAGTAGTAGTAGTAGAAGAAGTAGTTGTAGTAGTAGAAGAAGAAGAAGAAGAAGAAGAAGTAGTAGTAAATAGTAGAAGAAGAAGAAGAAGAAGAAGAAGAAGAAGAAGAAGAAGAAGTAGTAGTAGTAGTAGTAGTAGTAGTAGTAGTAGTAGTAGTAGTAGTAGTAGTAGTAGTAGTAGTAGTAGTAGTAGTAGTAGTAGTAGTAGTAGTAGAGTAGTAGTAGTAGTAAGAAGAAGAAGAAGAAGTAGTAGTAGTAATAGTAGTAGTAGTAGAAGTAGTAGTAGTAGTAGTAGTAGTAGTAGTAGTAGTAGTAGTAGTAGTAGTAGTAGTAGTAGTAGTAGTAGTAGTAGTAGTAGTAGTAGTAGTAGTAGTAGTAGAAGAAGTAGTTGTAGTAGTAGAAGAAGAAGAAGAAGAAGAAGTAGTAGTAGTAGTAGTAGTAGTAGTAGTAGTAGTAGTAGTAGTAGTAGTAGTAGTAGTAGTAGTAGTAGTAGTAGTAGTAGTAGTAGTAGTAGTAGTAGTAGTAGAATAAGAATATGTAATAGTAGTAGAAGAAGAAGAACAAGAAGAAGAAGAGGAAGAAAAAAAAGAAAAAGAAAAAGAAGAAGAAGAAGAAGAAGAAGAAGAAGAAGAAGAAGAAGAAGAAGAAGAAGAAGAAGAAGAAGAAGAAGAAAAGAAAAGAAAAGAAGAAAAAGAAGAAGCAGAAAAAGAAGAAGAAGAAAATGAAGAAGAAGAAGAAGAAAGAAAGAAAGAAAGAAAGAAAAAGAAAAAGAAAGAAAGAAAGAAAGAATGAAAGAAGACGAAGACGACGAAGAAGAAGAAAGACACAGAGTTGAAGAAGAAGAAGAAGAAGAAGAAGAAGAAGAAGAAGAAGAAGAAGAAGAAGAAGAAGCAGAAGAAGAAGAAAGACTCGTAACAGAGAGGCAAAGGTGACAGTGTTTCTGTCAGTTGATCAATATGAAACAACATCAACACCATCACCAGCGGCTAGCTGCTTCAACACCAGGAATAGTTTACACTAGACGCGGCTGACTGTGTTAGAAAGAAGCAGAAAAAACAATATTAAAAAAAAGGCTTTAGGAAAAAAGACGCTTAAGTCCAAGTAGTAGTGTAAAATCAAGAAAAATGGTACTCGATAGGCCTTTGTGAAGACGACTGAAATATTATTATGATTAGGTATTTTATAGTCACAGAGGCGTCTCTGTGAAATTCGGATTGCTCCCACCTGGAGAGCGCGTTGGTGTGACTGATGAGGAAGGTGGTGGTAAATTTTGACCAAATGACAACTGTTTCGTTGCCACTGGGATGAACGTGTTCTAAGTGCATGGGCACACGGGATCTTGGTTTATCGTCTCATCCGAGAGACTCCACATTCAGACCGTAAGGCCTAGTGCAAAATGAGAGGAAAAATCCCCTGTACCCAGGTTCGAACTCGGGTTTACTTGACACGAGGCGAACGCGCTACCACTGTGCCGCTCTACACTGACGACAGCGAAGACGTGAAGAATACGGCAAAATAGTGTGGAATTTAACTAAGTTCGAAATCGTAAAGACGCGTATCGTTGGTATTATGACTAGAAGAACGATATGGGGGGAAATAAAACCCTGTATATCTACCAAAAAAAGTGAAAACATAAAAATAAGTGGAAGCTCGAATGACCAACGAGATTTATTTATTTATTAAGACAACTTTCATAGCGCCTAATCTTTAAGCTCTAAGCGCTTTAAGCTCTAAGATGTCATAGCATAGTGAAAAAGAATTTCAGAAAGAACACACACCACAAAAACCGATGTTATGTTTGAGAAACCGATGGTAGTTCAAAGTGATTAAGGCGGGTGGTTCTCTTGGTGTTAATAGAGAAACAAAGCGAAAGAAAAGAAACTCAAGGAATACAGAAAGAAAGAAAAGGACCAAAAAAACATTGTGGAAGAAAAGTAGGGCAGATCAGTAACTCATTGAACTCAGACGACACTGATGCTGTCTGGTATTAATAAACTGTCGAGGAGGCGAAGTCGGTGACGAAATGAAAAAAACAATCATCCAGACAGAAAGAAAATATTTGTAAATATGCGCCCTGACGGATGAGTTCTTGCAAGAAACAAGTCGAGATCACCAGAAAGACAGCCTTTTCAAGGATCGGAACACTCACTTTACTCTGGTTTCCTAGAAATTAAACCGTCAAAACTGCGATTCCTCCTTGGCGGAGATGCCGGAGAGAGTAGCCATTTTGGACGGGGTAGGTGGAGGTCACTCATTGGGGTTGAAGCGCTTTCGTTTTTTGTAGTGCAGTAAAAAATAAAATTGGAGCTGTTTCCTTTGTTGTGAGCGAAACTAGATAAACTGTCTACAAAAAGAGGCTAGTATTACGAACATTTCGTGCAAACGATTTGGTCTAAACGCAGGCGGCCATTTGGCGAAATAATTTGACTCCCAGCACCTCCGCCAAGGAGGAATCGCCGATTAGACGGTTTGATTTCTAGGAAACCAGAGCAAAGTGAGTGTTGCAATCTCTGCAAAGGGTGTTTTCCTGGTGATCTGGACGTGTTTCTTACAAAAAACTCATCCGTCAGGGTGCCCCTTTAAAACCTTTCCTTGTTTACCATGGAACACGAAAGACGGTTACTATGATGCATACAGTAGGCCTGTATTATGTGTGGTGTATACAGTCCAGATAATGACGCGGGTGATGCCTACTTGGTGCCAGCATTCAGTTGTGTGGCATTACGGTTTGATTGTGATAATGAAACAAAATAACCATGAAAGCAAATTGCTTCGTTTAGTGAGAGTGCGGGCATCCTGGGGACATTCGCTGTGATGACACTTGACACAAAATCGCATCACAAATTTGCCCATCTTTATTTGATAAGTCCACGCCTACTCTGTAATTTGACGGTGAAGCTTATAAAAGTGGAGAGTTTATTTGTCAATTTTAAAGGAGAAAAAAAGAGATTCTCGTTTTTTTGTTTTTTTCTAGCTCTCTCATACTTTTTTTCTCCCACGCACAGCATACATTTTATAAAATTATGACATGATAATAATATGTTCAATTTGTTTTTTAAGTCGTTTACGGTGTATTTGTGACATTTCGTGATCATTTCCATTCTCTATTTGCAGGGTGATGATATTGTATGGTGCAATGCCATACACTCTTCTGGTATTAACTTTTGATGACTTAGTTTTATTTCAGCGATTGCTCATGGATTATCGGGATTTTCATTGATAGAATCTGCAGTGCGTGTTGTCACTATATTGTGAACACATTTTGACAGATACTTCCTAGTTTGCAATGCAAATTTAACCCTTTCACCGCCAGCCATATTTCAGCCAAAAATGTCCATTAAATTTACCTGGGTAGAGAACAAAATCCATCTGCAGTATTGGGGATTCTTCTGTGACATATATAAAATAAGGTCTATCCTTACTTCCCAAAACTAAGACAAAAGGGTCTGTGGATAACAGACCCCAATTTGATGCCTTTTAGTGACATAGGTGTTAAATCACTGTGCTGCTAAAATGCGACTTTGGCGGTGAAAGGGTTACAACAGTTTGAGTACAGAAAACAAGTTTCCTAGACAAGAACATAATACTTTTGAGTACAGACAAAAGGTCTTCTCGGACAAGAACATAGCAATTAAAAACACCCACGTCAGCAACACAATCGGGAGGTTTGTCCTTGTTTCGTAGTAGACATTTTGACAGAGAATCGTTGTTTTCTGTTCTAACACTGACGCACATAGGTGAAATCAACATATGTCAATCCATTAAAGACTACACCACGTGATTGGAAAATGGCGGTAATAGCAGGAGAAGACCACTCCTACATACACTGCTGACCTTGTCTTGTTTGTTTCTCTTCATTTTGTTTCTTATCGCGCGCGCGCGCGTATCTTTGGGTGCGCGCGCGCGCGTGTGATTAAGCATAGAAATGTCAGAAGTCTGCCTGTCAATAATATGATGGATGTCTTCCTCTTTTGCAATGACAAATGCAGCTGCGAATGAGACGTGTGCATAAAAGGACATGATATGGTGGGAGTGAGCATTTCTTCGTCTTCTTCTTCTTCTTCTTCTTCTTCTTCTCCTCCTCCTCCTCCTCCTCCTCCTCTCCTCCTCCTCCTCCTCCTCCTCTCCTCCTCCTCTTCTTCTTCTTCTTCTTCTTCTTCTTTTCTTCTTCTTCTTCTTCTTCTTCTCCTTCTCCTTCTTCTTCTCTCTTCT
>CM065682.1:8534556-8542056 GCA_017654935.2 Phymorhynchus buccinoides
CACTGAGGAAAAGAGAAGAACTCGTGCCTCAGATATGATAAGCAACATTCATGATTGATGCTGTTAGCATACTAATTAGTGTACACTTGTTGTCATTTCTTAGATATGTGTGCACCGCACCTCCTATGTTATAGGCCAGAGGCCCGAAACATTAAAATTGTGTTCAATGAGAGACTTAGTGGGATTGTTTTCACGCCAGAGGGCATGACGCTCGTGTGGGGCTAATCCTCTCTATTCTTAGTTGGGGATAAAGAAAATGTTAGTCCTACCATCTGTGTTCTTGTCTTTCTTTGCCCTCTCTTATCCCATAAGTCGACCAGTGTGTTCCTTTCTTTGTCCCCCCCCCCCCCCCCCATATATCCCGATACATGTCCCGTGTCATGTATTCACATCATTTTATTTGTTTACTATTATCCAACAATGTGCCTCATACATGCTAAAATCAATGTTTAAAATTGTCCGCATTTTATTGCTAATTGTTACAGGTTTCATACCATAGGCTGCATTTGTTTGCCCTGTTCTATAAAGTATAGTTCTTTTATACGTGCTTCAACATATATCTGTGCGTATGTGCATGTATGCTTGCGTGTGCGCGCACGTGCAGGTGTGTGCGTGTATGGTTGCACGCATGATGTATGCCCGCACGAGTATTAACAATTATACAAGTGCGTATGCACTTTTATAAATCCATATTTCAACCTATCTATATCATAATATCACCTGCTTTGCTGCCTTTATGTTCAAATATGTATGTGTAATATCATGCCTTGTCATGTTTGTTTTCTATGTTCGTATATGTACCAAGGTGCTACCTTTATGTAAATCTGTATGTGTAATATCATGCCTTGCCATGTTTGTATTCTATGTTCGTATATGTACCAAGGTGCTACCTTTATGTTCAAATCTGTATGTGTAATATCATGCCTTGCCATGTTTGTATTCTATGTTCGTATATGTACCAAGGACAGATTGGAAGAATAGGCGTTGCCTAAAATCTTTATCCTTAAAAAAAAGAGTTAAAGTTTTCAAGTTTTCAAGTTGTCTCTCATGTTTTCTGACAGCTGATCTCTGTATCTTCCTATCTCTTCCTCTCTTTGTGTCTCGGTTGTTTTTCTCTCTGTCTATCTGTTTTGGTCACTCTCTGTCTTTTTACGTCTGTCTGTCTGTCTGTCTGTCTCTCATTTCATATATATCTTTGTCTTTCTGTACCCCCCCCCGCCCCCCCGATGTTAGGAATGTGTTTTTGTTTATCCTTTTGATGTGTTACCCTACCTCTACTTCTTCCTCTTCCTCTTTCCTTCATTATTGCCTGTCTATTTCTCTCTTTTCTTTCATTATGCTTTTCTTTATTTCTTCCATGATTCCTTTTTTTATTTTCATTGTTTCTTTATGTGGTTCTTTCTTTCTTTCTTTCTTTCTTTCTTTCTTTCTTTCTTTCTTTCGTTCTTTTTTTCGTTCTTTCTTTCTTTCTTTCTTTCTTTCTTTTTTTCTTTCTTTCTTTCTTTCTTTCTTTCGTTTCGTTCTTTTTCGTTTCTTTCTTTCTTTCTTTCTTTCTTTCTTTCTTTCTTTCTTTCTTTCTTTCTTTCTTTCTTTCTTTCTTTCTTCTTTCTTTCTTTCTTTCTCTCTCTCTCTCTCTCTCTCTCTCTCTCTCTCTCTCTCTCTCTCTCTCTCTCTCTCTCTCTCTCTCTCTCTCTCTCTCTCTCTCTCTCTCTCTCTCTCTCTCTCTCTCTCTCTCTCTCTCTCTCTCTCTCTCTCTCTCTCTCTCTCTCTCTCTCTCTCTCTCTCTCTCTCTCTCTCTGACTGTTCAAAATTTCCGGGGTTTTTTTCCTCCTTCTTTCTTTGTTCTTCCTTCCGTCACTGCTTTCCTTCCTTACCTCTCTTCATCCTTTATTTGCTTCTTTCTTCCCTATCACCCTTTTCCTTTCCTCCCCTCCCCCCTTGTTACCCACCCCCGAGCAAATGAACGTTCCATCAAGATGACGACGCATTGTAGAAACAAAGAGCATTGAACGAAGATAGAGCAGCGAAAAACAATGGGCTTAGGACGGATCCTCGGGGGAATCCGATGTTACGGATACAAACCGCTGGAAACTTGTAACAATAGATTGTGAGCGGAGACAGGGATTAATTTAAAGGGAATTGATGAGACGCTGGAGATTAGCCTTAAATCGTGGAAGAGTTTAATTAAGATGAGAGTGTTAGCTAAATTAGTTCAGAAATAATGGAAGCTGGAGAGAGAAGGGGGTGGGGTGGGGGAGAGAGAGAAAGACAGAGGAAGATGACGAGCGATAGAGAGAGGGGGCGTGAGCGAGTGACAAATAGAGGGGAGAGGAGAGAGAGAGAGAGAGAGAGAGAGAGAGAGAGAGAGAGAGAGAGAGAGAGAGAGAGAGAGAGAGAGAGAGAGACAGAGAGAAAGAGAGAGTGAAAGAGAAAAGAGATGGAGAGAGTTAGAGAATGAGAGGAGAGAGACAGACAGACATACAGACAGACAGAGAGACAGAGAAACAAAGAGAGAAAGAAAGAAAGAAAGACAGAGACAGGTCGAGAGAGAGACAGAGACAGACATAGAGATACAAAGAGAGAGAGAGACAGAGAGTTTAGAGAGAGAGAGAGACAGGGAGAGAGAGAGAGAGAGAGAGAGAGAGAGAGAGAGAGAGAGAGAGAGAGAGAGAGAGAGATGGAGACATGGATAGACAGAGATAGAGAGAAACAAAGAGATAAAGAGAGAGACAGAGACACATATATAGACAAACAGTGAGAGACAGAGACAGAGAGAGACAGAGAGACAGACAGACAGAGAGAGAGACAGACAGAGAGACACACACACACACACACACACACACACAGTACATTACATATATATATATATATATATATAGAGAGAGAGAGAGAGAGAGAGGAGAGAGAGAGAGAGAGAGAGAGAGAGAGAGAGAGAGAGAGAGAGAGAGAGAGAGAGAGAGAGAGAGAGAGAGAGAGAGAGAGAGACTTAGAGAGAGACAGAGACACAGAGAGAAGGGAACTACCTCTCTGTCATTCACGACAGTAAGCAGATGTATCGTCTAGACCGAGTTCAAGAGAAGACAACTCTCCTGCGGCAGGTGGGTTAGACCGGTTATCTGCTCTACCAGTGTTTAGAAGGAGAAGGAAGGGGAGCAGTGCTGGACTTAAGTTTTTAAGGGGTGGGGGCTAATTCATCGAAGGTGCTTAACTTTCAAAATTCGGGACTTTACTGGTGCTGCACTGCCTCCGGGCATTGCATCCAGTATCGTTCCCACCATCTTTGTATTTACAAATGTCCCATATGTGTCTGTTCCAGACCGAGAGGACGTAAAACACCATTTTTCGTTCGTTCATCTAGGGGGGTCCGGGGGCATGCTCCCCCCGGAAATTGTTTTAAATCCGAGAAGCAAAATAGTGCAATCTGGTGCAATCTGGGCATGAAATAAAGGACTAATGCCATTACTGTTCATACCCCTATTGAAACATGTTTTGAACCATTAAGCACCTATCAACTGGTGGTCATGATGAGTGCTAGGCATAGCCCGCGAGGAAAGTTAGCTGCCGCTCGGCGACATCAATTGTTTTTTGTGTCTTTTTGAGGAAAAAGGGTGGGGGCTACAACAACAACAAAGCAATACATTCATGTGTGTATGTGTGTACATATGTATTGTAAAAAAAAGTCAATAAAAAAAGAGATAAGATAATGACAAACTGACATTAAAAACAAACGCCCCCCTGCCCCTGACATATGGACAAAACATCGATCACACATAAACACACAAACAGACTGTAAAGAAATCGCTTGTTGCATCAGCCACTCCGGCTGATCACAAAATATTGCATGTCAATTGTCTCCCCTAATTAACTAGAGTGCTCTTCAGTGTCAGAGAACACTTCGGACTGCAACAAGATGGCAGCGCCCATAATAGCGAACAAGGAAACAAGCGGAACAAGGGGAGGGAAGCGAGAGAATAGGCGAGCAGTTTCAAAAAAATGACGAATAACATAACCCTAGAGAAATAGGCCATAATGGAACAAGACGCATGCTTGGCTGAAAAAATGTATGCCACTAAAACGTGCGTTTGGGCTTCTTAAATAATTGCATGGATTCACTTTATCAATCCGATGATTCATTCATATTATGGTCGTTCATTCATGAGTCCCATTTGTTTGTCATTTTGCACTTGTTTTGTTTTTTTGCACGTGACAGGCTTTACTAACATTTTGCAGCATTACATAATAAGTACTTGTGGCGGTACCATAGCCGATGAGGTTTAACCGAGGCGTGGTTACTGCTACACTTATCTGTATTGTTAAAAATTCGGGACTTTACTGGTGTTGCACTGCCTCCGGGCATTGCCTCCAGTATCGTTCCAACCATCTTTGTATTTACAAATGTCCCCATATGTGTCTGTTCCAGACCGAGAGGACGTAAAGCACCATTTTTCATTCATTCATTCATTAACGTTTTGCTTAAAATGTGCGTATATTGTGGTATTTATTCAAAAGAATGGCAATCTGCTAGTAAAATAATAACAAAAAATAATGTGTTATTTGGTACTTTATAGTCACAGAGGCGTCTCTGTGAAATTCGGATTGCTCCCACCTGGAGAGAGCGTCGCAGCCAGAGGATCACCACCCATTTTATATTTTTAAAAAAGTTGCATGCGAGTTTTGTGTGACTGATGAAGGATAAATGCTGCCATTTGTGCTAATGGTGCTGAAATCAACATGCTTTCAACGCCTTTTATGACTGTAGCTGCAGATGCAGTTTAGATCAAGAAATCTCCCGAGTCTGGTCAGCAACAATCTCCACCCAGCGTTCCTCCCGGCCTTATCAATGTAGGGCCTACAGAGTAAGATGATCTGTTGATGTTCTTGTCGTTGTTGTCTTAGCCTGGCTTAAAGACTCCAGGGATCATCCCAACAGCCGAAGCACTTGAACACTATGGTACAAAATGCAGTAGTTAGGGATGAGAACATTACGTGTGTGACCGGTTTTTTTTATTACCCCGCCACATGTGCAGCCACACTCCGACTTGGAAAGATTTCGGATAATGATGATGTTATGCTAGGAGCTTGCCATGGTTAAAGACAACCCCCGCATAGCTAAGCAGAACATAACAACATATTGATGTAGCCTTGGTGTTCTAGCTGATGTCAATTGGTCTGACACAGCTTTATGCCAAGGCGAGATCTGTAGATTAACGCAGTGGTCATGAAGGTCAAGGGGAAGCTACACTGCATACGAGTGGATTCACTGCGATCCGATTGTGACATTTGTGAGGCACAATTCACATGAAATGATACTGTCTAAATGAATCTGAGGAAGTCCTACTAGTTTTGCTCACTATATTTGTAGTCCCCCCGTACACGAATCTGAGTAAATATGTCACAGCTGTTTCGGGAGGAACATTTAGTTTATCTATAATTTCAGAAGTTTTTTCAAGCCAACATTAGTTTACCAACTTTTCATAAATAACAGTCAAATATGTTGTAGTATGTGACTAAATTAGTTGCATTCAGTGACTATTGCTAGATGTTTCACTCATGGGGCCTGTTACGCAGTGTTTTGGGCGTTTTTTGTGATGCCGTATTTCTGGTTTGGAACCTCAGCACAGTATGCGTATCACGTGACGCGCAGATGTGTATTGACGGTTTTCGTTCAGTTGAGTTCAGTTGCCATGTTTGTCTTGAATGAGACACAACATTTTTTTTGGGTCCTCAGCTGTTTGCTTTGGGATGTGGACCGGGGGCAACTCACTTATGTTTTTGTAAGCTGCTGTTGATGCAGGTTCGTACCTATGGGTTTACTCTCTTGTTATTTCTATGAATACAGTTGTTGCATTCCTTGTATGGAATTCTAATTTTTGGCTTCGTTTGGCGAGTTCGTTTCTTGGGCGTGATAGACTTTGTGTTGTGATAGACGTCAAGGTGGTGTGTCAAAGGTATTACTCTTTGTGAATGTTGGAAGAAGTCAATGATAGTTTGCAGGTTCCAAGGTGTTGTGTTGAGTGCGTTGTTGTTTGGTAATAATCAGTTTGTTCCATTTTGATGGTGGTTTGTTCTTTGTTAACAGGAGACTATTTGGTTGGTAAGTCTCGTGGGCTGTTAACACGTACATATTTTGGAAAGCTTGTATATGGTTGGTATCGATCATTTCAGCTTCTGTGGCTGGCTAGGAGAGTGGAGTGGCATGGGCCCCATCTCCTTTGACGCGCTGACTTTCCTTTCCGTGCGGCGGTCTGGAGCAAAGTGACAGAGTCGGCAACACCGGGATGCACGCGGGCAGACGCGACTTCGTTCTGCACCGGCGGGCCTGGTTAAAGAGATAACGGCAGGAGTGCAATGGGAGCACCTGCGTTATTTACTGCCAGTTTGGTTTGTGGGATTGAGTAGTAGATGAAATGAGCTAGTTTTGGATAAATACGAAGGAACCTACTACTTGTGTACTTGTAAATGGAGATGGGTTTGGAAGACTCAAATGGGAGACAAATTGAGGATTAATTAAGAAATTGTGTTATTGAAATAGTTTCCCTTTTCTAGGTATATTAAGAAAAGGCGAAACACCCGAAGGAATTTTATATTTAGTGTGGAGAGTGAACTGATGATGATGATAATTGAATGTGAAACTTTCTTTTGATTTAATAGTTGACCAGGATTGAATTCTACCTGCTTTTGTGGACTGTTGTTGATTGTTCGTCTGTGTCGTGAGGTGTGGATAATTTGGAGAGAGAGAGAGAAACACGAACATTCTCATGCGCTTGCATTGTCATACACTTTGATTGTTAATGTTGGTTATTTCCCCTCACGCACGGGTGTAACAGGGCCATTGTATTTATGTTTGCGATACTAAGTGTATTATTCAAGAACATTTTCTACTAATGTTGCATGCTACTGCTCAACAAAAATAAGTTCTTACCATAACTCTGATAGAAGAAATACATTGAAAATACAATGAAGAACACACAGTCAAAATAGTTTTGCAAACACACCCTTGGTGCACTTTTTATCTAAGATTTCCAGATTCAGTCTTTTAACTAAACAGCTTGATTTTGTGTGGGACTGTGATGTGTATTTTTCCATCAGACATTTGACTGGATTCGTGTATTGCGGTCTACACGAGTATAGTGAAGGAAAATAGTGGAATTATTTTTAGACGGAAGTATTTCACGTGAATCATGACTCACAGACATCGTCACAATCGGATCGCATTTGGGTTGAATCGTATGCAGTGTGGCGACCCCTTTATTAAGCAAAGGCTACATTTGTGGCAAGAAGAAGATATTGGGTATGAATCGCAAGCAAAGGCTTGGTATGTGATTTTGTATAATAAAACAGACTTTCACTAGGCAGTTAGAGTCATGCTTCGGCAAGAGGAGTGACATGCTCTTCTTCTCCTTCAACCAATTCATTTCAGTGGCTGAGTGTTGATCTTTTTGAAGCTGTAGAATGCACGTTTCATTTATTTTGGATACTCATCCAGAAATAAATAGCGCC
>CM065682.1:8552056-8554556 GCA_017654935.2 Phymorhynchus buccinoides
TCTATGTTGATAAAGGCGCATTCGCCGAAATATCCAGTAGTTTTGTTTTGTTTCTTGTGAATAAAATAACGTCACTTTACACTTGTGTAGTTGTTTGTTTGTGATAAATATTGAAAGTAAAACATTTTGAGGTAAGAAGTTTCGAAACTACTGTGCACCCAGGGTATCATTTTATTGATACTTAATACTTAGGTGTATGTGTGCTAGGACCCCGTCCTATGCTCCCAGAAGCTCCATGTCAGTCTTCTGAGGACGTGCGAGACACTGCTGCCTTCACTTTGAGTGCTGGGCATTCTGCATAATGAAAGATTCTGTTCTAAGTGCGATCTTCGTGTGCTGGGTGACGAATTTCTTTACATTTTCGAGTGTCCTGCTTTTCAGGATGTAAGGAAAAGATATATGTCAAATGATTACCAGAAAAGACCAAGTGCTATCAAGTTCCACTCTTTATTTCAAACAAAAAACAGTCGAATTCTCATCCGCTTAGCTTGTTTCATAAAAATCATTTTCAAAGCTTTCTAAAACCTAAACATACATGTTTCCGCTACTTCTCGAGTTATAGCCCATTTCATAGGTGAAGCTCAACTTTTTGGTGTTTAGTAAACTGGTGCGGATGTTAGGTTGTGTGTGACAGTTTATATGCCTTTGTATGCCACGTTATGCCGTTGTGTTTCTGTCTTTATTGATTATAAGCGAATTGTGTTATTGTATTGGTTACATTGTGATGTGCAACATTGTGCTCCCTGGGGGGGTTGAAATAAACGTTTTGACTTTGACTTGACTTGGCTGTCCATGATCAAATGGCATTCGCCAAGAAGAAGAAAGAAGGTAGCTGCTCTTCTGGAAAGCTTGGCTACAATTGGGTCATAGCGGAGCTGCCTTGCCCTGGGTACATCCTACTCTCTCGGCCACGAAAGATTTAGTTCATTAAAAAAAAAAAGTAATTTTGATGTTTTGGAATGTTTCCCAAAGATTAACTGATCCCGTAAGCGTTAGCACTAAGACCCCAGTAACATGCCTCATAATGAAAGTCATAGGTATTAGCTATTAGGGTACTTTATAGTCACAGAGGCGTCTTTGTGAAATTCGGGTTGCTCCCACCTGGAGAGCGCGTCGCAGCCAGAGGCGCGCCACCTATTTTAAAAAAAAAAGTTTGCATGCGATTTTTGTGTGACTGATGAGGAAGGAAGGGAGGGTGTGTGTGCTAAATTTTGACCAAATGACAACTTTTTCGTTGCCACTGGGTTTAACGTTGAGACTAATGGTCTCAGTACACGTTAGCATTTTTCACTATTTCCCCATGGCGACACAGCGGTATGGAAGAATCTAATGGTCTCAATACACGTTAACATTTTCCACTATTTCACCATGGCAACACAGTGGTATGATCATGGCAGAACCTAATGGTCTCAATACACGTTGACATTTTCCACTATTTCACCATGGCGACACAGTGGTATCCTAATGGTCTCAATACACGTTAACATTTTCCACTATTTCACCATGGCGACACAGTGGTATGATCATGGCAGAACCTAATGGTCTCAATACACGTTGACATTTTCCACTATTTCACCATGGCGACACAGTGGTATGATCATGGAAGAACCTAATGGTCTCAATACACGTTAACATTTTCCACTATTTCACCATGGCGACACAGTGGTATGATCATGGAAGAACCTAATGGTCTCAATACACGTTGACATTTTCCACTATTTCACCATGGCGACACAGTGGTATGATCATGGAAGAACCTAATGGTCTCAATACACGTTAACATTGTCCACTATTTCACCATGGCGACACAGTGGTATGATCATGGAATAACCTAATGGTCTCAATACACGTTTACATTTTCCACTATTTCACCATGGCGACACAGTGGTATGGAAGAACCTAATGGTCTCAATACACGCTAACATTTTTCACTCTTTTCCCATGGCTCAGTACACGTTAACATGGAAGTATGGAAGAAGTGGTATGGAAGAACCTAATGGTCTCAGTAAACGTTAACATGTTTCACAATTTCCCCATGGCAACACAGTGATAGCCAGCCATGCGGTCTCTTGCATAGCACTGTGTTGCTATGGGGAAAGAGTGATTCATTCTTTCATGACTGGCATAGCACTGTGTTGCTATGGGGAAAGAGTGATTAATTATTTTATGACTGGCATAGCACTGTGTTGCTATGGGGAAAGAGTGATTAATTCTTTTATGACTGGCATAGCACTGTGTTGCTATGCGGAAAGAGTGATTAATTCTTTTATGACTGGCATGCACTGGTTGCTAAAAAGAGTGATTAATTCTTTTATGACTGGCATATCACTGTGTTGCTATGGGGAAAGAGTGATTAATTATTTTATGACTGGCATAGCACTGTGTTGCTATGGGGAACGAGTGATTAATTAGTTTATGACTTGCATAGCACTGTGTTGCTATGGGGAAAGAGTGATTAATTATTTTATGACTGGCATAGCACTGTGTTGCTATGGGGAAC
>CM065682.1:8562056-8569556 GCA_017654935.2 Phymorhynchus buccinoides
CAGAACACACTGTCACAAAAACAATACAAGAGGCTGATAATACCATCTGGCTTCTACCCGATAAAAATGATACTGAAAGTACCTGTCTCATATATAGACCGTATAACGTACGGTCCATATTCACTTTGTATAACGCGTATCCTCCGTATAACACCAAGGTCTAAATGCTATTGGCCACTGCAACGACCACCTTTTGCAAGAATGAATGCCCTTGGTGGGTGGGGGAAGATGGTTGAGTACTGACCAAGCAAAGGCATGACTCTCGCCAATAACCCTATTTGAGGCCACTTAATGGCTGCCTTTGGAAGAGTGAATGTACTTTTATATACTGATCAACAAGGGCTTAACTCTTGCGTCAAGGGTGTTAATGACCCTAGTTGCAGTGGCCAATGCACTAAGCAATTGGATGCCTCGCTCAGGTAGAGCTTACCATCACTGATGTCTCTTGGGTCTTGGTGCTGATTTTCTTGGTGATTATGTTTTTGGCGTCCATTTACACCACTCTATTTGTTTTCATCTTTTCAATCATTGTGTTTGATTAACGGTTATGCTGGTGATTCAACGGTCTAGTATAGGAAGTGACTGGTGTAGACAGTTTGACCATCGACAACCCCTGTCTTGCTGTCGGTGGGTTCTTTGACCTGCACAAAACGAATAATGTTTCTTCTGAGTTGTTGTTGTTGTCGTTCCCTGGTTTGAAGACTCCAGGGATCATCCCAACAGCCGAAGCGCTTTAACACTATGGTACAAATGCACCAGTTAGGGATGTGAACATTACTTGCGTGCACGTTTTTGATTACCTCGCCACGTGGGCAGCCACACTCCGACTTCGGAGGATCTTGGACTGACGATGTTATGCTAGGGGCTTGGCCATGGCCTAACAAAGTCCCCGCACAACTATGCAGAATATAACAACATTTGGATGTGGCCTTGGTGTTCTAGCTTATGTCAATTGGTCTGACGCAGCCTTATGCCAAGGAGAGGTTTCTTCTGAGTGATAATAATCCAATGATGCAGAGCAAGCCATGTTGGTGTCGTAGAGGGCTTGATAGGAGTGGTGTGCAATTTAAATGGAGATTTCACTTCTTTTCGTCTATTGCGTAATTTTTGTATTTGTATTAGGTATTATGTACTTTGTAGTCACAGAGGCGTCTTTGTGAAATTCGGGTTGCTCCCACCTGGAGAGCGTGTCGCAGCCAGAGGCGCGCCACCCAATTTGTTTTTGCATGCGATTTTTGTGTGACTGACGAGGAAGGAAAGGGGTGGTGGGGTGGTGGTTAAATTTTGACCAAATGACAACGTTTTCGTTGCCACTGGGATTAACGTGTGCTGAGTGCACGGGCACACGGGACCTCAGTTTATCGTCTCATCCGAAAGACTCCACGTTCAGACCGTAAGGCCTATTGCAAAATGAGAAGAAAAATCCCCTGTACCCAGGTTCGAACTCGGGTTTATTTGACACAAGGCGAACGCGTTACCTCTGTGCCACTCTATAACCCTTAGTGTTACTAGAGTTTGTTTTTAATCATTGCTATTCTTCTATTTTCATCCATCTCGTGTGGTGTTTTCTTTGTTTTTGAAATTTATTGCTGCGTGAATCTTGAACGGAACACAATTATTGTTGCGCAGGTGTTTGCTTTCCCATCATCAGACGTATTCGATTTGTTTTGGAGCCTCCCATGTCATCATCCACAGTTGTTTGTGTCTTTTACTCCCTCTCGTTTGCCCTTCTTCGTCATCATGGGCTCAGAGGAGTTGGGAATGGAAATTGGTGGAAGCAACAGAATCAGGGTAAAATAAATCGCCCTTTTTTTCTTTTCCACCGAAAATGTTTTGCTTACTCGTCTGTTCTTTACACATTAAAGTATTAATCAATCAATAAATCAATCAATCTGTTTATTAGGTATTAAGTACTACATAGTCACAGAGGCGTCTCTGTGAAATTCTGGCAGCTCCCACCTGGAGAGCGCGTCGAAGCCAGAGGCGCGACACCCAGTTTAACTTCAGTACTTCTAAGACATCACGATAATAAGTCTCATGCAATCTCAACGTGAATACAGGCCCAGGAATAGTGTTGTCCGACGAAAATGGTGTTTTACGTCCTCTTGGTCTGCATCAGACACATATGGGACATTTGTAAATACAAATATGGTGAGAGCAATACTGGAGGCAATGCCCGGAGGCAGTACGAAACCAGTAAAGTCCCGATTTTTTAAAATTAATACAGATAGGTGTAGCGTACCCACGCCTCGGTTAAACCTCATCGGCTATGGCACCGCCACAAGTATTTAATAATTGTTTAATAATAGTGTTGTCCATGCTAAGTCTGCCAACACCTCGCCACAGATCACATTAAAAAACAAATAAAACAAAAACTTGCTCAACGTTCACCTCTTTAACTTTGTTTTCCTTCAAGGGGCTCAACTGTATTTTAATTTGTATAGTTCGTGTTTAATCCACTAATTTCTTTGTTTGAAAAAAATTAACAAAAAAAGAAGAAGTCACAAACAGAAGTCAGTCAGCTTCATCACAACCTTCTATGAAGGGAGAGAACACATGAGCATTGTTACTGGCTTCATAACAAGAAGAAGTCACAAACAGAAGTCCGTCAGCTTCATCACAACCTTCTATCAAGGGAGAGAACACATGAGCATTGTTACTGGCTTCATAACAAGAAGAAGTCACAAACAGAAGTCCGTCAGCTTCATCACAACCTTCTATCAAGGGAGAGAACACATGAGCATTGTTACTGGCTTCATAACAAGAAGAAGTCACAAACAGAAGTCCGTCAGCTTCATCACAACCTTCTATCAAGGGAGAGAACACATGAGCATTGTTACTGGCTTCATAACAAGAAGAAGTCACAAACAGAAGTCCGTCAGCTTCATCACAACCTTCTATCAAGGGAGAGAACACATGAGCATTGTTACTGGCTTCATAACAAGAAGAAGTCATCTTGTGCGTGGGGATACAAACATGTATATTATAAAGTAACACAGACATTAACCCTTTCGCCGCCAGCCAATGTTTAGCCCCAAAATGCCATTAAACTGAACAGGGTAGAAATAAAAATGTATGCAGTTATTGGAAATTTCTCTGTGAAATGCATAACAATAGGTCTATCCTTACCTCCAGAAATTAAGAAAATAAGGTCTTCGGGTAACAGGTCCTGATTTGATGCCTTTTAGTGACATGGGTGTTAAACCATTGTGGTGCATAAATGTGACATTGGCGGTGAAAGGGTTAACAGCATTTATTTCTGTCTATGACAAAAAGAAACACAATGAGCACGTGCAAATCCTAGTAATTTTCTTCAGGTTACGGTTTTTGTTCTTTTGTGCTTTTGTAATTATTTCAATGTCTTTTTAAATTAGATTTGGTTTTTTTTAGTTTATAACCTTATGTCATAGTAGTTTGATATTTGCCATCAACTTCTTTCATACATATTTTAAAAAAAGTGATTCTGAAAAATACATTTTCTCTAACGCGTTTTTGTTTGTGGCTCAAGCCACAAACCTATAACTCACTTTGTCGGTCGGTCGGTCGGTCGGTCCAAAATTGTCGCACATATTGACAAAATTGTCGCACTTCAAATCGAGGCTGCACTTCAATTGAGGCCGCTCTTTAAAATGATGTATTTTAAAGCGTACAAAATAATAAACATACGTAATACAGACACTACAACAGACACGACGAGTATGCGGTGCTTCTTTCGATGAGTATAAGTAGGATACATAGTTTTAAATGTTTTCCAAAAGATATAAAAAGTTACGAAATGGTGCAGAGATAACATTCTGGGACGGTATTCATGTCGAGATAGCATGAGACTTAGCATGATGCTAACTTAGAAGCTCTTCCAATGTCCTATAGGATTTAATAGGATTTTTGGAAGAGCTTCTAAGTTAGCATCATGCTAAGTCTCATGCTATCTCGACATGAATACCGTCCCTGGTTTACAGATTAAAATTATTGAAAAGCCAGGGGAGGTGACTCATGATTGGAGTGGTAAAAATAGACCGCGTGCCACAAACTATTGCGAATTCGCGCTTGTTGTTTTAGATTTTTGTCTAGATATTGTGACAGTGATGAACACTTGATGATAATATAATGCCCGGACTGACGACAATGCGTTTCATTTTTGTTTGTGGCACAAGCCACAAACCTATAACTCACGTTGTCTGTCTGTCTGTCGGTCGGTCGGTCCAAAATTGTCGCACTTCAAATCGAGGCTGACAAAATTGTCGCACTTCAAATCGAGGCTGACAAAATTGTTGCACTTCAAATGGAGGCTGTACTTCGAATACAATGATGTTTCGTTTTCAATACATTGTCGCACGCCACAAACGATTGCGAATCCGCGCTTGTTTTTCTTTCTTTGGGCAAAACTCCGAGCTTGTAATTTTTTTTTTCTTTTCAACATTTCATTTTGGTTCGGGTTGGGGAGCAGATAGGATCCATTCTTTTGCCCGGACGGCAGATGGATGATTCACGCGTTATTTTGCATTGAGACCGTGATAATCGTTAACATTGACCCACTTTTCTTTGTAAGTCTGCACAGCCCATTTTCTCCAACATATTGGGCATTTAAATCCCATCTGAACCCAATAGTTTTGTACTTTTTGTTATATTATTTTATCATGCTAGGGTTTCAATATTTGTTTTCTTTTTGCTTTAGTTTATTCTGTATTGTCGACATCGAATCTTTGTCGATGACCCATCTTTTCATCATTTATTTCATTTTATTTTCAACACGTTGTATAGTCCCAAGGTTTGCCGTTTCTGGGTTAACATTATTGACAGCTTTTCATTCATTTTTTCTTTTCAAATTATGTTCCCCCCCTTTTTCTTTCCCTCTTCTTATTTTTCAGATTTGTCTGTTCTCTTTTTTCTCTCTCAGTTAAATACAATTTGTCTCTTTCCCGCAAAATATTTGTCTTTAGGTAAAGAAATTCCCAACAAAGAATATCAGAAAAAAAGATAAATGAGTGAACGATTAACTCTTTGGTTTCTGTATTTAGAGAAGTTTCAACTACTGTTCATTCCTGAGAACCTCTTTAGCTGCTGAGAAATGTTATCCCGTTGATTCTTACGGGCCTCTTTTGCTCGTAATGTCATGCAACATGATGCAACTGTTATTACCTTGCTCTTCTATAGGGGAAGACGGGGTAAAAAGCGCATGGGCGGGTAAGAAGCCCACCCCAATTATCTCATGAAATAAAGAAAATTTCAGTCAAATTTGCCCATGAGACGAATGCTAGACATTAACGCTCGTCTCATGGGCAAAATGAGACTGAAATTTGCTTCATTTCATGAGATAATTGGGATGGGCTTCTTACCCGCCCATGCGCTTTTTACCCCGTCTTCCCCTAATTGCATTGCAATGAGGGTTTTTCCCCTTTTCTTACTGGGGCAAGTATTGTTTATGAAAGAGAAACGGGCTGCTGAAAACATGCCGCATATTCACAATAACATAACACCCCTTTATACAGTTTCTCTCTCTGGAAACCCAGGAATAGGGAGATAGAGAGCTCTATGAAGCTAGGAATCTGCAGTCGCTCCCATTCAACCTCAAAAGCGGTTCTCAGGAACGAAAGAGTTAATCCAACATTTTATTGTCGTACTATGTGCTTCTCTTTCCCTTTGTCGTATTTATATCTTGCCTGTCAATGCGAATCGTTTATTTTCTGAATCTTATCGACCCAGCACCAGAACAGCTTGTCCCTAAGGGCTTTCCGCCATGAGAACAACTTCTGAATTTGCACGATATCTTATGTTTACCTCACACTTAGAAATTTGCTCAGATCGCATCTGTTTTAGAGAGCACATAAAGAGAATATGAAAACAAATCAAGCAAAAAATAACAAGGAAGCGATTTAATAAGCACACAAACAGCCACCAAAATAAACAACAAAAGAAAATATGAAAACAAAAATGTCAAGAAAAAAAAGCTAAGCAAATTAATGAGCACACAAATAGACAAAGAAACAAACAACAAAACAAGCGAACAAACAAGCAATTCACAAGCATTCAAGTTAACAAATGCAAATTAAGCAAACCACATATTAAGTGTAATAACAAGGAATTTAAGTCGATGGTCGAAACTGTTTTGTTTTATCTGTCTTGCTATATAATAGCGTCTCTCATCTGCTTCTCTCTCTCTCTCTCTCTCTCTCTCTCTCTCTCTCTCTCTCTCTCTCTCTCTCTCTCTCTCGCGCGCGCGCGCTCTCTCTCTCCCTCCCTCCCTCTCTCTCTCTCTCTCTCTCTCTCTCTCTCTCTCTCTCTCCCTCTCTCTCTCTCTCTCTCTCTCTCTCTCTCTCTCTCCCCTCCCCTGGCCCTCTCTCTCTCTCTCTCTCTCTCTCTCTCTCTCTCTCTCCCCTCTCTCTCTCTCTCTCCTCCCTCTCTCTCTCTCTCTCTCTCTCTCTCTCTCTCTCTCTCTCCTCTCTCTCTCTCTCTCTCTCTCGCTCTCTCTCTCTCTCTCTCTCTCTCTCTCTCTCTCTCTCTCTCTCTCTCTCTCTCTCTCTCTCTCTCTCTCTCTGTCTCTCTCTCTCTCTCTCTCTCTCTCTCTCTCTCTCTCTCTCTCTCTCTCTCTCTCTCTCTCTCTCTCTCTCTCTCTCTCTCTCTCTCTCTCTCTCTCTCTCTCTCTCTCTCTCTCTCTCTCTCTCTCTCTCTCTCTCTCTCTCTCTCTCTCTCTCTCTCTCTCTCTCTCTCTCTCTCTCTCTCTCTCTCTCTCTCTCTCTCTCTCTCTCTCTCTTTGCTCATGTACCCTTTTCAGTGTGAGAATATCTGGACTGTTGTGCGCGGATTGCTTTCATTCAGTTGATCAACGCTATCCAGACAGACGTACGTCACCATTGAAAACACTGAGCAAAGAAAAGCCTAGCCATGTATCTCTGTCTCTCTGTCTCTGTCTCTCTTTCTGTCTCTCCCCCTCTCCCATTCTCTCTTTCTCTCTTTCTTTTTCTCTCCCTCTCTATGTACCCCCCTCACTCCATCCCTATCCCTTCCTGTATTTGTCTCGCTTCTACCTCCCTCTATATATTTCTCCCCCTCTCTCTTTATCGCTCCCCCCCCCTCTCTCTCTTTCCATCTCTCTCTCTCTCTCTCTCTCTCTCTCTCTCTCTCTCTCTCTCTCTCTCTCTCTCTCTCTCTCTTTCCATCTCTCTCTCTCTCTCTCTCTCTCTCTCTCTCTCTCTCTCTCTCTCTCTCTCTCTCTCTCTCTCTCTCTCTCTCTCTCTCTCTCTCTCTCTCTCTCTGTGCCAGTTATGCATTGTCTCTTACTTTATGAGCAAATGTTGTTAATACTTCGTATTGCGTTCATTTACTCATCCATACTTTCATTCTGTCCTGGCCATCTTTACTTTAAGCAACAACAACATCAACCAAGCATAAGAAAAACACTCTTCTCTCCCCCCTCCCCCCATCTCTCTCTGTGTCTGTATCATCCCCTCTACCACTATATCTTTCTGTTTAGTCATTTTCACCTTGCCCCCTCCAAACTCT
>CM065682.1:8592056-8594556 GCA_017654935.2 Phymorhynchus buccinoides
CTTTCTTGGCGCATTGGGGGGATTCATGAGACATCGCGTCAATAATTTTACCATGTAAATTATTTGCCCTGCCAACAACAGTGGACACAGCCAGTTAGCCTTTTGTGATTTTCAGATATTGGGGTGGTATTGTTTGTTGAGCTATTGTATCAAAACTAATGGCACGAATGCAACACAACTTAAGATTGTAGGAACAACAAGCAAACAACTCGAAGGCTTGGAGTCAAAACGGACTATCGTTAGATAGTCCAATGACGTATTATGAAAACTAATAACGTCTATTAAACAATGACTGCAGAAATATAAAAAGGGGTTTTTGCTTTTTATATTTCAGCAGTCTTTTTTATACATGTTATTACTTTTGGTAATAAGTTGAATAATATGTCAATGGACTGTCTAAAGATAGTCCGTTTTGACTCCAAGCCATCGCTTTACTAAACGACAAGCGTAAAGTAACGTTATTTTATTAACAAGAGGCAAAACAAAACTGGATATTTCGGCGAATGCGCCTTTATCAACATAGACAAACAAGAAAACAAAAAACAGCAAATATAGCAAAAGGAGCAAAAAATCAACAAGATAAAAAAAACAATAGTCCCTCTCTCCTGTAGGTACACAAATAATTGAATTAGACATCTGCAAACTTTGAGCCGTTCTTTGACGTTTTATGCGCATATAAAATGCACTGCACTGCACTGTGTAGTTTGTTCAGTCCGGCAGTCTAAAATATTATTATTTATACATTTTTGTTTTGAAAACGTGCTCATACTCAATACAATCTGTGGCTTTTACGAACACTAGGTGAAGAAGAAGAAGAAGAAGAAGAAGAAGAAGAAGAAGAAGAAGAAGAAGAAGAAGAAGAAGAAGAAGAAGAAGAAGAAGAAGAAGAAGAAGAAGAAGAAGAAGAAGAAGAAGAAGAAGAAGAAGAAGAAGAAGAAAAAGAAGAAGAAGAAGAAGAAGAAGAAGAAGAAGAAGAAGAAGAAAAAAAGAAGAAAAAAGAAGAAGAGTGTGAAGGAGGAGGAGTTGGAGGAGAAGAATGAGGAGAAGTAGAAGAAGAAGAAGAAGAAGAAGAAGAAGAAGAAGAAGAAGAAGAAGAAGAAGAAGAAGAAGAAGAAGAAGAAGAAGAAGAAGAAGAAGAAGAAGAAGAAGAAGAAGAAGAAGAAGAAGAAGAAGAAGAAAATAAGAAGAAAAAAGAAGAAGAGTGTGAAGGAGGAGGAGTTGGACGAGAAGAATGAGGAGAAGTAGAAGAAGAAGAACACGTAGAAGAAGCTTTCAGCTGTTCTCTATTCTTTTGTTATGGTAATGGTAGTCGACATAATGACAACAGGGCAACACGACAGCACTCCAGCTGAAAGATGGAAAATGGATCTCATTGTCTGTATCTGTCTCTGTGTCTGTCTGACGTGTGTATATCTGTATGTTTGTCTCTGTGTAATTATCTCCGTTGTGGCGTCTGTCATTCTGTCTGTCTGTCTCTTTTTACCGGGAATTGTATCAGCATTGGACCTCAGCATATATAACTCTGTACATTACTTAGAACAACGCATCAGTATCTTATAAAAGCACCTGAATATGTCTGAGTTTATGGTGAAATAAGAATCGGATACATATACAAACGTATCCGATTCTCAATTATTGGTTCGTTTCAGGAAATGAGAAGAAGAAGAAGAAGAAGAAGAAGAAGAAGAAGAAGAAGAAGAAGAAGAAGAAGAAGAAGAAGAAGAAGAAGAGAAGAAGAAGAAGAAGAAGAAGAAGAAGAAGAAGAAGAAGAAGAAGAAGAAGAAGAAGAAGAAGAAGAAGAAGAAGAAGAAGAAGAAGAAGAAGAAGAAGAAGAAGAAGAAGAAGAAGAAGAAGAAGAAGAAGCAAAGAAGGAGAAGAAGAAGAAGAAGAAGAAGAAGAAGAAGAAGAAGAAGAAGAAGAAGAAGAAGAAGAAGAAGAAGAAGAAGAAGAAGAAGAAGAAGAAGAAGAAGAAGAAGAAGAAGAAGAAAGAAGAAGAAGAAGAAGAAGAAGAAGAAGAAGAAGAAGAAGAAGAAGAGAGAGATGCTGATGGTGCAGGTGGATGGTGAAGAAGAAGATGAAGAAGAAGAAGGAGAAGACGAAGAAGAAGAAGAAGAAGAAGAAGAAGAAGAAGAAGAAGAAGAAGAAGAAGAAGAAGAAGAAGAAGAAGAAGAAGAAGAAGAAGAAGAAGAAGAAGAAGAAGAAGAAGAAGAAGAAGAAGAAGAAGAAGAAGAAGAAGAAGAAGAAGAAGAAGAAGAAGAAGAAAAAGAAGCAGAAGAAGAAGAAGA
Source organism: Phymorhynchus buccinoides (assembly GCA_017654935.2). Classification (NCBI taxonomy): domain Eukaryota; kingdom Metazoa; phylum Mollusca; class Gastropoda; order Neogastropoda; family Raphitomidae; genus Phymorhynchus; species Phymorhynchus buccinoides. The sequence continues at coordinate 8,594,342 of CM065682.1, forward strand.
AGAAGAAGAAGAAGAAGAAGAAGAAGAGAGATGCTGATGGTGCAGGTGGATGGTGAAGAAGAAGAAGAAGAAGAAGGAGAAGAAGAAAGAGGAAGAAGAGGAAGAAGAAGAACAACAACAAAATATGTAGACAGACAAGAAAGAAGGGCAACTAAGAGCGAAAAAAGAAGAGAAGATTGACTGATTGTATGACTGGATGTTTTAGTAACTAAATA
>CM065682.1:8599556-8602056 GCA_017654935.2 Phymorhynchus buccinoides
AAACACACACACACGCGCACGCACACACATAGACACAGACACACACACGCACGCGCGAGCGCGCATACATACACCCACACATCATGAACAATAATCAACAATCAATTCAGTTTAACACACAAAGATACGCACATAAGATGACAGATGGTCATGATGGTACCACCGTGGTTTCCCCGAAAACACATGTGGACGCAAAATAATAGACACATAAAGATACTTATAATAATGTACCACCACAAACACACTCCCCTCCACCCACCCACCCGCACAAACCCACCCATCCACCCATCACCCACTTACTTATATTCAACCATGTTGACCAACATCACCGACAAAAATGTCCAAAACCGATCTCCCAAGCGATGAATTTTATCGTAACACCCTACGTTCCATTAGGGCTTTTAATATGATGCTGCTGCAGCTGCCGATGATGGTGCCAACAAAACATAAATGTCAAGACAAGTCAAGTCAAGTCAAGTCAAGTCAAATATACTTTAGTATCTCGAAACAGTGAAAATCATGTCAGGCGCAACAACATAGCAGAAATACAACATGCTGAAAAACATCAGAACATTTGAGATGCAATTTGCTGAAACAAAGTTACCAACATTAACTGTGTTCTTCGATATTGGGATTATATTAAGAGACATCAGTTTGTTTTCAGTCGCGCAGCACTACATTTGGACAGGGATAGTTCGGTCATCAATTCGTTGATTCTTTTAATTCAGTCGAAGAAGAACTAGAAGAAGAAGAAGAAGAAGAAGATAGAAGAAGAAGAAGAAGAAAAGAAGAGGAAGAAGAAGAATTCTTTTAAAGAAGAAGAAGAAGAAGAAAGAAGAAGAAGAAGAAGAAGAAGAAGAAGAAGAAGAAGAAGAAAAAAGAGGAAGGAAGAAGAAGAAGAAGAAGAAGAAGAAGAAGAAGAAGAAGAAGAAGAAGACACGACGACGACGACGACGATGACGACGACGACGACGATGAAGACGACGACGACGACGAACGACGACGAAGAAGAAGAAGAAGAAGAAGAAGAAGAAGAAGAAGAAGAAGAAGAAGAAGAAGAAGAAGAAGAAGAAGAAGAAGAAGAAGAAGAGGAAGAAGAAGAAGAAGAAGAAGAAGAGGAAGGAAGGAAGGAAGGAAGGAAGAGGAGAAGCAGAAAAGAAGAAGGCGAAAATAAAGGAAGAAGAAGAAGAGAAAGAACGTTTTCGTTTTGAGAAGTACGAATATCTAGTTCGCTGGACTTGTGTGTTAGGTGGTCTTGGCTTGGATTGCCTCTGTAGGCTTGACCTTCCCATCTTCCCCCTCGTAATGGAAATAGTTTCTGACAAACGCATGCATGTTAAAAACATATCTGGACGCATATGATTAAGGACTCTCTGCCTGTCAGATACAAGTAAATAATCATGCATTGATATGAATTGATTGCACAATAATACTACGCATACCACTGTCATCTTTCAATTGTTCTTATTCTTATTCCATAACACCAATTTGAAGAAAAGAACACCCACAACAAAATATGCACCATTCGATGATATATACACAGCACTAGAATATTGATGTATACAATTAAATTTATCTATGCTAAGAACTATTATGGTAGGCTTTCTGGGTACTTATTCTGCATAATGTGTAAAGAAAGAGTAAACTGCTCTCAGAGTGTCCTAGTCCATCACTGCGAAAATTACGAAAAAGCACTCGAGGAACCAATTCCGTGTGACAGTGCCAATGGTTTGCTAGATAGGCCAAGTTAAGGGTCCGTCTCAAAGTGAATGAAGATAAAGTGGATTCTTTATTGGGAATGACAGACAGTCCCACTCTTGCAGTTTGTACATCAAAGCTTTCTAGCTTTGTTTTCTGAAGCAACTGTCATTGTTTTTCTAATAAGAGATATTTGGATTAAAGGAGTGGAGTTGAGAAATGAAGAAAAAGAAAGAAAGAAGAAAGAAAGAAAGCAAATGCAGAAAGAAAGGAAAGAGAGAGAGGAGAGAGAGAGAAAACGAAAACGAAAACGAATGAAAACGAAATGTTATTTAACCAGGGAACATGAGATAAGCAATGACAGCTTTTTTCCACCCAGCCCTGGGGTTAAGAGAGAGAGAGAGAGAGAGAGAGAGAGAGAGAGAGAGAGAGAGAGAGAGAGAGAGAGAGAGAGAGAGAGAGAGAGAGAGAGAGAGAGAGAGAGAGAGAGAGAGAGAGAGAGAGGGATAGAGAGAGATAATTGAAGAGAGAGAGAGAGAGAGAGAGAGAGAGAGAGAGAGAGAGAGAGAGAGAGAGAGAGAGAGAGAGAGAGAGAGAGAGAGAGAGAGAGAGAGAGAGAGAGAGAGATGACATGCGATATGCACTTGGGGTACCTTAACAAAATTTCTACAACTATTAATTACAAACCAAACAAACAAAAGCACGCATTAAACTACACGCCTATATATGTAATATATATGAAAACCAGTATTTATACCCATTTTTTGCAAAGCAACGACTTTAATAAGTGGACTCACAAATG
>CM065682.1:8607056-8614556 GCA_017654935.2 Phymorhynchus buccinoides
CAGCAACAAACCAACAGCAACAACAACAACGTCATCAACAACAACAACAGCATTAAGCCAACAGCAACAACAACAACAAACCAACAGCAACAATAACAACAACAACAACAACAACAACAACAACAGCAACAACAACAGCAACAACAACAACAACAACAACAGCACACCAATTTATCTCCCTCCACGTGTCCTGTTGCTTCACCCCAATGCTGACCTTGGCCCTTCTATTTCCTTTTTTTTTAAAACATCACGATAATGTATGAGGAAAAGAACCCGAACTGATTTCATGGAATGTTTTAATACATCGATTTTTTTTTCTTTCACGAAATTGAGCTAGTCTAGATTCCCAGTTGATACATCAGAAAACTGATTCTGAAAATGTGCTTTGCAGTTTTCAATTGAGATTTATTTGAAATTTGATAATTATTCACAATGCATCTCTTGCAGAAATGTGGCTGAGAAGAGAGTTTTGATTCATCGTCCTTATTGCTTTACTTTTTTTTTTTAAACCTAAAAATTTAACAAAGAAATCATTCCAATATTGATTATATATTTTGGATATAAGTAAAATACATACACGTAGATATATTTTTTAATTTTTATTTGTCGATCGATCAGACACTGTCCTGTCCTGTCATATGAGCACTGATGCGTTATGCTCCTGTTATACGCCTAACAAAAAATAGGTAGGCCCAGCATGTTCGTCTTCGGCTAGAGAAAATCTTTGTAGGAATGTTTAGAACAAAGGCAGGAGAATGGACCAGTGAGACAGAAAGATAGTAGATGACAGTAAGCAAAGGGGAAAGGCAGAACGAATCAAAGGGAGTGATAGATTAGAGGACGTTACTAGCGTAGAACTTCCAGAAGGTGGGGAAACTATTTATACTGAGAGACCCTTCAGTATCTCCACGGGGAGAGACTCGTGGAGGGGGCGGGAGTTACTACTACTACTACTGGCGAGGTCATCCAGCTTCCTGTATGGAGGCACGAGGCATCCACCCACTGCCCCAGGTCAGAGATAAATATACCATAAACAGCAATTTGATATTTTAGGGTTGTTATTAGGTATTAGGTACTTTATAGTCACAGAGGCGTCTCTGTGAAAATCGGGTTGTTTCCACTTGGAGAGCGCGTCGCGTGCCAGAGGCGCGCCACCCATTTCTTTTTTTTGGCATGCGATTTTTGTGTGATCGTGACTGATGAGGAAGGAAAGACAAGGGGTACATTGTGACCAAATGACAACTTTTCCGTTGCCACTGGGCTTAACGTGTGCTAAGTGCATGTGCACACGGGACCTCGGTTTATCGTCTCATCCGAAAGACTCCACGTTCAGACCGTAAGGCCTAGTGTAAAGCGAGAGGGGGAAAATCCCCTGTACCCAAGTTCGAACTCGGGTTTACTTGACACGAGGCGAACGCGACACCTCCGTGCCACTCTACACCCATGTTCGCTACTGTGTGCTGTTTCTCCAGAATGTAATATGCTGTACGAGCTCGTGTCCATGGTGTTCCTCTGAGGTATAGATTGTTTGGGTGTTACTCTGACTTCATAGTTATGCAATCTTCGTTCTTTGTTCTAGCTAGTGCTTTCTTTTTTTTTAGCTTCATACATGGATTCTGCCAAACATTTCCAACCAATGTTTCTTTCTAGAGCCCCCCCCCCCCACCCCCCCCCCCCCCCACACCACACACACACACACACACACACATACCCACATCCGCCCTAACGTTGTGCTGTAGTTCGATTCCGTTCAGTAAACCGTAAATTCTGCAATGTAGAGGGGGAAAATGAAGAGGTAGATATGAGCTGATTGAGTAGACATTTGAAGCTTTCGAGCGTTGTTTATTTATTTACGTATGTATTTATTTATTTATTACAAAGATATACATAGCGCATGCCTTTAAGCTCTATGCGCTTTACAATATCATAGGGAAATTAAAAACGAATAAAAGGCATATAGCAAACATGCACACAAGCACACACACACACACACACACACACACACACACACACACACACACACACACACACACACACACACACACACACACACACACACACACACACACACACACACACACACACACACACACACACACACACACACACACACACACACGCGCGCACACGCGCAAGCAAAACACATGCAGCACATACTTATAAACATTATATGCATATCATTGAATGAAGAATATCAAAGATATAAATGTACAGACATACCCATGCAAGCAATCCAAAATATAAATTGTAATAAAAACACAAAGAAACGGTTGCACACAATCTCACACGCATTAGTTCTAACATGCACGGACATACGCACGCACACTCATAGACACCACACATACCCACATAATCCCATTATCATGTTCATGTCATTGTTCTTCTGCGGGTGGCAGGTCGGTAAGTGCTGCAGTTGCTTCTGGTGTTGGAGATGAGTAACATTACGTGCTGCTGGTGGCAATGGGCACCACGTTTTCCTTAGAGATTCGGCCCCTACTACAGCGGATGCCCCGAGAAAGTGGTGTATCGTATGCAGCCACACATCGAAGACAGAGGATCACTGACCTCAAGGGAGTCTGTGATGGGCAGAAGATGCAGAGTAGGTGTCAACACTTCTGACAACGCCATTACGTCGTGAGGTGCGTGGAGTTTAGTGCTTCTTACGTATCAAACGTGCACACGCGCGTGCGTTAGATGTACATCTATATTGTAGTTATCTTAGGATCGTGCACATATAGCTTTAAGCATGCATAGACAGATAAGCTGCACGCAGTCATAAGCAATTATGCGAGCAAACTTATTCACATGCTCCCATTATTCACTTGCATTCGCTCATCATGTGCACATGTACATACAACATGTATACATATCTCAAAAACACTCACACACACCAACACACGCTCACAAATACACACAAACACACACATACACAAACGCACACTCGTAAATACACTAGCAAACGCGCATATACACACACACACATACACACACACACACAAACACACGCACATATACACACGTGCGCGCGCATGTGCTCACTCACACACACACACCACACATGCATTGTTATGTACACACACGCGCTGACGTGCAAACATACATGTTGGTATACACACGCGTTCTATCTCTCTCCCTCTCTCTCTCTCCTCTCTCCTCTCTCTCTCTCTTTCTCTCACTCTCTCTGTCTCTCTGACACACACACATACACACACACACACACACACACACACACACACACACACACACACACACACACACACACACACACACACACACACACACACACACACACACACACACACACACGCACGCACACACACACACATTCGTGCAGACACACTCGCATTTGTCGCTGTCCATTTCTCAGCCAGATGAAGAAGTTATGCCATTGTCCTGTTGATGACATCTGGGACCTCCCCTCACACTCAGCTCTGCCGAGAGAGAGAGAGAGAGAGAGAGAGAGAGAGAGAGAGAGAGAGAGAGAGAGAGAGAGAGAGAGAGAGAGAGAGAGAGAGAGAGAGAGAGAGAGAGAGAGAGAGAGAGAGAGAGAGAGAGAGAGAGAGAGAGAGAGAGAGAGAGAGAGAGAGAGAGAGAGAGAGAGAGAGAGAGAGAGAGAGAGAGAGAGAGATCAAGTGCATTGCATGTTGCCATGTTCCGTGATCTAACTTCGTACAACAATGTTTTATGAGAGAACCCCTACCCAATAATGTAGCCCATAATATGTGCGCGTGACACTTGTTTCTTGACAAGGAGCATTGGCTAACAATTTTGTACTGAAACATTGACACAGCGTTTAAAGCCCCCCCCCCCCCCCCCCCCCCCCCCCCCCTCCCCTTTCCAGTTTGGATTTTTGCAGGGCTAGTTTTGGGGTTTGCAACCTGACAAACCTTCATTCAGTGTTATGTAAATAAGGACAATGTGTCCAAACGGACGTATGTAGGCCTATGGACACACACACACACACATAATACACACCACACACACACACTTGATGACAAAAAAATAGTGACATCTTCGCAATCCATTCAAAGCCTGCTAAATGACACACAGACAAACAGCTAGCGACAAAAACAAAAGCTGTACCTCCTTGACAATAGACGATTTTCGAAAAAAAACCACTAGGGGAGAGCACTTCGTGAAAATTAGAGTTGATTACCTCGACTTACTCGGTCAAATCTATAGCAACCATGGCGTCATGGCGTCGAAGCTTGAAATCACATGACGCCAGTCAGCGACTTGCAAACAAATTAAACAAAAAATAAGGGGTGGCCAGTAGCTACAAAGTGATATAACTAGCAAACTGTGACGTAAAAATATAAACTGCATCAACTTTAGAATGCCGCACTGCGCTCTACATGCCGTGTGTCTCCACAAACACACGAGGCGAGGGCTGGGGATCTACCTGATGGTAGAGCAACTTCCCCTGTTTGACCGATTGAATCAGGCGAGATCACTCCCACACACCGTGCAATTACTCCCCTTAATTATTTCCGAACAATTGCTATTAATGGTGACGTTAAAGTACAGAAACTGCTCCATTGTTCAAACAAACAATAACAAAGCAAAGGAAACATCTAAACACAAAAGCAACATCTTCAGGAGATCGATGTTGGAAAGAAAGCTAACGGCAGCTAATTGCTCTGTTGTTTGTGCATACCAGGTTGGCTTTACGATAGGTGTAGCCTTATTAGAGAGTTAGGTATCAGGTACTTTATAGTCACAGAGCTCTCTTGGCTGAAGCTGAAACTACGAACCATTCATTTGTCGCGCTGATGTTTTCTAAAGGGCCAACCACACGTCCACTAAACTCGTATGACTGTACGGTACGATTCGATCACGCGGTCTCGAAAAACAAATGGGATTCGCGCTTCGACACCACGTGATCGAATCCTATCGTACAGTCGTGCGATTTTAGTGGACGTGTGCTGGCCCTTAACTCATTCGCATCGCAACGAGTTTGAATTATGAAAAAAACTCACAAATCATTCCAGCTATACACACAAACAAAACATACATAAGGGTGACTCTCCCCAAAGGTAGGCCAAGAACGTAACATTTTTGTGAAAAAATAAAGTTCCTTTTTAGATTTTCTTTTAAGTTGATTTCAAGAGGTTCAGGTTTCCTTGACATAGTAATGTACAAATAAAATTGATCAGATTCTTATAACACGAATGAAAATCCGTTTAACGTCATCCGGTCTGAAACAGACACATATGGGACATTAGTAGATATAAAGATGGTGGGAACGATCCTGGAGGCAATGCCCGGATGCAGTGCAACTCCAAGAAAGTGAGGCAATGCCTGGAGGCAGTGCAACTCCAGGAAAGTCCCGAATTTGTAATGATACAGAAAATAACATAGAGATTATAACTTGTTTTAGCCTTAAATACAGAAAATGACGCATTTTTTTCGAGAATGCCTATGACATCATATAATTTCATATAATTATTTCCTCATCACATTAACATTTTTCGATATTAGTGAGAAGAACAATTTGTTGTGAAGGTCTACCTTATGCTTACTAAATCGTTTTTAAAGGGAAATATTAATACATTATTTTTATAGGAAAAGATTAATACTGTAAATTTTACAGCAGAGCTATTTTCGTAATGAAGATGAAAAAATGTATTACTTACCAAATATAAACTAATTAAATGCACCTCCAAAATAAATGAAATAAGCTTACACTGTGTTGCTTGTTTTAAATACGCAAATTTATTAAAATTTCAAATTTCATTAAAATGTTATCAGCAACTACATTCACCATTTTCTGTATTTAAGGCTAAAAAAGTTACAATCTATATGTTATGTTAAAATGTTTTTCAAACCAAACATGGCAACAATAGATCAACCGGATTCAAATCAACCAACTGAATGAAAAACACATCAAATATATATAGTGGTAAATGTGTTTGTGTTTTTGTGCATATGTGTATATGTGGGTGTGGTCGTGTGTGTGCACGTGCATGTGTGTGCATGTGTGGGTAGCATATTTGCCATAGAAAATGTTCAAAGCAGAGCTACAAGATGGGTGGCCGAGACTACCATCAGTCAACACGATCCGCAGACCTCATCAAAAACTCTCTCTCTCTCTCTCTCTCTCTCTCTCTCTCTCTCTCTCTCTCTCTCTCTCTCTCTCTCTCTCTCTCTCTCTCTCTCTCTCTCTCTCTCTCTCTCTCTCTCTCTCTCTCTCTCTCTCTCTCTCTTGCATGATACATTGGTATCAGACCATTCCAGTGTGTGTGTGTGTGTGTGTGTGTGTGTGTGTGTGTGTGTGTGTGTGTGTGTGTGTGTGTGTGTGTGTGTGTGTGTGTGTGTATGTGTGTGTGTGTGTGTGTGTGTGTGTGTGTATGTTCGTGTGTGTGTGTGTGTGTGTGTGTGTGTGTGTGTGTGTGTGTGTGTGTGTGTGTGTGTGTGTGTGTGTGTGTGTGTGTGTGTTTGTGTGTGTGTGTGTGTGTGTGTGTGTGTGTGTGTGTGTGTGTGTGTGTGTGTGTGTGTGTGTGTGTGTGTGTGTGTGTTGTGTGTGTGTGTGTGTGTGTGTGTGTGTGTGTTGTGTGTGTGTATGTTGTGTGTGTGTGTGTGTGTGTGTGTGTGTGTGTGTGTGTGTGTGTGTGTGTGTGTGTGTGTGTGTGTGTGTGTGTGTGTGTGTGTGTGTGTGTGTGTGTGTGTGTGTGTGTGTGTGTGTGTGTGTGTGTGTGTGTGTGTGTGAGAGAGAGAGAGAGAGAGAGAGAGAGAGAGAGAGAGAGAGAGAGAGAGAGAGAGAGAGAGAGAGAGAGTGTGTGTGTGTGTGTGTTTGAGCGGGCGCAAACTTGTTAAATGTATGTAAATGTGTTCCTGTGTGTATGTAATGTGTTTGGGCCTGAGTACGTGTTGTGGCAAAAGGTTAAATGAAGGAAGATTAATGGTTTTTTGTTTCAGGTTTAGACATAGGGAAGTGGTAGATCAGACTTTTTTTTAATATCTAGACTTTATATAAAAAAAACTCTCTACACCGATTGGTTACCCCACAACAAAAGCAGATGCAAAATTGTGGTCTAAGGGAGCGAAGCAGGTTTAGAAGTGACCAAGGTATGGTGTAGACACAGATGTACTTTCCTTGAAGCAAATGCATCAAGTTGACAGCTACTTATTAATTCGGGATATATATATGGCCGGAACGACTTGAATGAGTTAAATTGTCTCCTGTGCGCGTGTTTGAACTCTGCTGCGATAGTGTTAGCTTGGAGATTTAAAGACCCCCCACGTCACGTGTCACATTCCCTCTTATGCTAGAAAGATTTCTTATGATTTCTTACAAGCTATAAGATGGTAAGCACGCAAAAACCGTGATTTTGACACGTGACGTGGTGGGTCTTTAAAACTGAAATACAAGGCAAGAAATACAATGTACTGGACGTCTACTGCAAATAGGTGGGGTGAGTGGAAACAAAGCCTAGTTTATTAGCAGATGACGTCAATATCCATTATAGAGCATTACAGGCAGCGGGACATGCTGCTAAC
>CM065682.1:8627056-8632056 GCA_017654935.2 Phymorhynchus buccinoides
AGACAATTCAAGCATTATTGTCGCACAGACAAATGTATTCACATGGAAACGTATACAAACAGACACAGAAAACATGTTTATTAATTGCTTTATTCAATGTTCCATCTGGAAATAACATTTTGACTTTGACTTTGACAGACATACACAGACACACACACACACACACACACACACACACACACACACACACACACACACACACACACACACACACACACACACACACACACACACACACACACACACACACACACGCGCGCACGCGCGCGTAGCACACACGGACGCACGCACGCGCGCACAAACACAACGCGAAAAAGAAAGAGAGAAAACAAATCAAACACATATAGTAGGGTGGGGCTAAAAGGCGAGGTCGGCGAAGACGCCCACCCCTGTTTTACAGTACATGGATGACGCAATGCATCCCAGAGTGCTTTGCCAGTAACAAGACGGGTGGCCTCCATTTGCACAAGAAGTTGTGGCTCGGTCACGCACGTGGTAAGTAAACAGTTCGCCTTTCTTTGATTTTAGCCTCTTAAATGAAAATCTGCGGTTGCAGTTTATTCAGTGCCAGTGGGCAAAGCACAGACAAATCAAAACAATACTTGCATTTTGTGTTGCATGGATCTATTGTGTGAGCAATGATATTGGTTTGACCTAGTGATTTCCGTTGCTTTTCATTCCACACCACATGCCTGTAAAATGGGGCGAATGGGGCAAAACGCCACCATACTAATGGGGCAAAACGCCTCCTCTAGGCGTTTAGCCCCACTTAAGGGCTTTTAGCCCCATCACTTGATAAAGTGCTTTATTGACTTCTCTCTTTCCTTTTGTATGGCATAATAATGAACTTTTATGAATTTCTGTTTGCTCTTGTCAACAGATAATGGTGCGGGAATACAAAAGGAAGACAAAAAGGGGCAGCTATGGTGAAGGAAACTTATCTGATGCTTTGAAAGCTGTTAGCGATGGACTTTCCATTAATCGTGCAAGCAAAGACTTTGGTGTTCCTCAAAGGACTCTGAGAAGACACAGGGAAAAAAAAGTTGCTGAACCGGGTGTGCTGAATTTTGGGCGTTGCAAATCATTTCTGCCATCTCAAGTTGAAAAGGACCTAAAAGAACATGTACTCAACATGCAGAGACAATTATATGGTCTTCGTATGCGGGATCTGCAACATCTGGCTTTTGATGTTTGTGAGAAGGCTAAAATTAGCCACCCCTTCAACAAAGATACCAAGATGGCAGGAAAGGACTGGGTCAGAAACTTTATTGTCCGTCATGACCTGTATCCACAAGCATTGCGCGTTTTTCTGGATTCAACAAACCCCAAGTCCACCATTTTTGGGGCCTTTACAAAGAAAGGTTGGCTGCAAAAACATACCCCCCAGCAAGGTTGTGGAACATGGACGAGACAGGGGTGACAACCGTCCAAAAGCCTGGAAGAGTTTTTCATCAAAGGGAGCTCGACAAGTGGGCAAGGCCACCAGTGATGAACGAGGTACTCTGGTGATGTGTGTGCCTGCAGTGCAGCTGGTGTCATTTGTTTTGTTCATATCGTGTCTAAAGCTTATTCAATCTTCTTCCAAGAGCAGTAATTCAATTTTTGGTTTCGTATCAGTCTTAAAGTTTCATTTCAGTTTCATTACAAAATCAGTAGTGCACTTGTTGGGTTCATTTCATGCTGACAATTTCATTTAAATCTTATTACAAAAGAAGTTATGCACTTGTTTGGGTTCATATAATAATTAAAAGTCTATTTCAATCTTTTGACAAAAGGAGTAATATACTTTTTAGTTCATTGCATGATTGAAGTTTCATTGTAAACTGACAAAAGCAGAAATGCAGCTTTATGTTCATGTAATGATTAACATTTCATTTTAAAATGCTTACAAACGCAGTAATGCCCTTTTAGGTTCATATCATGATATAAAGTTTCAATTTAAATTTCTTACGCAAGTAAAAGTGCATTGTTGGTTCATATGTCGACTGTTAGTTTCTGTTTTATTTGTTTTCTTGCTTATCTGTTCAGGGGGGTAAAACGCCTGCAACAGTGGGGTAAAACGCCCAACCTGGGCATTTAGCCCCACCCTCAGTGGCGTTTGGCCCCCCTAGCTGGGGCAAAAAGGCCAAATAAATATTTTTTTGCTTTACCTACAGTGTTCGTTTGTTTATCGTTATCACCGAGAGTGTTTGTGAGTACATAGCCTAACTACACCCCAAGCTATTGCACCTAGTTGTGGTTCTCTAGAGCGTCTTTAAGAAGACAGAGAGCATTTCTTGCTTAAGGTAGGCTTTTAGCCCCACTCTACTCTATGCATTATTTCTCGCTCATTGATGTGTAGCTGCAAATTGCAGAATGGGAAATGGAATTCGAATGAGAGAACGCGAACTACTTTGCAATAAAAATCATCAAATGACATTTTGACAGCAGCATTTGTTTTTGTGCCAGTAGTGTGTGTGTATGTGTGTGTGTGTGTGTGTGTGTGTGTGTGTGTGTGTGTGTGTGTGTGTGTGTTTGTATATGTGTGTGTGTGTGTGTGTGTGTGTGTGCGTGTGTGTGTGTGTGTGTGTGTGTGTGTGTGTGTGTGTGTGTGTGTGTGTCTTTCTCTCTGATTCTGTGTGTTAGTGTGTGTTTATTTCTCTCTGATTCTGTGCATGAGTGTGTATGTGTGTGCGTATGCGCGCACGCGCGCGCGTAAATGTGTGTGTGTGTGTGTGTGTGTGTGTGTGTGTGTGTGTGTGTGTGTGTGTGTGTGTGTGTGTGTGTGTGTGTGTGTGCGTATGCGCGTGATTGTGTATGCGCGTAAAATATTTTTTCCAGTCTTCAGACTTCTTTCTCTCTCTCTCTCTGTCTCTGTGTCTGTTTGTCTGTCTGTCTGTCTGTCTGAATCTCTGTCTCTCTCTTTGTCTTATATTTCATGCATGTTCTTTGAAATGTTTCAGTTTTTTTATGTTTTCTAAATGTCCCTTGTTGTATATATTGTTATATTGTATTGTATATTGTTATCCCCTACACCCTTTTCCTTTCCTTTTTCATTTTTTTTTCCAACTTTCGTTCATTTTTTTTTTTTCCGAGGGCATGGTGTATAAAAGCTTATGCTTATCTGTTAATCCTCAATAAACATTCGTATTCGTATTCATATTCGTATTCTGTCTCTGTGTCTTTTTGTGTTTCTCTCTGTCTGTCTGTCTCCCTTTACATTGCTCTTTTTAACCTCTTAGTCTGTGCTCACATTACACGCGGAAACATCAACCAACCTTACCCGCAAATAAATAGCAGAAAATAAGCGCACGGGTTTCCGCATGCGCTCATTCCATCCGCTTATTTTTCTCATATTACGTGTACTTATTTGCAGATAAGCGCATGAGGTTTATGCGTGTAATGAGCACACGTCCCGTAATAAGTGTCTTCTCTCTTTTATTCCCCATTGTCTCCGTCTCTGTTTCTTTCTCTCAATCTCTCTCTCTCTTTGTGTCCTTCTGTCTCTTCTTGTCTCTCTCTCTCTGCCTTCTCTACAGACCGTAGTCTCTTTTTAAAGTAGTACATAATATATTAAGATTTTGTTACTGCCCCCCCTGTTGGGGATACCGGGGGGGGGGGGGGGGGTCTTTCGTACAAATAGTTCCCCCACCTTCCGGAAGTTCTGTGCTTGTAAATTCCTCTAATCTGTCACTCTTTTTGACTCTGCCTTTTCCCTTTGCTTACTGTCATCTACTATCTTTCTGCCTTACCCGATCCATTCTCCTGCCTTTTTTCACGAAACACTTTCAAAAACATTTCCTCCAGCCGAAGTCGGACTTGCTGGGCCTAACTGTTTCTTAGTTAGGCGCATAACGGCAGCATGGCGAATCTGCGCTCATGTGACAGGAAACTGTCTGAGCGAACGAAGAAGAAGAAGAAGAAGAAGAAGAAGAAGAAGATGTATATCCAGTGACAGTGCTAGGTATGTGTTGCATGACGTGTTTAGTGGGTACCAAGGACGGAATGGAAGAAAAAGCTCAGCCTAAATTCTTATCCTTGTAAAAATAAAGTTTGTGAAGTCTGACTTTTCTTCCCCTCCCCCTCCCACTCTGTCTCTCTGTCTCTCTGTCTCTCTGTCTCTCTCTCTCTCTCTCTCTCTCTCTCTCTCTCTCTCTCTCTCTCTCTCTCTCTCTCTCTCTCTCTCTCTCTCTCTCTCTCTCTCTCTCTCTCTCTCTCCCCCCCCCCTCTCTCTCTCAGATTGAAAGACTAGGCGTTGCCTAAAATCTTTATCCTTCAAAAATAAAGTTCAAGTATTCAAGTTTTCAAGCGCTCTCTCTCTCTCTCTCTCTCTCTCTCTCTCTCTCTCTCTCTCTCTCTCTCTCTCTCTCTCTCTCTCTCTCTCTCTCTCTCTCTCTCTCTCTCTCTCTCTCTCTCTCTCTCTCTCTCTCTCTCTCTCTCTCTCTCTCTCTCTCTCTCTCTCTCTCTTTCTCTCTCTCTCTGTACGTTCGTACATGGGAGCACGGGTGTATATTGCATTAAATAGCAAATGTATAAGCATTTTCTTTAATTATTTTATTTTCGTTTTTCCCCTATTTTATTTTTGTATTGTGTATGGGTCGGTGGCCTTCAAAATTAAAATATTTCAGATTCCAGACTTCAGACTTCTGTGGTTTTAACGATGTATTCTTCAGTTGCATTCGCATAGACATAAAACACAATAGACTGAAGCAAAAACAAGCGAAGCTTATAGCGTGCTCAGTTAGAAAATGTACACAGCAATATTGGCGGAATTTGCAATGACTGAATTGAATATGGAAAACAAATGTACTCTCTCTGTCTCTCTCTCTCTCTCTCTCTCTCTCTCTCTCTCTCTCTCTCTCTCTCTCTCTCTCTCTCTCTCTCTCTCTCTCTCTCTCTCTCTCTCTCTCTCTCTCTCTTTCTCTCTCTCTCTCTCTCTTTTCTCTCTCTCTCTCTCTCTCTCTCTTCTCTCTCTCTCTCTCTCTCTCTCTCTCTCTCTCCTCTCTCTCTCTCTCTCTCTC
>CM065682.1:8634556-8642056 GCA_017654935.2 Phymorhynchus buccinoides
AATGAGAGAGAGAGAGAGAGAGAGAGAGAGAGAGAGAGAGAGAGAGAGAGAGAGAGAGAGAGAGAGAGAGAGAGAGAGAGAGAGAGAGAGAGATATATATATATATATATATAGAGAGAGAGAGAGAGAGAGAGAGAGAGAGAGAGAGAGAGAGAGAGAGAGAGAGAGAGAGAGAGAGAGAGAGAGAGAGAAGAGAGAGAGAGACGCAATATGGGTCAATCACTTAAAGGCCATAGCATCATGATCGGGCGTGCGAACATAAACACATATACTCTGTGAGGAATTCCTGCTTACCATGCACCCCCCCCCCCCCACCCACCCCTAATAAATTTTTTCATGGTCATTTTCTGGTAGTTTAGGGTGTATAGATCACGAAAACAAATGTTCCCAGAGACAATTCTCATTTGGACTGTTCCTTCTGGCTTAATGTTCAAGGGTACCCATCTCCGGTGCCGGGGCCACTTTTTGCCGGTTCAAAATCTTCTATTAAGTTTGTTGATTAGCTGTGTCTTTGGTTTTTAACCTGCAAGAATTTGCTATTCGTTTGTGTTGATATCAATGCCTTCTGCACGATATGCAATAATCAGAATGACAATAACTACAATACTTGGACCGCAGTGAAGCTACTTGCGCACCCACCGTCTGTCAAACGCGGCACACTGTGAATTTGCTGAAATATTAGCAATAAACTGTACCTCGCCAAAACTGTGCAAGTTGTTAGAAATACAGTTTACCACAGTTTAAACGAACAGTCTCGTGCGCTTCTTTTGAGCTATGTCCCATTACCATAGGGCTATCCTGACGTCCACTGTTGCCGGTTTATCTCCCCTACCCCCTTTTTGGCTTTGACGCAAATAAAATGTTAAAACATACAGTTATAACGTTTAAACTGAAGACATCATTCTGAACATTTCAAAAAGTTGTTTCAGGAAAGAAAGACAATTATTGAGAATGTATGACTGTCCATAAAATATAAATGAAATAACTCTCTCCCCCACCCCTACCCCCATACCGCTGCTAATATTTATATTACGGTCTGTTATGAAATTAGGTCAATGTTTGAATGCCTCAATGGACACAACTAACACTGGAATGCTTCCTAAAATGTCATTCAAAAATAAATCTCGTAGAGGAATGTCCTCAGATGCTGTAACTATTACATGGGCAGTTCTTCTGTTTCATGGTGACGCCCAGCATACTCCACTTCAGTCAAACACAAACTCGTCATTCTGAGTCACTTTCCTCGGCGCAAGTAGAAAGTTGCCTCTAATACATATACACATGTGGAAGAGGAAATACTGAACATGACATAAAGCCACAAATCAAGATTCCATGTAAAATAAGAGAGAGAGAGAGAGAGAGATGAGATAGAGAGAGAGACAGAGAAGAGAGAGAGAGAGAGAGAGAGAGAGAGAGAGAGAGAGAGAGAGAGAGAGAGAGAGAGAGAGAGAGAGAGAGAGAGAGAGAGAGAGAGAGAGAGAGAGAGAGAGAGAGAGAGAGAGAGAGAGAGAGAGAGAGAGAGAGAGAGAGAGAGAGAGAGAGAGTAGCCCATTAGTGCCCAGTGAGAACGATTACAGATCTATCAGTTTTCGTCCTTGCTTGTATAACTAACTATAATGTTGTGGAACGAAACGACTGTCACGACCAGGCTGTGAAGGCTATGTAATGTATACCCACACACCAGGCTTCATGTTGTTACATCTAGAAATGCGCGTAGATAATTGAATGACATCACTATAGCAAGGATAATATTATTATAATAGTATGATTTACATAATTCTGATTTACATAATTATCATGATTTATATAAATACCCAAAGAAGATGATGTAGATCATAATAATATCACACCGTTGTTTTTCTTTGAAACATGATGTTATAAAACAGCGTGTAGATAATAGCACACTGTTGTTTTTCTTGGTAGCATGATGCTATGAAACATCGTTATACATTTGTATCTTGAACGTTAAGCTAAAGCTTTGGTCAACCTGCATAGATTATTACATATTATAGGTATTATTAGGCAGTATTAGGTACTTTATAGTCACAGAGGCATCTCTGTGAAATTCGGGTTGCTCCCACCTGGAGAGCGCGAGTTTTTGTGTGATTGATCAGGAAGGAAAGGTGGGGGGGGTAAATGTTGACCAAATGACAATTTTTTCGTTGCCACTGGTTTTAACGTGTGCTAAGTGCATGGGCACACGGGACCTCGGTTTATTGTCTCATCCGAAAGACTCCACGTTCAGACCGTAAGGCCTAGTGCAAAATGAGAGGAAAATTCCCCTGTACCAAGGTTCGAACTCAGGTTTACTTGACACGAAGCGAACGTGTTACCACTGTGCCACTGTACACCTATATGTGAAATGCGAAGGAGATACTTGAAACCAAGTGTATCGTGCGTTAATAACGGTGGGTTGAAAACGTCTGGCCATGTAGTCATAGGTACGGCTAAAACACTTAATCCGGGATGTGACATGTATGGCCGGGTTCACATTAGACGCATAAGTTCCGTACGGAAAACCCTATATAAGTGGAAGAAAGAAGGATAAAAGTTTACGCACAATATTACCTACTACTTGTGGCGGTGCCATAGCCGATGAGGTTTAACCGAGGCGTGGTCACCGCTACAGCTATCTGTATTTTTTTTTTTTTTAATCGGGACTTTCCTGGTTTCGTACTGCCTCCAGTATTGTTCCCACCATATTTGTATTTACAAATGTCCCATATGTGTCTGATTCAGACCAAGAGGACGTAAAACTCCATTTTCTCTCATAAAAGTTTACGTATATAGGGGAAATTTGGACACGTGCGCAAATCTTTTCCCTTCTTTGTTTCACTTACTTATGGATTGCGCACGGGTTTCCGCATGGAATATCCGCTTATGTGTGTACACGGCCTAAATTAGACAAAACTGGTAATCCGATTGGTAGTCCAGTATAAGTGTTTAAGCAGCACTCACGACTTCAGCGCCTGGTGACAAAATGCAAGACTGCTATCAGAATCATGTCCACTATTTGTACAATTTTAATATAGCACTAAGACAGAACCACGGGGACTCGTATAAACTGTAGAGTTAAACTACCTTTATGTTCCTTTTTCGTTATGAGAAGTTTGTCTAATTCTCGCATCACAATATCCTTACTAGCGCTACTTCGTTTGTCAAAGGTCGCGGACAATATAGGCTCTTCCCTCCACCCCTACCCACACCCCCTACCCCACCCACCCACAAAAAAGACAAAGTTAGTAACTGTATCTACTGTCACTGTTCTTTTCTTAGACAGCAACGTCTCTCCAGACTTTGTAAGAAGAACAAATGGTATCAGCTGTTAATCAGGATTTGGGTTTCAGCTGAAGACAGAGCAGCAATCTCCAGAGATGTTGGACTAAAGGTTGTCTGAACCACCATTGAAATGCTTACGAGCCTATTCTTATCTTCAAGACATAGGAATGTAACGACCCACCAGATCGCGTGTCAAAATCACGGGTTTCACGTGTTTTCCCTCTTATAGCTGGTAAGAAAATCTTGTTTTGACCAGGTTTGACTCCCATGCAAATGCCCCCAAATTGAAACCGAAACATCATTTTAAAGAGCAGCCTCAATTTGAAGTTGGGGACATTTGTATGTGGGTCACAACTACCCAGAAAAAACCAAGTGACTTAATCGTGGTGGTTCAATGTGTCTTTAAACACCAGCCTCAATGTTTAGTTGGAGACATTTGTATGTGGGTCACAGCTACCCAGAAACGACCCCCCAAGGGACTTAATCGTGGTGGGCCAGTGTGTCTTTAAGGAAGTCAATGCAACTTTGACAGGTTTACGAGGATCCTTGTTTCCTTTTCTTAGGATACGTGGATTAGAGGATGACCCTCTAAGCATTGAAAGCTTTCGAGTGTTCACCTCTTTTTGTTCAGATACGAAAATTAAAGAAGGAAATGACAAGAATAAGGAAGAAGCTGCAAAACCTGCTGCAAATTAGCATAAAAATGTCTTATAA
This sequence comes from Phymorhynchus buccinoides, assembly GCA_017654935.2. Lineage (NCBI taxonomy): Eukaryota > Metazoa > Mollusca > Gastropoda > Neogastropoda > Raphitomidae > Phymorhynchus > Phymorhynchus buccinoides. The sequence continues at coordinate 8,638,550 of CM065682.1, forward strand.
GAAATACAGGCATGGCGCGCAAGCCTACAAACACACACACATACGCACGCACACGCACGCACGCACGCACGCACACGCACACACACACACACACACACACACACACACACACACACACACACACACATATATATACGCGCACACACACACATACACACGCACGCGCACGCACGCACGCACGCACGCACGCGCGCACACACACACACACATACACACACACACATACACACACACATACACACACACACGCACGCACGCACACACGCACACGCACGCACACGCACGCACACGCACACACGCACACACACACACACACACACACACACACACACACACACACACACACACACACACACACACACACACACACGTACACTCCACAATATTACAACCTGAAATCTAATCTTCAGATGAGAAGTGAAACATAAGTCCCACATGCACATGACACACACAGTTAGTGCATGTGAAATACATCACCCCACCAAACGAACTGTTCCTAACTAACATAGTTATGTTCAAAAATCTACCGAAATAAAACATTAAATATACAACGAACGAGACAGGACAAAAAGTAGAGATCCTACAACCACGATACATTTGCTTTTAGGAAGATAGTTCATAACTCACATCATAAATACAATATGATAGCATGCCTAAAACACACGTGTGTACAATGCAATAGTAATGTCTTATTACAAATTGACTTCAACTTAAAATGTAGTGTGTAAATGGTAACGATTATCACTTATGCAGAAAAAAAATCCGTCACGCTAAACAGGACATTTTTTGAGTCAGCAGCATGCATGTCTGCCAAAAACAGGGAGGTACTAGTTATACAAAGATCCAAATCCAAATTCTCAAGTGGAATAACTTTTACAGCAACCCACTTCAAGAGGTCTTGACGCTGTCACTGCCACTCTTCTTTTGCCAGATTATTTAGGGGGGCAGAACATATAACTGCAGTCGTGAATCAGAATGAACAGGGACAGCCCCATACTGACGGCAATCCCATCAGGGATCAGAACACGTCTTTTGCAGCATGTGTGGGGGTTAGAAGGCATCGGTTTATGATCAAATGAAGAGCAGGAGGCTGAGGCGTCAACCCTTTCACCGCCAAAGTCGCATTGTAGCACCACAGTGATTTAACACCTATGTCACTAAAAGGCATCACGTTGGGGTATATTATCCAAAGACCCTATTGTCGTAGTTTTGGGAAGTAAGGAGATACCTTATTTTATATTTGTCACAGAAGAATCCCCAATACTGCAGATGGATTTTGTTCTCTACCCGGGTAATTTGAATGGACATGTTTGGCTGAAATATAGCTGGCAGTGAAAGGGTTAAACTTGTTTCACTAAGAAAGTTTCACCACACACTAGGTCAGACAGGAAGCCAGACATGGTTGCATCAAACTGTTATACAAAATGTTCTTTACAACTGTCAAACGCAAAAATGAGAGAGAGAGAGAGAGAGAGAGAGAGAGAGAGAGAGAGAGAGAGAGAGAGAGAGAGAGAGAGAGAGAGAGAGAGAGAGAGAAGAGAGAGAGGAGAGAGAGAGAGAGAGAGAGAGAGAGAGAGAGAGAGAGAGAGAGAACTCGAACTCGAACTCGAACTCGAAACATTTTAATGAATAGGCCTCACTGCCCGTATCATGTGGGAGGGTGGGGAGGGGGATTACATAAGGCATAATAACATTATTATCAAAACATTCCATAATTGGAAATGCAAACAAAAACAACCAAGGAAATAATGAATAGACAAACAAACCAACACACCAAATACATGGATGACTAAACACAGAATAAGTAAATAATTAGTTAAACAATTAAATAAATAGAATACCCACCATCTTATTCAACAGTTAAACAAACAATCAATCATTATTTGTGAAATAATAATAGAAAATAATACTCAGCAATCAATCAGCTACTATTTATCAACATAAACAAATCAAACTATAATCTGAGGAATAATCTATCTTAAACAATAAATACATGGATCAACCTAACCAGCCACAGTTGACGATTTAAACATGAACCAATCTACTAGTCATGTGATAGATAATCAAACTATCAATAAATAAATCGGTTAATATTATCAATTAACATATAAATCAGACTAATAAACAATCAATCAAGTACCCTTTAACTTTCCTGTAGACGAATCAAACATTAGAGCCATCAAATGCCAACTCTATTAAACCAATTGATCAAATCAAAAGACGATCTACAGACAATCAGATGACGAACACATTCTCATGCTGTGTGAATGCACGTTATAAAAGGGAAGTAACACAACAGACAAAATATGCGAAACAGGTTCAACACACACAAGATATAACATGCGCGTCCACTTCATGGAATATTATGACTACAATAACTCTTAATGACTGTGGATAATCAATGATTTGCTGTTCAGAGACATGAATTTAAGAGGGGGGGGGGGGGGCGAATATATGCATACTCAATATGCGTACGTCTAGCAACTCCACTTTTGCTGCAAATGCATTGATGTACAAGGGGTTATGGACACGTAGTTCACAGTGATAATGAGCATAGACATGACAGATTTATGAGGCATTAGAAATAACCACAATGCATGCATGCAAAGGTTATACAAAAACTCGTCGATCTGCACAAGTAGATTAGATATATCATATCATGCAGACCGTAATAATGTTGCATAAAATGTTTTATGCAAGGGAGGACGGGGAAATGGAAAAATACGCATCACACTCACAAAATCCAAAGCCCACATACTAGCATACCAAGGCACTATGCAAAACGAAACAGCCGATTATACGCAAAACCTGGCACCACCATGTAAACAATATATGACAGGATAATCAGGGAGCATGTACACAATCTAGCTTAAGCACAGCAAATAACGGATACTAATAGATTTCATTTTCAAGTGATGGAAAATAGACCGGCAGAATCATAAATAGTCTCTAATATGTTTGAAAATCTATGAGGTTTTCACCATGTTAACACGCATTTCTTACAACAAACGCTTTAGAAATGAATAAAGCCAATTTTGTACACATTCTAGAATCAGAAAGCAGTAAGGTTAGTCTGAAAGCATTGGGATGAGTATAATATTTTTGTGGAATAAACGCTTCACGTAGGTTACTATATCGAGGGCATACTAATATAAAGTGCAGTTCTGATTCGGGTACAGTAGGGCAAAATGGACAGTCAATGTTGGGTTGTGTCTTCGAGTAGCGAAATCTATGACATTTTAATTGAGAAACGCCAAGTCTCATTCTCGTCAAGTGTTTACGTACCATTGGATTCTTAATAATACACATGTAACTGGGAATACCTTGTAACAATCTGAAAGAAGAATATAGCTGATATCTATCTTTTGTAGTAATAACTGCGTCATGATTTTGTAGGTAGCTATCAATCAATCTTTGCTTAAAGAGTGACAAAAAAGATTTAACGTGTTCCACCCCTTGATTTTCCCATACGTAACCAAAGCCCTGCCTATATAATGTGTAACAAAT
>CM065682.1:8659556-8672056 GCA_017654935.2 Phymorhynchus buccinoides
GTTACCCCCCCCCCCCCCATCATCAGTCACACAAAACTCGCATACCAAAACAAAAAAGCAGAAAAAAATGCGCTCTCCAGGTGGGAGCAGCCCGAATTTCACAGAAACGCCTCTGTGATTATAAAGTACCTAATAATAATAATAATAATAATAATAATAATAATAATAATAATTTAGACAGTCGAATTTCACAATAACCATGTCTCACAAATGTCAAATCGCAATCGCATCGCATCATATAATAATAATAATAATAATAATAATAGGGGATACTTATATAGCGCGATACCCCACAATGGGCTCATCGCGCTTTACAACAATATAAAAAGCAAAAAAAGAAGAAGCAAAAAGCATATAGTTAACAGCATCATATTAAAGTGTCATACATAAAATCACAAATTGAATAAAAACATTGATCAATTAAGACAATATAAAACAGCACGTCACACGAAAACTATGGGAAATATACAACTTTTACAATACAATAATAACATACGGTACAACACGCCAACATCCACACCCACAGGCGCACGCGCACGCACACACGCACCCACCCACACTCACACACGCACACGCGCGCGCGCGCGCTCACACACACACACACACACACACACACACACACACACACACACACACACACACACACACACACAGATGGACTCTGTTGATTGACCGCAAGACCAAAACACGGGCAAGTCAACGGCAGAGAGGGCGGGGAATGAGAAAAGGGGGGTGGTAAAGAAAAGAAGAAAAAAAAAAAAAGAAGAAAAAGAAGAAGAAGAGAGAAGAGAGAGAGAGAGAGAGAGAGAGAGAGAGAGAGAGAGAGAGAGAGAGAGAGAGAGAGAGAGAGAGAGAGAGAGAGAGAGAGAGAGAGAGAGAGAGAGAGAGAGAGAGAGAGAGAGAGAGAGAGAGAGAGAACTCGAACTCGAACTCGAACTCGAAAATTTTAATGAATAGGCCTCACTGCCCGTATCATGTGGGAGGGTGGGGAGGGGGATTACATAAGGCATAATAACATTATTATCAAAACATTCCATAATTGGAAATGCAAACACAAACAACCAAGGAAATAATGAATAGACAAACAAACCAACACACCAAATACATGGATGACTAAACACAGAAATAAGTAAATAATTAGTTAAACAATTAAATAAATAGAATACCCACCATCTTATTCAACAGTTAAACAAACAATCAATCATTATTTGTGAAATAATAATAGAAAATAATACTCAGCAATCAATCAGCTACTATTTATCAACATAAACAAATCAAACTATAATCTGAGGAATAATCTATCTTAAAAAATAAATACATGGATCAACCTAACCAGCCACAGTTGACGATTTAAACATGAACCAATCTACTAGTCATGTGATAGATAATCAAACTATCAATAAATAAATCGGTTAATATTATCAATTAACATATAAATCAGACTAATAAACAATCAATCAAGTACCCTTTAACTTTCCTGTAGACGAATCAAACATTAGAGCCATCAAATGCCAACTCTATTAAACCAATTGATCAAATCAAAAGACGATCAACAGACCGACAATCAGATGACGAACACATTCTCATGCTGTGTGAATGCACGTTATAAAAGGGAAGTAACACAAAAGACAAAATATGCGAAACAGGTTCAACACACACAAGATATAACATGTGCGTCCACTTCATGGAATATTATGACTACAATAACTCTTAATGACTGTGGATAATCAATGATTTGCTGTTCAGAGACATGAATTTAAGAGGGGGGGAGGGGGACAGCGAATATATGCATACTCAATATGCGTACGTCTAGCAACTCCACTTTTGCTGCAAATACATTGATGTACAAGGGGTTATGGACACGTAGTTCACAGTGATAATGAGCATAGACATGACAGATTTATGAGGCATTAGAAATAACCACAATGCATGCATGCAAAGGTTATACAAAAACTCGTCGATCTGCACAAGTAGATTAGATATATCATATCATGCAGACCGTAATAATGTTGCATAAAATGTTTTATGCAAGGGAGGACGGGGAAATGGAAAAATACGCATCACACTCACAAAATCCAAAGCCCACATACTAGCATACCAAGGCACTATACAAAACGAAACAGCCGATTATACGCAAAACCTGGCACCACCATGTAAACAATATATGACAGGATAATCAGGGAGCATGTACACAATCTAGCTTAAGCACAGCAAATAACGGATACTAATAGATTTCATTTTCAAGTGATGGAAAATAGACCGGCAGAATCATAAATAGTCTCTAATATGTTTGAAAATCTATGAGGTTTTCACCATGTTAACACGCATTTCTTACAACAAACGCTTTAGAAATGAATAAAGCCAATTTTGTACACATTCTAGAATCAGAAAGCAGTAAGGTTAGTCTGAAAGCATTGGGATGAGTATAATATTTTTGTGGAATAAACGCTTCACGTAGGTTACTATATCGAGGGCATACTAATATAAAGTGCAGTTCTGATTCGGGTACAGTAGGGCAAAATGGACAGTCAATGTTGGGTTGTGTCTTTGAGTAACGAAATCTATGACATTTTAATTGAGAAACGCCAAGTCTCATTCTCGTCAAGTGTTTACGTACCATTGGATTCTTAATAATACACATGTAACTGGGAATACCTTGTAACAATCTGAAAGAAGAATATAGCTGATATCTATCTTTTGTAGTAATAACTGCGTCATGATTTTGTAGGTAGCTATCAATCAATCTTTGCTTAAAGAGTGACAAAAAAGATTTAACGTGTTCCACCCCTTGATTTTCCCATACGTAACCAAAGCCCTGCCTATATAATGTGTAACAAATATTACTTACCCAGTTATTTTTACCAAGACAGTGACGACTGTGGAGCATGACGTAAGCTTTTTTAGGAAGGCGGCTCTCTTCCATTCTTGTCAGTGTGAACCAGTATCTCACAGAGTTAGTAAATGTTTGAACATACAGCGGGTATCTACCTGATTCGTTATATACAAGTGCAGTAGGAGTTTTAATACTTACATTTAGCAATCTTTTGATGGCATACAGATGTACTCTCTCAATGACAGTGTGGTCTGCAGTCAGACCCCACACCTCCGAGCCATAAGTTAGCATTGGTTGGACTTGTACATCGAAGATTTTAAAGAAAAGTTTGGGTGAATTATCACCAAGAGACCACAGAAATTTAAGAATACTAAATACACATTTCTTAGCTTTCAGGGCCATTTGTTCTAAAGAATAAGAAAAAGTTAATCCAGTGGAAAAAATTAATCCAAGATATTTGTACTGGTTCATTATTTCTAGCTTAACCCCACCATAAAACCATTTTCCCCTTGAAGCAATATGACCTCCCTTTCTAAATATAACGATTTTTGATTTATCATGATTGACAGTAAGGTTAAGTCTATTAGCAGTGTTATATAATATATCCAGCTGACGCTGAAGACCTATGATAGTTGTTGAAAGCAGAACAACATCGTCAGCGAATAACATTATAAGGATTTGAATAGTCTCAGGGGATAGGGTTACTCCATGTTTGCCGGACTGAAGGATATCATTGGCGAGCTCATTAATAAATAATGCAAATAGTATGGGGCTACAATTGTCCCCTTGTTTCAATCCTCGAGGGCACATAAAAGCTTCTGTAACATCATTGTTAGATCGAACCCTAGCTTTAACTACTTCATATATACTTTTAATAGCTTTGTACATTTTTCCTTGAATTCCATTTTTGCGTAGTATTAGCCAAAGATTATTTCTATCAATTAAATCGAATGCTTTTTTGAAGTCTATAAATGCAGTATAAAGTTTTTGGTTTGATGAAAACTGTTTTTGAATAAGAGCTAACAAAGTGTATATGTGGTCTATTGTACTATAATTCTTTCTAAATCCGGCTTGAGATTCATTGAGCAAATTGTTGTTTTCAACCCAATTGGTTAGTCGCTTGTTCAATATGCATGTGTATAATTTGCTGTTAACATTTAATAATGAGATGCCCCGGTAATTATCGGGGCAATTAACATCACCTTTCTTGTGCAGTGGGTGTATGATTGATTCTGACCAACTTAGTGGGAATGTACCTGAAGTAAAGAGGTTATTGAAAAGTTTTGTTAAGAAGGAGACAACTAAGGGTGATGAATACTTATAAAATTCCCCGACGAATCCATCCGGTCCAGCTGCTTTTCTGTTCTTTAGAGCTCTAATGGCATCCCTCACTTCATCTTCGGATATTTCAACGTCTAACAAAGAACAGTCTATGTCATCAACATTTAAATATTCACTGTTAAACATTTCATTTGAAGAATTACATTCAGCTTGCAAAACATCATTTTCAACAAAATCTGCATTAAACACCTTTTGGAAATGGTCAAACCATCCTTCATTTGAAATTGAGCAATCTGTAGGTCTATTATTCATCCTCTTTTTAATAGTGCCCCAAAACTTTTTGGAATCATTTACATTAAATTCAAGAGTTTCTAGAACAATCCTTTTGTCTTCAGTTTGCTTTCTTTTCAATAACTGTTTATATTCTCTACGTTTATCATTGTACGAGCATCTCAGCTGATCTAATTCTTTAATGTTTGTACATTTCCTAACTTCTTTAAGAGATTGCATTGTGACCGCTTTATGTTCCCTGCATTCAATATCAAACCATACATTATGCATAATATTATTTGTTGTAATTCTTTCTCATGCACTGGCCTGCAAGTGCACAACCTTCATAAAATTTGTTTAATGCCATATCAATGTTCACATTGATTAAATCTATTGCTTCATGAAGGATGGTCTGTATTTCCTCAGATTTAAGAATATGTAAGTATTCCTCCATACAATCATCGTTCCACACATATTTTTCAACAACAGACATTTTACGTGTATCATTAATTAAACAACATTGGCCTTGAGTACTAAATCGTAATTCTAGTGGCATATGTTTAGATTCAATTCTTGAAAGCACTTGAAGCTGCAGTGCATAGTTAACAATAGATCTAGAAACCAAGAAGTAGTCTATAACACTGGAGCCATTGTGAGCTATATATGTGAATTCACCATTTGTGTCTCCTTGTATAAGTCCATTTAAAATTAAAAGAGATAATTGTTCGCATAATTTCAACAGATACATGCCAAAGTTATTTGTGATACTGTCTTTTGAATTTCTCTGAAATTGTTTTTCACATCCATTACTAACTTCATCATTATCATCATCATTGCCTAAATAATCATCAGGAAAAGAAAATTATTTGGCATTCGATTGGCCAATTCTTGCATTAAAGTCGCCCATAACAATCAGTGGCAGGTCACCATGCTCTTCGTAGATATCAAGAAGACAATACTCTAATAGATAAATACCATTTTCAATGTCAGTTTCAGCATAATAAGTACTTTGAGAAGGAGGTATATACATACCTAACAAAATACAATCTGTTTGTAACCCTGTTAATGTTTTGGACACCCTTAAAACAATGCAGTTATCACATTCTACTGGAATATGTTCAACAAATTTAGAATGCACTTTGTTGACCATCATACTAACTCCACCAGACAGGCGAGCTGTTGGGCTGTCTGAAACTTTTACACCCGGTGAAATGAAAATATGAAACGAAGGAAATAAATGGAATGGAAAACGTGTTGCAAACGTTTCCGAGAAGAAAATAATATCATAATTTAACAGAAATAATCTAATGTCTGGTTGGTAAATGGTGTTTAAACCCTCAATATTGTATGCTAAAATAGATAGACATTTTCCATTTTGCATAGGAATATTACTGGTGCAGATGTCAGGCACAGAGTTCAAGATACGGGCAGGGCCGAATCCCTAGGTGTTTGAGGCCAGTTTACTTGAGAGAGAGAGAGAGAGAGAAAGAGAATACGAATACGAATGAATACGAATGTTTTATTGAGGGTAAAAAGGATAAGCTACAATAGCTTCTTTACACCTTGCCCTCTCACTCACACATTCATACCATGCATCAAGCAAAGAAAATTTGACATAAAACAATCAAGTCAAGAAAATGGAACAAAAATTGGCACATGAAATAATTGAAAAAGAAATCAAAAATGGGATTTAAAGCAAACATGGATAATACTTAACAATGGTGAACTTGAATTGGTAGTTTAAATTGAGTACGAAAAAAGGGAAACCATTTTGAGACAATGACAATTTTTCAGAATAAACCCAATTTTAAGGAAGAAAAAAACCCCCAAAAAAACATATGATAACATGGGAATATGAGAGAGGGACAGAGAGAGAGAGAGAGAGAGAGAGAGAGAGAGAGAGAGAGAGAGAGAGAGAGAGAGAGAGAGAGAGAGAGAGAGAGAGAGAGAGATTTATAAGAATCTAGACATAGCTGATGGCATTAGTAACGTTTGAAGTAAAACTCATTAATTAGCATTACTAATAAACAAGATTGTCTATTAGGAGCTTGTGATAAGATTTTCGAAAGGAAAAGACGCTAGTTCTATTTTTTAGATAATCAGGGAGGTCGTTCCACAGTTTACCACCAGAGAATGTAAGGGATGATTTATATAGATCTGTTCTGGGGCGGGGCATTGTTAATTTGGTTTTGCTTCGAATTGTATGGACTTTAAATTTAGTAATAAGATATTTTGGTGCTAGCTTATTTATGATCTTGTACATAAGGGTACCTTTATTTAGTAGGCATTTCAAATCAAATGGTAGAATGTTAAGTTCTTTATAGTCATTGGTTTCTAGGGATGACGATTTAAGGAGTATGAGTTTAAGAGAGCGTTTATATAGTCTTTCAACATGTTTGAGTGTGTTTTTACTAGCTGAATCCCAACATGTTGATGCATAATCAATATCAGGTTGGATATAGGCATGGAAAAAAAGTCTACGAGTATGTTGATCTAAAAAGTGTTTAATTCTATTGAGCTGAAATACTTTTTTTGAAATTTTCTTGGACAGAATGTCCATGTGTTTTGACCAGGATAAGTTGTTGTCAATGTATACGCCGAGTAATTTGTGTGAAGTAACTTCTTCTAGAGGCTTTTCATAGATAGTCGGTGTTCTTAATTGATTTTTAAAGTTTTGCCTCTTTTGTCTTGTTGTGATTAACATGAATTTAGACTTTTTGGGGTGTAAGGCCATATGATTTTGCTCTGCCCAGTCAACTAGATTATTAATGTCACTCTGCAATCCAGAACAGATTGAATCAGCATTTTTGCCATTTTTATACACTGTGGTGTCGTCTGCAAAAAGCTCACACGATGAAGTAAGATGAAGGGGGAGGTCATTTATATAAACGGTGAAGAGTATAGGTCCTAAGACTGAGCCTTGGGGAACTCCATAATTGACTGATTGAAATGAAGATGTAATAGTGTCTTTTGAGACGGTTTGTCGTCTGTCAGATAGAAAGGACGAAACGAGGGCGATAGAATCTTGAGTTAAACCATACAATGATAGTTTTTTCAATAGAAGGCCATGATCAATAACATCAAAGGCCTTAGCAAAGTCGACGAGAATGGCACCGGTGAGAAGGTCATTGTTAATATTGGAATGCCACTGTTCGATTAGATTAGTGAGTACTGTTTGGCAGGAATGGTTTTCTCTAAAGCCACTTTGGTTACAATGGAAAAGATCATGTGTGGTAAAGTATGTTTGAAGGTTACGTTTTAAATGCTTTTCTAGAGGTTTGGAGAGGTTAGACAAGATAGAGATAGGTCGGTAGTTTGACGGATCTTGGGGGTCACCAGATTTATATAGTGGTATCACCTTGGCATCTTTAAATAATTGGGGATAACAGCATTTCTCAATACAAAGGTTATAAATATAGGTAAGACAGTCAGTGATAATAGGCGCAGATAGCTTTAATATATAGTTATCAATATGATCTAAACCGCAACATTTAGAATGCTTGAGTTGAATTAATTCTTGGTATACCTCATGTACAGCCATAAACTGGAAACTGAGTTTAGGACCTAATTTTTTGGAGTCACAGTACTCTTTCAGTAACAATAGATCGTTAGAGCCAGTTCGATCGGCTAGTATCGTTTTATCAGCTATGGTACAGAAATGATTGTTGAGTTCTTCAACAGATAGATCGTTTGACAAGGGCGTACTGTGTGTTGAAGATTTGCAGGATAATTGGTTAATTGCTTTCCAGATAGATTTTGAGTCTTTTTTAGATTGAATAAGATCGCCAAAGTACTTTTTTTTGGCAACTCGCTTCATGTTTGTTATTTTGTTTCGCTGCTTTTTAAAAGCTACATCCTTACCAGTTGTTTGTACTAAACTTTCACGAGTCTTTATTTCCGCATTTATATTATCGTTTAACCATGGGGGTTTACCTTCAGGCTTGACACGTTTGGTTATAAAAGGGGCATGTTTATCGTATATTGGGATGAAGGTATTATACCACTTTTCAAGGGCTTTATTTGGGTCATTGTACTGAAAAACAATAGAAAAGTCGGCCATACATAAATCATATAAGAATTGCTCAGGGTTAAAGGATTTATAGCTACGAAATGCTACACATCTATGAGAACATTTGGGGATTCTGATGCCTTTTTTTGACCACGTTAAGCATATGGGGAAGTGATCGCTTAACCCGAAGACAGGAACAGACGTTTCAACTATGTGACCAGGATTGGTGACGTATATATGGTCAATGAGTGTTTGGGTCTGTAGTGTTATTCTTGTGGGGTTATTAAGTAATTGAGACATATTATAAGATTCATAGAGACGTTTCCAGTTATCATGGATTTTAAGAAGATCAATATTCAAATCACCTAGCAATATGATGTCGGTATAGGATAAGGAAACATTGTCCATCATAGATGAAAATCGGTTAAACCACTCCACACGTTCATCGGGATTTCTATATAAAAATCCCACAATAATTGGTGTGTGGCCCTTTAAGCGAATTTCAATCCAAATACCTTCTATGTTGTACTTATCGAAGTCATGTACCTGTCTATAGTTCACTGACTGGTGAATGTATGCAACCATGCCTGTGTGTAGCTTACTTGAAGCATCTTTTCTAATAACATTGTACCCTGGTACAGAAATTAGATTGTCAGACACAACATCAGATAACCTAGACTCGGCAAAGGCAAAACAATGAAAACAAGTATTAGAATTTGACAAGACAGAAGGCACATCAGACATTTTGTTTAAAAGATGACATGCATTTAAATAACCTATTTTAAAACCCGGTTTCGATAACCATCTAGAATTACTGGTAACATTGGCCATTTTAACGTAATTGCTTAAAACAATCACCAACTCAAGAGGAAACCAGCGAAATGTATATCAATATAAAAGAAAAATCAGGCCTTTAGGCGAAAGAGTGAACAACTTAAAACGAAACAAACTTATTCAAATGAATCAACAATGGTATAAAGTAAGTGTGGTCGCAATAAAAGGTAGAGTTAGAAGAGCAAATAAACGAATAAAACAGTAGTATGGAGAGAAAATAAGCCAATTAGGCCTACAAACTAGCAACGCGTCTGCGATTTTTTCCCACGAATAGAGAAAAAAGAGAGAATAATCCACTGGTTTGCTACACAGAGGAGCAGTTCAGGACACCGTAGCACAGAGTTTCTCTAATAATATGCACCGGGTCTTCGTTTATGAAAAGTCAGGCAGGCGCAGTGAGAAAATGGTTAATAGTCAATCCAATCACTGCTTTGAGGCCCAGAGAGAGAGAGAGAGAGAGAGAGAGAGAGAGAGAGAGAGAAAACTTGAAAACTTGAAAACTTGAACTTTATTTTGCAAGGATAAAGATTTTAGGCAACGCCTAGTCTTCCAATCTGTCCTTGGTACATACACGAACATAGAATACAAACATGGCAAGGCAAGAGAGAGAGAGAGAGAGAGACAGAGACAGAGACAGAGACAGAGAGACAGAGGTAGACAAACACAGAGAGTGTGTGAATGTATCATATGTAGTGTGGCTGACCCTTTAAGTGCCCTGCTGCTACACTACATGCAATTCGCTGTCAATGCGATGCGATTGTGACGATGGGAGTCATGATTCACGTGAAATGCACACATTGGATCTACTTCAGTATTATAATTATAGAGCTAAATTAGCAAAATTATTTTATATAGACTGAAGTACTTCACGCGAATCATGACTCGCATCGTCACAATCGCATCGCATTGACAGCGAATCGTGTGTCAAGTCAAGTCAAGTCAAAATGATCTTTATTGAGGGTTAAAGAATAAAGCTAACAAGGCTTTTATTCATCCTGCCCTCCAACAAACATCATGAAACATGCATAATCATTACAGGAAAAAAAACCAACCGAGAACATTCATAAATGAGTTTAAATGAAGAAAAAATCAAACAGGAGAGAGAGAGAGAGAGAGAGAGAGAGAGAGAGAGAGAGAGAGAGAGAGAGAGTGAGAGAGAGAGAGAGAGAGAGAGAGAGAGAGAGAGAGAGAGAGAGAGAGAGAGAGAGAGAGAGAGAGAGAGAGAGAGAGAGAGCAAAACATAATTATTGAGCACATACAAAACATAATAATTGAGAGAGAAAAAAGAAAAAGAAAAAAAGGAAGAATAACTTTATTTACATATTTATGATCACATACGAATATACGTCATAATAAATGAAGATTTTACAATTTATCAATCAAATACTTCTTTAAAGTTCTTTTAAGAGCAGATTTAGATGGACATAATTTCAAGAACACCAGTAGCCTGTCCCTAAGAAGATAAATGACCAGTGTCCAGACTTGACGGAGGGTCCAATTGGAGAGGGGGACGCGGTAGCTGATAAAAGGTCAAGCAACACGCAAGGAAACGATGATAGCTCAGTCTGGAACGGAAACTCCTGGGTATAACAGCAATATATCCCCATAATGTTTCTTCTTAAAGGGCCAGCCACACGTCAGCTACAATCGCACGACTGTACGATTCGATTCGATCACGTTTGATCTCGAAGCGCGAATCACATTTTGTTCTTGGAGTCTTGGAGACCACGTGATCGTATCGTATCGTACAGTCGTGCGATCTTAGTGGACGTGTGGCCGGCCCTTGAAGCAGTGCTCTACGCGTACAACCTCAGCCGTGCGGTCATTCAACTGTCAAGACGACTGTGTGGCACGGATCTGATTAACCCCTTCACTGCCAGAGGAAAACAGAAATGATCGATTTTCTTAATATAAAATTTAAAAGAGACCTGCTAGACTCTAGAGTGAGAGAGAGAGAGAGAGAGAGAGAGAGAGAGAGAGAGAGGAGAGAGAGAGAGAGAGAGAGAGAGAGAGAGAGAGAGAGAGAGAGAGAGAGGAGAGAGAAGAGAGAGAGAGAGAGAGAGAGAGAGAGAGAGAGAGAGAGAGAGAGAGAGAGAGAGAGAGAGAGAGAGAGAGAGAGAGAGAGAGAGAGAGAGAGAGAGAGAGAGAGAGAGAGAGAGAGAGAGAGAGAGAGAGAGAGAGAGAGAGAGAGAGAGAGAGAGAGAGAGAGAGAGAGAGAGAGAGAGAGAGAGAGAGAGAGAGAGATGTCGATAAAAGACAACCTTGAACAACCTTGTGACATTAGTAGAGAGGCCGTGAAAGCAAAATAATAATAATACCAAAAACGAATGGGAGAATGCTAAACAAATGATTAGTTACAAGGCACTATGTATATCATTTGGTGACAGAAGGTTCGATAATAGCCCATGCCATGCAAAGCATAATTATCACCTCGTCTAAGCCAGGAAACAAGGAGGCAAGCAGGTCATTGCGAGAGCCATTCAATGACAATGAATACCCTATATAACGATTATCAAAGAGACAGAGATAGAGATACTGAGAGAGAGAGGGAGAGAGAAAGAAAGAGAGAGAGAACACGAATACGAATACGAATACGAATGTTTAATCAGCTCAAGGCCATAGCCCCATACTGATGACGTTCACATAAACAAATTTGTATAACAAAAAAAGAAGGAAGAAGCCAACAACAAGCACACACATCATAATCGAAATAGTGCATGAAAAAATGCAGCACAACGCAATACTACTAAATCAAAGTATATGCCTAGGACAATGCATTATGCAGAGAGAGAGAGAGAGAGAGAGAGAGAGAGAGAGAGAGAGAGAGAGAGAGAGAGAGAGAGAGAGAGAGAGAGAGAGAGAGAGAGAGAGAGAGAGAGAGAGAGGAGAGAGAGAGAGAGAGAGAGAGAGAGAGAGAGAGAGAGAGAGAGAGAGAGAGAGAGAGAGAGACAGAGACAGAGAGAGAGAGAGAGAGAGAGAGAGAGAGAGAGAGAGAGAGAGAGAGAGAGAGAGAGAGAGAGAGAGAGAGAGAGAGAGAGAGAGAGAGAGAGAGAGAAAGATATATATATATATATATATATATATATATAGAGAGAGAGAGAGAGAGAGAGAGAGAGAGAGAGAGAGAGAGAGAGAGAGAGAGAGACACAGACACAGAGAGAGAGAGAGGGAGAGAGATAGAGGGAGAGAGAGAGAGAGCGAGAGAGAGAGAGCGAGAGAGAGAGAGAGAGAGAGAGAGACAAAGAGAGAGAGAGAGAGAGAGAGAGAGAGAGA
>CM065682.1:8682056-8684556 GCA_017654935.2 Phymorhynchus buccinoides
ACAATCAATAACAATAACAAGCTAGAATACTTGCGTAAACGGACCCAGTCGCGACACACGCTTGCACCCCTAACCCTAACCCTAATCTTAACTTAAACCCTTAACCGCTAACCCGATTTTGCCCAAAGTCCAACTTGTCCAAGCTTTTGACCCCTAGTATCCACCTGTACATTTTCATGTTGATATATCCAAGCGTTCTCGAGTTATCGCCGTCCCAGACAAACAGACAAACAGACAGACAGACAAACAAACCTTTTGTTGTTGTTGTTGAAACACACTGATAACTCTATGTGACGCCATTGTACACCGAAATATGCATTTTGAGCAAATTTGAACACAGACGGACGGACGGACAAAGTGAAAACAATACCAGTCTCGCTTCGCGACTGGTAATAAACTAGTTTAAATTGCCTTTTCTGAAAAGTATTCTTTTTGTTCTCTGCAAATGTTTTTTCTCTGCGATTCGTCTCTGGGCTTTGTCTACGTGTTTAAGCAATTCACTTTGTTAATGTAAAAGGGTGTTCGTTAATTAAAACCTGAAGAAAGAGCCGATGTTCGGAGATCGTGAGCTGGCAACTGTAACTCTGAGATCATGTAGAGAGTTGTAGTCTAAAAACACTGAGACGTCTAAATAAGATTGCTGACGAGAAAACCCCCAGACTTGTCTAGCAAGGAGTTTTTAGTTTGCCGGAAACGGACAGCGGAAGCTTGCATTCTGCGCATGGCTAATGTTCCCGCTGATCAGACACAATCTGTTAATAGTTGCGTATTAAATTATGATCAATGAAATTATGTTTGTCATCTTTATTGAAAAAAGAAATTGCATTTTGTATGCATAATAAGAACATACATAGTGTATATTATAACGTGTCTTGTTTTTACTGTGTCAATCGCAGACATCACCACTCTTAATTTCTCTCTAAGAGATAATAAAGTTGTTTGAGTTGAGTTGAGTTGAACTTACGTTGATTAAAACACTGACATCAACAAAGTTTAAAAACCAGTTCCAAATAAGTATTATTGTTGGAAAAGAATGTTACATTTTATTAAATGAGTGTTAGTGCGTACAATGCCTAATATTGTTTATATATGTTAGCTGTGAATATGACTAGTGCTGGGTCGGTTGCATTTTCTCCAATGAACAGAATGTTGAATGCATTTCAAAAGTCCAATATTGGTCAATATGTCCTCGACCCCATGTTTCAGTTCTCAGGAAACATCACTTGGGAAACCCAACAGAACAAAATAAAGATGCACGTGCAACATGTTAATGTAAGAGCAAGCAACTCCAACAAAAAGAAGAGAGAGAGAGAGAGAGAGAGAGAGAGAGAGAGAGAGAGAGAGAGAGAGAGAGAGAGAGAGAGAGAGAGAGAGAGAGAGAGAGAGAGAGAGAGAGAATGAATTAATTAATTTATTTAATGTTATCAGCAAGGTACATACTATTTGACATGGGGGTACACAAAGAGAGAGAGAGAGAGAGAGAGAGAGAGAGAGAGAGAGAGAGAGAGAGAGAGAGAGAGAGAGAGAGAGAGAGAGAGAGAGAGAGAGAGAGAGAGAGAGAGAGTTCAGATTTCAGACTTCAGAAACTTTATTTTACAAGGGTAAGAATTTAGGCTGGGCCTAGTCTTCCATTCTGTCCTTGGTTCTAAGCATGCAGCATGTAACTAATACTATAACGAACATTGAGACACAGAAAAATCGTCAACAAAAACAACAAACAGTAGCAGAAATATAACAACGACATGGTACTATTAGTAGGCAGAGCATCAACATCAGTAATAAGAACAAGCAAGACAGAAAACCAACCGACCAAATACAAAAAACAAACCAAGGAAATAAATGAAGAGAGAGAGAGAGAGAGAGAGAGAGAGAGAGAGAGAGAGAGAGAGAGAGAGAGAGAGAGAGAGAGAGAGAGAGAGAGAGAGAGAGAGAGAGAGAGAGAGGAGAGAGAGAGAGAGAGGAGAGAGAGAGAGAGAGAGAGAGAGAGAGAGAGAGAGAGAGAGAGAGAGAGAGAGAGAGAGAGAGAGAGAGAGAGAGAGAGAGAGAGAGAGAGAGAGAGAGAGAGAGAGTTTCAGACTTCAGACTTCAGAAACTTTATTTTACAAGGATAAGAATTTAGGCTGGGCCTAGTCTTCCATTCTGTCCTGGGTTCTAAGCATGTAATGCATAACTACATGTAATACTGTAAATGAACATTGAGACACATGCAAATCGCCAACAGAGCAACGATGAACAGTAATATAGCAACGACATGGTAGGCAGAGCATCAACATCAGCAGTAAAAACAAACAGAACAGAAAACTAACCGACCAAATAAGAAAACAAACAAAGAAATAAATGAAGAGAGAGAGAGAGAGAGAGAGAGAGAGAGAGAGAGAGAGAGAGAGAGAGAGAGAGAGAGAGAGAGAGAGAGAGAGAGAGAGAGAGAGAGAGAGAGAGAGAGAGAGAGAGACAGACAGAGAGACAGAGAGTCACAGAGAGTCACAGAGAGACAGAGAGA
>CM065682.1:8689556-8694556 GCA_017654935.2 Phymorhynchus buccinoides
GAGAGAGAGAGAGAGAGAGAGAGAGAGAGAGAGAGAGAGAGAGATAGGAGACTGTACTGGGGGATTCTTTTTTTTTTTTTTTTTTTTTTTTTTAAATTATGTGGACTCAATAGTCCAAACGAATTATCAAACACACACACACACACACACACACACTGCAACACAATCTAATTATACACACAGAATGTGGGTCACAACAATGACGTCAAGAAAAGTTACGTGTTGTATTTGTTACGTCAAGTTTGTTCTACTGTCTGTCCCGCGTCCAAGGCCAAAAGCCGAAATATTGGGAATAGTCTACATTCTTTCTTGTTAGTTTTCATTCTTTTTTTGTTCTGCTATATATATCTCAAGATATATCTCAAGATCGAAACAGCTGTCTTTGCATAAGGCACTGTCCCTCCCCCATTGGGAGAAAAAGTAAATCAGCACAATTTATATATAACTTTTTTATTTTTTTTAATTTTTTTTTTTTTTTTTTTGAACACGAACATTACTCAAAGTTAACATTAACTGGTTTTGTTTCTGAGGTTCACAAATAAAGACATTGGACACAGAAAAGCTTTATCAAAGCAAACTATTTATATATATATATATATATTCTCCCATTGGGAGAAAAAGTAAATCAGCACAATTTATATAACTTTTTAATTTTTTAATTTTTTTAATTTTTTTAATTTTATTTTTTGAACACGAACATTACTCAAAGTTAACATTAACTGGTTTTGTTTCTGAGGTTCACAAATAAAGACATTGGACACAGAAAAGCTTTATCAAAGCAAACTATTCTGCATTTCAAATGCACTAACTTTTCAGTCCTTCAGAGTAGGGGTACGGAGCTGGCTATTCACTGAGATTTTTCTTTCATGCTATATATATATATATATATATATAAACGTACAAGAATTGAAGAAGAAAAAACAACCACACCATAAACTTTCCTCTTATATATATATATTTGCTTGAAAAAAACTTGTTTTGTGTCCAATATTTATATGATATTTAATATAACTTTACAATTTATTCTGTGTTCTATAAATAAAAAAAAAAAAAAAAAAAAAAAATTAAAAAAAAAAAAAAAAAAAAAAAAAAAAAAAAAAAATGTGCTGATTTACTTTTTCTACTCCCATGGGGGAGATAGACAATGCCTATGCACACACAGCTGTTTCATCTTTGACAGTCTGCACGGCCTGCAAAGTATGTCCACAGTGAACATTCAAACTGAGCTAGAAGACTTTCTACAAGAGAAAGGTTGTCCTCTTTGCACCAGATTGAAAGTCACAATAAAAGCAAACCAGCACAATTCAAAAGAAATGGTAAAAATCACACTACAATCCCTCGAAGAGAGTAGAAGAGATGGGATGCCATGTTGGTGGATCCAGTGAAGGATTCAATAAGGGAGGTCATAGATATATATATATATATATATATGCACACTGTTACACACACACACACACACAAACACACACACACACACACACATACACGAGCACAACACAGAGTTAACAAACACAAATAATGTAGCACACATTGATACTGTCACTGGAAATAAAGTTGTGCAAGTCTCCAGTTGATAATTGGTTTCTGGATAATTAGTTCGTAGTGGTGTTTTTCTTCTTCTTCTTCTGCGGTCCCAGGCCATAAGCCTATAATGGGTAAGGTACGTATGTGTCCGGTTTTCAGTTTTCAATGGTCTCCCCGCTGCGTACAGCCGACACATTCCGATTTCGGAGGAGCTCAAAAATTGGAAGATGTTTTTTGGGGGGAAAAAGGCAGGAGAATGGGCCAATAAGTCAGAAAGATAGTAGATGATAGAAAGCAAAGGGAAAAGGCAGAGTCAAAGAGAGTGAAAGACAAGAGGAAGTTACAAGCACATAACTTCCAGAAGGTGGTGGAACTATTTTTACGAAAGACCTCCCGGTATCCCCACGGGGAGAGACTCGTGGAGGGGTCGGGGTCGTCCAGCTCCCCGTATGGAGGCACGAGGCATCCACCCGCTGCCCCAAGTGGTGTTTGTATTGCTGGACATACTTTTCGCTCGTGTGCACTCACATAATATGCACCAGAGAGAGAGAGAGAGAGAGAGAGAGAGAGAGAGAGAGAGAGAGAGAGAGAGAGAGAGAGAGAGAGAGAGAGTGTGTGTGTGCCAGTGTAGTAGGGGTGCGATTGGAGCATGCACATGTGTTGGTGCACGTGTGCATACATGCGTGTGTGTCTGTGTTTATGTACGATTATATATGGGTGTTATTTATTTTGCTCTTTTGAATATTTGACATGTACAAGTAATTATTATGCCTAATTTATAATCTTATGTTGATAAGTATTGTTTGTATTGCACTGTGAGTGTATTTAGCATGTTTTTGATTATTATAATGCTTGATATATATTTTATTGTACTGAATGTATTTAACATGTTCTGAATGCTATGTTATAATGTTTGATGTGTGTATTTTAATGTTGAATCACAGGCGTAACAACGATGAATTTCTCTTTTGAGATAATAAAGTATTGTTGAGTTTGAGTTGAGTTGACCATCACGCACACAGATCCACCCTGACAGACACACCGACACATGCTGCCACACACACACTGACATAGCTTCATGAAAACGCCTGAGGCACACGACTACAGACAAAGGTAAGCACTCACGAAAACATAAGCAGGGTTTCTGAAAACGGGTTTCTGTGCGTATTTACGCACTAGAGCTCTGAAATCACCGACTAGAATCTCAAACCATGCGTGCGATTTATCCTGTCTCTGTATGTGTATGCCTGCGCTCAAAGGAAATGGGGTGGAGGTTCTTCCATGTTTCGTCTCTATCCTTTAAAGTTTGAAACGGGGGGTGAAAATACCCCTTAGAGCTCTAAACAGGGGGTGAGCGTACCCCTTAAGACAGGAGAAAATCAGAAACCCTGTTTGGTTACGACTACTAGACCCATCTAAACCAAAGAGGAAATATTTAATTTCCTTACGTGAAATAAAAACTGCACATTGAACGATCTTAAAATTGTTGAAGCTCACGCCATCCAAGTACACTATCTTCGGTCAGGAAGTAGAGAGTAAGAATAAAGATGCCCCTGTCTATCTTTGCCCAACTACATAATCTTGTTTTTCGCTCGAAAGTTCAATTTATTTAGAAGAGGATCTCCATAGACTTACTATCTTTGCGCACGACTCCATTTTTGTACAGTCTGTGTGATTCGGTGCATCTAGAACCACGAAAACATTGTGTAGACCTTCTTCTGAGAAAAAAAAAGTTTATAACTTGCAATTTTCTTCCTTTTCTGCAAAACAAAAGATATCTTGTGTAATCTTGATAAGCAGTCCGACATTCTTTCAAAAAATACTATTATTATTACTAAGGGTATCCTTAGACAGTAGCATGATATAACTTAAGAAAAGACGTATTCAATAAATGTTAGATATTTTGAATTTGAAGCTGATCGAGTCTCAATGATTCGAGTCTCAAAAAATCAAACATGTGCGTAAATTGTTCGATAAGACATTCAAAGAAAGACTAAAAGACAAATAAACGTCAAGAACAAATATCGGAACAACATCAGCAGCAACAACAAAATACAACAGCAACAGAAGCAAGAAAAACAACAACAAGAACACAACAAGAAGATTATAAATGTAAAACAACTACTACAGAACAACAACAGCAGCAGCAGCAGCAACAACAACAACTGCAAATTGGGCAACTAATTAGTGCCCCGCATCGATCCTGATACGCAACGCGAAATCGGAAGACAGTGGAATGAAAAGAAAAAAGAAAAAGAAAGAAACTGTACAATGACAATATGATGAAATATAGAACAAAGAACAATCATTGTACAATGACTAAAGGATTCCACCCTATATAACAGGGGAAATCCCAACAACAACAGTATCTTCTGCAACAACAATAGCCTGAGCTCTCTCATTTCCGTCAATCATTAACAAGAAAAAAAACCCAATGTATCAAATTCTGTGGCCTTGCGTGCCCTGCTCTCATGGTGACCTCCGTTTCGATGACCAATCCAGTGTATGCCCTTGGTGCGTTCGGCCAGGTCACAGTCATGGGGATCGGTATGTTCTGGGGCCGGGAGCTGTCGATGGACGGACGTGGGTGGCGCCCTCGGGGGAGGAGGACCTCACTCACTCTGTTTCCGCGATTAAGACATTATAGTCGTCAGTGACTCAGCAGCAGTGCGGTGTCTCCTCGGTTGGTTGCCTCCTGATGGCCTAACATAGATTCGCTCCCCTTGGACTGCTGGTTTCGGATTCTGCGACTTGAACAACCCGGGGTGTGGCTGCGAGTTGGGACTCGGAATAAACTGCGTGGGAGCAACGCCACAGTACGGCCCAGAAGATGGCACAGAAACAAAAAAACACCAAAACAAACCAAATGGCCTGATCTGCTACGTATAAACAAATCAGCCAAGAGGATTCGATTACGAAAATGTGTGTCGCAGCTGTTCGTTTCCAGAATCAACTACCTTTGACGTGAAAATTGATTGTCTCTCCAAGGTCTTCTGCTTCCAACTTGGCTACAAACTAGCTCAGTGCGAGCGGTTAAACCAAACCATTTGCCTCGAGGCCAGGGCTTGATTCATCGATGGTGACAGGTGGATGTTTGGTTGGTTTGTTTTGTTTGTTTGCTTTTTCCCTGTTGTCTGCCTGTTATCTTCTTGTAGCCCTACTCGGAATTATATCCAACGTATCCGGCTATGCGTCTCTCTCTCTCTCTCTCTCTCTCTCTCTCTCTCTCTCTCTCTCTCTCTCTCTCTCTCTCTCTCTCTTACCTATCTGATTGTGTCTGTATCTGCCTACTCATCTGTCTATCTATTGTGGAATACAAACTCCAATTCTATTGTAGAATAAAAGCTCCAATGCTATTATGAAAATACCCACCTAACTCCAACACTCTTCGCAATGGTCAAGACTTGCGTTTCTATCTTTCCCTTGTTTGATTTGACCATTAGAACAAAATGCCAACAGAAGACACCTGAACTGGT
>CM065682.1:8697056-8704556 GCA_017654935.2 Phymorhynchus buccinoides
GAGGGGCGGTACAATATTTTACAATACAATAGAATTTAAAGACATGCATCGGTAGCACAAATATGATAGAAAATAATATGAACATTCATGATAACAGACATTCTCTTAACTGTAAATCTTTAAACAAATATTCAGTGAGATTACGAACAGTTCTTTTTTCAGTACAAGCCATCAGCAAACAAAATCTAAACAAGCCTACATTTACATAATATCTTCCAGCATTTTATGTATATATCTTTTACGGAGGTCATTCAAAACAGGACATACTAGGACAAAATGAATCTCATCCTCATTTGAGTTCTTACACAAAGGACATAAAAGCTCATTACCATTTACCGTTCTATAGCGATAGCAATGTTCGTTAATTGGGGATATACCTAGTCTAAATTTAGCCATGGCGTAACGTAAATGTTTTTCCATGAGGACTCGGCGTCGAGTGCCAAAACAGCCATGGCGGATACACGCATTACTGAACTTTTGGGAGCATCAGAATGCCCTGTCTTGTGATTTCAATGACTTTGGGAAATCAAATTTCGATACGTACCCACTTTGATCCAAATTTAAAGTAAGATCCTTAGTTTTAACTATATGGTCAGAATTATAACCTCTATATATCTTAAATCTGTCACTAGTCCCAATATGATTATTCCAGTTTTGCCATCGACAATCAGTTAATCTTTGGCGGAGACATTTTACAAATCCACTTTCATGACCAACTCCCTGGGATTCCCAAACATATCCAAAACCAAGCTCATAAAGAAAGAAACGTGTTGGACACCCAGTTACATTTTCCACGAACATCTAAGTCACATAACATATTGTATGATCTCCTTGGTAAACGATCCGCATTCATTTTTAATAGCTTCAACCAATAACGAATACACCTTATCGCCGAATTTATATACATTGGACATCTATTAGTTTCGCCATATACTAAATCATTGGGGGTCTTTACATCTATTCCCAAAAATCTTGTAAGACTAAACAAATGAACAGAATCACAGTAAGAGGATACATTTCTGTCAAGACCCCACAGTTCAGAACCGTAAAGTAATTTAGGTTGAATGTATATATCAAAAATCTTAACGAAAAGCTCCATTGAATTATTATCTAAAGTATTAAGTTTCTTAAGAATATAAATCATACTATTTTTAGCCTTCCCTGAAAGGTCTCTGCAGGCTGCTGTAAAACTCAAACGAGTAGAGAATAGAATACCTAAGTATTTATAGACATTTACTACTGGCATTGTTAAGCTATTGTAAACCCATACTTCCCTTCCTGATAAGTATCCCCCTTTCCTAAAAACAATAATATTACTTTTATCAAGATTAACCTTTAATTGTAATTGTTTTGCGGATTTACTTAGGTTATTCAATTGTGTCTGTAGCCCAACAGGTGTTTCTGAGAGTAAAACTATATCGTCAGCCAGTAGTAAGATAAATAGTTCAAAATAATCTGTAGTAAATCTAGCGCCATGCTTTCCTTTATTTATTACTTCTAAAGCTAGTTCGTTAATGAACACAGAAAACAAAATTGGGCTACAGACGTCCCCCTGCTTAACTCCTTTGGTACAATTTATGTAATTAGTTAATTTCCCTCCAGATCGTACTCTTGTTTTTACACTGTTATACATGCCTTTTACGCAATTAAATAATGTTCCTGTTATTCCTGATTTTAGTAAAATAGGCCATAATAAATTTTTATTAATCGAATCGAAAGCTTTCTCGAAGTCAACAAAGGCTACATATAGCTTGCGGTTAAGGGAGAACTGCTTTTGAACTAATGCCATGAGTGTGAACATATGATCTACTGTTGAGTATCCTGCTTTAAAGCCAGCTTGGTAATCACCAGTTATATTATGATAATTTACATATTCTTGTAATCTTCTGTTAATAATTGTACTAAAACACTTTACTACTAATGTCTGAAAGCGAAATACCCCTATAATTGTTTGTATTATTTACATTACCTTTCTTATATAATGGAAGTTATAGACTCACACCAATTTTCTGGATAAATACCCCTGTCGAAAAGCTTATTAAAAAGTTTAACCAAAAATTCTATAATTTTATCACAAGGATTTTTCAACAATTCTCCAATTATTCCATCAGGACCAGCAGCTTTTTTCTTTTCTCAAAGCTATTTCTACCTCCTCACGAGATATTGGACGATTCATAAAATCATTGTTCATGTTTGGAATATCGAAAGTGTTAGCATCTTGATTCTCTACATCTAAAAGAGCTTTAAAGTGTTGAAACCAATTTTCTAAGGGAATGTTGTTTTTAGGTTGCTTCTTTTTCAAAGATACTTTATTCATGCATGTCCAAAATTCTTTTTGATTATTAATTGACTCGCATAGCTTATCTAAAATATTTCGATTAAATTCTTTTCGCTTTCTCTCTGAAAGCTTTTTATATTCTCTTCTTGCTTGTGTGTAATTATTGTTAGCGTGTTGAACCTTTTTTGCCTTATCAGTGTTACGACTGTCCTTGCTAGCTTGACTTGAAGCTGTACGAAATGCTCTTAATAATCTGCGTACCTGTTCTGTTGTTTTTATAATCCATGTCAAACCAATTTTTGCCTATTACTATTAATGCTATCAATTTTTATGGTCTTTTTCATGGAAGCAGCAGATTCCCTAACACAGTCGTTAAACATTTCTA
Organism: Phymorhynchus buccinoides; assembly: GCA_017654935.2. Taxonomy (NCBI): domain Eukaryota; kingdom Metazoa; phylum Mollusca; class Gastropoda; order Neogastropoda; family Raphitomidae; genus Phymorhynchus; species Phymorhynchus buccinoides. The sequence goes on from CM065682.1 coordinate 8,699,720, forward strand.
ATGCTTCATTAACATTTTCATCAATTAATTCTAAGGCAATATGCAGTTTATCTTGTATGTTATCACCACACATGTTTGAATAGAACACATTACCATTTTCGTCGTTCCATTTAATCTTTTCTATGATTTCTACCTCACCATTAACTACATTTTTTATTAGCATTAACAAGGGAAGTAACAACACAAAATTCAACGGGAAAATGGTCTGATTCCAACCTGTCAGCAATATGTAGGTCACACATGTCACATAAAAGGTTATACCAATCATTTGACAAAATAAAATAGTCATTCACACTACTTCCATTCACACTTGCATATGTATAGCGACCTTCTTGGTCACACTTACACATTCCATTTAAAATAGCCAAATCAAAGGTAGTACACAAGTTAAGCAAGGATCTGCCATAACCATTTACATGTTTATCATGAGAACAACGGGTGGATGTAACAGAGCAACTTTTAACTTGAGAGCTGGTGGAATTGTTGTCAGGTAGAGAAGGAGAGATGTTAGAGATACGGCTGTTGAGATCACCACTAACCATAATGTAAACATCATCCAACTGTAACAATAAGTCAGTTAGGCAACTTTCAAGAATTGTAATTCCATTGTCATAATTAAAGTGTGTGTAAAAAGGAGAACCCTCAGGTGGTATATAAGCACACACATACAAAACATCTTTCATGCACCCAAACATACGTTTATCAATCAAAAATGCACATATGTTTTCAAATTTCACATCAAGCTCATGTACAAAGGAACTAAATTCTTCTTTAACAAGACATATAATTCCACCCGATCGTCTCCCTTGAGCAGTGAATCTTACAGCGGATTTGAAGTGTACTTGAAAACCAGAAAACAAATCTAAGTTGCATTGATCTTCAAAAGTTTCAATCAGAGATATGAAATCAAAAGATGTAATGTATGAAATAAAATCATGAAAAATACATTTAGAGCGTAAACCATTAATGTTCCAAGACAAAAATTTATATGATTGCTGTACATTGAGCGAACATGGGTTTGCACTGACAAAAGAAAAACATTATTTACACAAACAGGAACCTGATTATCCGTTTTATTTTCGTTTTGAGATGGGTGAAATGCCCTACCACCCTCCCCTACCTCACCCCCCTTATCGTCAGAAACTGGAGTGTTGGAAATATGAACTGATTGACAAGTAGGCCTATTACACTCACTATCAACTTGACCCCGAACTGACCCGACCACTTTTTCTTTTACATTTGCACGTGCAGTATTTACGATCAGCTGAGTGCTACGAAGGAGTGTGGGGGCAAGTGTAGGGGTAAATGTTGGTGCTAGCCTTAATCTTGCACCCATCTCAAAACTGTCCCCAGTATTATTGTCACAAAAGTTGGGCCGGCCACATCTTTATCTAATTTCAGTGAGACAGTCGCGCGCATCGAGCCCATACTTTTTTCCATCGATCAGCAGATGGTCATAGACCATCCGCACCAGTTTGCCTTCAAACTTGGCTTTCTTCAAGTGTGGGTTCAACTTGCGTCTAATGTCTCGGATTGCACGGGAGAAGTCTTCTCCCACAAAGACATTTGTTCCCTTCAGTTTTTGTTTTGCCTTGAGGATCTTAACTTTGTGCTTGTAGAAGCAGCAACGGGCAATGATGGGGAAATCGGGCTTGGAACTTATACGATGAACGCTATCGAATTCTACCATATCCGCGATTTCAAGTTTGTCAGTGATCAAGTCATGAATGAAATCCTCACACTGTTCGTTCGTTTCCCCATCCTTTCTCTCCACCCCATAGAAGATGAGGTTGTTCCTTTTCGATCTGCCTTCAAGGTCGTCACATTTACTTTCCAGTTTTCCTACCCTTTCACTCAGGTCACTGTTCTGCTTCTCTAGCACTTTATTCCTGTGCTGTATGTCCTTCACCTCGTCTTTCAGACCAGTCACAAGAGTGGCCAGGTTGCCTTGTTCCTAACAGAGAGAGAGAGAGAGAGAGAGAGAGAGAGAGAGAGAGAGAGAGAGAGAGAGAGAGAGAGAGAGAGAGAGAGAGAGAGAGAGAGAGAGAGAGAGAGAGAGAGAGAGGAGAGAGAGAGAGAGAGAGAGAGAGAGAGAGAGAGAGAGAGAGAGAGAGAGAGAGAGAGAGAGAGAGAGAGAGAGAGAGAGAGAGAGAGAGAGAGAGGTAGGTAAGAAGAGAGCGAGGGAGGGTGGAGAAAGAGAGGTAAAGATAGAAACATACAAATAGATAGAGGAAGAGAGAGAGAGAGAGAGAGAGAGAGAGAGAGAGAGAGAGAGAGAGAGAGAGAGAGAGAGAGAGAGAGAGAGAGAGAGAGAGAGAGAGAGAGAGAGAGAGAGAGAGAGAGAGAGAGAGAGAGAGAGAGAGAGGGAGAGAGAAAGAGAGAGGCAGACAGAGAGAAAGGTATATATAGAGAGAGCAGACAAACAGACAATATGATAGACAGACACACACAAAAAGGAGCAAACAGTAGACAGCTGGAAAGACAGACAGAATTTAGAGACAGCAGAAAGAAACAGAGATGCATGCCTCTTCTATTGTCATTCAGAAGCTTAATGAAAGAAAAATAACCCATCCTGACAAGCTTATGAATAATCTCTCTCTGATGTTAACGCCATGACAGGACAGGCGAATTATGAAATGAGAGAACCATTGACAACGAAGATTAAAAAGTCATCGGTACATGGGTGCAATTCTTCAAAACAATGTCACTAGAACACTGGGGAAAACGCTAGAGAGCTTAGACGAAGTGCAAAAAATAATCTTCGCCAAGGCATCAACTCAGTTTTAATCGGTTTATGTAGCTTATTCGAATGAACGTGTTGTCCCCTTACGGATCAAAAGAATATAGCATTAGCAATGTGGTGTGTTTTTCTTAAATATGTTTTTTAAAGTAACCTTTGTTTTTATGAAATAAAAGATAATGCATGTGCATGTCACATGTCCACACACACACACACACACACACACACACACACACACACACACACACCACACACACACACACACACACACACACACACACACACACACACAAAGACACTCATAAACGCCTTCACGCGCGCACACACACGTGCACATACACACACACACAGAGTGACACATACATACACACAGAATCACACACATAGTGGCATACACACAAAATCTGTATCTCTCTCAACCATACACGCACATACAGAGAGAGTCTGAGTCTGAGTCTGAGTGTTTAATGTACATCAGCCATAGGCCATTATACAAACACGAAAATGAAGTGGAACATGGGGAAGGGTGGGAAAGAGGGTGGGGTGGGGGCAGACATGGGTGATGAATGAAAAAGGCCTTCATAATACATTTACATTAGAATATTTGATACAAGTTTGCGACAATAAATGTTAACGACTAAGCTTGTTCAAACAGAGAGAACGAGAACACAGTCAACCTGACGTTAGTAACTTCAGTATATGAATAATCCGCGGGCAACCTTAGCATCAAGCAAAATAATACTGGAAGACATACCATAAACTTACCATTCTACCTTATCGTCATTTCCAAAGTTAAGCAATAGATGACATCAAGTGGTACATAACCCCAAAACCTAAACATGGAAGAATGGCTTGTGTCCACAAAATTCGAAGATAACAAAGATTGAAGCAGTGAAACAATCATAATAACACTCTCAGGTGCATGTAACAGAGGAATTTTATCCTTCTTAAGCAAACTAGTGGTTTACATATAGGACATTGCAAAATGATGGAATAAAGATAAAATATAGTATATAATCATATAAATATTTGCATTTTGGGTCAATACAAATAGAAACAGATAAACATAATTTCATGTCTAATGTTAAACGCGTAGTAACCTTTCATTCAGATCACTTAATTGTTCACCAGAGAGGAACCTTTTCCTCACATTCAAGGCATGGAAAATAAACTTAGATAATAGCTGGGATTTCGTCATTGAGTTTGCCTGAAGGAGTGCATGTAGTGACAGTGGAGAGAACTTGTGTAAAAGCTTCTGCCTTAGGTCAGTATATAAAGGACATTTGAAAATAAAGTGGTCTTCGTTTTCTATTTTTGACACACAGACAGGACATGTACGGTCTGAAATTCTGACTGTATCTGTGCATATTATTGTTCACAAAAAACACCAAAACGTAGGGCATTGCAATGCATGAATAAATTCGACAAAAGAAAAATATTGCTAATTTTCAAAAATAGTTTTGAAACTCCTATAAGACACATATCTATCTCTATCTCTGATGGCACACACACACCACTCTTGAACAAACATGTCAATTAGCCTTTGTTTAAATTGCTTAAGAAAGATAGTGGGATTACCAACAGATTGGTAGAGCCATACAAAAGCAAATCCTGTTTCACATAAAATGTCCCTGATTTTACTTGCCCAACAATCTTTACCTTGTGAATCTAGAGTGACTAGCATTTTATAGGATTGTTTGGGAATTCTATTTTGATCCATATCCAGCAAACGTATCCAGTACCTCACACAGTTAACACATGAAGCTATAAATATAGGATACCTCCCAAGGTCTCCATAAACCATTTTGTTAGGTGTTCGAATAGGGACCCCAAGATAACGTTTACATGCTAATAAATGGACCTTTTCCAAACTGTCAAGTCTTTGGTATCCCCAAATTTCCGACGAATAAAGAAGAATTGATTTGATCTTAGCATCAAAAATCACAAAGTATGTTTTAGAAGACATTTCTTTGTAATTCTGGAGGACTCTTTTCAAAAATAGAACAGCTTTCCTACCCTTAACTGCTAAATGGTCTGTTCCTTTCTTATGACTCAATTTCGTAGTAAAAATGTAACCCAGATAACAATAACTGTTTA
>CM065682.1:8712056-8717056 GCA_017654935.2 Phymorhynchus buccinoides
CGAGAACGACACTCTTTATAAATCGCTAACTGATGAAACCAGCATGCACAACGCATAAATAAACTATAGGCTGAATCCAAATGGACATATAACTAGGGAATAGCGTTCGTTGGGTATAATAATGGCATGTCAGGAAAGATGGATGCCCCACTGTGGCTAGCGATGAAACAGATATGTGCTATGCACGGGACATTCGCATGTATCTGCCTGTCTTATCTGTTATTGTGGGACGTTTCTCTTTGTCAGTCTTATCAGGTTGTTTAGTGGATGTGTGTGTGTGTGTGTGTGTGTGTGTGTGTGTGTGTGTGTGTGTGTGTGTGTGTGTGTGTGTGTGCGTGCGTGCGTGCGTGTGCGTGCGCGTGTGCGTGTGCGTGTGCGTGCGTGCGTGTGCGCGTGCCCGTATGTATGTGTGATTGTGTGTGTGCGACATGGGTGTGCATAAGAGAGAGACGGAGAGAGAGAGGGAGAGAGAGAGAGAGAGAGAGAGAGAGAGAGAGAGAGAGAGAGAGAGAGAGAGAGAGAGAGAGAGAGAGAGAGAGAGAGAGAGAGAGAGAGAGAACACTGAACACTGAGCACTGGAGAACTTTATTTAACAAGGATAACAAGAGAGAGAGAGAGAGAGAGAGAGAGAGAGAGAGAGAGAGAGAGAGAGAGAGAGAGAGAGAGAGAGAGAGAGAGAGGAGAGAGAGAGAGAGAGAGAGAGAGAGAGAGAGAGAGAGAGAGAGAGAGAGAGAGAGAGAGAGAGAGAGAGACTTCAGACTTCAGACACTTTAATGTACAAGGAAAAGAATTTAGGCTGGGCCTAGTCTTCCATTCTGTCCTTGGGGAGAGAGAGAGAGAGAGAGAGAGAGAGAGAGAGAGAGAGAGAGAGAGAGAGAGAGAGAGAGAGAGAGAGAGAGAGAGAGAGAGAGAGAGAGAGAGAGAGAGAGAGAGAGAGAGAGAGAGAGAGAGAGAGAGAGAGAGAGAGAGAGAGAGAGAGAGAGAGAGAGAGAGAGAGAGAGAGAGAGAGAGAGAGAGAGAGAGAGAGAGAGAGAGAGAGAGAGAGAGAGACTAAATTAATATGTACCTGTAGTTTTCCAGTCAATTCAACAAGCCTGTCTCCTACCTAATTCACACACACACACACACACACACACACACACACACACACATCTCTCTCCTTCTTCATCAGTCACACAATGATACAAAAATAACTCAAACTCTTTTATTTGTCGTAAAACCATCAAAGGAATTATTGACACAGAAGTAGTAAGTACATACCACGGAAGAAAGAAAATCAAAAATAATCACAAGGTAAAGTTCGTGACGAAGTAAATGCAGCTGATAAAAATAATAATAAAACATTTATATATTCTTGCTAATTACCCGGACAGAGGCCGAGGTATTGCGATCGGTTTGTGTGTCTGTGTGTGTGTTTGTCTGTGTGTCTGTCTGTGTATCGATTATCGTAAACACTATTGTTTGGATTTTGATTAAAATTGGCAGAGGGGTAGACAGCTTGAAAAGGAAGCTTCCTGTCGTTAATCAACACCGTGCTGACCTTGACCTTGAAGTTTGATCTTGAAAACCGAAATTTCCTTCTTTGGGCTATGTAATTTTCCCCCAGCTTTATTTCGTGAACTAGTGAACAGAATCGCTTCAAATTTTGTGTGGTGGTGTACCATGGTGCAAGGAAGTTTGTATAAAAGTTCAGCTGTATCTCGTGAACTACTGAACATAATCACTTCAAATTTTGGGCTATGTATTTTATGCGTTCTGTAATGGTGGAAAGTGGTGTGTTTATTGGGGGGGGGGGGGGGGCAGGACATAACTCTGGCCGGGTTTGCATTGTCACAATGCGTTGCTGCCGCTCGGCGATGCGCTTGTTATTTACTGCGGACAGCAAAGCATTCATAAATGTGTGCATGAGAGAGAGAGGGAGAGTGGGTGAAAAGTTGATAGCACTCAAACAAGAAAATATATCAGACAAACATAGATGTCCGGCCTCTTGCAGAAATCAACAGGTGATAAATTGCAATGCAACATTTGTCCTGATGAGGGGTATAAGAATAGGACCTTTGCAGCTATTACTATTGGACTGTGTCCTATGACCTGTGCCTTAGGGCATCACCGACTCAAATGAAAGTCAGTGTTCTCTTCCTTATAGGGGCACCCTGACGGATACCAGGAAAACACCCTTTACAGAGATCGCAACACTCACTTTGCTCTGGTTTCCTAGAAATCAAACCGTCAAATCGGCGATTCCTCCTCGGCGGAGGTGCTGGAAATCAAATTATTTCCCTGAAAGAGAAGGCGTGTGCTGTCTCTTTTGTAATGGCCGCCTGAGTTTAGACCAAATCGTTTGCACGAAAATTTCACCATACAAGCCTTTGTTTTTGTTTTTAAATTTATAGTTTATCTAAAGGAGATTCGCTCACAACAAAGGAAATAGCTCTCTTTTTTTTACTGCACTGCAAAAAACGAAAAAGCTTCAACAACGATGAGTGACCTCCACCCACACCATCCAAAATGGCTTATCTCTCCGGCACTCCGCCAAGGAGGAATCGCCGTGTTGACGGTTTGATTTGTAAGAAACCAGAGCAAAGTGAGTGTTCCGATCCTTGAAAAAGGCTGTTTTGCTGGTGATCTCGACGTGTTTCTTGCAAAAACTCATCCGTCAGGGTCCACCTTTAAGGCGTTTCTATCTATTTTTCTGTTTTCCTCTCTCTATCTACCAGCGATCGCTTGCAAGCATTCACTCACACATACAGATGAAACAAAGGAAGAAAGAAGAGAAGAGAAAAACACCTGACAACATCCTGTCTTCAGCTGCGCACCGTTAATGAAGCATTGTATTCCCTAGGCTATACACTTCATCATTTGGCATGTTCTTATTTTCATTCTGTAAAGCAGGGAATGAGAGAGATTCTTCCCCTCTGGTTGCAGTGCTTACGCACTCTGAACGCATATATTGTATGGAAACGGACGGCATGACGTCACGCGCTTATTATCATCTCCCTTTCCGACACCCTGTGAACAATACGAAAGAACCATTTCGAAAAACAGTAACTTTGGAGAAACTCTAGGGAGACGCAAGGAACAATAACCTTGAAGATCGTGTTTTATTCTAGCAGGATGCAACAATGGATGTATGACAGTGTTGGATGACAGCAGAAGACTGCATAATATCTTCTATGGTGAAGATGTTTTATTTCTATTTATAACGTTGATTGACTTTCATCGTGGTTGTTTTTTTGTTGTTGCTTTTTTGTTTAGTTTTCTGCAACAAACCAACCTTAAGCTTGTTATAAAACGAAAGGCATAACAGCTGCTGGCTGCTACCTTTCTACAGAAAGAAACCTGTGATGAAGTCTGTGTGTGTGCGTGTGCGTGTGCGTGTGCGAGCGCGTGTGCGTATGTGCGTGTGCATGTGCATGTATGTGTGTGTGTATGCGTTCGTGCGCGTGCGCGCGTTCTGTTTGTTCATCTGTGTCTTAGCGTGTGCGTCGTTGTATGTTTGTGCGTATAAGGGACAAAAAACCACACCTTCAGACGAATGATTGTTTTAGTTTTCGTTTAATACTACTTTAACCCTTTCACCGCCAATGTCGCATTTATGCACCACAGTGGTATAACACCCATGTCACTAAAAGGCATCAAGCCAGGGCCTGTTATCTGAAGACCCTATTTTATGACATTTGGGAGGTAAGGATAGGCCTATGGTACCCTAAGCATAAATATCAATCAAAAGCAATTGAGAAGGTTCAACGCAGGGCAACAAAACTGGTTAAGGGATGTAAAAGCATGACCTATGAAAATAGACTTTTGTATTTAAATTTATACTCACTTAAAAGAAGAAGGGTAAGGGGAGACCTTATTGAAGCACATAAGATATTCAATGGCCTTGTTGATTTATCTTGGAACAACATATTTAAATCACCTCAATGCAGTACAACAAGAAATTCATACGGGAATTTTTTTTATTAAGCAATGTAAAACTAACACTAGAAAAAAAAGTTTTACTAACAGAGTTGCAAATTGTTGGAATGATTTAACTTTTGATTTAAAATGTGCACCTAATGTTAATATATTCAAAAATCGTCTTGATAATTCTCCAAAATTAGTAAATGTATTTAGAAGCATTGATTATTAATTTTTGTATTATAGGAAAATTCAACCGTAAAACCTTGACCGCTAAAAAGAAAAAAAAAAAAAAATCAAATTGGAAATCGATGGGACTGCTAAAAAGCTTAACGGCTTGATTAGTCCCTATTCTACTACTACTACTAATAATAATTATAATAATTGTGTACATGTCACAGACGAATTCCCAATATTGCAGATAATTCTGTCTCTACCCAGTTGTTTCATAATATTTTTGGGGGCTGAAAAATGGCTGGAGGCGAAAGGGTTAAATATTTGTTTCAATGTTTTCCCGCAAAAAAAAGAGGTTAAGTAAGATAAAGCCAATGTACCAAATCCGATTCATGAAACTTACAGTCCAGACGAACTCAAGGGACTTTATCAGGCCTAAGAAAACTACTGGAGGGGTGGGTGGGGGGGAGGGGGAGGGGGGGAGAGGGCAAGGGTTGGGGGAGGGGGGGGAGACATAGGCAATGTCTGTAGAGCCCATTTGTGTCGACCAACCACTTGTGTGTGTGTGTGTGTGTGTGTGTGTGTGTGTGTGTGTGTGGCTGTGTGTGTGTGTGTGTGTGTGTGTGTGTGTGTGTGTGTGTGTGTGTGTGCTCGCGTGATTTTAGTATTAATATTTTTGGTATTAAAAATTAGCATACATGAATAAAATGAATTAATAAATACATGTGTGCATATTGGCGTTAAAATGTGGCATACATGAATGTGCTAATCCTGTGCAAAGCAGAAGTGAGTCCGTCCGTGTATTGATCCAACGTCTGACCGCCTGACCCGTGTGGCTGGGGGACAATAGCCCGGGGGGCTAAATACCCGAGGGGCATAAGACCGGGTTCACATTAGACGCGTAAGTTCCGTACGGAAAACCCTAA
>CM065682.1:8722056-8737056 GCA_017654935.2 Phymorhynchus buccinoides
ATCGGTGTAATGTGGTATGAGTTTAGATAAATTAATTATTTAGTAGCTTGAACCTGTTTCAGTGGGCTCTAAAATACATGGTTTTTCATAATTATTATATTATATAGTTAGATTTCCTTATTATATTAGTAGTCAGAATAGAGCTTAGTTCATCCTCTTTCTTCTCATATACAACATGCCAGGGTTTAATGATTAGTGGCATAGATATCTGTGTTGGACTAAACCAAACAAACACAGATCTGGTCACTCTCGCCACCCACAGAGCCATTCTGGCTGAGTCCAGTGACTGCTGTCCTTGCGGTCCGGCTCTCGAGCATATATATAAAAAGTGCCCAAAAATCTGGGTTCACACTTTTTCAATCAACAAATTAATAATTTAGCACTAGGTTTTGTCACTTATAGATTATCGTCTGCTCGATCTCGGCCTGCCTTCTCATTCATGCTGCTGATGTGAATCTACAGTGACTACTGTAAGTACTGATGGTTGAGATATGCTTAGATGTATTTTTATGTTTGTTAACAGCAGGAAGTCCAACTTTGTTTACTTTTTACCGAACCAATGACGTTCGAGTTTGCCGTGAATCTATGTGATGATCTAGATCAACACACAAAAGACACTGCTGTTAACTGTTGTTTAGGCACTGCCGTTAAACACTGCAGCTTAGACACTGCCGTTTCAACACTGCTGTTAACGGTTGTTTAGACACTGCCGTTAAACACTGCAGCTTAGACACTGCCGTTTCAACACTGCTAACGGTTGTTTAGGCATTGCCGTTGTACACTGCTATTCCGGTCACTGAACCATCGTGACGTCAGTTCATTCATAAATATAACGGCACTAGGCCAAAGTTTATGTTGAGAGACTGAAAATTAGAACATTCCGATCGTTCTGGTCTATCCTCACACCCACTCGTGTGTGACGTCAGTTTACTGTGTGTAAACAATGAAGGGGCACTTCGCCTACATTATATTGTTTAAAGGCCTAACTTGCTCATTTTTATGTTATTAATACTATTGCAGACATTATATTGTTTAAAAGCCTAACTTGCTCTTTTCCATGTTACATTGTATTAATATTATTGATCTAGGCTTATACCATGCTATGGTGTAGGCCTACTTGGCAATAGTTTCATTCATAGGCCTAGGTGTGTGTGCTAGGCCTAGTATGGTGTTGTGTTAATACTGATACTATAGTATTAACAAGGCATTCCTTTTTGGTTGAGTTTCTTGCTACTTCAATGCTAAACTCTCAATAGGCCTACATTTGCCTTTAGTCAGTTTCCCACTACAAACTGATCTCATTCAGTTTACTGTGATGTGCAGTCTATTTTTAGTAACATAGCATCTGATGATGCGAGTGTTACAATTGAGTTTCTTGCTACTTCAATGCTAAACTCTCAATAGGCCTACATTTGTCTAGTCAGTTTTAAAACTGATCAGCCTACTTTGATGTGTAGTCTATTTTTAGTAACACAGCAGATGATGATGTCAGTGTTACAATACTTGGTTTGGGTTAACTCACATGAACTCAAATGTTTGTGTATGGGTTAAGCAAGCATAGGGTCAGGTAAAACTGACCTATGTTATGTTTCCAAACCCCAACTAGGCTTGTGTCAGTGTCAGTTTAATCATGCCATTTAAGTCATAAAGTGAGCTCCTTCCACTGCTGTGACTGTTTATTACCTCATGTTATTTTAACATTGAGTGCTATGGCACAAGGCCTACAGTCATACCTAATCATTGTTATTTCTTGTTTATATTTATGTGTGCATATTTTGTATTGTTGCAGGATGTAATCTCTGCACTGTCTTCCTATGTCTTCTTTAGTTTTTCCTAGTGAATAAACAAAGTCAAACAACTGTCTGGTTTCCTCTATATGTTCCTGGTCTGTGCGGAGTGTGCCTATCTTCACCCTCCAATCCTTATCCCTCATCAACCCTTCCCTATCCTTATCCCTTACCCCCTTACCACCCCATTACATGTATTTGCTTGATTTGCTTCAAGTCCTCCATGCCCCAAAAGGGGTCAAAGGCCCGTGACCAGTTACAACAGCACAAAAACAAGCGAGAAATAAGTAAATATTAAACATAAGATTAGATCGCTGACAGATTAAACAATCTTTGAATCTGTGTGTGTGTGTGAGAGAGTGTGTGTGTGTGTGTGTGTGAGAGAGAGAGAGAGAACTGACAAATGACAAATGTTTAATTGTGTATAGGCCCGTGACCCGTTACAACAGCACAAATACAAGCGAGAAATAAGTAAATATTAAACATAAGATTAGATCACAAAATATTGCGTGAATGATGAATGAAACAAAATGCATACACACACTCATGGATGCATACAAACAAACAAACAGAAGGAAACATAACCTCACACACAAAAAAATACTCAAGCATCATAGCATACATCTATGCCTTAAAGATAACATAAAATAGTCGAAAATGTCATTACTCTAAGTTTGCAGGATTACTGATTAGCTCTACGTTTCAACGCAAGAAAAAGATATTTGGACAAATTAAGTTGGCTGTCAAGATCACGGTTAAGAATTCTTACACACATCTCTGGGAAAACCAGGTTCTGCCTGGACAAATAACTCCCTGGACTCTTAATGGAATATTTATATCTTAGATCGCTGTAGCGCACACACTCAAATAGTACATGAAATTCGTCCTCACAGACAGCATGACACAAAGGACAACCAGGTTGCTCTGAGAAAGAAAAACGAAAAGTGTGACTATTTACAGTGTGAAACGCCCATCCTGAAACGCACCAATGTAGTTAAGAATACCCTATTTTTGATGATTTCGAGATATCTTTCTCGCTCAAAAATATTCTTGAAATGAAAAATAAAATTCAAAGCGGTTACTTTCTGACATATGAGAATACCAACGCTGACAGAAACAACTAATCAAGCGATCCTTAAATATCTTAAGAAAATATTTCTCATCCCCGACGATACATCCAAACATACCTTAAGCCATTTTGTTTGCTTTTGTCATTGAGTCTGGTTTGTTTGCTTTTTGACTTAGTGTGTCTGCGTGTAATTGGGGCTTTGGGGGGCGTTGGTTTTGATATTTCATTGACATGGGTTAGACTAGTACACATCAGACTTTGATCAGGGTCATTGGGAACTGGAAGGACATCGACATTGTTGCCTGGAACTGCCTGCTGTTGACAAGGAGGAACCGCACTGTCTAGTTGGGAGTCAGCCTGACTACTGGTAAGTGAAGGAGGGCATGACAGGTTCACTGGAGTCTGGCTTTCCAGGTCGAAAGGCACAGTAGGGGGTACCGTATACAGCACCTCTTCCCTCTGTACAGAGCCATGGCAAGTAGAAGCCTGCTGGGATAGCTCAGCTGGTTTGGATAATGGCACGGGAAGAGGGCAAGAACTGGAAAGATTCTCAGACAGGGTACGGGGCATGGCAAAAGCATTGCTACCCAAACTCGTTGGTTGAGGTGGGCATGGGTCCAGTTCCTTGCGTGCATCGGTGCTTGCTGATGATTTTGGTATTGTGGAATCAGAGCTTTCAGGTCTTGCTTGAAGATTTTGAGCACTTGAAATCTGCAGATTTTCTTCTTCTTTGTCTGATGTTGGGCACAGCCTCACACCCCATTTGTCAACCACTGTCTTCTTCTGTACCTGCCGTTGATATTGTGGAGGTTGGAAGCTGATAGGGAGGGAAGAGTTTCCCTGTGACTTTGGGGGATTGTTCACATGAGCAGGTTCACTCGCCATGGGACCTTGATGCTCAGACGTTGTCCTTTTGTTTCTTGTCCCTAGAGTATTAGGGCGTTCTTGTGTTCTGTAGGCTTGGAGGCAGGGGAATGCTCTCATATCTGCTGTCCAAGGGAGACTGCTTTGTTCATTGCAGGGAAGTTGATGCTGGTTGTGCTGAGAGTTTTGCTCTGGGCGTGTTGTCACAGGGGGTTGACTTTGGGTATCATCACGTCGGTTGCCTGGCTCATGGTTTTCTTCAGACTGGTCTGACTGGTTATTTTCCATTTGGACCATCAAATCAATATCATCCCGGGTCGTCTTCATGCTGTCCATACTTGACCTGCGGTTCTGGACATAACTTTGCTGGTTGTTGTTGTTGTAGACGAGGCGGCCTTTCCATACATACGCATGCCTTCCAGCATTTATCTCCTCCCTCACTATCTGGCTCTGGCGGTCAGTGAGGTCAGAGGAGACACGGATTCCCAGACCACTCGCCATTTCTTTTCTGCAGTCTGCTGCCCTCAGGATGGTAAGCTTGTTCCGCCAGTTGAAGAGTCGAGCGATGATCGGGCGGGGGTGACTGTGATTTCTATTTCTCTGGCCGAAACGATGTGCCCTTTCAACATCATCAACAGACCATTGTCTCATGGGGAAGAATCTGTTGAGAAGTTGTATCACCTTCCTCGTGCATTGCTGGTCATCCTCGTTTTCGGCCTCATGCACGTTGAAGAACCTGAGGTTATTTCGACGTGAGAAGCCCTCAATCTTGTCTATTTGGAGAGAGAGAGAGAGAGAGAGAGAGAGAGAGAGAGAGAGAGAGAGAATGTGTGTGAGTGTATGTGCCCCCTTTCTCTCACTGTGCGTGCGTGAAAGAGAGAGAGAGAGAGAGAGAGAGAGAGAGAGAGAGTATGTGTTTATGCGTGCGTGCGTGCTTGTGTGTCTGTGTGTGTGAGCGTGCGCGCGAGTGTGTTTGGTCTTCTATGCATATGAAACCTCTAGGTATTAAGGCACACATCCGTGGCAAATGCCGGACAGAAAGTCGGTTTAATGCCATGATTGGCCTGAAACAGGCCTACGAGCTAATACGACTCTGTTGCAAAAACATTCCTCATTTGTTTTCTTTCTTAAAGATGATGAGTTATTGATAATCAATATGAAACAACGTTCTCACGAACTAAGCATATTACGTGGTCTTACCATCTGAGCTATTCTGGAAGTGTCTTTTGAAGACTCAATAGTTTATGGTGAAAAGGAAATCACCTCACTAAAGTTATCATTGGAATTGAACTAATTCCCGTGACGGAGGTTTGATTTCAACCACCTTTTATTGCATTCTGTTCTTTAAAGCATTCAATTTGTATTTCTGTTTACTATGTTGTCTATTTTCTTTTCAATTCAATATGTTTCATTTTGTATTAATATTATGCATGTTGTCCGGCAAATGGCAAGATAAATGTATTGACCGTTTTCAACAAGAAGCTATAACATGCATTTGATTGAAAAAAATGGGTCCTTATTCGGAACTGAGTTTCTGGCCCATTCTCCTGCTATCTATTTTTTTTTGGCCCATTCTCCTGCCATTTTTTCCAAAACAATCTGCCATATAGTTTTCTCCGTTGAGCTCTTCCGAAATCGGAATGTGTCAACTGAATGCAGCGAGACACCAGTGGAAACTGGAAAACGGACACATACGCACCCATTGTGGCCTTATGGCCCGGGAACGAAGAAGAAGAAGAGTTGAGAGACCTCGATTGTCTAATAGCTATTTTTGTCAATAGTAGGCTTCAGCGACGGATACTTAGAATGTAACATTTTGAAGAAAAAAGTGCCAGTGAAATTTAATTAATACTGACTCTGTCTCTACCTTTATTTCTGCCTCTCTCTCTGCCTCTCTCTCTTTCCCTGCTAATTATAGTACCATAGACCACATTTTCACCCTCTATTCACTCGTTCAGAAATACCTACTTTGTAATAAGAAATTATATGTGGCATTCGTGGATTTTAAAAAGGCGTTTGACTCTGTCAATCGTAACGCCCTTTGGAATGTATTACGGAAATCTGGGGTTAATGGTAAATTGTACTGCGCCGTTAGAGGTATATATGACTCTGTATTAGCAAGCGTGCGTGTAAAATGTTCATACTCAGATTATTTTGAATGTCCAAATGGGGTAAAACAAGGTTGTATTCTTAGTCCGCTGCTATTCTCCTTTTTTATTAATGAACTAGCGATTGAACTATCTAAAAAAAGGAAAACATGGCATACAATTAATTTCTGAAGCTGTAGAGATATTCCTGCTACTATTCGCTGATGATGTTATTTTGCTATCAGGAACGGTCATAGGACTCCAAAATCAGTTAAATGCCTTGAAATTTGAAGCGGATCGCTTAGGTTTAACTGTAAATTTGAATAAAACAAATATTATGGTATTTAGAATGGGAGGACACTTATCGATGCAAGAAAAGTGGTATTATGGAAATGCAATTGTAGCTGTTGTAAATTGTTATAGGTACTTAGGTATGATATTCTCAACTAAACTAAGTCTTAGATATACATGGGAAGAAACTTGTAGAAAAGGTAAAAGGGGTGTTATAGAAATTTTAAAGTCATTAAGAAAACTTAATTGCATTGATCCTTATTTGTTTTGGAAGCTGTTTGATATTCAGATTGAACCATTACTTACTTACGCTGCTGAGATATGGGGTTTAAGTACTAATTTACAAATAGAAAAGATACATACTTATGCTATAAAACGATTCTTAAATGTACCTATTCATTCATCAAATACTGTTTTGTACGGGGAAACGGGCAGATACCCATTGTATATTAAGACGTTTGTAAAAAGTATTAAGTACTGGTTAAAATTATTAAGACTATCACATTCACGTATTTGTAGACAAGCTTACAACATGATGCTCTTTCAACTAGATTTAAGCAAAGAAAACTGGGCTTTCAGGGTCAAACAAGTTTTATCAGAGCATGGCTTTGGTATAGTCTGGATTTTTCAGGAAGTTGGAAACGAGCAACAGTACATTGCAGAATTCAAAGACAGATTGATTTGTTCTTTTAAGCAAAACTGGCATTGGGATATGGAAAATAATGAAAAATACCGCTGGTTTTTCTCGTTCAAGACTGTTTTTCAGTCAGAAAGGTACCTTAACGTAATTACAGACAAATGGTACAGGATTAGTTATACTAGATTCAGGTTGCGTACATTAGGTTTTAATGCCAATAAAATATGGTTCCAACATGATACGTGTACAGATTCGCCATGCCCTTTATGTAAATCCAGTATTGATGACGAAAAACATTTTTTATTTCATTGTACAGCTTACGAAGAACTAAGAAAGAAAT
This sequence comes from Phymorhynchus buccinoides, assembly GCA_017654935.2. Classification (NCBI taxonomy): domain Eukaryota; kingdom Metazoa; phylum Mollusca; class Gastropoda; order Neogastropoda; family Raphitomidae; genus Phymorhynchus; species Phymorhynchus buccinoides. Next base: position 8,729,132 of record CM065682.1, read on the forward strand.
CCTTCTTTTCCAGCTCAGCTGCAGCCAAAAGGGATGATGTTGCTTCTCTGCTAAAAATCTGATAACGAAGAAATTATTCAATCAGTGGCTAGTTTTATAGCAAAAGCTCAAAAAACCAGGCTAACTAACATAACAACGAATGTGTAGATAGACGGATGAAAACAATCTATGTTGTTCTTGATCATTTTACATGTTGATTATATATTGGATGGTCGGTAACCATGAATGTTTTCTTTCAGTTTTCATTTATTTTGTTTCATTTGTTTATTATATTTTTACTTTTGTTTATGTTGTCGAATACTATTATTTCATTGAAAATATTCAAGTACCCCTCCCCCCCTTGTCATCAGACGCGTGTGGTAATGACAATAAATTTTCCAGTGTCCCAGTGTTCTCTCTTTCCCTTTGACTCTCTATCTCTGTCTATCTTTCTATCTGGTGTCTCTCTATCTCTTTCTATCTGGTGTCTCTCTATCTCTGTCTATCTTTCTATCTGGTGTATCTCTATCTCTGTCTATCTTTATATCTGGTGTATCTCTATCTCTGTCTATCTTTCTATCTGGTGTGTCTATCTTTCTATCTGGTGTCTCTCTATCTATCTTTCTCTATCTTTCTATCTGGTGTCTCTCTATCTCTGTCTATCTTTCTATCTGGTGTCTCTCTATCTCTGTCTATCTTTCTATCTGGTGTCTCTCTATCTCTGTCTATCTTTCTATCTGGTGTCTCTCTATCTCTGTCTATCTTTCTATCTGGTGTCTCTCTATCTCTGTCTATCTTTCTATCTGGTGTATCTCTATCTCTGTCTATCTTTCTATCTGGTGTCTCTCTATCTCTGTCTATCTTTCTATCTGGTGTCTCTCTATCTCTGTCTATCTTTCTATCTGGTGTCTCTCTGTCTCTGTCTATCTTTCTATCTGGTGTCTCTCTCTGTCTATCTTTCTATCTGTGTCTCTCTATCTCTGTCTATCTTTCTATCTGGTGTCTCTCTATCTCTGTCTATCTTTCTATCTGGTGTCTCTCTGTCTCTGTCTATCTTTCTATCTGGTGTCTCTCTATCTCTGTCTATCTTTCTATCTGGTGTGTCTCTATCTCTGTCTATCTTTCTATCTGGTGTCTCTCTGTCTTTCTATCTGGTGTCTCTCTATCTCTGTCTATCTTTCTATCTGGTGTCTCTCTGTCTCTGTCTATCTTTCTATCTGGTGTCTCTCTGTCTCTGTCTATCTTTCTATCTGGTGTCTCTCTATCTCTGTCTATCTTTCTATCTGGTGTCTCTCTATCTCTGTCTATCTTTCTATCTGGTGTCTCTCTATCTCTGTCTATCTTTCTATCTGATGTCTCTCTATCTCTGTCTATCTTTCTATCTGGTGTCTCTCTACCTGTCTATCTTTGTATCTGGTGTATCTGTATCTCTGTCTATCTTTGTATCTGGTGTCTCTCTATCTCTGTCTATCTTTGTATCTGATGTCTCTATCTCTGTCTATCTTTATATCTGGTGTCTCTCTACCTCTATCGTTGTATCTGGTGTATCTGTATCTGTCTATCTTTGTATCTGATGTCTCTCTATCTCTGTCTATCTTTGTATCTGGTGTCTCTCTATCTCTGTCTATCTTTCTATCTGGTGTCTCTGTATCTCTGTCTATCTTTGTATCTGGTGTCTCTCTATCTCTGTCTATCTTTCTATCTGATGTCTCTCTATCTCTGTCTATCTTTCTATCTGGTGTCTCTCTATCTCTGTCTATCTTTCTATCTGGTGTCTCTGTATCTCTGTCTATCTTTCTATCTGGTGTCTCTCTATCTCTGTCTATCTTTCTGGTGTCTCTCTATCTTGGTGTCTCTCTATCTCTGTCTATCTTTCTATCTGGTGTCTCTCTATCTCTGTCTATCTTTCTATCTGATGTCTCTCTATCTCTGTCTATCTTTCTATCTCTCTATCTCTGGTGTCTCTCTATCTCTGTCTATCTTTCTATCTGATGTCTCTCTATCTCTGTCTATCTTTCTATCTGATGTCTCTCTATCTCTGTCTATCTTTCTATCTGATGTATCTCTATCTCTGTCTCTGTCTCTGTAGTTGGAAGGCAAGGGGGGAAGACGAGAAGAAGAAGAAGATGGGGGGGGAGGGGGAGGAAAGAAGAGGGGGAGGAGAAGGAAGGGGGGGGGGGGGGGCAATCGACAATGTACTAGGATAATAAGAGAGAAGCAATCCTGAGAACATGTGTGGAATTTGTGCTTAAAGAAGAGTTGCTTCTAGTTCTGTCTCTCTCCTTGACTCGGGTCCAGTGCTAATCTTTTGTGTGATGAGACAATCAATCGGCTTTATGGAATCCGCTTAACTCGGGTCGTATGGATGTGCTCCCATCTCAATACTATGTCCCCCGTTCGTATGTGTCCCCGTCTCTGTGTGTCCCCTCGGAATATAGTTAGGGTTAGGGATAAGATTGAAGGTTAAGGTTAGAAGTTAATGGTTAGTGTTTGGATTAGGGGCAGAGTCAGGGATAGGGTAAGGCTATACGCACATTCCACATAAAGAATGATGTCATAACTATGATGACGTCATAATCCAAAATCTGTATGTCAGTATCTAATAGTTGCAAATGTCTGCCAAATTTTGTCTGTGTGGCTTAACCCCTTCATAGTTAGGCCGATAACTTTTTGATCACCCCTGGTGTGTTGGCTGTCTTCAGTCGTGATACTAAGAAATGAACGCTTCTCTATTTCCGTTAGGGAAAGGTTATGGAACTGATTGTACTTACTTGGAGCATGCACGTACGCACACGCACACGCACGTACGCACACATATGCATACACGCACACACACATACACACATGCACATACATATACACACATGCACACACGCGCGTGTATACATACACACACACAGACAGGCATAAACACACACACACTCGCACAGAAACAGACGCGCGCACGCACGCAAACGCACGCACGCACACGCACACGCACACACACACACGCGCGCGCGCGCGCGCGCGCGAGCGAAGACTATAATGACTTTGCTATTTTTCATGTGAATAAGATTGTTATTGATTATTTTGAAAAACAGAGTTTCTTACAGTACTATAGGAGTATGGCTGGTAATGTTCGGAGATTCCACGAACGTCATTTTCGCAGATGTAATTGGAGAAGTGTATGATTTCCATCCATACATGTAATGAGAGAGGGGAAGAGAGAGAGAGAGAGAGAGAGAGAGAGAGAGAGAGAGAGAGAGAGAGAGAGAGAGAGAGAGAGAGAGTGACGGACAGAGAGAGACACAGAGAGACAGAGGTACAGACAGATTGACAGACAGACAGACAGAGAGTGAAAGAGAGAGAGAGAATGAGAGAGAGACAAAAGGGGAGAGAGAGAGAGAGAGAAAGAGAGAGAGAGGGAGATTCCAACTTCGCCATGCTCAGTTTTGATAGACCCTGATAGATGAGCTTTGCTGATGATTCAATAGAAAACTGAAAGAAGTGGTTGTATGCCCCGGGGGATCAAACGGTTTTTGGCACCAGGCCACAGCTCAGACAGTGGGGAAGATATAAATCAAACAGATAGATAGTTGTCCTGTCTGGAATGGGACTGGTATGTTGGTCGCCAGCTTAATTATTTTCAGGAATGACTCGGCGAATAAAATTGCGTTGTTTCTTTCGAGAAACTATCATGTCCAGGAAGATTTGCATTTTTTTTGGCGGATAAAAAAGCAGATGTCTGTGTCTATTACAAAAATCAAGTAATAGTTGTGTCTGAAATAAATCAAGACTATCTTTGGGATTTCTGATTTGAATTCTATCCCAATGAATGTTTATGTTTATGAAACATTTTGTTTTCATAGAAACAAAACAACAACAACAACAAAACACGTACAACTTGTTTGGTCAATAAGTACATGAAGGAGAAATCATTTTATCGACTGGTTTTGCAGAAAGGTGGCAAGAGTGGTTAAGACGTTCGCCTGCCAAATGTAATGCGTGACTGCAGCGTGAGAGACCCGGGTTCGAATCCCGGCCTCGCCCTTTCTTTCTAGTTAGACAGGAAAATCGAACTGAACGTCGAGTCCTTCGGATGGGGACTTAAAGCTGGTCTGACCCGTGCGCTTTACGCACATAAAAATCCTACGGCAGTTGAAAGTCGGTAAGAGCAGGGAGAAATTCCACTGCCTGGTATGGCCAAATTGATAGCTAGGTTATCCAAGTGTGACCACACCCCCTCCTCACCCTGTGCCCCCACCCCCTCCCCAACAACAATTTTGTTTTAAATTGGGTAGGCGCTGCACTTGCGGCGACGCGCTCTCAGGGGGAGAGCAGCCCGAATTTCACAGAGATAAGTCTCTGTGACTAGAATATGGCAAATACCTCCAAAATACCAAAACAGGGCAATTCGCTCTTTTTTATAAAAAAAATCTGGGAATGCCTTTGTGAAAGTTGTATCCGTTGGAAATCTGAAAAAAACTGCAATAGTGTATAGGCATAAACTGCGTTGGAGCGAAATTTGTCGGAGGCCATGCCCTTCTTATCAATCCATGAAAGATTATCTGAAACTTAATCAGAAATTATAACGGTTATCTCCGGTACCGAACAAAAATGATAACAAGGGCATCGCCGAGCGGCAGCAACGCATTGTGACAATGCAAACCCGGCCAGAGTTATGTCCTCTCCATCCCCCCCCCACCCCCCAATAAACACACCACTTTCCACCCTTACAGAACGCATAAAATAAATAGCCCAAAAGTTGAAGCGATTCTGTTCAGTAGTTCACGAGATACAGCTGAACTTCTATGCAAACTTCCTTGCACCATGGTACACCACCACACAAAATTTGAAGCGATTCTGTTCACTAGTTCACGAAATAAAGCTACATAGCCCCAAAAAGGAAATTTCGGTTTGCAAGGTCAAACTTCAAAGTCAAGGTCAGCACGGTGTTGATTAACGAAAGGAAGCTTCCTTTTCAAGCTGTCTACGCCTCTGCCAATTTTAATCAAAGTCCAAACAGTAGCTTTTAAGATAATCGATACACAGACACACACACAGACACACAAACCGATCGCAAAACCCCGGGCTCTGGCCGGGTAATAAATAAAGCGGCATTGTGTTTTCTATAGGAAATCTCCCCAACTCCATGGCATGACGACACCAGTACAATACCATACCAAGTTCCATCAGACTGTACTAGACAAACCTGGGGGTCGTTTCACAAGGGCTAACGTTACGTAGCGTGAGCGCAAATCGGCAAAAACGGTACTAAGAAACGCCTCTTTCGCCGACGTTTGCCGCAAACGTTATGTGGCTGCTCCCAAAGTATCTCTTGGCGAGCTATCACGTGACTTGCATCGAGTGAATACATTCCTTGTTGATGATTGGTCCATTAAAGCTTGGTTAAATTTTTTAAACAAAAAACATAGTTTGTAATATTTTTTCGCCAACGTTTTCTAAAGTGTTCCTTAAACCCAATTTTAGCGTAACAGTTATGCGCGCGGCGACCGTCGTCTAGAGAAACTCGACCCAGTAGCCAAAGATGAAGGGGTGTGATAGTCGGTAGTGTTCCCCCGGGGAACCGGGGAACTAGTGATATCCGAGAGCAATGGAGACAATGGGAGAAATGGCTGACCACTGAAAGTGATGAGCCTTTCGTTGTCTGGACAGAGACTCTCGATCAGCAACAATAGTATGTTGCTGTTGTGTTTAGTAAAGGTGAAGCACACGCAGTTTGTTATAAAATGTAGATATCAAGCTAAGGTTATGTTCACAGGAAAAAAAGTTGGCTTCATTCTTTAGCAAAGTTTGTTGGCTGCGGAGTTATCACTCTTTGTAACATTTAGGCTGTTTGGTTGTACTCGTATGTACCTTCGTTTACGCAATCGAGGACACGGGTTTGTTGAAACCTCAGAAATAAAGAAGTTTTCAACAAACAAATCATGAAAAGAAAGTTTAACTCGTGTGATCAATTGAGGACCTTATATTTGATCTGCGGGGAAAATACACGATTGATGTTTTGATCTGGGGCAAAATTGATACCGTATTTATGAACGTACATGAAGTAAACCAAGATTTGTTAAAACAAGAGAAAACATTAAAAATCACCCCGTTGTTCTCGTTCAAATCATTCCGACTAAACGAAATATTCATTTTCTTAGAGAGAACATTTTGTCCCTGTGAGGATACCGGGGGATCTTTCGTACAAATAGTTCCCCCACCTTCTGGAAGCCATGTGCTTGTAACTTCCTTTAATATTTCACTCTGCCTTTTCCCTTTACTTTCTATCCTCTACTATCTTTCTAACTTATTGGCCCATGCTCCTGCCTTTTTTTTCTCAAAAACTTCTTCCAAATATGTTCTCCTTTGAGCTCCTCCGAAATCGGAATGTGTTGGCTGTACGCGGCGGGGAGACCAGTGAAAATTGAAAACCGGACATTAGACGTTCCTTACCCCTTATGGCCATATGACCTGGGAACACAGAAGAAGAAGAAGAAGAAGAAGAGAGATAAAACATTTCTTATAGGCTTTTGACGTTAATCATTTGCTTTATCTAGTTGCGACCAACCTTGATGGATAACCGGTTGTATTGGCCACATGACGGAGTGTAGGTGTCGACTGAGTCCCCTAGGGAATGAAAGAGTTAAAGTGATAACAGAAAACAGCGTAGTCTGTGGAGAGAAAAAAAAAACCCAGCTACATCACAGACAACAAGCGCGAAATCGCAATAGTTTGTGGCACGCGGTCTATTTTTACCACTCCAATCATGAGTCACCTCCCCTGGCTTTTCAATAATTTTAATCTGTAAACCAGAATGTTATCTCTGCACCATTTCGTAACTTTTTATATCTTTTGGAAAACATTTAAAACTATGTATCCTACTTATACTCATCAAAAGAAGCACCGCATACTCGTCGTGTCTGTTGTAGTGTCTGTATTACGTATGTGTATTATTTTGTACGCTTTTAAAATACATCATTTTAAAGAGCAGCCTCAATTTGAAGTGTAGCTAATGTATTGTGTTTTGTGTAGAAGTAAAGTGAGATAACAAACCACAAAAAAAAAAGAAAAAAAAAGTGTAGCCTCGATTTGAAGTGCGACAATTTTGTCAAAATGTGCGACAATTTTGGACCGACCGACAGACAGACAGACCGACCGACCGACCGACCGACAAAAGTGAGTTATAGGTTTGTGGCTTGAGCCACAAACAAAAACCCGACTTATTCTTTCTGCTTGGGAAGAAGCTGATGGTTAGCAATGTATTTCTCTCTAAGTAACATACTGTCCACACAAAGAAACGAAAAAGAAAAAAAAGTATCGCATACTTTTTGATTTCTTCACGTTGGATGTAAAATTTCTGGACGATGTCACAAGCCACAGAAAACACTCACTTGATCTAATGTCATTAATAATTATTGAAATAATATAAATTCTTACATAATACGTAGTAAGATTTAACGTGGTGACAGCCCTGACGGGGCTATAATTTTAATCTTAATCTTAATCCTAGAAATTCTTACCTGAAATATTTCAAATCAATTTGTTTGGAAATCAATTAAATTTTAAGTAAATTGTCTTCTAAAAAACACCCCGTATGCACTTCCTTTTTTGGACAGCATAATTATTTCCATATCATAGGCGTGTATAAGTCGTTAGAATATGCACATGAACCAGTGCAACATCATCATCAAAAGGCATGTTCATTGCATCGTGCAAAGCTACTCTAAGCTTAACACACAAGAAACATCAATTTACACGCGAACACACACATGCATGCATAACACACACACACACACACACACACACACACACGTACACACACACGCACGCACGCACACGCACGCACGCACACGCACGCACGCACACACACGCACACACACACACACACACACACACACACACACACACACACACACTCTCTCTCTCTCTCTCTCTCTCTCTCTCTCTCTCTCTCTCTCACA
>CM065682.1:8749556-8754556 GCA_017654935.2 Phymorhynchus buccinoides
CCCACTGACTCGCAGATCTCCAAGAGCGTCGTGTCTCTGCTGAGGATGTTCGACTGGAGCAAGGTCACCTTCATCCACTCCAACCTGTCGCACGTGCAACACGTGGCTAATAATATATATACGGTGAGTGTGGGCGTACGTGTGTGTGTGTGTGTGTGTGTGTGTGTGTGTGTGTGTGTGTGTGTGTGTGTGTGTGTGTGTGTGTGTGTGTGTGTGTATGCGTGTGTATGTGTGTGTGTGTGTGTGTGTGTGTGTGTGTGTGTGTGTGTGTGTGTGTGTGTTTGTTATTTAATGTAACGTCTTTTCACTTAAAAGTGATATCAGACATGAAAGTGTGTGTGTGTAAGTGCGCGCGCGAGGATACGTACATGTGTATCTGTGGCGCGTGTGTCTGTGTGTGTGTGTGTGTGTGTGCGTGTGTGCGTGCGTGTGTGCGTGCGTGCGTGTGTGTGTGTGTATGTGTGTGTGTGTGTGTGCGTGTGCGTGCGTGTGCGCGTGCGCGCGTGCGTGTGCGGATTTAATATTATAATTATAGCCACGGCGACAAGTAAGGCCATGTCATAGCTGTCACCACGTTAAAGACCCACCACGTCACGTGTATTTTTCATCTCTCCCTCTAACATATTTCTTAAGATTTTTTTTATCAGCGATAAGAGGGGAAACACGTGAAAACCGTGATTTTTACACGTGACGTGGTGGGTCTTTAAATCTGATCACTTAGGGGAGAGGAAGGGGTGGTGGATGGCGTATGTATGTGTGTGCGCGTGTGTGTGTGTGCGTGTGTTTTTGTTTGTGTGCGCGCGCGCGTGCTTGTAGGTGTGTGTCTGTGTGCGCGTGTGTTTGTATGTGTGTGAGTCTCTCTCTCTCTCTCTGTCTCTCTCTTTCTCTGTGTGTGTCTGCGTGCGTGCGTGCGTGAATGCGTGCGTATGTGTGATGTGTGTGTGTGTGTGTGTGTGTGTGTGTGTGTGTGTGTGTGTGTGTGCGTGTGCGTGTGCGTGTGTGCGTGTGTGTGTGTGTGTGTGCGTGCGTGCGCGTGTGCGTGTGCGTGTGTGTGATCATCACCATCATCCTTATCCTCCATTTCCTCATAACCATCACCCCACCACCATCATCATAATCGCCATCGTCGTCGTCTTCATCATTACTAAACATATTTCAGGTCATTATGGCAGTTGAAAAACAAACATGTTAAAAGTGATGGAATTACGATGGAGACTGTCATACGTCATTATTATTTTATTTAATTCAGCATTTGTATTGTATTAAATGTGACAGATATCAAGAACATTGCTGTATTTCGGCCTAAGTAGAGCGAAGCATCCTTATCCTGTACCTAATGGTCGACCTATGGCGATATTTTTCACGCCAGAGGGCAGTCAATGCACTAGGGGCTTATCACGCGATATTCTTACTTGGGCGTAGTGAGAGAGAGAGTGATGGTAGGACCACTCACTGTCTCTCTCTCTTTCTTTATCCCCAACTAATAATATAGAGAGGATTAGCCCCACACGAGCGTCATGCCCTCTGGTGTGAGAACAATCGCACTAAGTCTCTCATTCAATTGAAAACAGCAGCTGCTTTGACCTCCTTCGTTTGAAGTCTGCTCTTAATGAACTCGCGTACGTTGCCCCACAGCACTAGGTTCTGTGGCGTTCTGTAGAGCTCTTTTCTGTTCGTTTTGCTCTCAATGAACCTCTATTCATCCATTTCATTTTCGTTGTTTTTTCCTCCTCTTCTGTAATCCATCCCGGTTGGCAAGCCAGACAGTCCTCTTTTCTTTCTCCAATCGCCTCTGTCAACCAGGGGGAAAAACAAAGAAAAAAGATATCATTTAGCTGAAAGGTTAACAGACTAACCGTGATGGAAGAGTGTAATTGAGAGACTGTGGAGGGAGGTGAAGGGTGGTGGGTGGTGGGGGGGGGATATCTGGAGGGAAGGCGGGAGAGGGTATCCAGCAAACAGAATAGGAAGCACATCGACGATTCAATGTAAAATATGATTTTAGCAAAAGAGTGTCCAGAATAAATCCAGAGGATTAGTTTCTGAGTATGCGTACGTGCATAGGCCTACATCGTTTTTATTAAACAGGTTTGGTTTGAACAATTGTATGAGGTCCGCAATGCACGAACTGACACAGATAGGAAAGGTATCAGTTATAATGATTTGATGCAACATCAAGTGAACGCTTGAAAGTTTACAGTTTTAGCATGCCCTAAATGATTTGATTGATTGATTTAATTTAAAGTCTGTTCACAACAATGTTGATATTAGACTTAAAATAATAATAATAATTGTTTTTCCTAAAATGAGGGAAGGAATTGAGCACGTGCGTGTGTGTATGTTTGTGTGCGTGTGTGCGTGTGTGTGCGTGTGTGTGTGTGTGTGTGTGTGTGTGTGTGTGTGTGTGTGTGTGTGTGTGTGTGTCAGGCAAAGCAAGTCAAAATGATCTTTATTGACGATAAAAGAGTAAGCTTGATAAAGCTTTTTTACATCCTGTCATGTGTGTGTGTGCGCGTGCGCGCGCGCGCGTGTACCTATGCGCGTGGGTGTGTTTATGAATAACAATACAATGACCAACCGTAAATTAATGATCCAATTGTAGCAAATGAATAATCTCAGAGCTGGATATATCTTTAAAATAAATATAGGATTCGGTATGACCCATGATGTGTTTTTCTTCTCATGAACACACATGCACGTGTGTGCGCTCTGTGTATGAGGTTGTGAGTGTGTGCGTACCCTGCCCTTTCAAATCCAGAACGTAACTCTTTGGTTCCTCACCACTCACTGTCAGACTCTGTTCTCAGTGAACTTCTGTCACCTCTCCGGTATAAACACTCACCTAATGTTCCTAGTTTATTTCTTATACAATACAATTCAACATGGCCCTTAAAGAGGCACCCTGACGGATGAGGTTTTGCCAGAAACACGTCGAGATCACCAGGAAAACACCCGTTACAGAGATCGCAACACTCACTTTGCTCTGGTTTCCTAGACATCAAACCGTCAAATCGGCGATTCCTCCTTGGCGGAGGTGCTGGAAGTCAAATTCTTTCATTGAAAGAGGAGGCATGTTCCTTCTCTTTTCTAATGGCCGCCTGTGTTTAGACCAAATCGTTTGCTCGAAATGTTCACAATGCAGGCCTTTTTATTTATTTAAAATAATATACCGTTTACCTAAAGGCGTTTCGCTCACAACAAAGGAAATAGTTCCAATTTGGGTTTTTTACTGCACTACAAAAAGAAATAGCTTCAACCACAATGAGTGACCTCCACCAACCCCATCCAAAATGGCATTTCTCTCCGGCATCTCCGCCAAGGAGGAATCGCCGTTTTTGACGGTTTGATTTCTAGGAAACCAGAGCAAAGTGAGAGTTCCGATCCTTGAAAAGGCTGTCGTTCTGGTGATCTCGACGTGTTTCTTGCAAAAAGCTCATCCGTCAGAGTCCACCTTGAAATAAAACAATCTTTGTACCCCCCCCCCCCCCCCCCCCCCCCCCCCCCCCCCCTCCCCCCTCGCCGTCTACAGTCTGGTCCAGACAGAAAAGCACACACAATTAAAGAGGCTTGAAAAGGTTAGGATGCTGGAGTAGGTTGGAAACAATGGACGTGTGAACAAAAAGAAAACAGGCTGCGTCAGAGTGGGCTGGAACTCCAAATCTATCAAGATAGGTGGCAGAATGAAGGGCAAGGGCTAACATGGATTCGGAACATAATTGGTGTTACCAAAAAGCCTGAAGCCTGAAGACACAAAGAGGGATTACTCCGCAGCTGAATGAAGCCGGGTTTTTACTCCCATCCTTTCAAATACACTACCCCCCCCCCCACCCCCCACCCCCACCCCCCGTGGGGATACCGGGGGGTCTTTTGTATAAATAGTTCCCCCACCTTCTGGAAGTTCTGTGCTTGTAACTTCCTCTATACTGTCACTCTCTTTGACTCTGCCTTTTCCCTTTGCTTACTGTCATCTACTATCTTTCTGCCTTACCGGTCCATTCTCCTCCTGCCTTTTTTCACGAAACACTTTCAAAAACATTTCCTCCAGCCGAAGTCGGACTTGCTGGGCCTAATTATGTCTTACTTAGGGGCATAGCGGCAGCATGAGGCATCTGCGCTCATAATTGGCAGGAAACTGTCTGAGCGATCGAAGAAGAAGAAGAAGAAGAACAGGTGGGGATCATTGTGAACTACTCACTGTGGGGATCATTGGGAACTCACTCCACTGTCTTCCAGGTGGAAGTGAGAAAGTCTTCTTTCCATACTTAACACTTCCCACCTTCCACCTGTTCACCTTCCAGGTGGGAAGTGAGAAAGTTAATGGCTTCATTCTTTTATAGCAGCAAGGCCCGGCTGGTAGTTCCATTCGTTTCTTCTGCGAAGAGGTGGAGTGTTACACGGTAATGAAGTAAATACGTGTGTGTGTGTGTGTGTGCAGGCCTATGGTTTTGCATGCGTATGGGAGAGAGATGTTCTGTCTGTTTGCCTGCCTATCCGTCTATCTTTCTCTCTCTCTCTCTCTCTCTCTCTCTCTCTCTCTCTCTCTCTCTCTCTCTGTCTCGCTCTGTCTCTCTCTCTCTCTCTCTCTCTCCTCTCTCTCTCTCTCTCTCTCTCTCTCTCTCTCTCTCTCTCTCTCTCTCTCTCTCTCTCTCTCTCTCTGTCATAGATTTAAGAACGCATTGATACCAACACATAAAACTTTATATGACATGTGAAACGAAAATACGGTTATTTACTATAATAATGCACCTGTACATGTATGATTTATTCTTCATCTTCTTCTTCTTGCTCTCTCTCTCTCTCTCTCTCCCTCCCCCCCTCTCTCTCTCTCTCTCTCTCTCTCTCTCTCTCTCTCTCTCTCTCTCACCCCTTGTAGTTCAATTCGTGCAGCCTGTCAACTGTAGGTGACACATTTCCTCAGCCGGTCTGTGTCTGTGTCTGTGTCTGACAGCGACCTTTCTCATTCTGCGAGTGACAGCAAGTCTGTATAACTTTTAATGAGC
>CM065682.1:8764556-8767056 GCA_017654935.2 Phymorhynchus buccinoides
TTTTTGTATTTGGTAGATTCAAGTCACATAAACTTATATCTGTGAAATTCGGGCTGCTCTCCACCCGGAGAGCTCGTCGCCGCAAGTGCAGCGCCTACCCAAAGTTTGCACTCAAACACGTTCCCTATATCCCTTCTCTTTTATCCCCATGAAGGAGTTGCCCCCCTTCTTTTTTTCTGGGCATTTACATGTTTATTTCTCCTTCAATGAAAGCCAACTAAAATGGCTCTTATAGACTAAAGTCCCCCCGTGGGGATACCGGGGGGGTCTTTGGTATAAATAGTTCCCCCACCTTCTGGAAATTCTATGCTTGTAACTTCCTGTAAACTGTCACTCTATTTGACTCTGCCTTTTCCTTTTGCTCGCTGTCATCTACTTTCTTTCTGCCTTTTCCGGCCCATTCTCCTGCCTTTTTTCAAGAAACACTTTCAAAAAGATTTCCTTCAGCCGAAGTCGGACATGCTGTGCCTAATTATTTCTTACTTAGGCGCATGACGGCAGTATGATGCAGCTGCGCTCATAATTGACAGGAAACAAAGTGTGGCTGCACAAAAATCCCCAACAACAACAGACATATATAAACTGCCTTCTGTTTGTCGGTCTGTGACAGGGCGTGTTGATCTGCATCTTTACCCAAAAGGTTACTCCCTCAGAATATTTAGCCTGTTGTCTGTCTTGTGTCCGTCTTATTGTATCATTTGTGTGTCTGTCTTTCTGTCTGTCTTTACATTAATACATATGATGGTGCTGGTCTATATGATCTAATTATGATTCTTTTTATAGAATGTATTTTACTGACTTGTAATGTTTAATAGTTGATGTGCAATTATCAATATATCTTAGCCTCCCTTAGTAATGTAGTTTTATTTCTATTACCTTATAATCATTTTTAAATTGAATTGCTTTGTATTTTTCAAGGTTGAATTTGATTCTTGTGATGCATTGCTGTTAATGTATATAGTCAATATACCAGTGACTGAACGAGGGAGAAAGATAGTGTGTGGTGTGTGTGTGTGTGTGTGTGGTGTGTGTGTGTGTGTGTGTGTGTGTGTGTGTGTGTGTGTGTGTGTGTGTGTGTGTTGGGGGAGGGGGGGGGGGGATTGTGTTTATACTGATCCATTTTGCTGCTTTTGTTTGTATTATGTATGTGATCTGTTTACAGCACTCACTGTCTGTCTCTGCTTTTCTGTCTGTCTAGCGTCTGACTATCTATCTGACTCTCTCTCTCTCTCTCGCGCGCTCTCTCTCCTCTCTTCTTCTCTCTCTCTCTCTCTCTCTCTCTCTCCTCTCTCCCCCCCCCTCTCTCTCTCTCTCTCTCTCACTGGCTCTCCCAGTCTCCCTTCACTCTGTCTCTTCCTTCATCTGCCTTCATGACTTCTCCTTGTATGTCAACATCCGTGCCCTTGTTTCCATATTTATTGAACTTCTGTGGTTTTCAATTATGTGCGTATCATATTTTGGTTATCAGTTATTAGTATTTAATTTATGTTAGCTAACTTTAACATTCTGTTGTGTGCATGTGTGTGTGCGTGTGCGCGCGTGCGTGTGCGCGTGCGTGTATGCGTGTGTGTAGATATAGACGTTTTGAAGATGGTGTGGCCTGTCTAAGAGTATCTGTTCATTTTATGTACTGTTAATACGTGTGTTAGTTTATAATATGTTTTTATCCCCACGCACAAGATGAATTCTTCTTGTTATGAAGCCAATAAACAGATTGATTGATTGATTGATTGATTGACATTCTTCTGAATGACCCTTCGCCACTACATGAGTCGTGTTGTCCCTGGCTCACTTACCCCCTAGGGGCAAGTTAGGTGGAAGGGGGTCAAATCATCAATATTTTCTAATTGGTTTGGTTAGGTTAGGTTAGGTACATTATAGTCACAGAGACATCTCTGTGAAATTCGGGTTGCTCCCACTTGGAGAGAGCGTCGCAGCCAGAGGCGCGCCACTCATTTTTGTGTTTTTTTGCATGCGATTTTTGTGTGACTGATGAGGAAGGAAGGGAGGGGGGTGGCAAATTTTGACCAAATGACAACTTTTTCGTTGCCACTTGGTTTAACGTGTGCTAAGTGCATGAGCACACGGGACCTCGGTTTATCGTCTCATCCGAAAGACTCCACGTTCATACCGGCAAGGCCTAGTGCAAAGTGAGAGGAAAAATCCCCTGTACCCAGGTTCGAACTCGGGTTTACTTGACACGAAGCGAACGCGCTACCACTGTGCCACTCTACACACCACTGTGAGAACACACCTTCCGTCTGTGGAATCATATGTAATGTATTGTGTACGGGTACGTTATAAGCTATATGCTCGTTGTTACCCTGCTACCTCATTATTGTTTATATTTTGAAATGGTGGAATAAAAAACCCCGTTTAAACCAAATCATCAATTCTCAGATTTTGACTTATTATTGAACAACTGGTCTTTCTCTACCTCATACAGAAGCATTGAAGTGTAAGAACAATCGTTTCTGCCTTGAAAGCGTGTTTTGTTTTA
>CM065682.1:8772056-8787056 GCA_017654935.2 Phymorhynchus buccinoides
TCTCTCTCTCTCTCTCTCTCTCTCTCTCTCTCTCTCTCTCTCTCTCTCTCTCTCTCTCTCTCTCTCTCTCTCTCTCTCTCATTAACAAAAAAAGGCTACAAAACAATTACTATAAGAAACAAACGAAAACCAACAACAACAAAAATAAAAAAAAGGAAAAACTTATTCGTCTTATGTGAATGACAAACTCGATTGCCTGAGTCTTTATTCTGTTATGTTATTAGTTTTCCAACGTCTCTTGGTTTTAATCTTTTTGTCATAAAACACAAAGCGTGTTGAATACAGATAAGCTTTTTAAACCCCAAAACTGAATGACAATCTAGGTGATCTAAGAATGGTATGAACGATGGTTGTATTATTTTTCTTGATGGTTCTACTCTGGCCGTCATTGAAATCTAACCATATTTCGTGCAAATAGTTCCCCCACCTTCTGGAAAGTCTGTGCTTGTAGCTTCCTGTAATCTATCACTCTCTTTGACTCTGCCTTTTCCCTTTGCTTACGGTCATCTACTATCTTTCTGCCACTCTATTCCATTTTCCCTCCCTTTTTTCTAGAAAAGGTTGATCTAGCCGAAGACGGACATGCAGGGTTAAACTATTTCTTAGGCGCTTAACGGCAGCATGACGCATCAGTGCTCATATGACAGAAGACTGAGTGTTCGAAGAAGAAGAAGAAGAAGACTATAACCTTGCCTGCCCGTTTCTGTTAGTCTATTTGTCTGTCAGTCTGTCGCTGTACGTCTCTATCTCTCTGTATCTGTTTTTCTATATCTCTGTCTCTTTCATTGTCATAGTTTTCAATGTAGGAAAGCACAAGTCAAAGGAACAAGATCATTTAATGAAAATATATTCAAATCCAAGAAATCCGTTAAGGAAACGTCAATTTCAATCAGACAAACTCTAATCACATTGGACATAACCGAAAAAATATAATCAATCAAGTGTTTCTGTTCATAGGAATGTTCCTTAAAATACATTGATAAACGAATAAGCAATGTAATTGAATAATGAATGATCACAGAAAAAGAAAAAAAGAGAACATGTAATAAAAGAAAAGATCAAATTGTAGAGCTCGTTATGCTAATCAAGTTAAGCAGATGTCTGTAGTAATTAGAGTTTACCTAATGAAATTGGACATTTAACAAAATACATTGCTCTGCATGAATGGAATTTTTTTTTCCAGAAATAAGAACATGTCATGGAAAAATACTAGCAACAGAAAAACAGAGAAGATTAATCAAAGTCACTTGTAACTTGAATATTCAGAATGTTAGTGGCATTTTGCACACACGAGCTCACGCACACACGAGCGCGCGCACATAATGTAGTACACACGCGCACACTGTTATTCTGTTCTTGATTCAGTTTGTAAATGTTTATTAAGTAGTTCATTTAGTATTTATCTTTAACATTGTTCATTGTTCGGTTATATTCTTTAAATGATTTTTTTCATGGGGGTTATGATTAGGTCTACATAACTACCCTATCACTTATTTTAATGCTTACACATATTTACCGGCACACCCACTTACACTCACCGCACCAAAATCACACTACAATATACAATTGTCTGAATCAGTTTTAGTGGACGGACGTTGAACTGAAGAACACACGCGCGCACTCTCAAAACTCTTTCAAAATCATCAAACGAGAAATACACGTCCAAACAAGCATGACACTATGTTCGACATTATTTGTTTGTCTATTTATTTGTTTGTTCCTGCCTTTTGTGCAATATTGACGTTTACTGTCGACACCAATAACATGTGTCATCAAAAACGGGGATAATTATCATTATAAAAAAGAAGAGAAAGCCGCGAGTGGCATAGCACTTCAAACTGAAACAAAAACGAAAGTGCGAAGTCACACAGAATAACAAAACAACATGGTCAACATTTGGCTCTGTCTCTGCTTCTGTCTTTGTCTCTGTCTTTGACTCTGCCTCTGTCTCTCTGTCTCTCTCTTTGTCTCTCTCCCTCTCCCTCTCTGTTTATTGCTATGTTTGCCTCTTGGTTAGTTACTATGTTTGATTGCCTGCCATGTATGGTTTTGTTTATGTTATTACCCGGCCAGAGGCCGAGGTATTGCGATTGGTGTGTGTCTGTGTGTCTGTCTGTCTGTGTGTCTGTCTGTGTATCGATTATCTTACAAACTACTGTTTGGATTTTGATTAAAATTGGCAGAGGGGTAGACAGCTTGAAAGGGAAGCTTCCTTTCGTTAATCAACACCGTGCTGACATTGACCTTGAATTGTGACCTTGAAAACCGAAATTTCCTTCTTTGGGCTATGTAATTTCCCCCAGCTTTCTTTTGTGAACTAGGGAACAGAATCGCTTAAAATTTTGTGTGGTGGTGTACCATGGTACAAGGAAGTTTGTATAAAAGTTTAGCTGTATCTCGTGAAATACTGAACAGAATCGCTTCAAATTTATGTATTTTATGCGTTCTGTAAGGGTGGAAAGTGGTGTGTTTTATCGGGGGGGGGGGGGGGGGGGGGGAACATGGTGCAAGAAAGTTTGTATAAAAGTTCAGCTGTATCTCGTGAACTACTGAACAGAATCGCTTCAAATTTTGGGCTATGTATTTTATGCGTTCTGTAAGGGTGGAAAGTGGTGTGTTTATTGGGGGGGGGGGGGGGGGGGGGGGGGGGGGGGGGGGAGGACATAACTCTGGCCGGGTTTGCATTGTCACAATGCGTTGCTGCCGCTCGGCGATGCCCTTGTGTTGTTATGTTTGTAATATGTATTTCTTGATTGCTTGTTATTTCTATTTAGCTTATGTGATTACATAATGTGGGGTGTGCGTGTATGTGTGTGTGTGCGTGTGCGTGCGTGTGTATGTGCGTTCGTGCGTGTGTGCGTGCGTATGTGGCATTTTGTTTCTTCATTTACACATTTGATGCATTGTACATGCTTTGAATTTGTTTCCTTTTCTTTTTCATTGTTCGGATTTTGATTTTGATTTTCTTGTTCGAGGGCAAGATGTAAACATGATGTAAAATTTTACTGCAACATAATAGTCACAAATGATTGTGGTTGCTATAAGGAAAGGACGGAAAGCCCATTGTGGCCTTATTCTTTCCCCTCATTACTAAGCGCATTGAGCTTTAAGGCAATGCACTATACAAGTTTCCTAAATAAATAAATAAATTAATTAATAGAGAAAGTTTCGTTCGTTCGTTCATTCGTTCGTTCATTCGTTCGTTCTCTCTATCGTGGCTGCTAAGAGTTTCGATCGGTATTCGTCCTTTCATTCATTCCACACAAACACAGACCCCAGGACCCCTTTGATCAAAATAATTGGAGAAAACGCTGGAATTCCCCACTGTCTGCTTTGCTGGACTGTTGGCTAAGAACAACTGGGTGTCTTTGTGTCGCGGCTCTAAGAGCCCACAGGACAACAGTGTTTTGTGTTCTTTGAAAACCATTAGGGGGTTGAGAGTGTTTTTTGTTGTTGGGTGGATAAACACTTTGGAATGATAGTGAAAGGAGACATAGGGTGTGCAAAATGGCTCCCCGTTTCTATGGCTGATGGTGCGGATGTGCTTGTCTGTGTTCCTCTCTCCATGTCTGTTAGCATGTTAGAGTGAGTTGACTCGTTTCGTCGTGTGTCCGTTTGCGTCTGTCTCTTTTCTGTCTCCTCTCTCTCTCTCTCTCTCCTCTCTCTCTCTCTCTCTCTCTCTCTCTCTCTCTCTCTCTCTCTCTCTCTCTCTGGTTTAAACGGGTTTTTTTATTCAACAATTTCAATTTATAAACAATAACGAGGTAACTGGGTAACAACAAGCATATAGCTTATAACGTACAATATAACGTACACAATACATTACATATAATTCAACTCTCTCTCTCTCTCTCTCTCTCTCTCTCTCTCTCTCTCTCTCTCTCTCTCTCTCTCTCTCTCTCTCTCTCTCTCTCTCTCTCTCTCTCTCTCTCTTACCATACTCAGGTGGAAGTTTGTGGACTGAAATCCCTGAGTGCATAAAAACTAAAAGCACATTGCTGTCATTTAAAAGATGCTTTAATAAATATTTATTCGAAAGGTTATAACAGTTCATTCCCCTTTTCTAAACTTAACTATTGTGCATGTTATAATTCTAGTAAATGCGCATGTCTGTAGCTATGCTCCTACTACCTGATATTGTAAAATTGTCAATTGATTGCTTGTCTAACTATGATTTATGTGTGTGAAAGGAATTGTGAGAATGTTGATTTATATGTCATGTTGTCCTTGTTCTTTGGATTTGTTACATTTGATTGTTACATTGTTTAATTTTGAACCATTTGAGTTTGTTTTGTAATTTATTTATTTATTTATTCACTTCATATGTCATTATTTTAGAGGACCTGATGAAAATAAGCTATTTCTGCTTACTCAGTTTATCCTCATTAAACATTTCGAGTTCGAGTTCGAGGTCGAGTTCGAGTTCGAGTTATCTCTCTCTCTCTCTCTCTCTCTCTCTCTCTCTCTCTCTCTCTCTCTCTCTCTCTCTCTCTCTCTCTCTCTCTCTCTCCTCTCTCTCTCTCTCTCTCTCTCTCTCTCTCTCTCTCTCTCTCTCTCTCTCTCTCTCTCTCTCTCTCTCTCTCTCTCTCTCTCTCTCTCACTCTCTCTCTCGTTGTGTTCTGTGCTAGTATATATGTATCAAGGACAGATTAGCATAGGAAGAAAGATAAAATAGGACAAACTAATTGCTTTTAAATTTCTGATTGTTGATAATGGTACATTGACACATCTAAAATGCACTCCGACAGTTTTAACACCCCAAAAGTGGGGTTTTTTAAAACAAATTTACGCCTTTTGTGTTCGTAAATTAACCTGTCATTATGACTTCTCTCAAGCGCCTATTGTTTGACAATGTGGCGTCGCCTCTGTCCATCGCGCTCTGTCACTCAACACTGACAATGATTCTTTCCACTATAACGTCAGATCTAAAATAAATATCCATTAAACTGTTTTTAATATATATTGTGATAACTATAATAACAACACTATTTAAAATAATTATACAAAAATACTTACTGGTTGAATTAATTACATATGTTTTAGTTCACAAGCAAAGCTTGCAGCCTTGCGTCGCAGTAGGCTAGGAATTAAACATAGGTGCCTGATGGCGTACGCTTTTTATGTACTATCTCAGTTTTAAAGAGAATTTGCCAGTGTTTGCCATTTAAAATGTTAACACGTTTTAATCTCTAATATAAATTAACATTGTATACAAGGGAAATGGGGGAAACAGCGTCATGGTTCTAGTTGAAATTAAGCAGAAGGATTTTCTATTTGTAAATGTGTACGGGCCGAACAAAGATGACCCAGAATTTTATAATATATTAAATAATAAAATTAAAGAGTTCCATACTAATAATATAATAATTGGGGGAGATTTTAATTTAGTTCTTGATCCGTCAAGAGATTATGATAATTATAAAAATGTGAACAACCCTAAGGCTAGAGATGCTGTGGATCGCCTGACCGATGACTTGCAATTAAGTGATATTTGGAGAGAGCTAAATCCAGATTGCCGTAGGTTTACATGGAGAAGGAACACTCCATTTCAGCAAGCCAGACTGGATTTCTTCCTTGTTTCTGACCATGTTGTTCCGAATGTAGAAGATACAGATATAGAATGCGGATATCGCACTGATCACTCTATGATATTTTTAAAATTGAAACTAGACGAAACATTTAAGCGCAACACGTTCTGGAAATTGAACTCATCTTTACTAAAAGACAAGGTTTACATCGACGAAATTAATGAAGAGATCACAAATGTTAAACGAGATTATGCAGTGAGTCCATACATAAGAGAAGCAGTTGATAAAGTTTCACCTGAAAATTTACAATTAACAATTCCTGATGATCTGTTCTTAGACTTCCTACTCATGAAAATAAGGTCAAAGACAATTTCTTATGCCACCATGAAAAAAAAATGAACGAGGAAGAGCATAAGCTACAGGAGGAACTGCAGCATCTCGAGCAGAGGGAAATAAAAAATGATGAAGTATTTAAAGCCATAGACTCTAAAAAGGAACAGCTGAAAGTAATTCGAGAAAAGAGAATAGAAGGAGTTATTTTAAGATCAAGGGCTAGGTGGATATCTGATGGAGAAAAGGTAACAAACTATTTTTGCAACTTAGAAAAACGACATTACATAAGTAAAAGCATGTCTAGACTAAATGATAAACATGGTAATGTTTTACAAGACCAAAAAGATATTCTGCATGAAGTTAAGGGTTTTTACAAACACTTGTATGAAAAAGCGGACGTGGAAGATTGTGAAATTGATGATTTAGTGAGAAATATCCCATGCTTAGATAATGAAGAAGCACAAATGTTAGAGGGTGATATTACATTAGAGGAAGCAAGTTCGTCTTTAAATAATATGCAGAATAACAAGAGCCCAGGTACTGATGGCTTCACTACCGAATTTTTTTAATGTTTTTGGCGTAGGATTGGTACTTTTGTTGTTAGAGCCTTAAATGCAGGATTTGAAAAAGGAGAACTCTCTTGCGTTCAGAGACAAGGGATAATTACATGCTTACCAAAAGGGGATAAACCTAGAAATTTTATAAAGAACTGGAGACCAATATCGCTGCTAAATGTTGTATACAAAATAGGATCTAGCTGCATAGCCAATCGATTGAAAGTATATTTACCTAAGCTAATCAATGAAGATCAAACAGGATTTATGAAGAATAGATACATTGGAGATAATTTAAGACTCATTTATGATATAATAGCGTCCTTAGATGAACATAAATTACCTGGGCTTTTGTTAAACGTTGATTTCGAGAAGGCATTCGACTCGGTTAATTGGAATTTCATGTTTAAAGTTTTAAAGGCATTTGGGTTCCATAAGGGATTCTGCAGTTGGATAGAAACGTTATATAATAATACTAAATCTTGTGTTATAGTTAATGGACAAGTTTCTGAATGGTTTAGCATAAATCGCGGATGTAGACAGGGTGACCCCCTTTCCCCATATCTTTTTATTTTGTGTGTAGAGATCCTAGCACTTATGATACGTGAAAATGAAGAAATAAAAGGCATAAGAATTAATAATGTTGAGCATAAGCTTTCACAGTATGCTGATGATACTGAATTTCTCTTGAAGGGTGACCAAACATCTTTTGAGACTTGTGTAAACCTTCTACTAAAATTTGGGCGTATATCGGGATTAAATATTAATCTTGAAAAAACTAGTGCTATATGGCTTGGTAGTGAAAAAATTTCTAGTGTTAGATATATGAATCACATAGGCATGGATTGGAATCCACCCAAATTTAAAATTCTAGGAGTGTGGCTGACTAATGATGTAAAAGACTGCACTCATATTAACTATTCTGAAAAATTAGCAGAGATAAGACAGCTATTCAAAATTTGGGTTAAAAGACAGTTAACACCTCTTGGGCGTGTAGCAGTTCTAAAGTCACTCATTTTGTCTAAACTTATTCATTTATGGCTGTTATTACCAAACCCACCGGATGACGTTTTACAGTCATTGCAAACTATTTGTTATAAATTTGTATGGCAAAAGAAACCAGACAAGATCAACAGAAAGACAGCACATAAAAGCATTTTGAATGGAGGAATGGGAATCCCAGAATTGAAAACCTTTGTGTCCTCTTTAAAACTAAGTTGGTTAAGAAAATTTCAGTCAACAAAACATAAATGGAAATCAGTTGCACTGTTTAATTTTCCACTCATAAATGACATTCAAATGCATGGACCTGAAATTTTCACACTATTCAAAAAATCGAACACGTTTTGGTCAGAAGTTTTTGATGCATATAGACATTTTTTTTATAGAATTATAAGCAAGAACTCAGGTGAATTCCTTTCAGAGCCAGTTTTCTACAATAATAGAATACAGATGGGTAAAACATTCATTAAAGATGTAGTATGTGTGGATAAAGGAGTATACTGTATAGCACATTTTATGTTGGAAAATGGACAGTTTATGTCATATGCACAATTTAAAGACACATACAATCTTAATATAAACTACATTAGGTTTTATGGGTATAGAGCAGCAATAACTAATTACATACGTAAGTCAGGTATAAATATTGATAATAACAAATATCTAGACATTCCTGTATGCTTAAAGAAACTAATGTCGATACATAAAGGCTGCAAGGTATACTACGATATATGTATTGATAATGAAACTCGCCCAAGGTGCTGCACAAAATGGAATGATAAATTGAATGTTGATATTGACTGGGAAAAGTGTTTTCTTTATCTTCATAAAGTGTCAGATGTTGGGATGAAGTGGTTTCAAATGAAAATAATACACAGATGCATAGGTACAAATGTAATATTAAAAAAGATGGGAGTGGCTGAAAATGACCGTTGTAGTTTCTGCAATACTTCAAAAGACAATATTATCCAATGTTCTGGCAATGTGCTTTTGTTCAACGTTTTTGGAAGAGTCTAGCTGATTTAATGAACGACAAATGTACACATGCACATAATATGCAAATGACAGCACCTTTAGTAATATTGGGTTCTGACAAAAACTTACATATTGATAAAACTGTATATTTCATTGTGTTATTTGCCAAACAGTTCTTGTACAAATGTAAACTCGACAAGCACATCCCAGAGTTACTAGGGTTTTTAAGAAAGCTCAAATATAGATATCAAATTCAGGAATATCTTGCTAGAAAAAACTTTATGTATGACAAATTTGTTTTGGAGTGGCTGCCATACAAAGCCTTGTTCTTGGATGAAAATTAACCCACACTGTACAGTCGTCATTCTCAGACAAAAAACTACTCATGTGCTAATATTCAGGCCCTACGAAAATGAGTCATTGTTTTTTTTTGCTGTTGATTTTTTGTCGATGCATAATGTAATGCGACCCATGCATGCATATTATTTGAACATAATATGCATCTAAGGCACTGCCTGTTCACATATATTACCACCGCTACTTTTAATACCGTTATCTATTTACTATTGGTTTCAATGCTCAGGTTATTCCATACTAACATATGTGCATTCATGCTCGATTATGCATTCCTGTTTTGATTGTTGGTCTGCTTATTTTTATTTTTTATTTTATTTTTTCTTACTATTTGATTTGGTCAGTTCTTGTCTGTTTTTGTTTCTCCTTCTTTTTTCTTTTTTCTTTTTGTATGTGTGTGTGTGTGTGTGTGTGTGTGTGTGTGTGTGTGTGTGTGTGTGTGTGTGTGCTTTTTGTCCTTTTCATATTTCATTATAAAATGTGTTGGGAAAAAAAGTTAAATAAAAAAATTAAAAAAAATTAACATTGTGTCAAGTCAAAGTCAAAGTCAAAAATACTTTATTATCACGTTAGGTGAAATTACAGTGTGCTCTCGTACAGGCACAATACATTTAAAGAAACCCATTTGCATGCATGAAAATGGAAACAAAACTAAGGAAAAATGAATGACAAATCATGCTCCGCAAAAAGCAAAAACAAAACAAAAATTGAACACAGGGTAGATACAAGCGACTATCAAAACATCACGAACTGCCGTCTTTCCCACCATTTCTATTATCGCATTCATTTGTTCACCCCCACCCTACCCCCAAACCCCCACCCTCTCCAAGTCACCCCGAGCTTTCACATATTTTGGGTCCCTTCCCGTTCCCAACAGTTCATGCGCCTCCCTTCTCTCTCTCTCTCTCTCTCTCTCTCTCTCTCTCTCTCTCTCTCTCTCTCTCTCTCTCTCTCTCTCTCTCTCAAAAGAGAGACGTGTGCATGACGTTCAAAACTTTCTCCGTGTTTGATCAACAATTTACCTGTGTTAGAGATCGCATGTACGAATACATTTTAGCAGAAGACTGTATGTAGGTGTGGACCATATAATGGTGTGTTTATTTTATGGTGATAATCAAGGTAGGCCGAGAAATTAGCGATTAATTATTTAAATGAGACAAAGAAGGATTTTTCTTTCTTTCAAAGTAGTCACCAAATTTTCAGTGAAGCAAACTTTCAACTTGTGTGACTTGCACGTGCCACCGTCGAATTTATTTTGGATTCGAGAGATTTTCACGTGCTGTGAAATGTAGGTCATGGAGTGCTGAGCGTCTGAATGCGGTCCCACACCTGAATGGCCTAATTACAAGCATGAAAGCTGTCCGTTCGTATGTTCTTCCTTGTTATAGATATGACTTATTTTACGCGGCTCATCTGTAATGGATAGTAATCTAGAACTATCGGATATTAGTCCAGAACTATCGGACAATAAATTGCTTCCTACCAAAGATGTTCAACAGAAACGATTCTTTAGCAATGGAAATGAAGTGCTGATTTGGAGAAATGCCTTACTATATCGTTATTCCGCAATCGATAACAAAGCTGTTTTGGTGGACAAATGTGATTATGACCATGCAGAAACCCCCCTATCCCTCCCCGTGTGGATCAGCGGAGCCGTTCCCCCTGAGCTGTCCAAGACGGTGGTGCGGGTGTTCTACAGGCAGTCCAAGCGAGTGACAGTGACACTGTACTTCACACGACAAGGTGCTGGGACCCTCCTGTGCCAGGGAAAGGACTGCATTGCTTGGGATAAGGAAGAATGCGAAAGTCTAAAGGACTACATATCGGAATGTTATGAAACGGCAGACATAAAAACATTGGAAAAGGTGTTGACAGACATTCCGCTGACATTCTTGACTGACGATGACGATGACACTCCCATGCCCCTATCAGCTCCACAGTGCAACATCAACTCCACACCACCTTCTACCCCTCCCCCACATCCCCCCACACACACCACTAACAGCACTGCTGACATAGAGGATGTGTGTAGGGAAGCTAGTGATTTTGAGCCTTCTCCTATGTCTGAGAATGCTTTGTTGCTCACAAACGTTGACATCAACGCTGCACTTGAGGCGTCAAATGTATCTACACAAACAAACGCGAACTCTATGCATGAAGAAGAGAAAGAGACAAAAGCGTCCAGTACAAAAAACACACCCAAATCGCGCAAACTTGGCCGTGGCAGACGACTTCGTAGGAAAACTATCTCTCCGGTCATATATGCGGACAATGATGTACCTGCCAAGCTCCATAACATTGAAGCGGTTCTTGACATTGCACTCGAAAATCAATTAAAGCAATACACGGATCTGTTGTCAAGGCTCGAGGACACTAAAGTAGGAATAAAAAATGATCTAAAAATTCATTTTGACCGCAAAATCGATTCCTTGCAACAGACTATTGACGACCTCAAAACAGTTGTTTCTAAAGTTGATACTTCAGTTGTTTCTTTGATTAAAGAAAACAGTTCCCTAAAAACCCATCTGGGTTCTCTCAAGTCCGAACTCAAACACGTTAAAAGGAAGAGTGAGGACAATGATTTTCATACATCTTACTCTGAGCACTGTGCCAAAGTACAAAACAGCATCGACAATCTTAAAGACGTGGTTTTAACTCTTGGTTCTTCTGTCTCTGCTCTCTCAGATGAGAGCAATGTACTAAAGATGGAAGTGGGTTCTGTTCTGACCAAACTAACTGACATACAAAGACCGAGTACATGCCCACAGTTTGACAGTGCCGCTGCTGGTGTTGTTCATCGTGAGGAAAAGGAAACAACAGAATATATTGCTAAAGACCCTGTACTCAGCCCCCCTACCCCACGGAACTCCCCGACAAACGATAACACTGAGCGCGTAGAACAGCCTGGTGCAAAGACAGGTCCAAGCGATGCGCCCCCAGTGTCTGCTTCCCTGGGTGAAGGGGAGAGTGTTGTCAGTCCCACTTTTCCCTTACAAAACCGCTTTGCGCTGCTGTCAAACTTAGAAGAGGACCAGATTCCCAGTGACACCTGTGTCAAACGTTTCCCTCTCTCTATATCGAACTCTGGCCAAGATAATATACCCCAAATTCAAGACCAAGAGCATCGTCAACAGAAATCCCCACTAGAGGTGTTGAACGAAATGCGCATTCCTGAAAACACCTCCTCACTTATCATAGGGGACTCTGTTGTCAGAAACATACACCCTAAAAGACTTGGCACCCGCAAAGATCCTCTCTTTAAGGTATGTGTCCCAGGCCTGACCTTAAATGACCTCACGAAATGGCTGTCCAAACTAGGAATACATGACCTGATAAAAACGGTCATAATCCATGTGGGGGTCAATGATTGCCCTGCAGGACAAATCCCCACGCAAACATGGCACGAGGTCATAGCTCTCATCCAGACCCGTTTTCCTTCAGCCTATGTGTGCTTCAGTTCTATTGTGCCCGCTAAAGGTAGTCACCCACTGAATAAC
Organism: Phymorhynchus buccinoides; assembly: GCA_017654935.2. Taxonomy (NCBI): domain Eukaryota; kingdom Metazoa; phylum Mollusca; class Gastropoda; order Neogastropoda; family Raphitomidae; genus Phymorhynchus; species Phymorhynchus buccinoides. The sequence goes on from CM065682.1 coordinate 8,784,300, forward strand.
TCGATCGTCCCTTCCAACAGGAACCTTTACCAGGCATGCACAAACAAAAAAGTAGACCTGATTAACAATAATGACACTTTTCTGGCTAAAAGTGGTTTCCCCCGTAAGGCCCTTTATAGGGACGATATACATCCCAGCATGAAGGGTGCTACAGCTCTGGCCCTGAATTTCAAGAAAATCCTCCCCCAGGCAGAGCCCAACAAATATGGCCCAGACCATGAGTCCTCAAGTCACCCATACCAGGCCCGCTTTACTGATGATAGGCGGCAATATGGCCCTTTCCATGAGTCATCAGGTCACCCGTACCAGGCCCACCATTTGTATGACAGACGGCAGTATGGGCCTCACCATGAGTCCTCAGGACACCCGTACCAGGCCGAGGCCCACCTGAGTAATGATAAGAGGCAGTATGGGCCTTACCATGAGTCCTCAGGTCACCCATACCAGGCCCACCTTAGTAATGACCTGAGGCAATCTGCACCCCCTCATGATCCTGAGGAGCCTAACTCCCAAGCCTTTCGGCCTAGTGGCCAAGACTTTTCCCCATGGGCGTCCAATACCCACTTCCCCGCCCTCCCCTCCAGGCGTGATAGTAACGCCGATAGGGACCCTGTACTCTCTGCACACCAAAGCCAGCTTCCTGGCCCCCTGCCCTCTGTGCGCCACAGGGCAGACAGGCGGGAAGGCTCCACTGAAGCCTCTCTTTCATGTCACTATGCTCCCGCTTTTCAGCTCCCTCCCTATCCCCGTAATACAAATCCCCATCCTTTATACCCCAGACCCCCTAACCCATATTCCCACCCAGTCCAGCCTGTACACACAGGGGAATTACCCCAAAGGCGTTTCCAGGGATCAGGATATGCCAGCTACAAGCCCCCATTACAGGGCCCTTACCAGGACATGAGAACCTGGCCCCTCCTCACTGGTACTGCTGGTTATTATGATGGGCAGCTTATGCCCCTGGCGTCTCACTCAGCCAACCAGCAGGACCCTCAGCGGCCCCCGCCTGGCTGGTAGACGCCGCACGATTGGCATGACCTTGCACCTTTAGGCTTAAAGTGAGGTCCACTATGATCTTATCGCATCTATGATTTATGATGACTTGGTGTTTGCTTTGTTTTTTAGAAATAATTTTTGAGACATTCTTATTCCTCTGCGATATCTTCTTCTGCTGATTATCTCGCTTGACAGTGACCTATGTTATACTATGGTGGTTGTCTATTCATTCAACAATCCATCCAGAACTATTCGCCCATCCACCCTATTTTTGATCACTTGACATTTATACCCCCCCCCCCCCCCCTTTACCTTTACCCCCCCCCCCCCCCCCCGTCTCCCCATTTTGATAGCTTTGCAGCGGTGCTGTGCCGTTTTTAGAAGGGATAGGCAAACATTACTAGGTATTCAGGTAGGGACACGCGTTTTTTCATCGCCCGTGTCTAGTGGTATTTATAACTTGAGCGTGCGTTTGAAAGCTAGCTTGCTTAATATTGTATGCGTTTATCGTTACTATACCCTTGATCATCGATTGCTCTGTGTGTGCACACACCGCTTACATTTTGTTGTCCAATTTATGTGTGTATATGTGTGCATGATACCTTAATGTTTTTTGCTTATTTGTGTTTCTTGATATCGCTTTTTGACAAGCTTGAACTGCAATTGTTCAGACTCGTTTTGTTGCTTGTATCGTTATCTTGCATCCATAAGTTGGAACGCCTTGATAGGCTTGATTTAAATGCTGTGTTCTGGTTACCAGCAGTAGACTTTTTTGTTCTTCTTAATCATTGTCAAGTACTTGGCATTATTCAAGAGTTTAGGCTCTTGTTGAAAACATTCATATTTGAAAATTTTGTATTTTCACTTTTCGTTTTCATTTGAAATCATATATAATTTTGTTTGTTTGTTACAAAGACTAGCTTCAGTCTTCATGTCACAAAAGCCAGTAGCTCTCAAATGGTTGGGGAAGAACGGTTTTAAAATAGGTTACCTAAATGCTTGCCATTTGTTAAATAAATTGTCAGAAATTCCTTCCATTTTATCTAACTCAGACGATTGCTTCCATGTTTTTGGCTTTTCTGAAAGCAGATTAACTAATGTTGTTGCCGATCATATAGTTTCTATTCCAGGCTATAGCTTGATACGTAAAGATGCTTCGGGTAAGTTAGAGACAGGCTTAGTGACGTATATTCATCAATCAGTGAAATTCAAGCAACTTGTCATATTTGATAGTCATGCTATAGAATGCATATGGATTGAAGTTTATTTAAAAAGAAGTAAGCCGATATTGATAGGTATTTTGTACAGAAATCCCGAAGCACGGGCGGAATGGTTTGACCGTTTTGAGTCAATGATGGAGGATGTAATGGGGTATAATAGTGAAGTTGTATTACTTGGGGATTTTAACATTGATCTGTTTAAACCTTGTAACACATGGAAAAGAATTATTGATTCATACAATCTAACACAACTTGTAACTAATCCTACCCGAAAAACGTTAACATCCGAAACATTGATCGATCACATTTATGTCACAAATACAACTTACATTATAGAAACATCAGTACCTACTTTTGGTCTAAGTGATCACTTTCCGGTTTGCTTAACCTGGCATAAAAAGGGTGTCAAAATTCCTAAGTGTAACCATAAATATATTTTGTATAGAAATTATAATAATTTCAACCCCGATCTTTTCTTGTTTGATTTGAGTAATGCAAACTTCGCAGAAGTGTATCAACATCGTAACCCAGATGATGCTTT
>CM065682.1:8799556-8821900 GCA_017654935.2 Phymorhynchus buccinoides
TTGACATCTTTTAATTGCTTTAATAGTATCATACCTTTGACATCTTTTAATTGCTTTAATAGTAGCATACCTTTGACATCTTTTAATTGCTTTAATAGTATCATACCTTTGACATCTTTTAATTGCTTTAATAGTAGCATACCTTTGACATCTTTTAATTGCTTTAATAGTAGCATATTTTTGACATCTTTTAATTGCTTTAATAGTAGCATACCTTTGACATCTTTTAATTGCTTTAATAGTAGCATACCTTTGACATCTTTTAATTGCTTCAATAGTAGCATACCTTTGACATCTTTTAATTGCTTCAATAGTAGCATACCTTTGACATCTTTTAATTGCTTTAATAGTAGCATATTTTTGACATCTTTTAATTGCTTTAATAGTATCATATTTTTGACATCTTTTAATTGCTTTAATAGTAGCATATTTTTGACATCTTTTAATTGCTTTAATAGTAGCATACCTTTGACATCTTTTAATTGCTTTAATAGTAGCATACCTTTGACATCTTTTAATTGCTTTAATAGTATCATACCTTTGACATCTTTTAATTGCTTTAATAGTATCATACCTTTGACATCTTTTAATTGCTTTAATAGTATCATACCTTTGACATCTTTTAATTGCTTTAATAGTATATACCTTTGACATCTTTTAATTGCTTTAATAGTAGCATACCTTTGACATCTTTTAATTGCTTTAATAGTAGCATACCTTTGACATCTTTTAATTGCTTTAATAGTATCCCTTTGACATCTTTTAATTGCTTTAATAGTATCATACCTTTGACATCTTTTAATTGCTTTAATAGTACATAGACATCTTTTAATTGCTTTAATAGTATCCCTTTGACATCTTTTAATTGCTTTAATAGTATCATACCTTTGACATCTTTTAATTGCTTTAATAGTATCGTACCTTTGACATCTTTTAATTGCTTTAATAGTATCATACCTTTGACATCTTTTAATTGCTTTAATAGTATCGTACCTTTGACATCTTTTAATTGCTTTAATAGTATCATACCTTTGACATCTTTTAATTGCTTTAATAGTATCATACCTTTGACATCTTTTAATTGCTTTAATAGTATTATACTTTTCAATCCGAATTCTGTTGCTATTTTGGGGTCTTTCTTTTTCTCCCTCCCACCCTCTCTCTTCATCTCTATGTCTATGTTGCTCTAATTAGTAGATGCCCTCTAGTCTATCTTATCTGTCTGTCTCTCTGTCCCTGAACTGTGAACGGCTGAGGCCAGATGCTGTACAAGGGTACCCACCCTAAGTCTATCTACTCGATAACGAGAGGAAAGCAAATCTGCGAAAGGAGGAGTTTAGAATGTAACGGGCCAGACACACACTGCACACGATGCAATAAGGAGGAGTTTAGAATGTAACGGGCCAGACACACTACACACGATGCGATAAGGAGGAGTTTAGAATGTAACGGGCCAGACACACACTGCACACGATGCAATAAGGAGGAGTTTAGAATGTAACGGGCCAGATACACACTACACACGATGCAATAAGGAGGAGTTTATAATGTAACGGGCCAGACACACACTGCACACGATGCAATAAGGAGGAGTTTAGAATGTAACGGGCCAGACACACACTGCACACGATGCGATAAGGAGGAGTTTAGAATGTAACGGGCCAGACACACACTGCACACGATGCAATAAGGAGGAGTTTAGAATGTAACGGGCCAGACACACACTACACACGATGCAATAAGGAGGAGTTTAGAATGTAACGGGCCAGACACACACTACACACGATGCGATAAGGAGGAGTTTAGAATGTAACGGGCCAGACACACACTGCACACGATGCGATAAGGAGGAGTTTAGAATGTAACGGGCCAGACACACACTACACACGATGCGATAAGGAGGAGTTTAGAATGTAACGGGCCAGACACACACTACACACGATGCGATAAGGAGGAGTTTAGAATGTAACGGGCCAGACACACTACACACGATGCGATAAGGAGGAGTTTAGAATGTAACGGGCCAGACACACTACATACGATGCGATAAGGAGGAGTTTAGAATGTAACGGGCCAGACACACTACACACGATGCGATAAGGAGGAGTTTAGAATGTAACGGGCCAGACACACACTACACACGATGCGATAAGGAGGAGTTTAGAATGTAACGGGCCAGACACACTACACACGATGCGATAAGGAGGAGTTTAGAATGTAACGGGCCAGACACACTACACACGATGCGATAAGGAGGAGTTTAGAATGTAACGGGCCAGACACACTACACACGATGCGATAAGGAGGAGTTTAGAATGTAACGGGCCAGACACACACTACACACGATGCAATAAGGAGGAGTTTAGAATGTAACGGGCCAGACACACTGCACACGATGCGATAAGGAGGAGTTTAGAATGTAACGGGCCAGACACACACTGCACACGATGCAATAAGGAGGAGTTTAGAATGTAACGGGCCAGACACACTACACACGATGCGATAAGGAGGAGTTTAGAATGTAACGGGCCAGACACACTACACACGATGCGATAATGAGGAGTTTAGAATGTAACGGGCCAGTCACACTACCTACGATACGATAAGGAGGAGTTTATAATGTAACGGGCCAGACACACTACACACGATGCAATAAGGAGGAGTTTATAATGTAACGGGCCAGACACACTGCACACGATGCGATAAGGAGGAGTTTAGAATGTAACGGGCCAGACACACACTGCATACGATGCGATAAGGAGGAGTTTAGAATGTAACGGGCCAGACTCACTACATACGATACGATAAGGAGGAGTTTAGAATGTAACGGGCCAGACACACACTACACACGATGCGATAAGGAGGAGTTTAGAATGTAACGGGCCAGACACACTACACACGATGCGATAAGGAGAGTTTAGAATGTAACGGGCCAGACTCACTGCATACGATGCGATGTCATTGCGATAATGTCTGTGAGTCATGATTCACGCGAAATACCTCCGTCTTAAAATAATTCTAGTATTTTCGCTCCCAATTGCTCGTGTTGACCCCAGTAGATAAATCAAATATAACGTCTGGCACAAAAATATTCATATTGATATAACATTCGTGTACGGGGGACTACAACACATTATAGTGAACAAAACTAGTAAGATTTCATTGGATTCATTTAGACAGTTGATTGTCACATGGATCATTAGGTATTAGGTACTTTATAGTCACAGAGGCGTCTCTGTGAAATTCGGGTTGCTCCCACCTGGAGAGCGCGTCGCAGCCAGAGGCGCGCCACCCAATATTTTTTTTTTTTTTTTTGTGTTGTTTTTTGCATGCGATTTTTGTCACTGATGAGGGGGGGGGGGGGGGTAAATTTTGACCAAATGACAACTTTTCGTTGCCACTGGGTTTAATGTATGCTAAGTGCATGGGCACACGGGACCTCGGTTTATCGTCTCATCCGAAAGACTCCACGTTCAGACCGTTAAGGCCTAGTGCAGAATGAGAGGAAAAAATCCCCTGTACCCAGGTTCGAACTCGGGTTTACTTGACACGAAGCGAACGCGCTACCACTGTGCCACTCTGTGCTTGTGTCAAATCGCATCGCATAGCATCGTAGGTAGCTGGCGCTTATGGTCGGGTTCACATTAGACGCGTAAGTTCTGTACGGAAAACCCTAAATAGGTGTAAGAAAGAAGGAGGATACAAGTTTACGCATATAGGGGAAATTCGGACACGTGCGCAAATCTTTTCCCTTCTTTGTTTCACTTATTTATGGATTGCGCACGGGTTTCCGAATGGAATATCCGCTTATGTGTGTACACGGCCTTGGGGTTAAAGAATAAACGGGACATTTAGGGTGGCAGGGGGTGAAAGGGTGTGGGGGTGTGGAAAGAGTCGCAGGTGTTCATATCGAAATCATATTCATTTTATGTCTCTCTCATGCCACAAAAGCGTTTGAAAGGGAATACTACTAATAATGCTATTTTTTACTCCTTTTATTTCCTCTTCACGTAAGCTTGATAGTCGCAAATTTGTGACAATAAAATAAAACAGACCGAGGAGATAACTGTGCTGTTCTCTCTCTATATCTCTCTTCGTCTGTCTGTCTGTCTCTCTGAGTCTCTGGGAAATTATTAGATTGATATGGTCTATAGGAGAGTATTAACTATTTTTCAAAATATTTGATTGTCAGATTCAGCCGATTTTAACGTATGGATCGGTTTATGTTCTGACCAACAGCACATAGAACGTATTCATTTATCAGCTTCGATTCATGCCAAAAGCACCAAGGCAATTGGTGAAACAGGAAGATACCCTCTCTTTGTTAATACCTATACAAAATGTGTGAAATTCTGAAGAATAGTGAACATGGATGAGGACAGATACCCGAAGAAAAGTTATAACATGTTACTTAGACAGAGGCAAAATTATGTTATGGGCATGTCGTGTACGCAATGTTCTAATATGGTTTTGGGTTTGTTTGGGAAGCGCAGGGAGTGGGAAATATAACAGTGTTTATTTCTGTGTTTAAACAGAGACTTATTGATTCCTTCAGCCAAGATTGGCATTCTGCTTTAGAAAATCACGACTTCTTTGAAAATATTCAACAATTTGTAATTCAATATCTTGTAAAAGCTATTTGAACATCAAGAACATAACTTGGCGAAGGTGTCTTGCTAAGTTTCGAATTGGTATGTCACCCATTAAAAAAACACTTTTTGCAATATAAACTTAATGAAGGTGATAAATTTTGTCCATTTTGTGCAACTGTAGTAGAAACCGAAGTCCATTTTCTTTTTGTTTGTCCTAAATATAACGAGTTGGAATTAATCAATTAATGGAATGGAATTAATACCAAAGAAATATAATTGTCCATCTTTATTCAAGTTAAGTCTAATCTTATCTTCCAAAATGTTTCAACTAATCTCTAAAGTAGCATCGTTTATACATAAAGCTTTAACAGTTAGACGTCAATGTTTGAGTGAAAGGCAGAATGCACGAGATGTTACTTAAAGTTTATACTTGTATTGTTATTGTTATGGGCCAGTGGCCTAACAATTAAACCATTTTTGACTTTGACTTTGACTTTGACTCTCTCTCTCTCAATATAATACAACACAATACAATGCAATCCAATCCACTATGCTACACTACATTGCGCTACACTGCATTGTACTACACTGCAAACACAATACAATACAATACAATGCAATACAATGCATGGTAATGCGATGTAATGTAATGCAATAATACAATACATGACATGCACCACACACACACACAAACAAACACACACACACACACACACACACACACACACACACACACACACACACACACACACACATATATATATATATATATATACGCGTACGTGTACGCACCCGCACACGCACACGCACGTGCATGCACGTACACATGCATGCACGCACGCACGCTTGCACGCACGTAAACCTACAAACACACATACACACACATAAATTGGGAGGTATTGCACAAGTCCTCACAATTTGTCGGCAGCTCTTTCATGTGGGGTTTTATCTGCCGTTTAAAAAAATATATATTCTTTGTTTATTTGTAGACATTGTATTGTTCTTCTTTTAAATCTTTTCCTCATTTCCTTACTCGGGTTAGGACTTTGACTTTTCCACACTATATCATATTCCATCATATTTTATTCATCCTAAACCTCTTTTGTCGTTCTTTCCCCTTTTGCTTGTTCTTCTGTCTATCTAAAGACATGCATTTCTTTGTTTGCTTCTGTGCTTTAGCCTTTCCATTCTTCTTCTTTTTGTTTGTGGCTCAAGCCACAAACCTATAACTCACTTTGTCGGTCGGTCTGTCGGTCTGTCGGTCGGTCCAAAATTGTCGCACATTTTGACAAAATGGTCGCACTTCAAATCGAGGCGAGAGAAAATGGAGTTTTACGTCCTCTTGGTCTGAATCAGACACATATGGGACATTTGTAAATACAAATATGGTGGGAACAATACTGGAGACAATGCCCGGAGGCAGTACGAAACCAGTAAATTCAAATCGAGGCTACACTTCAAATTGAGGCCGCTCTTTAAAATGATGTATTTTAAAAGCGTACAAAATAATAAACATACGTAATATAGACACTACAACAGACACGACGAGTATGCAGTGCTTCTTTTGATGAGTATAAGTAGGATACATAGTTTTAAATGTTTTCCAAAAGATATAAAAAGTTACGAAATGGTGCAAAGATAACATTCTGGTTTACAGATTAAAATTATTGAAAAGCCAGGGGAGGTGACTCATTTGATTGGAGTGGTAAAAATAGACCGCGTGCCACAAACTATTGCGATTTCGCGCTTGTTTCTTTTTATATGTTTTGTTTTTCTTCACGCTTTCTTACTTTCTGTTCGCCTTTCTATCTCTTCTTTTCTTTTTTCTTCTGTTGCTGCTTTTTAATGATACTTATCTGTATCTTGTTAAAAATTCGGGACTTTACTGGTGTTGCACTGCCTCCGGGCATTGCCTCCAGGATCGTTCCTACCATCCTTATATCTACTAATGTCCCGTAATTATGTGTCTGTTCCATACCGGATGACGTTAAACAGATTTCCATTCTGTGTATTGCCTCATTTTGGGCTCACGTCGTTTTTAAAAAAAACAAAGTGAGTCTATAGTATCGTACGTGTTCGGTTGTGTGTGTGTGTGTATGTCAATGTGTGTGTGTGTGTGTGTGTGTGTGTGTGTGTGTGTGTGTGTGTATGTGTTGTGTCCGTGGCCCGACCTTTAACCTTGCACTCCAAACTTTAACGTTGTCGTTTTCTCTAAAAATATTAGGTGTTGGAGGGTTAAAGTTAGCAGGATATTTGATTTTGACGTGAGCCTTCAAGTCACGATGATCAAAGTAGTCAGATGCATCAATAAAGGACACAAGAAAGACTATAATTTGTTGCAGAGATTACTGTTGTGCAACCTTTAACCTTGCAATCTCCAAACTTTAACATTGTCATTTTCTATAATTGTCTCTAAAAATACAAGGCGTTGGAGAGTTAAAGTTAGCAGAATACTTGATTTTGATATGAGCCTTCAACTCACAACCATCAAAGCAGTCAGATGCATCTACAAAGAGCATAAGAAATACAATCATTTGTTGCAGAGATTACTGTTGTGCTGTACAGATCAGATACTCATACTGGAAAGAAGACTCTCCATTAGATATACAAAAACGCTGTTTAAAAAGAAACATAAGACTTCAGGTGTGTACAAATAGGTACATGTTAACGTCGTTAACTTATATTTTCTGTAACAAAAGGGATGTACCGAGTGTGGGGCGTTGACGGCCCGGTTGTTTCGTTTTATTTGCGCCTTTGTCAACTGTTGTTCGTGTTCATTCGCGCATCATCTCTGCCCATGCAATACTTATTATCGAACTTCCGGCGATATCACACACAACAAGGCCTAGGCCTACAGATCAAGCCTTACCTCATAATCAAGACGACGTACCTAACATTTAGCCAACAATCATTTCCAAATATATACGGAAAATCCAGTGTTCGTCGATTTCACTGCCTCCGACCGTCGCTAATCGCGAATCGCGAATACTGTTACACATGGCGACGCTCCGACGTACGAATCCAGATCAAGTTAGGCCTAGACGATTGATCACCATGTCACCGTATCATGCCATGTGACCCGGATGGATGAGCGTGCAGGCTGCGACCTTCACCTTTGCTTTGTGGCAGAGGGGGGGGGGGGGGGGGGGGGGGGGGGGGGGGGGGGGGGGGGGGGGGGGGGGGGGGGGGGGGGGGGGGGGGGGGGGGGGGGGGGGGGGGGGGGGGGGGGGGGGGAGGGGGGAGGATTAACGAAACGAAAAATAAAATATTAGGACTAAAGTATCTTACATAAATGTTGATGATGTGGAACAAGTTTCTATCGCATGAACAATCAGTTTAAAACAGTATCAGATCAGGAGTATGGCCTTACGAATTCCGCAATTATTAATTTTCTAAGAGGCTTAGACCTACAAGTGTCCGTAGACCCCCCTTACCCCGGCGGGGGAGGAGGGGGGGGGGGGATTGGTCACTATGTTTTTCTGAAAGCTTTGTCACTATGCTTTCAATTTTACTTGTTTGCCAAAAATAAAAATAGGGCTCCACTATGTTACGTGCGCATATATAAACATACATATAATTAAATTTTAAAGAAAGAGGGAAAGGGGTAGGGTTAATTGAATGAAAAATGGTGTTTTACGTCCTCTCGGTCACAGACACATATGGGACATTTGTTAATGCAAAGACGGTGGGAATAATACTGGCTACAATGCCCGGAGGCAGTGCAACACCAGTAAAGTCCCGAGTTTTTAACAATATAGATAGGTGTAGCGGTAACCACGCCTCGGTTAAACCTCATCGGCTATGGTACCGCCACTTACATTGAGACACTGAGGGTAGGGGTAATTTAATGCACAGAAATAATTCAATTTACACAGTAAAATACAAATTCATTCTGTTCTCAGATGCACAAGTGTCTACATAACAGTATTATAGAAATACAAATCAGACGTGAGCCTTGAAGGCTTTGCCTCTTGTTCGTTCTTACATTTGCGTCTTGTCAGTCTGAATCCCTGGCTTTTCCCCCTCTCTGTTTCTTACTATTGTCCTTTTGTGTGTGGATTTCTTCCTTTCCTCCTTTCTGTTACTTCTGTTTCTTTTTTTTAACAAAAGGTGAATACTCTCTTTCTAATTAACTCCCCTCCACCAAAGTTGATTACGATACCAATCATCCAGCAATGCGTGGGTCAGAACCAAAGTGAGACAAACAAAGCTTCATTCTAAAAAAAAGAATAAATGAAATTCCGTTTAACATCCTCTGGTCTAAAACAGACACATATAATAATAATAATAATAATAATAGTGAATCATTTATATAGCGCATTCCTCCACCAATGTGGAGCTCTATGCGCTTAACAACAACAAAAATTAAGAAGCAACAAATTCAACAACAACACGAAATAATCGCTCACGCACATGCAAATAGGCATACACATACACACCCCACCCACACATACACGCACGTACCGGCACATACACACACACACACACACACACACACACACACACCGTTACCATCACCACCACTCACCCCACCCAAAAATATGGGACATTAGTAGATACAAAGATGGTGGGAACGATCTTGGAGGCAATGCCCGGAGGCAGTGCAACTCCAGGAAAGTCCCGAATTTGTAACGATACAGATGAGGAAAACAATTTTTCGTCGAGTTTATATTTAGCGTTTTCTTGACCGAAGTCATATGATTTTATTGTGCCAGAATTAAAAGTGGAGTTTTACGTCCTCTCGACCCGGGAGGGCACATATGGGACATGAATTTTATTGTGCCAAGTTCGCCTTTATGACCCTCCACCCACACAGTACACATCAACAATGGTGGGGAGGACAACATACAAACAGATCAACATCTATCCAAGAGTGGCATAGCCTTCTAACCTTGAAAATGTTACACATAAACAACACACAACACAGAACAAAGTGGTAAGCCTCGAAAGGAATTTGGGTAATCAAAGAATGAAATAGTAAGGCCAAGAGAGGAGATAACGAAATTGAACAACGGGTGAATACTCTCTTCAGAGTACGCACGGAATAAGAGAGTATTCACCCTTTGTTCAATTTCGTTATCTCCTCTCTTGGCCTCACTATTTCATTCTCTGTTTCTTTTATTCTTCTTTCTGTCCTTTTTGTCTTTCCTAGTCTTCATAAGTTCTTCGATTTATCAATAGCTTCGCGCACAGGCCCAATTTACCTGTCGGATATGATTTGTGTTTTATCCGTATTTGCCTATAATGCTTCCACACACACAAAAAAGATTATATGCAATTTTCGTTTGCCTCAATCACAATCAACACATCGTTTTTCATCCATGTGTGTTTTGCATATTCTCTGTCGCTGTCTATCTCACTTTCTCTCTCTTTTGTTTCTCCCTATGGTTCTCTTTCTCTCTCTGTTTGTCTCTGTCTGTCTGTCTCTCTGTCTGTCTGTCTCTCTGTCTGTCTGTCTCTCTGTCTGTCTGTCTGTCTCTCTCTCTCTGTCTCTGTCTCTGTCTCTCTCTCTCTCTCTCTCTCTCTCTCTGTTACGTGTGTGCGTTTGCCTCTTAATTTGTGCATGTTACAAATGAATAATGTAATGTAGGAATAGGTTTCATGTTGCCATGGGTACATGTATTTACATCTCAAATTGAGCATGCTAAGATGAGTAGGTAAAGTAATACCATGTTTGACTTTATTATGTGCATGGGTTTCTTTTCAAATAAGTACATTTTAATGATGAGTATATAAAGTATGATTACGTTTTTGTGTGTGTTCTTTTCTCCATATTTTGAATGTTAAAGATGAGTGTGAAAAGTAGGATTGGGTTTTCATTTCCCGTGTGCATACTCTTACTTCCCAAATTTTGAATGTTAATAATGAGCATAGTCAATAATAATAGGTTTCATGTTGTTATTGATGTGTTACAATATGGGGATGTATTTTGCATGCTTTATATTACTTTGTTTGTGCTTACTTCGTTTTCCATTTTCTACTTTTATATATGTATTTTGTCCAGAAGGCTGGATGCAGAAAAGCATGTTATTGCTTACTCTATTACCCTCTATAAATAAAATGCATTCATTCATTCATTCTCTCTCGGTAAAATAGATGGTGTATTCTCTCTCTCTCTCTCTCTCTCTCTCTCTCTCTCTCTCTCTCTCTCTCTCTCTCTCTCTCTCTCTTCTCTCTCTCTCTCTCTCTCTCTCTCTCTCTCTCACTCTCTCTCTCTCACTCTCTCTCTCTCTCTCTCTCTCTCTCTCTCTCTCTCTCTCTCTCTCTCTCTCTCTCTCTCTCTCTCTCTCTCTCTCTCTCTCACGTGTGTGTCTTCCACCTTCACCTCACCTCCCCCTCTTCTTTCTCCCACCCTCTCTCTTTCTTTATGCTTTTACCGTTTCTATGTTTGTAGTTGTCTTCTTATCTCATACGTTACGCAATTTACCCGTAATAGGCAATAATCATAACTCGCAAATGGAGGAAATGATCCCAGAAAATGTCCACTTGAATGCCGAACGCGCAAGCTTTTTTTTTTCTTTCCCCTCCAAAACAGTCATGTCGATGATACATCGATCATCGATATATAAAAGTCTCCTACGCCCCCCGCCCTCTCTCCTCCCGCATGCCCCTATGCTGCCCCCCCCCCCCCCCCCAGCTTAGGCCTACCCTTCCCTCCTATTGCTTCCCCCCTCTCCTCCCGCTCCACCACCCCTCCCCCAACAACCCCCTTTGTATTTTCTAGCGTATCAAATATCAATCTCTTGCGGATAGGCACAGAAACATTCTTGACATTGCCACGTTACTTCATTTCCAAATTTTTGTTCTATTATTTATTCGCTTTTTCTTAGGTTTGTGCATGGGTAAATCTCATCTTGACTTTAGGGCCTGAAGAAAAGTATCTAAGACGCTTGGAAATTCGCTGCAAACTAGAATATGGGCGTTTGTGTTCGTTATGTTTTGTGTGTAAGATGATATTTACCAATATACAAACATGCTATTAATTTATACTGTTCAGAAAGAAAGACAGGCATGCAGACAAGCAGCTAGAAATGGAAATATTGAAATAATCCACTCTGCAGTGTGTCAGACTAAGTTATCTCTAACCCCACGTGTTCTTGTGACATGAGTACGTCTTGAACGAGACAACTCCTCTGCTTCTTTTGTCAGTGGTGACTGGCATTTTCCAAATAGGATTTTATAACAGATATATTGCATTACTCTCTCTCTGTCTGTCTGTCTGTCTCTCTCTCTCTATCTCTCTCTCTCTCTCTCTCTCTCTCTCTCTCTCTCTCTCTCTCTCTCTCTCTCTCTCTCTCTCTCTCTCTCTCTCTCTCTCTCTCTCTCTCTCTCTCTCGATGCATGAATGTGTAAGATGTGTGTGTGTGTGTGTGTGTGTGTGTGTGTGTGTGTGTGTGTGTGTGTGTGTGTGTGTTTTGTGGGTTTTCTTTTCCTTTTGCTTGTGTTAATTATTGAAAGTTTTAATTATGTTTTTTCTTCTTTTGTTTCGAGGGCAAGATGTAAGCAAGCCCATTGTGTTCTCATTATTTTCCCTCAATAAACAAATGTTTCAAATCTCTCTCTCTCTCTCTCTCTCTCTCCCTCCCTCTCCACCCTCTCTCTCTCTCTGTGCAGTCTACATCATGCTGGGGGAGTCGTATGAGTTCATCGGGCTGATGGACCACCTCCAGGAGAGAGGCATCCTGGACTCTGGAGACTACTTCGTGGTGGGGGTGTGCCTCAACGCTTACGACCCAACCAACTCCAGGAACTTCCTGGAAGGTAAGCCAAGAGGATCTTGGTTACGTGGTCATCATTGTTTGATCACATTCTGGACTATCTTATAGCTTACCCCCCCCCCCCCCTCCTTAAAATTTTGGCATTGAAAATTGTTGTCACCGAAAAGCATGCAACCCCCTCCCTCAAAATATCGATGGCTCGGAGTCAAAACAGACTATATTTAGATAGTCCATTGACGTATTATTGGATTTATTACAAAAACTAATAATAACTTGTATCAAACAATGACTGCAGCAATATCAAAAGGGGGTTTTGCTTTTGATATTTTAGCATTTTGTTTTAAATACAATTTATTAGTTTTCGTAATAAGTTCAATAAAATGTTAATGGATTATCTAAAGATAGTCCGTTTTGACTCCAAGCCATCGAACTATTCGCTTTGAATGTTCAGTGAAAAAGCAATATTCTGCCACGTTTTGGAAAGGGTTTAGGGATCAGCCTTGGGTGTTTTTTTCATAAACATGAAAGAAGCGGAATTTTTTAGATTGAAGGTCGTAAACATGAGTGGGTTGACTAAAGGTACAAGATTGCCAAATTCTCATTACATCAAACTTTTACAAAAGACGTACTAAACCTGTTCAGGCAACACAACACATATGTCAGAAAAAGAGGAGGGAGAGTACTATGCTCAATTTAAAAAGAGTACATTTTTACAGTCAATATAAATCTTAACTTATCAAACTCTTTAAAAAATCTGTCCATGTTCCAGAAAAAAGGGCATATTGCGAAACTTTCAGAAGTGCGTCATCACCTTGACTTTACAACTGGAACAAAATCAAATCCATTTTTTGTTGTCTTCAACTAACTTTTTGGGGGATTGACATCACCGATTTAGCTGTTACATGCAAGGTGCTCGACTTTGAACATCTTTGACAGTTGCCGTCTTCTGTGTCGGCAACGTTGGCAACAAAGCTGTTACATCCCCTGCTCTATCTCTGTCTCCCTCTGTCTATCTGTCTGGCTGGCTCTCTCTCTCTCTCTCTGCCTCTGTCTCGCTCTGTCTCTTTGTCTCTCTCTCTCTCCGTTCTCTCTCTCTCTCTCTCTCTCTCTCTCTCTCTCTCTCTCTCTCTCTCTCTCTATCTCTCTCTCCCTCTCTCTCTGCTGTACAAAGGTGCTACATTTATGTTCAAATCTGTATGTGTAATATCATGCCTTGCCGTGTTTGTATTCTATGTTCGTATATGTACCAAGGACAGATTGGAAGACTAGGCGTTGCCTAAAATCTTTATCCTTGAAAATAAAGTTAAAGTTTTCAAGTTTTCTCTCTGCCTCTCTCTCTCTCTCTCTCTCTCTCTCTCTCTCTCTCTCTCTCTCTCTCTCTCTCTCTCTCTCTCTCTCTCTGTACAAAGGTGCTACCTTTATGTTCAAATCTGTATGTGTAATATCATGCCTTGCCATGTTTTGTATTCTATGTTCGTATATGTACCAAGGACAGATTGGAAGACTAGGCGTTGCCTAAAATCTTTATCCTTGAAAAATAAAGTTAAAGTTTTTCAAGTTCTCTCTCTCTCTCTCTCTCTCTCTCTCTCTCTCTCTCTCTCTCTCTCTCTGCTGTACAAAGGTGCTACCTTTATGTTCAAATCTGTATGTGTAATATCATGCCTTGCCAAATTCTATGTTCGTATATGTACCAAGGACAGATTGGAAGACTAGGCGTTGCCTAAAATCTTTATCCTTGAAAATAAAGTTAAAGTTTTCAAGTTTTCTCTCTGCATCTCTCTCTCTCTCTCTCTCTCTCTCTCTCTCTCTGTCTCCGCCCCTCTCTCTATCTCTGTCTCTCTCTGTGCCTCTCTCTCTCTCTCACACACACATTACTCTCTCTCTCTCTCTCTCTCTCCGTTTCAATAAAACATTCGTATTCTCTCTCTCTCTCTCTCTCTCTCTCTCTCTCTCTCTCTCTCTCTCTCTCTCTCTCACTCTGTCTCACTCTATCTGTCTCCCCTGTCTATCTCTGTGTGTCTCTCTCTCTCTTTGTCTCTCACTCTCTCTGTCTCTCCCTCTGTCTCTCTCTCTCTCCCCCCCCCCTCTCTCTCTCTCTCTCTCTCTCTGTGTGTGTGTGTGTGTGTCTCTCTCTCTCTCTTCTCTCTCTCTCTCTCTCTCTCTCTCTCTCTCTCTCTCTCTCTCTCTCTCTCTCTCTCCCCCCCCTCTCTCTCTCTCTCTCTCTCTCTCTCTCTCTCTCTCTCTTTCTGTCACGTTCATTTTCCTTTCTCACCTCAACCCCACTGCTTACCAGCCGCGCATGCGAAGCTGGTCATGTTTTCAATAACGTCTGTCTGTTCATATCTGGCTGACTATGTTAACACGATAACGCGTGAACGCGCGATCTAACAAGCTCATATTGCGCATGCGCATAGGTGGCTAGGACATAATAGGACAGGTTCGAAAATGAAGGCAAGAAAATGTGCCATTTTCGAGGTGAAAAAATGCCACGCGGCTGGTGGTATAGCCTCTTAACGCTTCAGTTTCGGTTGGGTTTTTTTCTTGCCATGACAATGGAGAACATCTTAACGCTGGAATCAAACGATGAAGCCAAATAAAAGCATGTCCTCCCTTCGGCCTTCTCAAACGTCTTTTTGATATCTCTCGTTGTGATAATGGATTTCTGATTTGCTTCCTCCTCCTGTCTGTTTTTGTTTTGTTCTGTGTCTAAAAGCCAGTCAATCATTCATCCATTATGTCTGTCTGTTGGGTTTGTCTGTCCGTTTGTATGAGTGTCTGTTTGCCCCCCTCTCTCTCTCTCTCTCTCTCTCTCTCTCTCTCTCTCTCTCTCTCTGTCACATTCCCTCTCTAGCTATTGACTGCTTTTTTGCTGTGCCTTTTTAGGATCAGCAAGACCCCCCTCGTTCCGGCACGTGTCTGATCCATTCACCTCTGCTATGCTTTGCCAGGGGTGTTCAGAAGAGCTACACAGAGGACCTCACTGGCGTTCCGGCATTTCGCATCCCCTCCCCTCCAGTGCTGAAGATTTTGCTCAGTGCTTTTGGTACTGCCTTTTCCAGGAGTGTTCAGCACCAGAGCTACACAGCGGACCTCCCTGGCGTTCCGGCATTTCGTGGGTCTGATCCACTCCCCTCCAGAGGAGCTACAGGCCTCACTCGTTCCGTCATACGTTGTGAAGATTTACACTACATCAGTGCTTTTGGTACTGCCTTTTGCAGGGGTGTTCAGCACCAGAGCTACACAGCGGACCTCCCTGGCGTTCCGGCATTTCGTGGGTCTGATCCACTCCCCTCCAGAGGAGCCAGGCTACTCATACGTTGTGAAGGTTTACACTACATCCGTGCTTTTGGTACTGCCTTTTGCAGGGGTGTTCAGCACCAGAGCTACACAGCGGACCTCCCTGGCGTTCCGTCACTACGTGGGTCTGGTCCACTCTCCCCCCGTGGAGCCGGGTTACCCGTCGTTTGTGAAGGTTTACATTGTATCAGTGCTTTTTTGTATTGTCTTTTCTAGGAGTGTTCAGCACCAGAGCTACACAGAGGACCTCCCTGGCGTTCCGGCATTTCGTGGGTCTGATCCACTCTCCTCCCGTGGAGCCAGGCTACTCGTCCTTCCAGAGGGTGGTGGACCAGTATCTGGAGAGACCCCCCTTCAACCAGACCAACCCCATGAGGAACATCAATGGCACCAGAAAGGTCAGAAGTGGGTTGTTTTTTAGCGAGTCATTGTATCCTCTCCAAGCCTCTTCGTTTCTATGTTTGCATTATTAACATTCTTCGAGATTATATCAATAGTGGTTTGTTCTGTGTCGTGTGTCCTTTGTGTGTGCGTGCGTCTTTCATTTAACGTCTCGTGATATTAGACGGGGTCCTAACTAACTAAAGTTGGTTTGGGGCGGTGTGGGGGGTGGGGTGGGGCCAAGGTTCTCAGCTGTGGGGCAATGCGGGCGTCGAAAAGGCGAAAATGGGGGCTCGGAGGGTAGGGGGTTATACAAAGAAAAACAGATAAACGGACAGACTTACATATAGACGGGCGGACAGACCGGCTAAAGACAAAACAGCGACATAGCCTCCTTGGTAAGACCCACAAATGAAAAAGAAGCACCCGAAGATTCTGATGGAACGTAGAGACACATTGGTCCCACCCGCCCTACCAACACAAGAGCAGTCATTCACCAACCCTGGAAGCCCGTGTTACGTTACAGAGGGTATAGACACACACGGGGCATTCCATTAACCATCCACGTGTTCATGGCTGCCTTCGACTCGATGAACATTTTATACCGCTCAACATTTGCTAAGGATAATTATTATCTTAAACATGACAAATTATCAAAGATAAACATAAAGGCATTGGTTATTTTTCAATTTCGTTTAATCAACGTTTCAGCTTCACATTTTTATTTATGAAATAGAAACACCCGAAGGTGCTGATGGGACCCAGAGATGCACCAGCCACGCCCGTTCTATCAACGCGAGAGCAGCCCTGCCCCAGCCTTGGAAGTCCGTGTTGTGTTACTTGGGAGCAGGCACACACGGGACCTTCCATTAAGTATACAAGGCACATAGCTACTCGCGGCTTGGTGACCATCGGATACGATACAAAGGAGTCCTTACGAAATGTTCCCATGAGTGTACCAGTCCATTTTTCATGACTGCAGAGCCCACCGGCAAAAGACACCCACTCAGAAACCAGACCGCATCCAACAGCCCCTATCCCGACCTGCAGAAAGGGGTAGGAGTAGCAGTGAGTTCAAAACTTGAAAACAAAAATCATTGGTGTCCAGACTGCAGATAGCTTTCTGTCATTTCGTACACAGGCGTTTCGTACATTTTGGTGTACGAAACGTCCACAGACTGGCTATATGGCTCCCCCCCCCCCCCCCCCCCCCCCCCCCCCCCCCCCCCCACACAAGTTTTAGAGATGGTTTGCTTGTGTACGAAGTGTCCAAGTGTGTACGAAGTGACTAAGACGAAACGGTCATGAGGTACGAAACGACCAGACGAAACGTCTAAGACGAAACGTCCAGGGTACGAAACGTCTGTATCCCGTCGTGTACCCTTGGGTTGCTACCAATGGGTAGGACATTTACCCATGGGTAAACTCAAACGTTTCATGTCTTGTCATATTCCTCCTGTGGCATGACTACGGTGGTGCGCCCTTTCTCTGCGGGTAGGGTGACCACTGTGTTGTCTCGGGCTAGCTCCCTCAAGGCCTCTTTCTCTCCTTTGGTGATACAGTGGAACCTCTCTTATAAGACCTTCACAAATCATCCAAAACGAGGTCTTGTAAGGGAGGGGTCTTTATAAGGGAGGTAATTTTAATACTTTCAAAGAATGGCAATGTCTCAGATAAGTAGGTCCTATATTGGAGGGAGTCTTATAATGGGAGGTCTTATAAGGGAGGTTCCACTGTATTGGGACTGGTGGGTTTACTGGTCTTTAAAATCTTCACAATCTCTCCTCGTAAAGTCTGCAACTGCTGTTTTCTTTTTTATTGACTTGCACAATGAAAATCTAGAACTTCCATTCCTTACCAGGGCGGGTTCCAACATCCACTGATCAAGTCAGGTCGCTTGGGACCTCTTCTGTGCGGGAAGAAAATACCAACATTATAATAACATTTGATCCCTAATTATTAACGATGTTTAGCTTCTTTTGTTTTCTTCTTTTCAGATCCGACCGGAAGCAGCCTACCTGCATGACGCAGTGTGGCTCTACGCTCGTGCTGCTGACGCCGTGTTGAAGGAAAGGAAGCAACTCTTTGACGGCAGGGAAATTATCTCCCATATCATCAATCAGATGGCAAAGTGAGAAACGGTGTGGAGAATGGTGGCTCTTGTTTTTTAATAAGATATTTTTTGGTACTAAAAAATTATATATCTGTATCATTAGAAATTCGGGACTTTCCTGGAGTTGCACTGCCTCCGGTCATTGCCTCCAGGATCGTTCCACCACCTTTATATCTTCTAATGTCCCATATGTGTCTGTTTCAGACCGGAGGACGTTAAACGGATTTTGATTCCGAGAATGGTGGCTCTTCATAAAAATAACTTCGGGACTGTCCTGGTTATTGCAATACCTCCAGGATCGTCACACTATCTTTATAGTTAATAACGACCCATATGTGCCTGTTCCAGGCCGGGGGACGTTAAACGAACGTTGTATGTGTCACGTCAAGTCAAGTCAAGTCAAGTCAAGTCAAGTCAAGTCAAGTCAAGTCAAAATCATCTTTATTGAGGGTTACAGAATCAGCTGACAAAGCTTTTTTTTTAATCCTGCCCTCATAAAACAAATACACATCAATTAAAAATCTATGAAAAATATCATTTACAGGAACACAAAACATAGAAAACATTATGATGTGTGTGAGTGTGTGTGTGTGCGTGCGCGCGCGCGCGTGTGTCAAGTCAAGTCAATATTATATTTTCAGATGAACATCGAATAAGCATTACATTATTTTTTTTTTACATCAAGCCATCAATAAATGTGTGTGTGTGTGTGTGTGTGTGTGTGTGTGTGTGTGTGTGTGTGTGTGTGTGTGTGTGTGTGTGTGTGTGTGTGTGTGTGTGCGTGCGTGCGTGTGTGTATGCGTGTGTGTGTGTGTGTGTGTGTGTGTGTGTGTGCGTGCGTGCGCGCGCGCGCGCTCCCGTAAGTGTGTGTATGGCAATGAAAAAGAAAGAGCGCGGAAACGGGGGGGGGGGGGGGGGGGGGGGGGTAAGTGTTATCACATATGGATACAATATGAATATATTTGTCAGCAATGGAAATGGTTGTGTCAGTTGTTTTTTGTTACCACTGCACAGTTTGAATAACTCTGAACTGGGTTAAACCTGTCCTCTAGTTTTCTGTCGCATTTCATTATAACGCACCCTCCCTTCTTAATGCATTGAAATGGAAAATGGACAGTTGTTCTGATTTACATTTTTTTATTTCCACAAACTTGCGCAATAGGCTACATTACTTCATTGCAGATAGGATTATTTTAACCGAGTGTCACACGTGATGTACTGTCTCATACACAAAGAGTAGCTCTGGATGTCCTTTGTAACAAATACGTTTTTGTTTTTTCCTGAGAAAAACGATATGAAGAAAATATGACAGTTTGACAACCAGTCTCAAGGATGTCTGTTGAAAATAAGAAGTTTGCACCAGATTTCAGTGACACATTTCTTTGTACAGCTTGACGCACAAGTGTGTAAATATCCAATATTACTATTCCTAAGGTATGCTTTTAGTTAATAATCACATGCGCACACATGCACACGCACAGACAGACACACACACACACACACACACACACACACACACACACACACACACACACACACACACACACACACACACACACACACACACACACACACACACACACACACACACACACACACACACACACACACACACACACACACACACACACACACACACACACACACACACACACACACACACACACACACACACACACACACACGTAACAGCTTTGAAAACAAAAGCAAAAAAATAATTATGTTGTGCGTTACAGGTGCGTTCGGGTACCTGAGCAGGATCAACTCTAAGGGGGACACAGGGGGTAACTCTATTCTCACACACACACTGCCCTCCCCCCATATTAGTTTCACTGTGTGTTGACTGCAATGTGTACGTCAGTTTTGTTGAGAGAGAGAGAGAGAGAGAGAGAGAGAGAGAGAGAGAGAGAGAGAGAGAGAGAGAGAGAGAGAGAGAGAGAGAGAGAGAGAGAGAGAGAGAGAGAGAGAGAGTGTGTGTGTGTGTGTGTGTGTGTTGATGCTTTGTTCAACTGATTGTATTTTGTATTGTGTTTTGTGGGTGGGGTGAGTGGTGGTGATGGTAACGGTGTCTGTGTGTGTGTGTGTGTGTGTGTGTGTGTGTGTGTGTGTATGAATGTGTGTGTGTGTGTGTGTGTGTGTGTGTGTGTGTGTGTGTGTGTGTGTGTGTGTGTGTGTGTGTGTGTGTGTGTGTGTGTGTGTGTGTGTGTGTGTGTGTGTGTGTGTGTGTGTGTGTGTGTGTGTGTGTGTGTGTGTGTGTGTATGTGCGTACGTGCGTGTATGTGTGGGTGGGGTGTGTATGTGTATGCCTATTTGCATGTGCGTGAGCGATTATTTCGTTTTGTTGTTGAATTTGTTGCTTTTAATTTTTGTTGTTGTTAAGCGCATAGAGCTCCACATTGGTGGAGGAATGAGCTATATAAATGATTCACTATTATTATTATTATTATTATTATTATTATTATTATTATTATTATTAACTACTCCCTGATCGTGTGCAAGGAGACCTACGACACCTAGGGCATGTTCCCCATCGGCAACTTCAGTCTCAACTTCGATTCCGATGATATCCCGGTGAGTAGGCCATGCACACAGACAAACAGACAGTCAGACAGACAGGCAGACACGGAAGGGGAAAGGGGGCGCAGCGCACGAATTCCCAACATTGTGACTGATTTTAGTTTCCCCCAAGAGAGGTACATACATTTCAAGTTATTTCGTTTCACATAATAACCAAGTTATATGGTTATAGAGTGGCACAGTGGTATCGCGTTCGCTTCGTGTCAAGTAAACCCGAGTTCGAACCTGGGTACAGGGGATTTTTTTCCTCTCATTCTGCACTAGGCCTTAATGGTCTGAACGTGGAGTCTTTCGGATGAGACGATAAACCGAGGTCCCGTGTGCCCATGCACTTAGCATACGCTAAACCCAGTGGCAACGAAAACGTTGTCATTTGGTACAAATTTACCACCACCCCTCATCAGTGACAAAAATCGCATGCAAAAAAACACACACAAAAACCAAACAAACATTGAGCGACGCGCTCTCCAGGTGGGAGCAACCCGAATTTCACAGAGACCCCTCTGTGACTATAAAGTACCTAATGCCTAATGCCTAATACCTAATGCCTAAAAGTATTCTTTTTCCAACGAGTGTTGTTAGGGAAAGACTTTAACCCTTTCACCACCAGTGTTGCATTTATGCACCGCAATGGTTTAGCACCCATGTCACTAAAAGGCATCAAATCAGGGCCTGTTATCCAAAGACCCTACTTTCTTTACCTTGGGAGGTAAGGACAGGCCTAATATTATACATGTCACAGATGAATGCCCAATATTGCAGATTATTTTTCTCTTCTCAGTTAAGCTTAATGGTATTTTTTGGCTGAAACATGGCTGGCGGTGAAAGGGTTAAAAGTGGTACAGTACACCCGGCTTATAGTATAGTGCAGGGGAGCAAGACTTTTCCTTTACTATAACAGGTTTTTCTTATAAACGATGTTCGGATATAGTAAAGTTTTAATGGTATTTTTTATCTTATCCGATGACGTTTTTCAAAGTCAAAGCTAACGTAAAAGACTAAATATAAACCCATCCTACCCCTTCCTCATATGGTTTGAGGTCCAGAAAGGTGATTGGGTTTATACATGGTATATTTCCCTGTGCACAAAACAAAACTGGCTGTAAAAGCATATAGTGTACAACCTCTAACTTCCAGAATCGCCTTTGAATCTATTCATGCATGCACACGCACGTGCGTGCGCGCATAAGCACACACCATGACCGAACAGTTTGCCTGCGGACATTTCACCTATGGACACTTTGCCTACAGACATTATGCCTATGGTCACCATGCTCACCGGACATTTTGCCTACTGGACATTATGCCTACAGACATTATGCCTGATAATAGATTATCATGCCTGCAATAAAATATCGCATTTTCATGATGCTACAGCAAAACCTGGTTTTTAGAAAATCGAAGGGAGATATTTTTTTTGTTTTCTTATATCCGTGTTTTCTTTTATCCAAAACTCGGATAAAAGAAAACCTTTTGATTTTGTTTTCTTATAACCGAGTTGAATGGGGGAAAAGGGAAAAAAGAAAAGAAAAAGAGAAAAAAAGAAAATAAAAGACAAACAGAAACATAAAACGAAGAAAAAAATGCTTTTACATAATTTGGTGCATGAAAAAAAGGAAAAAATGCAAAACAAAAGGAGGAAAAAAAGAAAGAACAGAACAGAAAA
>CM065682.1:8822400-8829900 GCA_017654935.2 Phymorhynchus buccinoides
GCGTGTGCCGTCTCTTTTCTAATGGATGCCAAATGGTTTGCACGAAATGTTCGCAATACAAGCCTTTTTATTATGTTTTTAATTTTATGCAGTTTATCTAAAAACGTTTCGCTCACAACAAAAGTAATAGCTCCTTTTTTTTTTACTGCACTACAAAAAAAGAAAACGCTTCAAGTACAATGAGTGACCTCCACCCACCCCATCCACAATGGCTAGTAATCTCCGCCGAGGAGGAATCGCCGTTTTGACGGTTTAAATTTCTCTGAAACCAGAGCAAAGTGATTGTTCCGATCCTTTAAAAGGCTGTCTTTCGGGTGATCTCGACGTGCTTCTTGCAAACACCCATCCGTCAGGGTACCCCTTTAAGCTTAAAATTGTTTAAGATTGGAGAGTGTTATTCTTGCTACAGAATAGATCGGCTAATCCCCTCCCCCCCCCCCCTCCCCCCTCAGTCAGCCGTGAAGGTTTCAGAACAAGAAGGGTTTACGAAGATTCCCAAAGGCTACAGCACAGGGACTAAATGTATTATGCATCCTACTCTGATAGTAATACTAATAGTCTTTCGAAAAAGACTGAAGACCATTTTGCACAATAGATTTCCCATTGCAATTAATGAAATATTGATGACAAGCTCTGTAACCCCGGGCTAATATCAATCAAGTATGCCAACCGTTTTCGATGCCCTTGTAGTTATTCTTTGAGAAGGCCTATTTAAAGATCACACATCCAACCAATCAGAACGCTCACGCACGCACGCATGCACGAACGCATACAGCACGCACGCACGCACACAAACACACACATATATACCTTACGCACAGTCATACACAGAGGCAGAGACACACACAGGGACATACAGGCACACACATACACACACACACGCACGTACGCACACACGTACGCACACACACACGTACTCACGCACGCACGCACGCACATACATACATACACACACAAACACACACACAATCACCCACACACACACTCACACCACACAACACATACACGTATCCACGTACACGTACAGGTACACACGCGAACAAAATGGCGTGCAAAAACACACCCAGAGGCAGACACACACACAAGGTCACACAGAAACACACATACACACACACACCACGCACTCGCACACCCACAACTCACGCACAAACGCACGCACACGCACACACACGCACGCACGCATGCATGTGCACACACACACACCATGCGCACACTCATACACAGACAGACACATACACACATACACACACACTCAAAATACAACAAACACACACACACACACACACACACGCGCGGCTGCACGCACACGCACCACGCCACGCACACGCACACGCACACACACAAAAAAAAAAACACACACACGCGCGCGCACACGCACATGCACACGCACACACACACACATATATATGTATACACGCACACACACACACACACACGACACACGACACCACACACACACGACACAGGTAAGCGGCGAACAATTGCATGCCACATTTTTTTAAATAAAATGGGGTGGCGCGCCTCTGGATGCAACACACTCTCAGGTGGGAGCAACCCGAATTTGACAGAGACGCCTCTGTGACTATAAAGTACCTAATACATTAGCCTAATAAAAAACAAGTTAACAACACCGCAAATAGTCTTGAACAGTTGAACGGAGCAAACAGTAGCTAAGAATGACACCGCATACCACATGCCGCACGTGCATTTTGTTTCACAATGGCACAGCTAACATGTACACCCCACCCACCCCTACAAATTCGCATTAATCGCTAAACATACACAAAATTATACTTTGTATCCATGATGTAAATCTTGATTGTTTTAATGTTTGTTTAATATTTTTTTCAGAGAAAAGAAAATGGTGGTTTGTAATTATTTAACCAGTAGCTTACAATGCAGTGATATAGCGTACGCAGAGGAAGATGAGAGAGAGAGAGAGAGAGAAGGGAGCAGAGAGAGAGAGAGCCGAGAGAGAGATAGAGAGAGAGAGAGAGAGAGGAGAGAGAGAGAGAGAGAGAGAGAGAGAGAGAGAGAGAGAGAGAGAGAGAGTTGTTTATTTTGATTGAAGCATATAGTTATTTAAATCCGTCTATATTGTCTGATATGCATTTGTTCTTATACTGAGCACGCCATAAGCCTAGCTTGTTGTTGCTTCAGTTTTGTTGCTTTGTATGTTTGTTATGTGAAGACAATAAAAACGTTTAAACCAGAGAGAGAGAGAAAGAGAGAGTAGATAGAGAGAGAGAGAGAGAGAGAAGAGAGAGAGAGAGAGAAGAGAGAGAGAGCGAGAGGAGAGAGAGAGAGAGAGAGAGAGCGAGAGAGACAGAGAGGAGAGAGAGAGAGAGAGGAGAGACAAGAGAGAGAGAGAGACAGAGAGAGAGAGAGACATAGAGAGAGAGAGAGAGAGAGACAAGAGAGAGACAGAGATGAGAGGAGAGAGAGAGAGAGAGGAGAGGAGAGAGAGAGTGAGCGAGACAGAGAGAGAGAGAGACAGACAGACAGACAGGACATATTCCGTAGACCCGTAGCCCATACGAAGGGGAGGGGTTGGGGGGGGGGCATTTGTAAAATAGAACAACATATCCCTTCACAAATTACGTCAATTTGGTCAAGCACATAGAGAGAGAGAGAGAGAGAGAGAGGAGAGAGAAGAGGGGGGGGGAAGGGGAGAGAGAGAGAGAGAGAAGAGAGAGAGAGAGATGAGAGAGAGAGAGAGAGAGAGACAGAGACAGAGCGAGAGACAGAGACAGAGACAGAGACAGAGAGAGACAGAGGACTAAAGGGCCAAGCCACACGGTCCACTAAAATCGCACGCCTGTACGATACGATTCGATCACGCGGTCTCCCAAGAACCAACGTGATTGGCGCATCGAGATCAACGTGATCGAGTCGTATCGTACAGTCGTGGCGAGTTTTAGTAGGACGTGTGGCTGGCCCTTTACCAGACAAACGAACCTACAGTCAGGCAGACAGATAGACCAGAAAGATAAATGAGGCAGGTTAAACGCAACAAGCAAACACATACACAGTATAAAAAAAACCCATCCGACTGGATATCTGTAAAATCACTGCCCTGTGATCCCGTAAACCCTCGCTTCCAGATTGGAATCAATGACTTTAGCGGCTGCTACTACTGCCTAAACCCTTTCCCCTGAGTCAACCACACGGCAAGCACACTAGCCTTCTTCCAGTCGATAAGATTATGACAATCTTCTGAGGGAGCAAAAAGCAGATGGCGTGGGCAAACTACTGAAGAAAGTACGGACCCAAGATGGCTGAGAAGGAGAAACCCCATGTCACATTCATTCATTTTTGTCTTCCATATTATTTTCTTCTTCTTGATGGTGTTGTTGTGTGTTGTTTTTTTGTTGTTGTTGTTGTTGTTGTTGTTCTTCCTTCTTCTGCTTCTTCTTCGCCGCCTCCTCCTTCTCCTCCTCCTCGCCTAATTATTCTAGTGTGTTGTTGTTGTCTTCTTCTTCTTTTTCCTTTCCTTCTTCTTCTTCTTCTTCTTCTTTCTTTCATCATCATCACCGTATAACAAACGACAAACAAAATAAACTTTCTTCTTCTTCTTCCTCCTCCTCCAACTCCTCCTTCCTCCCTACTCCTCCTCCTCCTTCTTCCTCTTTTCCTCCCGCTCCTCCTCCTCTTCCTTCCCCCCTATTCCTCCTCCTCATCCTTCCTCTTCTTCTTTTCCTTCTTCTTCTTCTTCTTTCTTCTTCGTTCTTCTTCTTCTTCTCCTCCTACTCTCCCTCTTCTAATCCTCCTCCTCCTACTCCTCCTCCTTCTCCTCCTCCTTCTTTTCCTCCTCCCTTCTTCTTCTTTTCCTCCCGCTCCTCCTCCTCTTCCTTCCCCCCTATTCCTCCTCCTCCTCTCTTCTTCTCCTACTACTTCTTCTTCTTCTTCTTCTTTTCCTCCTCCTCTTACTCCTCCTTCTTCTTCTTCTTCTTCCCACCTCCTCCTTATTCTTTTCCCTCAATCTCCTCCTCCCCCCCCCCCCCCCCCCATCCTCTTCTTCTTCAATGTGCGTTCATCAGCCTCTGGGTGTTCCTTTTTCTGTTTTTTTTTTATTTTGTAACTAGGATCACACTCTTTGGTAGGTTTTTCTTTAATTTTAGTTTTATTTTTTATATATCTTACAATGTAAATGTCAGCATTTAGTTTGAAAATATTAGGTTGTAATGATCTTACAATAAAATAAAACCGAATCATGGCGAATAATACTCCTGCCGTATAAGTTATAAAAAAAACCGCACTTTGATCAAAGAATAAAAATGACTAGACTGTCACTGTGATAGATTAATTAAACCAATACACACAGATGATACTCATCAATCATTTTTTTTTTACAGATTAACAAACAAAACTAGCTAACTAAGAAAACAGACTCACTTTGTTTCTCCGTTAAATGTCTTTGTATTGAATGTTTTTACGAATGAAGTTGACTGGCACGATCTTTGAGACAACACACACAAAACACCCAAGAATAAGTCAACTTTCATCACAGTTGCTTCATTCCTTTAAGCAATAGCTGCCAAAATAAAATTAAAAAAAGCACACTTCGTGGTCACAGACACACATACTGAAATCTCACAGGTTCCCTGCTTCCGAATGCAAAGTACGTCCAACCTTTTGTATACAAAGAGAAGGGAGCATGAAAAAAGATCGTCTCAAGAGTCCCATACAGCAAAGTGGTTTGTTGGTGTCCATTGTTCGTATGCTAATGCACCAGTCTTGCTTACAACCCGCACGTACACTCAATACGACACACACCACACACACACACACACACACACACACCACACACACACACACACACACAACACACGTCACCTGGGTGCATGCCTTGGTGGACCACTGACACGTGTAGCCTTGGTTCAGCTGCTCTCCAAAGGTAATGTCCTTGTAGTCGATTTTCCACAGTAAGCTGGCCAACTCTTGCTCATACCTCCAGTTCCTGCGGACAAAGATGATTAATGTTACGAACATTATAGTCATTACCAACGTCGTTATCAAGTTCGTCATCATCAAGACCATCATCAGTGTCAATATCATTATCATCGATGTCATCGTTGTCGTCATCATCATCATCATCATCATCATCATCATCATCATCATCATCATCATCATCGTCGTCATCATCATCATCATCAATCATCATCGTCATCATCGTCATCATCATCATCATATTCATCATCATCGTCATCGTCATCGTCAACAACAACAACAACGACAACAGTATTCGCTTGGCTTGTTTTTTCCTGTTTTTGTTTGTTTGTTTTCTTTGTTTGTTTTTGCTATTTCCCATGGCACTTCCACGTTTAATTGGATTCTGATTGTTTAATTGTTTTCATTGGTTTACATTAATTAAACACAATTAAATATGATATTTGTGTTTGCGGTCAGTCCACCAGCGTCCAGTTCTCTGTGTGTGTGTGATGTGTGTGTGTGTGTGTGTGTGTGTGTGTGTGTGTGTGTGTGTGTGCCGCGTGCGTGTGCGTGTGCGTGTGCGTGCGTGGCGTGTGCGTGCGCGCGCGCGCGTGCGTGCGCGCGTGTGTTTGCGTGTGTGATGAGTGTGGGTGGGTGCGTGGGTGCGTGGGTGCGTGCGCGTGCGCCTGTGTGTGTGGATGTTGGCGTGTAAGTGTACCGTATGTTATTATTGTATTGTTGTTTCTGTGCAGTCATATTTTAAAAGTTGTATATTTCCCATAGTTTTCGTGTGACGTGCTGTTTTATATTGTCTTAATTGATAAATGCTTTTAGTCAATTTGTGATTTTATGTATGACACTTTAATATGATGCTGTTAACTATATGGTTTTTTTGTTTTTGTTTTTGTTTTTAGTTTTTTTTTTTAAATGATTTGTAATGCATTTATATTGTTGTAAAGCGCGATGAGCCCATTGTGGGGTATCGCGCTATATAAGTATCCCCTATTATTATTATTATTGGAGCGAATGGACAGCAAATGATAATTATGGGTCCGTTTCACAAGGGCGAACGTTACGTTGCGCTCGCTCAAATCGGCAAAAACGGTCTAAGAAACACCCTTCGTTTGCCGATAGTTCGCGTGGCGTTTTGTTCTCAGCCAAACACCGAGCAAGCGGCGACCTATCCGGAACTAGTAGGGGGTGAATACGTTTCTTGCTGTTGATTGGTTCATTAAAGTGTTTGTTTTACCAATCAGACGAGGAGCTTGTAATATTCTTTCGCAAACGACTTCTAAACTGTTTCTTAGACCCCTTTTGGCGTAACAGTTATGCGCGCGGCGAACGTCGTCTAGAGAAACTACACAATGGTCTCCCAAAGCTGTAAGTCAAACAAACTGAAGTCAATTGCTTCGTAAGTGCACAGCTTGGTTGAGCCTGCCATGGAAAAAGCGTAGGTGCGGGGTCTGTATGTGCAATCATACCGTTAAAACTCCCTTTGATTTCTTAGCGCAAGAGCTATAAACATGATTTGCACTTATAATAATTGCATTCAACGTCCAACAATTCACCCTCCTCCTCTCGTGTCCTATTTTATGTATCATGTACGCATGCGTGAAAATGTAAACACACACACACACGCGCTCGCGCCGTGGCACACACACAACACGCACACGCACGCACACGCACACGCACACGCACACCACACACACACACACACACCCAGCATATGCATACACACATACACACACACTCTCTCTCTCTCTCTCTCTCTCTCTCTCTCTCTCTCTATCTCTTCACACACACACACACACACACACACACACACGACACACAAACCACACACACACACACACACACGCGCGCGCGCGAACACACACACAGAGTACACGCATATAATGTATATATGTGCTGCACATGTAGCACGATCGCACTCTCTCTCTCTCTCTGCTCTCCTCTCTCTCGCTCTCTCTCTCTTCTCTCTCTCTCTCTCTCTCTCTCTCTCTCGCTCTCTCTCTGTCTCTCTCTCTATCTCTGTCTCTCTCGATCCCACCCACCCCTGTTCCCATTTGACACGGGCACATGGCCTAGATCAAATAAACCATTTCAATTTCAATTTCTCTCTCTCTCTCTCTCTCTCTCTCTCTCTCTCTCTCGTCTCTCTCTCTCTCTCTTCCTCCTCTCTCTCTCTCTCTTATCTCACATACTTTATTTTCTTCATAATTATGCTATTTTCTCGTTTCCTATATGTTTCTTTGCAATGAAATTGCTTTTTTTGTCACATGCATTGTTTCAGTTTGTTAGCTGTCGTTGCTGACAGGACATCAGCTAAGGAGTGAAACCGACACGAACAGACAGGCAGACAGGCGGGCAAATAGACAGACGGACAGACAGACAGATGAGGACACAGACATAATGATGTCTACAAGTCGGTCAGTGAATCATTTCTATTATTTTCTTGATGCTGAACAAATTGTTGACGCCCCTTAGGGAGGGGGGAAGGGGGGGGGGGGAGAGGGGGGCAAAGGAGAGCAATGGGACATTGATTGACGGCGCAGACCATTGCGGTCA
>CM065682.1:8834900-8839900 GCA_017654935.2 Phymorhynchus buccinoides
TACATACATACATACATACTTGCGTACGTACAGTTCCGTACATACATACAATACACACAGACACAAACACACACACACATCCCCACACCGTGCATAAGACATGCCGCGCGCGCATGCCACACACACTTTCTGTCTCCCAACTTCCCAATGCATTCCCTCTCCACACACGCTTTCATTCTCAATCCGATCATGTGGACAGTATGTTTTCAGAGAATATATTGGTTTTTCAGTTGGTTTTGAAAAAAAGACTGGCAGGGGAGTTGGAACTGTCCTGAGAGCAGAGGAGTTTGGTCCAAGTAGCTGGGGGGGCTGAAAAAAAAGGTCTCTCCGCATAAGTTTTCGTTTTAAAATTGCGGCTGTAAATCCGAGAAATACAGAAAGAAGACGAAGCTTACCTAGATGGAATGTAAGTATGAAGTATATCAGACTGTAAGGTTAGAGGCAGAGCAAGACATGACAGCAACGGTAAGAGCAGAAAGCTTGTAGTTGATCCTGCTGGATTTTGGCAACCAGTGCAGAGAGTGCAGAAGTGGAGTAACATGTTCAAGCTTGGAGGACTTAAGGATTAGTTGTGCAGCATTATTTTTGATTCTTTGGAGTTTGTTGAGAAGGTAGTTTGGAAGGCCAGTAAGAAGAGAGTTGCAATAATCTATTCCCGAGAGGACAAATGCACAGACCAAGGTTTTTGTGGCATCGGTGGAGATATAGTGACGAACAGAACTAATCTTACGAAGCTCAAGATAGGCTGATCTGCAGATATTAGACACATGCTGCTGAAGGGGGAGACTTTGATCCAAAGTGACACCAAGACTGCGGACTGAAGAGGAGAAGGAGATAGTGGTGTTGTTGATTGTGACAGAGCCTGGAAGGGTAGAAAAATTGAGCATTTTCTTTGGGCATTCTAACATAATTTAAGTTTTTTCTTCATTAAGTTGCAGCTTGTTGCGGGTCATCCAGATTTTAAGGTCAAGTATGCACTTCCGTGTCCGCGATACCAGCCCATCGACTTCAGCAAGAGTGGCCGACTGATATACTTCTGTATCGTCCGCATAACTCTCATGATACAAGGCATGTTGACTGATAGCATCGGACACAGGAGAAGCATAGAGCACAAAAAGAATGGGTCCTAGAACAGAACCCTGTGGGACACCATGCAAAAGGGGGGGACGGCTCAGAGTATCTGCCACTAACACAAACTGTCTGCTTACGATTAGCCAAGTAGCTATCAAACCATGAAAGAGCAAGATCATGAATGCCAAAAGAATGTTTGAGTCGGCGAATAAGAATGGTATGATCAATAGTGTCGAAAGCGGCACTGAGGTCAAGCAAAGCTAGGAGAGAAACTTTGTTGTCATCAAAACCTAAAAGAAGGTCGTTAGCAATTTTAAGAAGGGCTGTCTCTGTGTTGTGGCATTTCCGATAAGCGGATTGGTGGGTGTTCAGAAGGTGATTTTGTTCTAGGTGTGCAAGTAGTTGACAAAGTACAACCCTTTCGGTGATTTTTGAAAGAAAGGAGAGATTGGAAACCGGTTTGTAGCTTTTCAGATTGTCATGGTCAAGGGAGGGTTTCTTTAGCAATGGGCGGACAATAGCAGATTTAAAGACAGGAGGGAAGGAGCCAGACAAGAGAGAATCGTTTACAATATGAGTGACATAGGGCAGCAGCACATCGATGCATTCACAAAACAGGGATGATGGGATGTGGTTCAGTTCACATGATTTGGGACTAGCGCCTAAACACAGTTCTTTCACAAACGTTTCTGTGACAGGCTCAAACCTCTGCAAAACTGGGCCGCAGTACATTCTGTCAGTGACTGGTGATGGGGGGACATCAGTAGAATCAAGTTTTTCACGGATGGAACTTATTTTCGTTTGAAAAAAGTCAGAAAATGTATGAGGGAGATCTTGCACTTTAAAAACAGAAGGGAGTGGGGAATGACTTACTTTACCCAAAATGCTGCTTGAGACACTGAACAACTGCTTCACTGTGGTGCATGCAAGTATCTTGGTTGAGTAAAAGGCAGTTTTGGCACAGTCGACGATGTAGGTCACGTGGTTCCTGGCAGCCTGGAACACCTGCCGATGAACCGTCAGGTGGGTGGCACGCCACTGCTCCTCAGCTCTCCTCCTCTCCTGCTTGGCGTCCTGGAGCTCAGGCCCCACCACGTTGTACCAGGGAGAGGGGGGACGGGTAGACACCAAGCGGCGTGTGACGGGCGCATGTTGATCCAGGGTGACGTGAAGGACCCCGAACAGCTGGTCTACAGACGGCTGAAGGGGAAGGTGGGCCTGGAGGTCGGCCCTGAAGGCCTCGATGTTGATGGACGCCAGGCGGCGAACGTCTTTGTAGACTCTGGCAGACGGAGGCTTGGCGAGGTAGAGCCCACATCTGACACAGAAATGGTCTGATGACAGAGTGGGTTCCACGGTCGTCGACTGCAGCAGACGATCATCCTCCCTATGCAAAACCCAGTCGACAATATGGCCTCTGGCATGGGTGGGCTGAGATACAGACTGAGAGAGGTCGAACATTTTGATAATGTCAAGCACTTTGGATGTGTAGAAGTGGGACGGGTCATCGAAATGAAAATTAAAATCGCCCACAATCAGCAGTGAACCAGACAAACTGTTGGTGTACTCCAAAAAGTCCGGGAGCTGGTCAATGAACATGAAGTCTGATAATTTGTTGTTCTTGTTTGGAGGGGGGCGGTATACACAGAAAATATTCAGAGTGTTCTGTTTGTAGGATAGTGTCAGCTGGGAAAGTTCGAAAGAAGAGTGGCTGAACGGAAAATTTGCTGTGAGAGTGACGTGTGGTTTTAGAGTGTCAGAGAAAACGAAGGCTAGGCCACCTCCACAAGTGGTCGTACATCGTGGGAAGGAGGCAGTAGAAAATCCAGGGGGAGCAAGGTCTTGGCATTTCGCTTCATCCCCAGCCTGACGGAGCCAGGTTTCAGTCACACAGAAAATGTCAACACGGTTAGACAAAATGTATTCATTTACGGCAGAACGTTTTGCTTTTCGCCCAACAGATTGAGCGTTGAACACAGCAACACGCAGATCAATGTCAGTGGATGGCGATGTGTCAAAACAAGAGAAAACAGGGACTCGAATAAGATTTTTGAAATTTACAGTCCGTGTCTTCTCGCGCCTCTCACCTGCACGCCTCTCGTCATACAGACTGACCACGGCGATGTTCCTCTGTTTGCGACGGCCTCCACGGTGGGTGCGGGTCCTGGGAAGGCGATAGCCGAAGCCAGCACGTCTGATGGCCTCAGCAACAGTCGGATAAAGGAGGGCGGGGGACACGGACAGAAGCTGCTCTCGTGTGTAGATCAGACTAGAAGTAAGTCGCGGCCGAGAAAGTTCAAAAGGCGGGTGCCTGTGTCGACAGGCAAAGGGGCACTGGGTCAGTGGCACAGCGGGTTGCAGGTGAGCGAATTCACGAAACAATGGAGACTGGTTTTGATAGACAACAATACTTGCCAGGTTCAGAAGAAAACATGTCCAAATAACTCGAAAGTCCTGGGGCAAAACGGCACTAAAAACACACCAAAAGAAAGCCGGATCCATGACGAACACACTGGTACCACACAC
Organism: Phymorhynchus buccinoides; assembly: GCA_017654935.2. Lineage (NCBI taxonomy): Eukaryota > Metazoa > Mollusca > Gastropoda > Neogastropoda > Raphitomidae > Phymorhynchus > Phymorhynchus buccinoides. The sequence continues at coordinate 8,838,498 of CM065682.1, forward strand.
AGGGTCGATCACAACAACAGTCAATCACAATTTCACTTTCTTACGGAGCTCCCACCATGCGTGCCTGTCAGGCGTGGCTTCGAAACTCACATCGATGCCTGCCTGCCTGCGTGCGTGCGTGCGTGCATGCATGCATGCGTGTGTGTGCGTGCGTGCGTGTGTGTGGAAGATCGCATTGATGAGTCGTGGACAGTACTTTGTGACCATTCAATATACTATCATTTCTTGAGGGAAAACAGCAATGACGTCAGGATCGACCGTTGAACATATTTTATTCGTTGTATGAAAATAATAGAAAGCCTAAAATTCAGTTTAATGGGATAAATCTTAACAACTCAATTCACATGCCAATGTTTTAAAAATAAAATAAAACACGTATACTGCACAACGCACGCACGCGCGCACGCACACACACACGCAACGCACAGACAGACAGACAGACAGACAAGGACAACGAAAGATGAGACACATACAGTAGACTCATTGAACAATGAACATTGTTTTATTGCCACGGGGGGGGGGGGTGAAAACCCAGAAAGACCTAACCTCTCTCTCTCTGTTTCATTCTGAGCTCTATTCAGTGTGTTCTGTTGTCATCTTGCTTTTAACCTCTGTCTCTCTCCCCACTAACCCTCAGCCTGATGAAAGCTCTACGAGCGGAAAGCTTGCTTCTTCCCTTTTTCTACCTTGATCACCAAATCTAAACCCAGGGGGCTGTTTCACAAGATCAGGGGACCGTTTCACAAGATCAGGGGACCGTTTCACAAGGTCTAACGTTACGTAGCGTGAGCGCAAATCGGCAAAAACGGTACTAAGAAACACCTCTTTTGCCGACGTTTGTCGAAAACGTTTTGTGGCTGTGATCGAGGTAGCAAGCGACAAACTTTTGAAGAATCATGGGAAATATCAATACTTCCGGCTTTGTTTTATATCGTGAAAAAATACGAGATGATATTTTTTAGCAAATTAAACAAACTCAAGTGTTTTGAAGTACCATCATGGTAGTTGGCATAACATAGTGCAAATTTAATTTTATACACACCAATAGACGTGGGTGAAATCGAACACTTTGTACAAACTGACAGATAGGTATGATTTATCTCCCTTATGATAGCAACCCTTTTCTGTATCTCCCAAAAATGAAGAGTAAGCTTAAAGAGTTATCTGACCTTAAGAAACTTTTAGGGTGTTTCTTAGGCCCCTTTTGGCGTAAGCGTTATTCGCGCGGCGACCGTTATCTAGAGAAACTGGACCCTGGTGAGTTTTACCCATTCTACATTTTTTGTCCCTTATAAGGCATATGTTATAGTCAGAAGGCCAAACGTTGCTATCATTAAAATCCGATGGCTAGAAAAGTGCATCGACATTTTTTTTAAGGGGAAATTGTAGTTTGATATTTGTAG
>CM065682.1:8842400-8849898 GCA_017654935.2 Phymorhynchus buccinoides
CGCATTCCCTATTAGAATTAAAAGAGAAAAAATAGAAAGGAGAAAGACCTCTTGCTTACCCTGGGTTAAGACCATTAAACCCCCCAGTTCAGCCGGAAGGGCCCAGGCCCCACTTCCAGAAGTAAGCAAGAAGGAAAATAAATAAAACAAGAAAAAAACAAAAAAGAAAGCCTAATGATCTAGTGGTCAGTGGACGCAGGCTCAGATGGTGATCTGGTCAGCGCTGATGTGAATGCGCTGACGGAGCCTGCGGTGACAGTAGCCTCACTCAGTTGGTTCCACTCCGTGGCAGTCCTGACGAAGAAGGAGCTACGATACTGCTCCGTTCTCCCTTCTCGGACACAAAATCCACGGGAATGGTTTACGGCCTGTCTTTCCAAGATGTTTGTGGTTTGGAACCCCTTGAATCTGGTTGGCTTGATCCTGCGACGATTAGTGGGGACCGGGGTAAGGAACTTGTCTGCTGGGAGAGCTGGAACAAGGCCCTCAGCAATCTTATAGAAGAGGCTGAGGCGTTGGTGCCTGCGTCTTTCCTCCAGGGGGTCTAGTGTCCTGAGTATGCCACTCACGCAGCCTGGTTTCATGGACTTGTAGTCCCTGGCTACAAAGCGTGCTGCTTGGCGCTGAACTCTCTCCAGCCTTTCAATGTCCTGTTTCTGATACGGATCCCACACCGTCGCACTGTACTCCAGTCTGAATCGGACCAATGCCATGTACGCTAGGCGTCTGCATTCCCTAGGTAGGTCTAGTCCTGCAGATCATTTTGATATAAGATGCTTGTCTGTGTGACCTTTACAAGCTGAGATATGTCATTTTAGCATGCTTTTTAATGATTTGCGCCCAAACAAAACTAAGTCGAAACGAAGATTTTAGCATTTTTGGCGATACCATGCTGAAAACCTATGTTGAACATGTTCTTTAAAAAAAATTCAGTGAATACAACCCACTGCTGGCAGCAGCTATATGCAATTTCAGACATGATAGATGCCAAACACCTTTGCTAGAGGCCCCCAAACTTTAGCCCGTACGAGGGATTTGAACCGACGTAAAATAACATAAATATTTTAAAAAATCATAACTTCCGTTCTAATTAACATAGAGAGATAAATTTTGTATCAATCTCTTCATTTTGAGTAGTTCTATTAGAATAGCTCATTAAAAAATCAATTAAGTAAACATGAAACAATCACTTTTGATTACCTAAATGTAAGATCTTAAATTTATACATTGTGTGCAAGGGAAGGAACTCTCCGTGAGAAACTAATATTTTTGGATTTGTTCTTTTCTTTTCTTTTCTTTTTCTTCTCCTTTTTTCATGCTTATTTCACTGGAAATTTGTGCTACCTTTCCTGTGGAGTTTTCGTGGAATTTGTGTGCCCCATTCCACAGGACAGTATTGTTCTATTGACTGACTGTGGGATATATCCAAGGGAAAGAACTCTTTGTGAGTAACAGATATGCTTGAATTATGTTTTCTTTTTATGTCTTTTTTTGGTCTTTTTGTGCATGATTTTCAACTAAAATCTCAGATCATACTTAAATTGATCATCTGATGTTGTCTATGTCATTTTTATCCAGTCGTAAGAAGAATATTACACTTTATGCATTTAATAAAAATTACATGTGATTTGCTAAGAAATTCACTTAATTAATTGTAATTATATAGACAAATAGATTGAGTTCAAAGTTCTACTATGTCAAAAATTAAAGTACTAACCACCCTCTTTCAATATCAGTTAAAGAATTTCAATGCGGGATACCTAGCCGACGAAATATTTTTCTAGGCCTTTTCTGCTGGTATGGCCTTCTGACTATTAAGATGACAAAGCAACGCAAAGTACTATGCGTGCTGGCGGTAGACACGCATAACCTCATGACTATGTATTGTAGATGGATGCGTATAACACCCGTACCTATCCAGATGTGTTATTAACTTGATGATGGTGGTTGGAAAGAGAAAGAAGACGAAGGGAGATACATCACTCCTACCGTATTATAAATCTCTATTGATAATCACACATCTACCAGGACAATGTACCCACACGAATCATCATTATTTTCACCAGATCTACACACGCCCTTCAGTTCAGACCAGATAATTATGTATAAACGTAGCAGCTATTAAGAAGAAAAAAACCTAAACCTAAGCTAGCATCTATTTTTCCAACCTGGTTTTTTTGGGCCACCTAAACACTTATTGCCACAAAACATTACCATTCATATTGAATCCTCCCCCCCTCCCCCTGTGGGGACACCGGGGTTCTTTTATAAATAAGCTATCCACAAAAAGTTAAGGATCACTTGCAAACTAATTCATAACTTTCCAAATAAGAAAGCCAATGCGTTGCATTTTGGCCAACATTTAATTCAATGCTTTAGTGATAACGATACACAATTGCCTTCAATTTCGAGCAATCGTTTGGTCTGTACATTTGATCAAAGTGGGTACGTATCGAAATTTGATTTCCCAAAGTCATTGAAATCACAAGACAGGGCATTCTGATGCTCCCAAAAGTTCAGTAATGCGTGTATCCGCCATGGCTGTTCTGGCACTCGACGCAGCGAGTCCTCATGGAGTTGACCAGGGTGGTGAAGATCCTCTGTGGAAGCGCCTGCCACTCAGCCTGCAGCATCTGGTAGAGGTGCTGGGCATCCCTGGGAGGGGGGTGGTTGCTCCTCACTTTGCGATCCAGCTCATCCCAGAGGTTCTCAATCGGGTTGAGATCGGGACTGCATGCTGGCCACTCCATTCTGTTGACTCCAGACTGCTGCAGGAAGTCGTTGACCACCCTTGCCCTGTGGGGGCGAGCGTTGTCATCCTGGTAGACAGCCGGCGGTCCCATCTGCTGCAGTGTAGGCACAGCCAGCGGTCGAAGGATCTCATCCCGGTATCGGAGGCCAGTCAGGTTACCCTGTACATGATACAAGGGTGTTCTGTGGTGAAGGCTGAAGGCCCCCCAGACCATTACAGAACCTCCACCAAAGGCCACCTTTTCTTGGACAGTGGCGTCAATAAAGCGTTCCCCTGGGCGCCTCCAGACCCTCAGTCGGCCGTCGTTGTGGTTCAGGGTGAAGCGTGATTCATCACTGAACAGGACCTGGGACCATTGCTGACGTGTCCACCTCACGTGACGTCTGCAGAAGGCGCGGCGTGCTGCCCTATGGGCTGGAGTTAAGCGTGGCCGTACAGCTGGGCGACGAGAACGGAGGTTAAACCCATGAAGGCGGTTCCGTATGGTCTGCTGGCTGATGTTGATGTTAGTAGCCACCCTCAGCTGCCTTCGAATGATGCTGGAAGAGGCTGTTCTTGTCTGCAGGGCTTGTCGTTCAATGAGACGATCTTCACGTGGAGTTGTCTTCTTCGGTCGACCAGATCTGCGTCTTTCATGGACCCTCCCAGTGGCTGTGAAGCGTTGAATCAGTCTGACAATGACCGAGATGGACACCTGAAGTCGCCTGGCCACTTCTCGCTTGGGAACACCATCTTGGAACCATGCAACAGCTCGTCCCCTATCCAACTCGCTCAATTTTCGTCGTGGAGGCATTGTCAAATCAGGCCTAATACTGGTGGTATGTCTTCTTATAAAGCCAAGCAAGAGACAGCATCTCACACATAAACAGCAGTGCTTGCACGTGCATAATGGTTTTTCCATCTGGCTTGTGCAATGTGTTCATGCAGAACGATCCAAAACAAGGTCCTTTTTCGCAAGTTTCCGCTTTTTCTTTTGCTGCCAAGTTCGGTAATAGAGAATCACGTGCAATGTTTCCACTAACACAACATCGCCCACTTACAGCTGAACAAGAATTCATAACAATTTGGCTTGACTGAGAAAAAAAATAACAGGAGCGAACGGAGTTTATTGCGCACCTGTTTTCTCATAGTGATCCTTAACTTTTTGTGAGTAGTGTAGTTCCCCCACCTTCTGGAAGTTCTGTGCTTGTGACTTCCTCTAATCTGTCACTCTCTTTGACTCTGCCTTTTCCCTGTACTTGCTGTCATCTACTATATTTCTGCCTTGACGGTCCATTCTACTGCCTTTGTTTAAAAAAAAAACTTTCAAAAAGATGTCCTTCAGCAAGCCGAAATCGGACTTGCTGGGCCTAACTCATTTCTTACTTAGGCACATAACGGCAGCATGACGCATCTGCGCTCATAATTGACAGGAAACTGTCTGAGCGATCGAAGAAGAAAAAGAGAAGAAGATTGAATCCTCCTCGTTCCTGCAAATCTACACACATCCATCAACTACGACCAGGCCACTGCACGTAGGGTTATTAACGCCCTTGACTGGCAAGAGTTAAGCCCTTGTTGGTCAGTATCCAAAAGGACATTCACTCTTGCAAAAGGAAGCCATTAAGTGGCATCGAATAGGGCTATTGGCGAGAGTTATTCCCTTGTTTGGTCAGCACTCATCCATCTTCCCCCACTCACCAAGGGCATTCACTCTTGCAAAAGGTGTTCTTTGCAGTGGTCATATATTAGTCTGCCAACTAAGCAGTGCTTATTACCATATATCACTACCATCACTCGTAATGCCTTCCACATGCAACGTAAAGCAAGCAGGGTTGGGTTTTTTTTTGTACATTTATTTGTCTAAATGTTACACAGCACAATATAAACATGGGGTGAAGTCAGAATCGTTTGGTATCAGAATCCTATCAGAATTCAGAAAAGATGAATCCAAATGTATATTCCAGAGAGAGAAAATTGAGTTTTACGTCCTCTTGGTCTGGATCAGACACATATGGGACATTTGTAAATACAAATATGGTTGGAACAATACTGGAGGCAATGCCCGGAGGCAGTACGAAACCAGTAAAGTCCCGATTTTTTAAAATTAATACAGATAGTTGTAGCGATGACCACGCCTCGGTTAAACCTCATCGGCTATGGCACCGCCACAAGTAGTATTGAAATGTATGTTCCAGGATGCCGTATCTCTTTTGAATTTTGTACAAACTTTAATGTTAAGTCCAGTTGGCTCGTTTCTATGATTGCTGGTTTTTTTTTTAGAATGTTTGCATTTTGATTTTATAATAGTTCAATTCTGGAGTGGTTTGCTTATTGTTGTTGTTGTTTTTATTTTATTTTATATAAACTGTTTTAATTTAGCATTATATGCACTTTAAGCATACACAGATACACATATCCGCGCGCGCACACTCACTCACACACTTTCATGTCTAATATCACTTTTAAGTGAAAAGACGTTAAATTAAAGAACAACAACAATAACAACAACAATAATCGTCGGGCTAAAATTAAAAAAAAAAAAAAAATGTTGTGAGAGACCGAGGAAAAGAAACACAAAACTAAAACGGTATAGATATGACCGAGTGACCCACTCGTCACTAATTATTCATAGCCTAGTCTACTGGTCACAAGACTGTTCAAAGCAGACGGTTCAATTTGCCGACAGACGGCCCAATTGCAATTCGCTAGTTTTGACATCTATTGTTGTCGTGTCAGCAGACAACACGATTGTTGTCTCCTTTGTAGTCACGCAACCTTATGCAAATCAAACAAGTCACGCGCCTTGGTTCAAAACGAAGGCAGGCTACCAATTCAAATCCTAAGCCTGATAAACTTATATTTTAGCCTCTCCCCCTCTTTTATTTTCATATTCATAAAATCTTATCTTAGCTATGTAACTTAATTGACTAGTCTGTCAATTACGACCTCAAAATGCCGATTTCTCTCATATATAGCTAACGATTTATTCTGTTAAATTACATCGCTCTTCCTTGCTTAGAAACCTTTTTTTTTATTCAAGGTTTCCCTTTCGCCTTTCAATAGCAAGAAAGCGCTTTGATGTAATACATTAGTATTGACAGTATATATGTTACGTCAAACTTAACTGTTGACGAAACGTCGCACCGACGTCATTATACTTGTCGTCTGCTGCTACACTAGCCAGCAAGTCGCGCTTCTAACAAAGTTGTGTTTCTTTGTCACAATGAATGCTAATTATATTCTTACTGTGTCATCTAATATAGTGACATAGTACATCAATATAAAGCTCTCATTTCCCTCTTTTAATCAGTACTAACTGATCAACCCCAAGTATCATAGTTGTAGAGTTATTAATTTTTTAGATGCTAGAACCCATTAAAGTGGCTTTCAGAATACCTAGTTTTCGCCTATTTTAATAGTCATAGCTTTATAACTTTTTATATCCATTTGTATCAGATTGTAGCTGGGTTCGCGGCCTTTATTTTGATATGTTTCATGTGTTGCTTGGTTAAACCATTGCAGAGATACATTGTGTTATTCAACTGCCAACAAACACAGATTTGCTTGAAAACACAAGTAACAAGAGCCGATTTGATCTCAATCATGTGACGCAGGCTTTGCAGCTCAGACTGACCTATATAATTCAAAATATGAATGCGGCTGGTCAGTGTGAGCGTCAGTCCAGCAAAGCCAAGTATAGGCGGGAGCCTACACCAGCCACTCTGCGGAATGTGTGTGTGTGCCTAACTGTGGTCATCAGCCTGAAATGTTTGAGCACTGATCCCTGCTCCTAGCTGTAAGTATTCTAAGCCAGTGTTTATTGTTTGATTTGTTTTACCTACAAACTGTTGTTTTACATGTTGGTTAACTTAATCAGTGATCTAACCTTGTCACTGTACTCCTTTTACGGAACGGGAGAACTGTGCTTTGTGACGTCAGTTTATTCATAAACTAGGTGCTAGGCCTATGTTGTCTAGAGACTGAAAATTATAACATTCTGATTGTTCTGTTCCATCCTCACATCCACTCGTGTGTGACGTGAATTTACTGTGTAAACAATGAAGGGGCACTTTGCCTACATTTTGTTTAAAGGCATAACTTGCTCATTTCCATGCTATCAATATTATTGATCTAGGCTTATACCATGCTATGGTGTAGGCCTACTTTGCACTATTTAATTCATAGGCCTACTATCAGGGTGTGTGCTAAGCCTAGTGTGGTGTTGTGTTAATACTGCTACTATAGTATTAATAACTAAATAAGGCATTCTCTTTTGACTGAGTTTATTGCTACTTCAATGATAAACTCTCAATAGGCCTACATTTGTCGTTAGTCAGTTTTCCACTTAAAACTGATCAGCCTACTTTGATGAGTACTCTATTTTTAGTAACATAGCATCTGATGATGTCAGTGTTACAATGCTTGGTTTGGGTTAACTCACATGAACTCAAATGTTTGTGTATGAGTTAAGCAAGCATAGGGTCAGGTAGAACCGGCCTATGTTATGTTTCAAAACCCCAGCTAGGCTTGCGTCAGTGTCGGTTTAAGGCACACAAAAAAAAATGTCTGTTTCCGGTAACCCGACCGAGCCTAGTTTTTGCTGCCGACCCTAATTTTTTTTGTGGACGAGTTTAAAAAAACAAAAAACAAAAAAACAATTTGAGCAGACGATGCAAGGGAAACAACCATTGTACTCTCACTCGGCGTAGTCAAGGCAGGGTCGGACAGTAACGGTTGCCCGACTGCCCGGGGCAGGTAGTTGTA
>CM065682.1:8850398-8877898 GCA_017654935.2 Phymorhynchus buccinoides
GTTCTAACATCCACTGATCAAGTCAGGTCGCTTGGGACTTCCATTCCTTACTAGGGCGGGTTCTAACATCCACTGATCAAGTCAGGTCGCTTGGGACTTCCATTCCTTACTAGGGCGGGTTCTAACATCCACTGATCAAGTCAGGTCGCTTGGAACTTCCATTCCTTACTAGGGCGGGTTCTAACATCCACTGATCAAGTCAGGTCGCTTGGAACTTCCATTCCTTACTAGGGCGGGTTCTAACATCCACTGATCAAGTCAGGTCGCTTGGAACTTCCATTCCTTACTAGGGCGGGTTCTAACATCCACTGATCAAGTCAGGTCGCTTGGGACTTCCATTCCTTACTAGGGCGGGTTCTAACATCCACTGATCAAGTCAGGTCGCTTGGGACTTCCATTCCTTACTAGGGCGGGTTCTAACATCCACTGATCAAGTCAGGTCGCTTGGGACTTCCATTCCTTACTAGGGCGGGTTCTAACATCCACTGATCAAGTCAGGTCGCTTGGGACTTCCATTCCTTACTAGGGCGGGTTCTAACATCCACTGATCAAGTCAGGTCGCTTGGGACTTCCATTCCTTACTAGGGCGGGTTCTAACATCCACTGATCAAGTCAGGTCGCTTGGGACTTCCATTCCTTACTAGGGCGGGTTCTAACATCCACTGATCAAGTCAGGTCGCTTGGGACTTCCATTCCTTACTAGGGCGGGTTCTAACATCCACTGATCAAGTCAGGTCGCTTGGGACTTCCATTCCTTACTAGGGCGGGTTCTAACATCCACTGATCAAGTCACTGATCAAGTCAGGTCGCTTGGGACTTCCATTCCTTACTAGGGCGGGTTCTAACATCCACTGATCAAGTCAGGTCGCTTGTGACCTCTTCTGTGCGGGAATAAAATACCAACATTATAATAACATTTTATCCCTAATTATTAACGATGCTTAGCTTCTTTTGTTTTCTTATTTTCAGATCCGACCGGAAGCAGCCTACCTGTATGACGCAGTGTGGCTCTACGCTCGTGCTGCTGACGCCGTGTTGAAGGAAAGGAAGCAACTCTTTGACGGCAGGGAAATTATCTCCCATATCATCAATCAGACCTATAAAAGTGAGAAACGGTGTGGAGAATGGTGGCTCTTGTTTTTTTAATAATGTATTTGTTTTTACTAACAAAAATATATATCTGTATCATTATAAATTCGGGACTTTCCTGGAGTTGCACTGCCTCCGGGCATTGCCTCCAGGATCGTTCCCACCATCTTTATATTTACTAATGTCGCATAATTATGTGTCTGTTTCAGATCGGAGGACGTTAAACGGATTTTCGTTCGAGAATGGTGGCTGGTGGCTCTTTAAAATAATAACTTCGTGACTTTCCTGGTTATTGCAATACCTAAACGAACGTTGTGTGTGTCAAGTCAAGTCAAAATCATCTTTATTGAGGGTTACATAATAAGCTGACAAAGCTTTTTTTTATCCTGCCCTCATCAAACAAATACACATCAATTAAAAATCTATGAAAAATAACATATTTACAGGAACACTAAACATAGAAAACATTATGATGTCTGTTAGTGTGTGTGTGTGCGCGCGCACGCGTGTGTCAAGTCAAGTCAAAATTTTATTTTGAGATGTACATCGAATAAGCATTACATTATGCTTTTTTACATCAAGCCATCAAACCATGTGTGTGTGTGTGTGTGTGTGTGTGTGCGTGTGCGTGCGTGCGTGCGCGCGCCCGTAAGTGTGTGTATGGCAATGAAAAAGAAAGAGCGGAAACGGGGGAGGGGAGGGTGGCGGGGGGTAAGTTTTTATCACATATGGATACAATATGAATATATTTGTCAGCAATGGAAATGGTTGTGTCAGTTGTTTTTTGTTACCACTGCACAGTTTGAATAACTCTGAACTGGGTTAAACCTGTCCTCTAGTTTTCTGTCGCATTTCATTATAACGCACCCTCCCTTCTTAATGCACTTGAAACGGAAAATGGACAGTCATACTGATTTACAACTTTTGTTCTCTCAGAAACTTGCGCAATAGGCTACCTCACTTCCTTGGAGTTGGGATTCTTTTAACCGAGTGTCGCACGTGATGTACTGCCTCATACACAGAGTAGCATGCTCTGGGTGTCCTTTGTAACAAATACGTTTTTGTTTTTTCCTGAGAAAAACGATATAAAGAAAATATGACAGTTTGACAACCAGTCTCAAGGATGTCTGTTGAAAATAAGAAGTTTGCACCAGATTTCAGTGACACATTTCTTTGTACGGCTTGACGCACAAGTGTGTGAATATTCAATATTACGATTCCTAAAGTATGCTTTTATTCAATAAACACATACACACACATGCACATGCACACACACACACACACACACACACACACACACACACACACACACACACACACACACACAGAGAGAGAGAGAAACACACACACACACACACACACACACACACACACACACACACACACACACACACACACACACACACACAAACACACACACGCGCGCGCGCGCGTGAAAACAGAAACAAAACAATCATTATGATGTGCGTTACAGGTGCGTTCGGGTACCTGAGCAGGATCAACTCTAAGGGGGACACAGGGGGTAACTACTCCCTGATCGTGTGCAAGAAGACCTACGACACCTGGGGCATGTTCCCCATCGGCAACTTCAGGCTCAACTTCGATTCCGATGATATCCCGGTGAGTAGGCCATGCACACAGACAAACAGACAGTCAGACAGACAGGCAGACACGGAAGGGGAAAGGGGGCGCAGCGCACGAATTCCCAACATTGTGACTGATTTTAGTTTCCCCCAAGAGAGGTATATACATTTCAAGTTATTTCGTTTCACATAATAACCACGTATTCTTTTTCCAACGAGTGTTGTTAGGGAAAGACTTTAACCCTTTCACCACCAGTGTTGCATTTATGCACCGCAATGGTTTAGCACCCATGTCACTAAAAGGCATCAAATCAGGGCCTGTTATCCAAAGACCCTACTTTCTTTACCTTGGGAGGTAAGGACAGGCCTAATGTTATACATGTCACAGATGAATGCCCAATATTGCAGATTATTTTTCTCTCTATCAGTTAAGCTTAATGGTATTTTTTGGCTGAAACATGGCTGGCGGTGAAAGGGTTAAAAGTGGTATACTACAACAAAAGAAGGGTCCTGAAGTTTGGATTGGTTTATACTAGTGATGAGCTCTGAGAACAGACACAAACTACAAGCAGCTGTAACAGGGATGCTGGTGTGTGTGTGTGTGGGGGGGGGGGGGACAGTGATGGGTGGGGAAAGGGGGGTGTTTTTTGATCATGTGCTAGAACACTTTTGACGTCTGGGGAATGTTCCCCTATTGACAGTTTCAGGCTCAATTTCGTTTTGCGTGATACCTTGCAGTTGGAGAGAGAGAGAGTAAAGTGCAGGGGAGCAAGGCTTTTCCTTTACTATAACAGGTTTTTCTTATAAACGATGTTCGGATATAGTAAAGTTTTGATGGTATTTTTTATCTTATCCGATGACGTTTTTCAAAGTCAAAGCTAACGTAAAATACTAAATATAAACCCATCCTACCCCTTCCTCATATGGTTTGAGGTCCAGAAAGGTGATTGGGTTTATACATGGTATATTTCCCTGTGCACAAAACAAAACTGGCTGGAAAAGCATATAGTGTACAACCTCTAACTTCCAGAATCGCCTTTGAATCTATTCATGCATGCACACGCACACACACACACACACACACACACACACCGTGACCGAACAGTTTGCCTGCGGACATTTCACCTATGGACACTTTGCCTACGGACATTATGCCTATGGTCACCATGCTCACCGGACATTTTGCCTACTGGACATTATGCCTACAGACATTATGCCTGATAATAGATTATCATGCCTGCAATAAAATATCGCATTTTCATGATGCTACAGCAAAACCTGGTTATAAGAAAATCGAAGGGAGATAATTTTTTTGTTTTCTTATATCCGTGTTTTCTTATATCCAAAACTCAGATAAAAGAAAACCTTTTAATTTTTTTATCTTATAACCGAGTTGAATGGGGGAAAAGGGAAAAAAGAAAAGAAAAAGAGAAAAAGAGAAACAAAGAAAATAAAAGACAAACAGAAACATAAAACGAAGAAAAAAATGCTTTTACATAATTTGGTGGATGAAAAAAAGGAAAAAATGCAAAACAAAAGGAGGAAAAAAAGAAAGAACAGAACAGAAAATTAAAAACAAAAATGAAGGCAGATGTGGTGTGAGTTGCATGATGAGTGAGCAAGATAGCGGAGAGCAGATGAATGATTGGGTGAGGTGTGAGAGTAACATATTTGTTTAAATGTAAATTCCTGTTTCTTGTTTTTAATCAATATTCTAATTTGGATGTATAACTTACTTTACACAGTGGAAGACAATATTGTATTTGCGTTTGTACAATGCCAATGGACAATAAGGAAACTTGCGACCTATGACTCATGTTTTACATCATAAAATCAAAATACAGCAAAACTCGGTTATAAGAAAATCGAAAGGAGATGATGTTTTGCTTATTACCATATCCAAGTTTTCTTATATCCGAAACTCAGATATAAGAAAACATTTTGAAGTTTTTTCCCTCATAAACAAATTGAATGGGGGAAAAGAGAAAAGAAAAAAAAAGAAAAGAAAGACAGAAAAGCAAAACGAAGAGAAAATCCTTTTTCCTAATTTGATGCATGTCTTGCATCATAAAATCAAAATAGTCTACATATTCACTTATTTGTATTCATCTTCTTAAAGAAATGAATTGCCTTTTCCTCTCTGCCATTGCTGCTGAAAATGTAAGGATGGACAGTCTCTCTACCACCAACACAAAAGTACTCATATTTTTTTCTTCTGCTCAACATTTATTTTGCACAGAATACTGAAGGAAAGTATGGAATAAAGGAACAAAAACAACTCAATTAGTCTTGCAATCAAGTGCCTGTACTGTTTAGAATGTCTGTGACACAACTGGTTTGAGGTAAACTTTCCCTTTTTGGAACGACTTCAATTTTTTGGGAAAATACTTTCAGTTCAGGTCCAACTCACTTTTAAAGACACACTGACCCAACATGATTAAATCCCTTGGTTTTTTTCTGGGTAGCTGTGACCCACATGCAAATTCCCCCAACTTCAAATTGAAGATGCTCTTTAAATTTCGTTTTTAATTTGGGGGCATTTGTATGGGAGTCAAACCTGGTCAAAACAAGATTTTGTACCAGCTATAAGAAGGAAAACACATGGAACCCGTGATTTTGACTCATGATCTGGGGGGTCTTTAAGAAAATGTTGTCAATGGTAATTCGCTTATAAGTAAATAGAACTCGCTTATAAGAAAATGAGCTGCAAACCAACTCTCTTGTATGACATAATTTTCTTATATCCAAGTTACCATTCTGGATGGGAGACAAAATTTGCTTGCTTATAACCGAGTTTTCTTATAAGCAAGTTTCTTATATCCGAGTTTTGATCATATACTGTCCAAAAGAAGAAACGCATACTTTTTCAAATGTCGTTGCCATCATTGTAATGCAGCACGCATATCCTCCAAACTACTGGAAATGTTCACCCAGTGGTCCTTGTCATGATCGCTGTCAATGTTTCTCTCTGCTCATGCGCATGCGCATACAGTGCCTAAAATGTCAGAAAAGCGATTTTATCATGCCCACGTGCCATGCATGGATAGAATTTCATGCAATTTCGTGAACACAGAGTTAACACCTTGTTCGCAAATGTCTACGAAAGGGAATCCCTTAGTGTTGTTGCAAGGGCGCCTAACTGCAGATCACTACCTAAGGACATTCTGTGCCCACACGTCCTTCCTCTTCTGCACGACATTAACGCTGTGTTCCTGCAGGACAAGGCTTGGACCTCATACTGTGCGACTCGGCACCCAGTTGCTCACCGACAATCACCTCCACGAAATTCTCTGGCCAACCATATCATCAGACATGAACCCAAAAGAACACATTTCAGGGATGAACTGGATAGACGCGTGCATGGTCAAGAAGATGTGCCAGTGAATCACCGCAAGTTGTTGAAAGCACAGCCAGAGGAGTGGGACTTCATCCCACAGCAAGACTTTCGCCGTCTGATCAAGTCCCATGCTGATAGTGTCTCAGGCACTTGTTGCTGTTCAAGGCGGTCACACCCTACTGTTCTGACAGCCCTCACACCCAAGGGTATTAACTGACTGAATGATTTGAGGATACACATGCACTCGCCATACATTCAGCTAGCACCATGTCAAATTTCAAAACGATATTCGCATTGTGTGATTTTCTGTTAAGTTTTGAAATTAAGATGAAACTTTGACTAGGCCTACAAGTTATGCGTATCTTTTTTTGGACAGTATAAATAAGAAAAAAGAAGTTCGGCAGGGAAATTTGTTTTGCTTCATTGTAAGCGAGTTTTCTCATAAGCGAGTTTCTTATAAGCGGATTCGGCTGTATAGAATATTATATTTTTTTCCCAGATTCATTTTTTTCCACTAAGTAATGAGGGGAAAGAAACATGTTTTTGAGTGCCTTTCAATTTCGTTGATGAAGGTGGGTAGAGGAAGTAGTGAGACACGTATACATTGATGACGTATTTACAAAGGTCAGGAAGAGGACAATTTTTTTTTATTGTAAAGAGGAGGAACCACAAATGACTTTACTATAGGAGTTTTTTTTAAATTTTAATTATAACCCAGTTGTTATTATGGGTGGGTGGAGGGAGTGGTGAGACTGTGACGCATACATTTGTGACGTATTTACAAAGGTCACGAAGAGGACTTTTTTTTTTATTGTAACCGAGGAGCCAGTCCTGTGGGGAACCAAAAGTAACTTTACTATAGCAGTTTTTAAAAAATTATAACCGAGTTGCTACTATCCGAGGTCTATTTAGTAATAAAACAGTAGACCTTTGGCCGGGAACCAGTGCTTTCCTTTACTGTGTGTAACCGAAATTTCTTATAACCGAGTTTACTATAAACGGGGAGTAGGGGACACTTATTGAATCGGTACCCCCTAAGGATAGAGATCTCTATCTCAAGGGCAGATAATCCAAAAGCTATGAAACTTTCAATGTGGATACTACTGGTAGAGGGCTATAACTATATACTATAATTATAAAGATAATGTTTGTACTTTTGGCTTAAACGTAAAAATACTTTTTTCTTCAAAAGGTACGAATTACAAGACATGTTACGGAATTCGTACCACCAAGTTACTGATATCGTACCAGGGGGTTTATAGCACTAATTCAACGGTAGGACGCTCGTGACTTGGCTTTAGCTATATACCATTCTCTCTTCTAAATGTTCCAGTTAGTCTCTGTGACGTCAAAGTAATTCTTATGTCATTTTATCATCAAAAGTTTGATGTCACGTAAAACAGGCCCCTGAATGCATTTTTGACGCTGCGCCATTGAAAAGACGTAGGAGGTACGAATTACGTGATAGTGGTACGAATTGCATAACTATGGCCCAATTATTTTTCCTTGGAATATTTTAATTTACAAAGTGGACAACATTGACCCTAAGAACTTAAAGATTTTAAAGTGATATTTCCAGTTTTAATCTTTGCATGTATGCACTGAATAACAAACAAAAAAAGCGTTACCTAAAATTACATCAGATGCTGCCAAAATGAACTTTCGTTTGTCTTGCAAAGAGTGTTCCGCTTCGTTGCATTTTTGTTGTGATAAAATACTTCCCTTCCCCTGTCCAAACTTCACACACAAATATTAACCCCCAATCTTCTACCGTTTGGTAGGAAACCAGGTGGTACGTATTAGGGCATTTGCCACGACTGTTCGTTCACTATACTAGACTACTAACTTGCCCGAGCTCGTTCTGCCCGAGTTACGCTGACCTCTCTAATTCAACTCTCTAAATTCAACTCAGTGAAATTCAAGGTCACCGGCGCGTGGCAAATGCTCTATTGCGTGACAGGTACTGAATCAATAAGCCTCCCCTACTGTATACTACAACAACAGAAGGGTCCAGAACTTTGGATTGGTTTATACTAGTGATGAGTTCTGAGAACAGACACAAACTACAAGCAGCTGTAACAGGGATGCTGGGTGTGTGTGTGTGGGGGGGGGGGGGGGGGGGAGACAGTGATTGGTGGGGAAAGGTGGGTTTTTTTTGATCATGTGCTAGAACACTTCTGACGCCTGGGGAATGTTCACCTATCGACAGTTTCAGGCTCAATTTCGTTTCGCGTGATACCTTGCAGTTGGAGAGAGAGAGAGAGAGAGAGAGAGAGAGAGAGAGAGAGAGAGAGAGAGAGAGAGAGAGAGAGAGTACGAATGTTTAATGAGGGTCAACGGATAAGCTCAAGCTTCTTTACACCATGCCCTCGAGGGGAAAAAGAAAAGCCAAATAACAAGAAAAGGAAAACAAAAAGAAAATAAAAAATGCATAAAAAGAATAGAAAATAACAACAGGCATGCTCACAGTAAATTGAAGAACATGCGAAAAATGTTCAAGCTGAAACGAACAGCTCGTTCACGTACTCGCACAAACACAAAAACATACAGTATATCCTATAACTATACCAAAACATGCATACCTAGTCTCTTGTGGTGTGTTCGAACACACAGGTGCAAATACGCTCATGGTCCAATGATACAATACAATACACTAATAAGCCCACGTTATAGAGAAACATTATCTTTACGTAAAGTCATTATTATTTCTAAGCAAACAGCGAATATTTCTAGGAAGTTAATAACTTAAAACTTCTCTAAGAGGTGTTTGTGATATGTACTTTTAAAGGATGAGACACTTATTAGGTTTGTATTGCAATTTACCAATTCATTCCATAGTTTGCTACCGGAGTATGTAAGGGAGGTCATAAACAGGTTTGTTCTATGGCGAGGAATATAAATTATATTTTTGTTACGAATGTTAGTAATAGGAAATCGTTTGCATAGATAGGCCGGTGTCAGTTTGTTCACAATTTTGTACATGAGAATAGCTTTGTTGAGGTAAAACTTGTAGTCTAATGGAAGAATGCCTAGTTCCTTATAATCGCTATTTTGAAGTGAAGAAGGCTTAAGAAGAACAATTTTTAGAGCACGTTTGTAGTCTTTTCAGTGGCTTTAAGCAGTTTTTGCTACCAAGATCCCAACATGTAGAAGCATAATCTATTTCAGGCTGAATGTATGCATTAAAAAAGAGTTTTCGAGTATGGATGTCAAGGAAGTGCTTTATTCTATTTAGCTGGAATACTTTCTTCGCTATTTGTTTTACAGATGGCAGAAATGTACTTGGACCATGATAAATTATCGTCGATAGTTACACCTAGTAATTTACAGGAATCTATTTCTTCCAGAAAAGTATTCTAAATTTTGAGTTTGGGAAGGGTATCTTTTACGTTTTGGCGTTTTTGTCGAGTAGTTATTAACATGAATTTAGATTTACTTGGATGAAGAGAGAGAGAGAGAGAGAGAGAGAGAGAGAGAGAGAGAGAGAGAGAGAGAGAGAGAGAGAGAGAGAGAGAGAGAGAGAGAGAGAGAGAGAGAGCTTTGAAACTTGAAAACTTTAACTTTATTTTTCAAGGATAAAGATTTTAGGCAACGCCTAGTCTTCCAATCTGTCCTTGGTACATATACGAACATAGAATACAAACATGGCAAGGCATGATATTACACATACAGATTTGAACATAAAGGTAGCACATTTGTACATATACGAACATAGAATACAAACATGGCAAGAATAAAATTACACATACATAATTGAACATAAAGGTAGCAAAGCAGGTATTATGATAAAGACAGGTTGAAATATGAATTTATAGAATTACAGACGCACAGGTATAATATGTTAATACTTGTGCGGGCATACATGCGTGTAACCAGAGAGAGACAGACACAGAGAGAGAGAGAGAGAGAGAGAGAGAGAGAGAGAGAGAGAGAGAGAGAGAGAGAGAGAGAGAGAGAGAGAGAGAGAGAGAGAGAGAGAGAGAGAGAGAGAGAGAGAGAGAGAGAGAGAGAGAGAGAGAGAGAGAGAGAGAGAGAGAGAGAGAGACTAACAGACACAGACACACAGGCAGACAGACATTTATATCAAGATACTTCAATCTCCTATTCCAATGGCATGCGCAGAACCATCTTATTATCCTTCCTGTTTCCGTTTCCGGTTGCTGCTCAACCAGTCACACAACGACACGTCAGACAGACCGGAAGAGGCCGCCGCTGCCCAATTGGTGGTGTTTTATGAGGACTGTGACGCGTGGGGTAATCACTCTTTGGGGAAAATGGCCTTCTGCCTTTAAAGAGTGGGGCCTGGCTCTTTGGGCTGAAGGATAGTTTCAAATCGGCTCTCAGTGAAAACATACGCTTTTGTTGACTTATGTAGGTTGATGATAATAATAATAATAATAATAATAATAATAATAATAATAATAATAATAATAATAATAATAGAAATAATAATTGGCACTTATATAGCGCACATATCTAGAAAATTCTATTCATGGCGATTTACAAAGACATCAAACTAATTCCCATTCCATGCACGCAATACACATACAAGCAAGGGTACACATTTGCATGCAGGGATGCATCTAGAAATTTATAAACTGGGGGGCATTGCCCCCCTTGGTGTGGAAATTTGGGGGGATCTGGAAATAGTTAGGGGGGGCGGGGGTAAATCAATGCCAGTTAACGTGTCGATCAAGGGATGTAGTGCGGAAATTTTTACAACCTGTGGTGAACGCATTGTTCTTTTTGCTTTGTAAGCACCAGTCACAAAACATTGCTTTTGATTCGCTGTCAAATTCTAGCCAAGGTCTGCCTTTTTCCAACTTTCCATGAACTCATGCTTTCGGAGTTTCGCTTTTTGAAAGGTGGTGGAGCGACACTACTAGCAATGGGATCGTCGGTGACATCACAGTCCTGATCCGATGCTTCGTCATTCGATGAACTTTCCCCGTTGTCATCACTAACTGCCGATGAGGAACAACAAGGTTGTTGATCAATGTTGCACTCCACAGTCGCACTGTTTTCTTTCTTTTTAGAAGTCACAGTAAAACAATTCAGAAGCGATGCCATTTTTGAGCGGGCTCGCTTACACTGCGCCCGGAAATAGTAAATGAAAGAGAAAGCCGTTGATTGGCTATGCTATTTTTAAGACCCAATCAAAATGCTCGTTCTTTACTGTCGAAAGGAAATGCAGATTAGGTACAGCCCACGCAATCTAGGCCTAGTGCCGAACAAGTTATTTTCTATTTTCAAACGATTTTTTCGTTTGCGGGATTTCACAAAATTTAGGGTGATTTTCCTGCAGCATATTTTTATTTTTGCGGGAACATCAACTTTTTTGCGGCAATGCCGCGCTCTAGATGCATCCCTGTCAGCATGCATTAAAAATAGAAACAAAACTAAGGACAAATGGACAACAAGTCATGCTTCGCAAGAAGTTGGACATAGTTGTTAGCTCGGGTCGATACAAGCGACTATCAAAACGTTAAATAACTGCCCTCTTTCCCACCATTTCTATCCTCGCATTCATTTATTCACCCGCACCCCCTCCTCCAGCCCTCTCCGAGAGCCCATCGTTTTGGGATTTTAGACTAATTTACATACTATTCCCTCTTTCCCACCATTTCTATCCTCGCATTCATTTATTCACCCGCACCCCCTCCTCCAGCCCTCTCCGAGAGCCCATCGTTTTGGGATTTTAGACTAATTTACATACTATTCCCTCTTTCCCACCATTTCTATCCTCGCATTCATTTATTCACCCGCACCCCCTCTCTCCGAGAGCCCATCGTTTTGGGATTTTAGACTAATTTACATACTATTCCCTCTTTCCCACCATTTCTATCCTCGCATTCATTTATTCACCCGCACCCCCTCCTCCAGCCCTCTCCGAGAGCCCATCGTTTTGGGATTTTAGACTAATTTACATACTATTCCCTCTTTCCCACCATTTCTATCCTCGCATTCATTTATTCACCCGCACCCCCTCTCTCCGAGAGCCCATCGTTTTGGGATTTTAGACTAATTTACATACTATTCCCTCTTTCCCACCATTTCTATCCTCGCATTCATTTATTCACCCGCACCCCCTCTCTCCGAGAGCCCATCGTTTTGGGATTTTAGACTAATTTACATACTATTCCCCGTGTTGACGGTCTAAGACGCACTCATGATTACAAAGCCAGGATGGCATTGTCTATTGAATCTGGGTTTTGGGTGTGCCTTGACCGTCCCTCAGATCTGGTGAAAACATGTTCCTAGCTAAGAGGCGTGGGGAGGGAGGAGGCGGTTCGATACAGACAGACAAGATAACAGATTAAACAACGAGGTTTACTTACCATCGAAGGGAAAGATCGAGGTGGAAACTACTTGTTATGCGACAATAACCGGTGTTTAGGTGGCAAGGGCTAGAGTTAGATGAGCGTTTCTTCGACTAAGATTGCCGTGAAGATGTTAATGTGTAGTGTGTATGTCTGGGCCAGTTGAGTAGCTCGCTTAGATTTTGTAGAATCGTGATTCTCTGTCTTGGTTTCGTTCTGTCTGTGTTCCTATTATTAGATGTGATGGGGTGGTAAGGGTAAGGATTTGGGATAAGGAGGAGTTGATGAGGAAATGGGGGTGATGATAGAGACACACCACGCAGACCAGGAACATAATATGTTATATTATAGAGGAAAACCAGACAGTTGTTTGATTTTGTTTATTTACTAGGAAAGACTAAGAAAGACAGTGCAGCAAATAAGATCCTGCAACAATACAAAATATACACACATAAATATAAACAAGAAATAACAATGATTAGGTATGATTGTAGGCCTTGCGCCATAGCACTCAATGTTCAATAACATGAGGAAACACACAGTCACAACAGTGGAAGGAGCTCACTGCATGACTTAAATAGCATGATTAGGCCAAATAAAAAAAGATGTCTGTTTCCCAGAACATGGCCAAAAAAAATAGGGTAGGTATGTAGGCTTTCAAATTTTTTTTTTTTTTTTTTTTTCTTCGCGGAGCAAATTTTTGCCGTATTTGCTGAAACATGTGAATGTGAGTATCAATCAACAGATTATCTTTACCACTTGATTGTTTTTCACATAAGTACGCTGATGGAAATGTACCAATTGATTTCACTGCATCCGCATGATCACATTTAGACATAGAAATGGCAATCGCGTGCCTTGCGCCCGCCATTGTGTTGGCGGATGTTGATCACGAAAGTCTGCGCGAGTAACGGTCCTTGCAGGGTAGGACAGTAACCTTTTTTGCAACCTGCCCTGGGGGCAGGTAGACAATATTTTTACCTGCCCCCCAGTTTTAGCCACCTGCCCGATAAAATGAATGTGCCATGAGTGAAAAAGCTAGTAGAAAGAGTCTTCATGATTGGTCATTGTCACGAGTTTGTGACATTGTTCTTCTGAACCGACAGAGAGAGGCACAGACTACCTCTCGATCACAAAGGACCCCAAGGTCTTTCCCCTTCTTCTCAGACAACCTACTCGCGAAATCCGTGCAACCTGTGTTAGCGCTGACCTCTCGCGAGACTCCACATTCAACTTGCGACTTCATGAGCTTTCTACCGGTCGAACGTCACTCCATATTTTTCCTTCAGTTAACCAACATCGCCTCATCGCTTCATCCTTTCTCCTTTTCATCGTTTTGTCCACCTACGGCCGCCCAGTGCTGAGGTGTGGTGAGGGCCACGTCCCTGAAGGATCCTGAAATCAACTTTACCCTGCACGAGTCCTAAGACGTGAGGGTAGCGAAACTACTGCGTTTCGGCAGACACCGTCTTCTCTTCATCCTCATCGCCATCTTCACCCCTTTTTATTTGGTTCCTCATCGTCCTCCCTTCCCCGTTATCGTCCCTGGCGTTCACTGGAGTCCTGGAAGAAATCTGTGGCCGGTCCGGAACCCCTTCCACCCGCTCGCGCTTACCTCGAGCCCTTGGCGAGACCTGAGCTGCGACTGTCTTGTGGGGAGGATTCTTCTTCTTCATTCTGCCACTTGGAAGTTTGGTCAGTAGCTGCATAAAATTAGTATTAATCCCGTTAAAACTCGTACAACAACACGCGCATAACAATGTAGAATAGCTAGTTATAGGTTTGCTAACATGAGTACATTGTGGATGTTGTTTTGGGGAAATACATTCTTTGCCTGTAGTTCATCCGCCTTCTGGAAGAAATGAGAATGGAAAGGACATATTCTTTGGTGGTGAAATTTTATGTGATATTTTCAGAAGAATTTAAGTGTCCTGTATTCTTGTACCTGAAAAGCTGTGACATTTTCAGAAGAATGTAATTGTTAATTTTTGTATTTGAAAGGCTAGAATTTTCTAAATGTATGAAAGCCTTGTTGTTCCAGAAAAAGTGAAACCTTTCAGTTAATCCTTTTTGATGAAATATTACCCCTAGACTGAGTCGTGTGAAAAGGATTGTAAAGAAGGTGTTGCTCAGCGTTTTGGGGTTCTTGGAGAGAACCAAGTTTAAAGAGGGTGGGTTTTTACATCCCTGAAGAGGACTGTTGGGGAATTTGTTTTTGGGTAAACACAAAACTGTTGTTACTCTGGGTGTTCAAAACCAGGTTTTTGTTTTGGTTTATCCTACAGTCCTGAGCCTGAACCTGACCTGACCTGTTGCTGCCTGGTTGACCGCCCGGTCAACCATTCTTTTCTCCGTTTCCGGCTGTGAGAGGCCGCTCGCCTTTCCGTCTGGCCCCGTGTTAGGCCCGATCCGTGGGCCTGCCTGTGGGTTTGGGCCAGGCCTCGACCGTTCCTGTCGAGGAGTCTGGGGGCGTCCTCTGCCGTTTCTCCTCTTTTGTTTCTGCTGCTGTAGTCTGCCCCAGGAGGGGCAGCGGTTTTCCTTCTACTGACTTTAGTTTTCCCCTTGTCTTCTTCTTCCTTTTCTTCGGACGCTCTGCTGTTTGTTTTGTTGGACACCTCTTCTTCGTCTGCCTTTTCGTCGTTTTCTCTTCAATTTGTGTTTCTGCATACAAACTTTCTTTTAGTTAATTAGTTAAGTTGCCGGCTTTAGTTTATTCTTTGGACGAACTTTTGAATGCCATGTATATTATGTAGATAATTTGTTAAACGCTGAATGTATTGAATTGTGTAAGTGTGTGTCTGCTTGATCATAATAAATAGTCTTGTTTTGTATTGTATTTCTGGTGTGCGCGTGTGCCTTCTCCTGTGAGCTTGTTTGTTTGGGCGTGCGAGACTCTCCTCGGGGTTCGCGTTTTCCCTCTCCCGATCTTAACGTTTATCATGCGCGCGTGCGTCTCAGAGGTGTGTGTGTGTGTGTGTGTGTGTGTGTGTGTGTGTGTGTGTGTGTGTGTGTGTGTGCGCGCACGCGCATGCGTGTGGTAACAAACATTGACTAAACAAACCATCAGCATATAATACGTATAGGGGGTTATTCTGTGACAACATACATTATAACATACTACAGTAGTATCACACACACACAGAAGTACAGAGAGAGAGAGGGAGAGGGAGAAAGTCAGAGTGAGTCAGTGACAGACAGACACATACACTATAAACAAATTTTCTAAACTAAAGACTTGCCTTCAAGAAGAATGCTAACTTATGACACTGACTGACACAGTGACAAGTCAAACAATCATTGTTACAATGTCAAACTGTCTTGGACTCTTTCACCAATCTGCTCTATCTGGGTCTATCTACAGATTTTCCATCAAAGTATGTGTGCAAAAAGAATTGCCATGTTTTGCAGTTTTATGGATAGCTTGTGATTTTGTCTCATGCCCAGCAAACCAAACTGCCAACTTCATCAAAATCAAATCCACTTTTAGGCCCTAGACTGACTGATCACGAAGTGATGGAAGTCAAAATTGCACACTGGACGCCGATGGCGATACTATCCAAACTATCAGCGATAATGACACATCTTCGGCACTTTCGAAGCAATAAAGCATGTGTCAACCTCGGAATATGACAGCAGAAAGTATTGTTGTCATTTTTTCTTCAAACCACTGCCCGATGGCTCAGACTCGATTGTTTTTCGCCCAAAGCACGTTGCTCCAACTTGCAATTTTCTCAGAAACCTGTGCAGTCTGCATAAACGGCCTTCATCTATTGGATGAAATCACAGGAGCTACGAGCGACGATTGGTTCGCTTGGCAGTTTCTGCTGGGTTGTTACTAAAAATAGCTTAGTCTGTCCTCATCAACATGTGCGAAGAGCGAGTTACTCGGCTTCAGCAGAAATAAAACATACATGTGCAACTCCATCGCACCGCCGTATATTTCGGCGTGTATGTCGCCATATTAATTTGTATTGGACCGTATTTTATTGAGGTCGCCGTAGAAAAATACGGCGAAAACGTAACAGTTGGCAGCTCTGCCTTTTTTTCTAAGCACTTGCACTTGCCCGGTGTGTCGAGTTCGCCACCTGCCCGACACTTACGACTACCTGCCCCGGGCAGTCGAGCAACCGTTACTGTCCGACCCTGCCTTGACTACGCCGAGTGAGAGTACAATGGTTGTTTCCCTTGCATCGTCTGCTCAAATTGTTTTTTTGTTTTTTGTTTTTTTAAACTCGTCCACAAAAAAAATTAGGGTCGGCAGCAAAAACTAGGCTCGGTCGGGTTACCGGAAACAGACATTTTTTTTTGTGTGCCTTAAACTGACACTGACGCAAGCCTAGCTGGGGTTTTGAAACATAACATAGGCCGGTTCTACCTGACCCTATGCTTGCTTAACTCATACACAAACATTTGAGTTCATGTGAGTTAACCCAAACCAAGCATTGTAACACTGACATCATCAGATGCTATGTTACTAAAAATAGAGTACTCATCAAAGTAGGCTGATCAGTTTTAAGTGGAAAACTGACTAACGACAAATGTAGGCCTATTGAGAGTTTATCATTGAAGTAGCAATAAACTCAGTCAAAAGAGAATGCCTTATTTAGTTATTAATACTATAGTAGCAGTATTAACACAACACCACACTAGGCTTAGCACACACCCTGATAGTAGGCCTATGTTAAATAGTGCAAAGTAGGCCTACACCATAGCATGGTATAAGCCTAGATCAATAATATTGATAGCATGGAAATGAGCAAGTTATGCCTTTAAACAAAATGTAGGCAAAGTGCCCCTTCATTGTTTACACAGTAAATTCACGTCACACACGAGTGGATGTGAGGATGGAACAGAACAATCAGACTTATAATTTTCAGTCTCTAGACAACATAGGCCTAGCACCTAGTTTATGAATAAACTGACGTCACAAAGCACAGTTCTCCCGTTCCGTAAAAGGAGTACAGTGACAAGGTTAGATCACTGATTAAGTTAACCAACATGTAAAACAACAGTTTGTAGGTAAAACAAATCAAACAATAAACACTGGCTTAGAATACTTACAGCTAGGAGCAGGGATCAGTGCTCAAACATTTCAGGCTGATGACCACAGTTAGGCACACACACACATTCCGCAGAGTGGCTGGTGTAGGCTCCCGCCTATATTTGGCTTTGCTCGACTGACGCTCACACTGACCAGCCGCGTTCATATTTGAATTATATAGGTCAGTCTGAGCTGCAAAGCCTGCGTCACATGATTGAGATCAAATCGGCTCTTGTTACTTGTGTTTTCAAGCAAATCTGTGTTTGTTGGCAGTTGAATAACACAATGTATCTCTGCAATGGTTTAACCAAGCAACACATGAAACATATCAAAATAAAGGCCGCGAACCCAGCTACAATCTGATACAAATGGATATAAAAAGTTATAAAGCTATGACTATTAAAATAGGCGAAAACTAGGTATTCTGAAAGCCACTTTAATGGGTTCTAGCATCTAAAAAATTAATAACTCTACAACTATGATACTTGGGGTTGATCAGTTAGTACTGATTAAAAGAGGGAAATGAGAGCTTTATATTGATGTACTATGTCACTATATTAGATGACACAGTAAGAATATAATTAGCATTCATTGTGACAAAGAAACACAACTTTGTTAGAAGCGCGACTTGCTGGCTAGTGTAGCAGCAGACGACAAGTATAATGACGTCGGTGCGACGTTTCAAACCACTCCAGAATTGAACTATTATAAAATCAAAATGCAAACATTCTAAAAAAAACCCCAGCAATCATAGAAACGAGCCAACTGGACTTAACATTAAAGTTTGTACAAAATTCAAAAGAGATACGGCATCCTGGAACATACATTTCAATACTACTTGTGGCGGTGCCATAGCCGATGAGGTTTAACCGAGGCGTGGTCATCGCTACAACTATCTGTATTAATTTTAAAAAATCGGGACTTTACTGGTTTCGTACTGCCTCCGGGCATTGCCTCCAGTATTGTTCCAACCATATTTGTATTTACAAATGTCCCATATGTGTCTGATCCAGACCAAGAGGACGTAAAACTCAATTTTCTCTCTCTGGAATATACATTTGGATTCATCTTTTCTGAATTCTGATAGGATTCTGATACCAAACGATTCTGACTTCACCCCATGTTTATATTGTGCTGTGTAACATTTAGACAAATAAATGTACACAAAAAACCCCAACCCTGCTTGCTTTACGTTGCATGTGGAAGGCATTACGAGTGATGGTAGTGATATATGGTAATAAGCACTGCTTAGTTGGCAGACTAATATATGACCACTGCAAAGAACACCTTTTGCAAGAGTGAATGCCCTTGGTGAGTGGGGGAAGATGGATGAGTGCTGACCAAACAAGGGCATAACTCTCGCCAATAGCCCTATTCGATGCCACTTAATGGCTTCCTTTTGCAAGAGTGAATGTCCTTTTGGATACTGACCAACAAGGGCTTAACTCTTGCCAGTCAAGGGCGTTAATAACCCTACGTGCAGTGGCCTGGTCGTAGTTGATGGATGTGTGTAGATTTGCAGGAACGAGGAGGATTCAATCTTCTTCTTCTTTTTCTTCGATCGCTCAGACAGTTTCCTGTCAATTATGAGCGCAGATGCGTCATGCTGCCGTTATGTGCCTAAGTAAGAAATGATTAGGCCCAGCAAGTCCGATTTCGGCTTGCTGAAGGACATCTTTTTGAAAGGTTTTTTTTTAAACAAAGGCAGTAGAATGGACCGTCAAGGCAGAAATATAGTAGATGACAGCAAGTACAGGGAAAAGGCAGAGTCAAAGAGAGTGACAGATTAGAGGAAGTCACAAGCACAGAACTTCCAGAAGGTGGGGGAACTATTTATAAAAGAACCCCGGTGTCCCCACAGGGGGAGGGGGGGAGGATTCAATATGAATGGTAATGTTTTGTGGCAATAAGTGTTTAGGTGGCCCAAAAAAAACAGGTTGGAAAAATAGATGCTAGCTTAGGTTTAGGTTTTTTTCTTCTTAATAGCTGCTACGTTTATACATAATTATCTGGTCTGAACTGAAGGGCGTGTGTAGATCTGGTGAAAATAATGATGATTCGTGTGGGTACATTGTCCTGGTAGATGTGTGATTATCAATAGAGATTTATAATACGGTAGGAGTGATGTATCTCCCTTCGTCTTCTTTCTCTTTCCAACCACCATCATCAAGTTAATAACACATCTGGATAGGTACGGGTGTTATACGCATCCATCTACAATACATAGTCATGAGGTTATGCGTGTCTACCGCCAGCACGCATAGTACTTTGCGTTGCTTTGTCATCTTAATAGTCAGAAGGCCATACCAGCAGAAAAGGCCTAGAAAAATATTTCGTCGGCTAGGTATCCCGCATTGAAATTCTTTAACTGATATTGAAAGAGGGTGGTTAGTACTTTAATTTTTGACATAGTAGAACTTTGAACTCAATCTATTTGTCTATATAATTACAATTAATTAAGTGAATTTCTTAGCAAATCACATGTAATTTTTATTAAATGCATAAAGTGTAATATTCTTCTTACGACTGGATAAAAATGACATAGATAACATCAGATGATCAATTTAAGTATGATCTGAGATTTTAGTTGAAAATCATGCACAAAAAGACCAAAAAAAGACATAAAAAGAAAACATAATTCAAGCATATCTGTTACTCACAAAGAGTTCTTTCCCTTGGATATATCCCACAGTCAGTCAATAGAACAATACTGTCCTGTGGAATGGGGCACACAAATTCCACGAAAACTCCACAGGAAAGGTAGCACAAATTTCCAGTGAAATAAGCATGAAAAAAGGAGAAGAAAAAGAAAAGAAAAGAAAAGAACAAATCCAAAAATATTAGTTTCTCACGGAGAGTTCCTTCCCTTGCACACAATGTATAAATTTAAGATCTTACATTTAGGTAGTCAAAAGTGATTGTTTCATGTTTACTTAATTGATTTTTTAATGAGCTATTCTAATAGAACTACTCAAAATGAAGAGATTGATACAAAATTTATCTCTATGTTAATTAGAACGGAAGTTATGATTTTTTAAAATATTTATGTTATTTTACGTCGGTTCAAATCCCTCGTACGGGCTAAAGTTTGGGGGCCTCTAGCAAAGGTGTTTGGCATCTATCATGTCTGAAATTGCATATAGCTGCTGCCAGCAGTGGGTTGTATTCACTGAATTTTTTTTAAAGAACATGTTCAACATAGGTTTTCAGCATGGTATCGCCCAAAATGCTAAAATCTTCGTTTCGACTTAGTTTTGTTTGGGCGCAAATCATTAAAAAGCATGCTAAAATGACATATCTCAGCTTGTAAAGGTCACACAGACAAGCATCTTATATCAAAATGATCTGCAGGACTAGACCTACCTAGGGAATGCAGACGCCTAGCGTACATGGCATTGGTCCGATTCAGACTGGAGTACAGTGCGACGGTGTGGGATCCGTATCAGAAACAGGACATTGAAAGGCTGGAGAGAGTTCAGCGCCAAGCAGCACGCTTTGTAGCCAGGGACTACAAGTCCATGAAACCAGGCTGCGTGAGTGGCATACTCAGGACACTAGACACCCTGGATGAAAGACGCAGGCACCAACGCCTCAGCCTCTTCTATAAGATTGCTGAGGGCCTTGTTCCAGCTCTCCCAGCAGACAAGTTCCTTACCCCGGTCCCCACTAATCGTCGCAGGATCAAGCCAACCAGATTCAAGGGGTTCCAAACCACAAACATCTTGGAAAGACAGGCCGTAAACCATTCCCGTGGTTTTTGTGTCCGAGAAGGGAGAACGGAGCAGTATCGTAGCTCCTTCTTCGTCAGGACTGCCACGGAGCGGAACCAACTGAGTGAGGCTACTGTCACCGCAGGCTCCGTCAGCGCATTCACATCAGCACTGACCAGACCACCATCTGAGCCTGCGTCCACTGACCACTAGATCATTAGGCTTTCTTTTTTGTTTTGTTTTTGTTTTCTTTATTTTCCTTTTTGCTTACTTCTGGAAGTGGGGCCTGGGCCCTTCCAGCTGTACTGGGGGGTTTAATGGTCTTAACCCAGGGTAAGCAAGAGTCTTTATCCTTTCTAATTTGTTCTCTCTTTTAATTCTAATAGGGAATGCGCGTTTATCGTCAGAAGTTGCGTCTGCGACTCATTAATCCAGATCCAGATGAGGGGATAATAAGTCATGTCATATTGATTCTAAATGTCTCAATTGCCCCCTTCACCTCCCCTTACCCGTTGCCCCGCCCCTATTTCAGGTATTTCCAGCTTGTATTTTTCACACAGACAAGTATCTTTAATCAAAATGATCTGCAGAGCAAGGATTTAACTTTTGAGGTGATCATCTTGAGGTGATCATCTTTCATGTCACTGAGCAGTACATGTCTTAATGCCCCCCCCCCCTCTCCTTTACCCTTGCACTCCCCCCCCCCTCTTGTGCGAGGTATTTTGGCTTGTAATTTTCACACAGACAAGTGTCATATCAAAATGATCTGCAGAACATCTGCCTTTTAAGGAAAATACATCATGTTACTGTGTATATGTCTTAATGCCCCCCCCCCCCTCTCCTTTACCCTTGCACTCCCACCCCCACCCCACCTCCCCTCTTGCGCGAGGTATTTTTGGCTTGTAATTTTCACACAGACAAGTGTCATATCAAAATGATCTGCAGAACAACATCTGCCTTTTGAGGAAAATACATCATGTCACTGTGATTCTACATGTAATGCCCCCCCCCCCCCCCCCCCCCCTTAATGCCCCATCTTACACACATTATTATCTTCACACACATACACACACACACACACACACACACTGTTAACTTTTCTGTTTTACATCTGTATCAAATGTATTTTTGACAATAAAATCTATGGAAAATGGCAAATGGACTGCTTTGTTGATTTTTGTTTGTTGCACAATATAAGTTTACTGTAAAATTCTTGTCATATGAAACATTGAAAGAAAATATATCAGAGAGACTGAGAGAGAGAGAGAGAGAGAGAGAGAGAGAGAGAGAGAGAGAGAGAGAGAGAGAGAGAGAGAGAGAGAGAGAGAGAGAGAGAGAGAGAGAGAGAGAGAGAGAGAGGCGGTGTGTACAATTTGTGTGTGTATGTGTGCACACATTTGTGTGTGTGTGTGTGCACATTTGTGTAGTGTGTGTGTGCACATCTTCTTCTTGCGTATACTGGTATAGCATCCTCCATCAACAATTTGATGATTGTGACGCTTACGATGGGGGGGGGGGGGGGGGGGGGGGGCAGCTAAACAGTAGACTTGGGTAGAAGACTTGCTGCCCAGATGATCAGCTCAATGCAGGACTGAATGGGAGGGGGTGAGCATAATTTGGGGGAGAAGCCTGGACAGGGGGGATGGAGTTGAGATAACGGAAAGGTGAGGACAAGGGGGGGGGGGGGTGAGGTAATGAAGTGGGGATGGGGGTGGGGGAGGGGAGGAGGGTCACATTTGTGTGTGTGTGTGTCACAGTTGTGTGTGTGTGTGTGTGTGTGTGCACATTTGTGTGTGTGTGTGCATGCAGAAATAGAAAATAATAGCTCTGTGGTGTGTTTTGATGTTAGGCCTAACAGTCAATGACAATTTGTTATTTACCATCTTTGGCAAAAACAATCTTTCTGCTTGTTGCATTGTAATTACTCAAATCTGAGATTGTCATCACATCAGTAGAAATGTAAAGTGTCAAAATAAATATTGAATCTGAAATTGTATATCTATCACTTTTAGATGGAAGTTCTGTGGTGTGTTTTGATGTTAGGCCTAACAGTCAATGACAATTTGTGATTTACCATCTTTGGCAAAAACAATCTTTCTGCTTGTTGCATTGTAATTACTCAAATCTGAGATTGTCATCACATCAGTAGAAATGTAAAGTGTCAAAATAAATATTGAATCTGAAATTGTATATCTATCACTTTTAGATGGAAGTTTTCAGTCTAGGCCTATTATTTTGCCCAAGGCTGTTCTAGTTTGCTCTTCGCAGTTTCGTTCTCTTGAATCAATCCGTCTACAACAGTGTGTGTGTGAGTGTGTATGTGTGTGTGCGTGTGTGTGTGCGTGCGTGCGTGCATGTGTGCGTGCATGTGTGTGTGCGTGCATATGTGTGTGTGTGCGTGCGTGAGTTGTCTTTTTCTTCTCAAATCGCACGTGTGCTTGATCAATTCTACACCTACTGGTGAAACGCATGTAACATTGGGCATGGTGACGTGCATTTTCTGGCCGCTGATCGTATTTTAGAAGCTTTTTTGCGATCTCTTGCTCTTCACCGTCTAAGGCATACCATTGATTACAAGCGTTTATTGTTGTCTTCCATCGAGCATCAGTAAATAATGCTAAATCCTCAGATATTTCGCCTTCGCAGCAATGAACAACACACTCCGTCATCATGAGGTTTTGTGTATAAAGGGGCGCTACTCATAATGAGTGTTGGGTAAAAAGACGTTTTCGTAACTTGTGTTTTCGCCGACGTTTTTGCGATTGTTTTCAATAATATCGAGAGGTTCGCAAGTTCTAGACCATATAACTTTAATCTACAAATATCAAACTACAATTTCCCCTTAAAAAAAATGTCGATGCACTTTTCTAGCCATCGGATTTTAATGATAGCAACGTTTGGCCTTCTGACTATAACATATGCCTTATAAGGGACAAAAAATGTAGAATGGGTAAAACTCACCAGGGTCCAGTTTCTCTAGATAACGGTCGCCGCGCGAATAACGCTTACGCCAAAAGGGGCCTAAGAAACACCCTAAAAGTTTCTTAAGGTCAGATAACTCTTTAAGCTTACTCTTCATTTTTGGGAGAGAGAAAAGGGTTGCTATCATAAGGGAGATAAATCATACCTATCTGTCAGTTTGTACAAAGTGTTCGATTTCACCCACGTCTATTGGTGTGTATAAAATTAAATTTGCACTATGTTATGCCAACTACCATGATGGTACTTCAAAACACTTGAGTTTGTTTAATTTGCTAAAAAATATCATCTCGTATTTTTTCACGATATAAAACAAAGCCGGAAGTATTGATATTTCCCATGATTCTTCAAAAGTTTGTCGCTTGCTACCTCGATCACAGCCACAAAACGTTTTCGACAAACGTCAGCAAAAGAGGTGTTTCTTAGTACCGTTTTTGCAGATTTGCGCTCACGCTACGTAACGTTAGACCTTGTGAAACGGTCCCCTGATCTTGTGAAACGGTCCCCTGATCTTGTGAAACAGCCCCCTGGGTTTAGATTTGGTGATCAAGGTAGAAAAAGGGAAGAAGCAAGCTTTCCGCTCGTAGAGCTTTCATCAGGCTGAGGGTTAGTGGGGAGAGAGACAGAGGTTAAAAGCAAGATGACAACAGAAAACACTGAATAGAGCTCAGAATGAACAGAGAGAGAGAGGTTAGGTCTTTCTGGGTTTCGTGGCAATAAAACAATGTTCATTGTTCAATGATCTACTGTATGTGTTCATCTTTCGTTGTCCTTGTCTGTCTGTCTGTCTGTTTGTACCCCCCCCCCCCCCCCTCCACCCCTGTCTGTCACTTACAGAGAGCTCATGCGTGCGTGCGTTTGTGTATGTATGCATGTGTGTTTGTATACACACGTGTGTGTGTGTGTGTGTGTGTGTGTGTGTGTGTGTGTGTGTGTGTGTGTGTGTGTGTGTGAAGTCAAGTCAAGTCAAAATGATCTTTATTGAGGGCTAAAGAATAATATAACTGCTTTTTTTCATCCTGTCCTCCCGTGTGCGTGTGTGTGTGTGTGTGTGTGTGTGTGTGTGTGTGTGTGCGTGCGTGCGCGTGCGTGTGTGTGTGTGTGTGTGTGCGCGCGCGTGTGTGTTTGTGTGCGTGTGCGTGCGTGCGCGTTGTGTGTGTGTGTGTGTGTGTGTGTGTGTGCGTGTCCCCGTGTGTGTGTGTGTGCGCGCGTGCGTGCGTTGTGCAGTATACGTGTTTTATTTTACTTTTAAAACATTGGCATGTGAATTGAGTTGTTAAGATTTATCCCATTAAACTGAATTTTAGGCTTTCTATTATTTTCATACAACGAATAAAATATGTTCAACGGTCGATCCTGACGTCATTGCTGTTTTCCCTCAAGAAATGATAGTATATTGAATGGTCACAAAGTACTGTCCACGACTCATCAATGCGATCTTCCACACACACGCACGCACGCACACACGCATGCATGCACGCACGCACGCACGCAGGCAGGCAGGCATCGATGTGAGTTTCGAAGCCACGCCTGACAGGCACGCATGGTGGGAGCTCCGTAAGAAAGTGAAATTGTGATTGACTGTTGTTGTGATCGACCCTGTGTGTGGTACCAGTGTGTTCGTCATGGATCCGGCTTTCTTTTGGTGTGTTTTTAGTGCCGTTTTGCCCCAGGACTTTCGAGTTATTTGGACATGTTTTCTTCTGAACCTGGCAAGTATTGTTGTCTATCAAAACCAGTCTCCATTGTTTCGTGAATTCGCTCACCTGCAACCCGCTGTGCCACTGACCCAGTGCCCCTTTGCCTGTCGACACAGGCACCCGCCTTTTGAACTTTCTCGGCCGCGACTTACTTCTAGTCTGATCTACACACGAGAGCAGCTTCTGTCCGTGTCCCCCGCCCTCCTTGATCCGACTGTTGCTGAGGCCATCAGACGTGCTGGCTTCGGCTATCGCCTTCCCAGGACCCGCACCCACCGTGGAGGCCGTCGCAAACAGAGGAACATCGCCGTGGTCAGTCTGTATGACGAGAGGCGTGCAGGTGAGAGGCGCGAGAAGACACGGACTGTAAATTTCAAAAATCTTATTCGAGTCCCTGTTTTCTCTTGTTTTGACACATCGCCATCCACTGACATTGATCTGCGTGTTGCTGTGTTCAACGCTCAATCTGTTGGGCGAAAAGCAAAACGTTCTGCCGTAAATGAATACATTTTGTCTAACCGTGTTGACATTTTCTGTGTGACTGAAACCTGGCTCCGTCAGGCTGGGGATGAAGCGAAATGCCAAGACCTTGCTCCCCCTGGATTTTCTACTGCCTCCTTCCCACGATGTACGACCACTTGTGGAGGTGGCCTAGCCTTCGTTTTCTCTGACACTCTAAAACCACACGTCACTCTCACAGCAAATTTTCCGTTCAGCCACTCTTCTTTCGAACTTTCCCAGCTGACACTATCCTACAAACAGAACACTCTGAATATTTTCTGTGTATACCGCCCCCCTCCAAACAAGAACAACAAATTATCAGACTTCATGTTCATTGACCAGCTCCCGGACTTTTTGGAGTACACCAACAGTTTGTCTGGTTCACTGCTGATTGTGGGCGATTTTAATTTTCATTTCGATGACCCGTCCCACTTCTACACATCCAAAGTGCTTGACATTATCAAAATGTTCGACCTCTCTCAGTCTGTATCTCAGCCCACCCATGCCAGAGGCCATATTGTCGACTGGGTTTTGCATAGGGAGGATGATCGTCTGCTGCAGTCGACGACCGTGGAACCCACTCTGTCATCAGACCATTTCTGTGTCAGATGTGTGCTCCACCTCGCCAAGCCTCCGTCTGCCAAAGTCTACAAAGACGTTCGCCGCCTGGCGTCCATCAACATCGAGGCCTTCAGGGCCGACCTCCAGGCCCACCTTCCCCTTCAGCCGTCTGTAGACCAGCTGTTCGGGGTCCTTCACGTCACCCTGGATCAACATGCGCCCGTCACACGCCGCTTGGTGTCTACCCGTCCCCCCTCTCCCTGGTACAACGTGGTGGGGCCTGAGCTCCAGGACGCCAAGCAGGAGAGGAGGAGAGCTGAGGAGCAGTGGCGTGCCACCCACCTGACGGTTCATCGGCAGGTGTTCCAGGCTGCCAGGAACCACGTGACCTACATCGTCGATTGTGCCAAAACTGCCTTTTACTCAACCAAGATACTTGCATGCACCACAGTGAAGCAGTTGTTCAGTGTCTCAAGCAGCATTTTGGGTAAAGTAAGTCATTCCCCACTCCCTTCTGTTTTTAAAGTGCAAGATCTCCCTCATACATTTTCTGACTTTTTTCAAACGAAAATAAGTTCCATCCGTGAAAAACTTGATTCTACTGATGTCCCCCCATCACCAGTCACTGACAGAATGTACTGCGGCCCAGTTTTGCAGAGGTTTGAGCCTGTCACAGAAA
>CM065682.1:8892898-8895398 GCA_017654935.2 Phymorhynchus buccinoides
GAGAGAGAGAGAGAGAGAGAAGAAGAGAGATGAAAAAGAGAGAAGGGGGAGAGAGAGATAGAGAGGCACGGACAAGAGACTTTGAGAGAGAGAGAGAGAGAGAGAGCGAGAGAGAGAGAGAGAGAGAGAGAGAGAGAGAGATAAGAGAGAGAGAAGAGAGAGAGGAGAGAGAGAGAGATAAAAGAGAGAGAGAAGAGTGAGAGACAGAGAGACAGGAGGTTCAATCCTAAAAAAGGGGAGAGATATAGCCAGAGACAGAGGACTTTATATATATATATATATAGACTACAGGTTTTACACATAGTCATTTTATGACAGAATTTTAAAGAAAAGTAATCCCCTGACGAAGCGGGCGCAAAGTCTGAGAAAAAGCATACTCGAGACTCCTTGTTTTTAGATTTTAATTTATGTATTGTGATCACACAAATGCACAAGTGATGTTCTCCCGGACAGTGCGGAGCTGGCAAAGACAGGGGCGCATTTTTTTTCAATCCTTATTATTATATATATATATATAAAAGGAATAACAACAAAACCATATATATATATATATATATATATATATATATATATATATATAAAGGGAAGGGGGTTTTTTTGATATATATATATATATATAGCGTTGCTGTCGGTTTCTTTGGTATAAAGATCGGTTTCGATAAAGTCATTTCACGCACAAACTGTGCACACAACACTTTGAATATTGTTCCTTCTCTTTTACTTAACCAAATTTTCGCTGATGTTAGCTTCTACTGGGTTAATGACAGACTGAGCAGCAGAAACACTCCATACAAATACAGGCCAGAGAGACGAAGAATTAACAGTGAGTCTTAGTTCAGATAAAAGGAGAAAAGAAATCAGAAACAAAATCAATCCATGAATCACGGACAAAACTAACCGTTCACCTACTTGCAAAAATGTACATGCACCACACAACTCATCTCTCTCTCTTCCCCTCTCTCTCCCTCTCTCTCCCTCTCTCTCAACACACACACACACACACACACACACACACACACACACCACACACACACACACACACACACACACACACATTTCCACACACATTCTTGAACACACACACACACACTTCACATATATATATATATATAGTTTTCCGTATATATATATATATATATATATAACACTTTATATATATTTTCGCTGGTGTTATATATATATATATATATATATATAGTTATATATATATAAACTAATATATGTAATATATATATATATATATATATATATATATATAAACCACTAAAACCAAACGTAAGTGTCGTCGTTTCAAACGGAAAGGTCCCACTACAACACACCATTCCCCCAACCCAACTCGGTGTGAAAACCAAGATCAACTAAACGAGACTCGAACTGTCGTCAATCTCTCTACTGTGAGTCTTTCTCCTGACCAACTGAAAGTGCTGGAGCTGGGACCTAAGTTTTGCCCCACACCCCTGAGCATAGACACCCAGCTTTTGAAATCTGATGTGCTAGAAGGGTGCATGAAAATCCGACTAAAAGAACTCTTCCACAGGGACGAAGAGGAGGAGGACGCGGAAGGAGGAGAGTCTACACCTCCCCCATTTTACAAAAAGACTTTTTACGCACCCCCCACAGGCAGAGACACATCTTTAGATGCTTACTGTGATAGCATCCAGCGGTTGACTGAAGAGTATCAGCCCAGTGACACCAGGGTAAAGAACAACTTGACCCGCCCTGAACGCACAGCGCTGCAAGAACTCAAAAAGAAAGTTTCCGACAGAACCATCAGAATCAGCACCGCCGACAAGGGAGGGGCCGTCGTGGTCCAAGACGTTGACCAATACATCCAGGAAGGCCAGAGACTGCTTAGTAATAGTGACCAGTATGAGCAGGTAACTAAGGACCCCACCCCCCAAATCACCACCCAGTCCAATAAGTTAATTGACAAACTGCACAGGGAGTCGCACATTGATGACAACACACACCGGTGGGCCAGACTAGATCCTAGTAACGTTAGAACGCATTTATTTTACCACCTACCGAAAATCCACAAAAGTCCCACCAATCCCCCAGGCCGTCCTATAGTATCTAGTTTAGGAGGACCCACCGAAACATTGTCTAGGCTTGTAGATTACTGGCTGAAGGATTATGTCACAAGACTGCCTAGCTATGTCCAAGACAGTACGCATATGTTGAACATTATTAATGACTGGAATACCAGGATGGGCCCCCTCCCCCCTCACACCATGCTTGTAACAATTGACGTCATAAGTCTTTACACTTCTATCCCCCATGACGATATGGAAAAGTCGATTGATTACTTTTTGACTGGTTTCAACAATGGAAAGGCTCCCTCAAAAAATGTGGTCTTGGACATCGCTAGACATGTTCTCAAAAACAATTATTTCTCTTTTGACAATTCCCTTTACCATCAAACATCAGGAACAGCCATGGGGACCCCTATGGCCCCCACAGTGGTCAATCTCTTTATGGGCCTGCTCGAAGAAAGGCTTCT
>CM065682.1:8902898-8918885 GCA_017654935.2 Phymorhynchus buccinoides
TACCCGTATCCGTATCTCACCTTTAGTATCATCATTTTGTCCATGTACATTTCAGGACATTTTGGCCAATGAGGACTTGCAGCTGGATTCCATGTTTGTGGCCTCGCTAGTCCACGACATAGTCAGGGTAGGTCGCTGACAGAGAGAGAGAGAGAGAGAGAGAGAGAGAGAGAGAGAGAGAGAGAGAGAGAGAGAGAGAGAGAGAGAGAGAGAGAGAGAGAGAGAGAGAGAGAGAGAGAGAGAGAGAGAGAGAGAGAGAAGAGACAGAGAGAAGCAGACAGAGAGACAGACAGACGGAGAGGTAGACCTACACTTGTTTCTTGTGCGTCTTTTTCTGTCAGTTTTATGCTAAACCGAAAACACGTCATTTGTTTTTGAAAGGATATTCAAAGCCTTACATAGCAATGACAATAATTGCAATAAGCGAAGATGCAAGAAATCCTATCGAAACGATCGAGGAGCACGCGATATTGAATAGGCCTGATGATGATTAGTCAGCCAATCACGAGATAATTGGGTTAATTACTGACAATTCCTCGACAAGATAGTGATAATTGCGCTTAACACTTTGCTGCGAAGAAGAGCTTGAATAGCTAGAGATGAACTCTTTTGTTTTTATGTAATTTCCGATAGTTGCCTATTTCACAGACGTGCTCTTCTTCTTCTTCTTCTTCTTCTTCTTCTTCTTCTTCTTGTTCTTCTTCTTCTTCTTCTTCTTCTTCTTCTTCTTCTTCTTCTTCTTCTTCTTCTTCTTCTTCTTCTTCTTCTTCTTCTTCTTCTGCGTTCCCAGCCCATATGGCCATAATGGGTAAAGTCCGTATGTGTCCGGTTTTCAGTTTTCACTGGTCTCCCCGCTGCGTACAGCCGACACATTCCAATTTCGGAGGAGCTCAAAGGAGAAACATTATTTGGAAGATTGTTTTGAAAAAAGGCAGGAGAGTGGACCAATAAGTCAGAACGATAGTAGATGATAGAAAGCAAAGGGAAAAGGCAGAGTCAAAAAGAAAGTGGCAGATTAGAGGAAGTTACAAGCACAGAACTTCCAGAAGGTGGGGGAACTATTTTTGCGAAAGACCCCCTGGTATCCCCACGGGGAATGTGCTCTTCAAATTTGATTGAATGTCCCATTATCAAGTCCACTAGTGGTTTTTTTGGTTTTCTCTCTCAGGTTCTCTTTCTTTTTATCGTTTTTTACAGAGCCGACCCCCTCCCTATCTCCATTCTCTCTTTCTCTGTGTTGCCTTTGTCTCTGTCTCTCTGTCTGTCTCTGTCTCTGTCTCTCTCTGTATTCAGTTTTATCATTTGCTCGGATCGTATTGGGATACAATGGTATGCAGTGTGGCTGGTCCATCAGTGGATGCACATCGTATGCAGTGTGG
This sequence comes from Phymorhynchus buccinoides, assembly GCA_017654935.2. Classification (NCBI taxonomy): domain Eukaryota; kingdom Metazoa; phylum Mollusca; class Gastropoda; order Neogastropoda; family Raphitomidae; genus Phymorhynchus; species Phymorhynchus buccinoides. The sequence goes on from CM065682.1 coordinate 8,904,278, forward strand.
CTGGTCCATCAGTGGATGCACATCGTATGCAGTGTGGCTGGTCCATCAGTGGATGCACATCGTATGCAGTGTGGCTGGTCCATCAGTGGATGCACATCGTATGCAGTGTGGCTGGTCCATCAGTGGATGCACATCGTATGCAGTGTGGCTGGTCCATCAGTGGATGCACATCGTATCAGTATGCAGTGTGGCTGGTCCATCAGTGGATGATGCACATCGTATGCAGTGTGGCTGGTCCATCAGTGGATGCACATCGTATGCAGTGTGGCTGGTCCATCAGTGGATGCACATCGTATGCAGTGTGGCTGGTCCATCAGTGGATGCACATCGTATGCAGTGTGGCTGGTCCATCAGTGGATGCACATCGTATCTTCGATCTTTGCACGAATTTTGAATGGCAGCGATTTAATGCTCCAAAAAAATAGATGATTTTGACCCCAAAAAAACAGATGCTTGTGGCAAAAGAAAAGACCCTCTAACCCTAACCCTAACCCTAACCCTAACCCTAACCCTATCCCTAACCCTAACCCTATCCCTAACACGGAAAGAACCAAGAAATAGAGCAGGAGGGTGTAAATCTACATATTTGCCGATAAATCGACGTACAAAGCCATGCACTTATACTATTGTTTTGCTGGAACCATTCCTTTTTTTGGTTGATAAATTTTAAGTCATTTTGATGGTTTCTGTTCTCTCCCCGTGTTGCCCGTGCAGGGCATGACCTACTTACACGACAGCGAGGTGAAGTCTCACGGCAAACTCAAGTCGTCCAACTGTGTGGTGGACAGCCGCTGGGTGCTGAGGATCACTGACTTTGGACTGCACGAGTTTCTACACGGGGCCAGACTGGACATTGGGGACTATGCCTATTATAACAGTAAGGAGAGAGAGAGAGAGAGAGAGAGAGAGAGAGAGAGAGAGAGAGAGAGAGAGAGAGAGAGAGAGAGAGAGAGAGAGAGAGAGAGAGAGAGAGAGAGAGAGAGAGAGAGAGAGAGAGAGAGGGGAGAACACTCAAACATTTTTTGATTAGGCCTTGTGCCCGTATCACATATGGGTAGGGGGGGGAGGGAGCATATAAATCATAACATAAACAAAATATATATAGGATAATAGAAAAGAATAAGGAAATGCGGCATTGCGAGTAAACATCAAAGAAATGTGAACATGAGGGGAGAGAGAGAGAGGGGGAGAGAGAGAGAGAGAGAGAGAGAGAGAGAGAGAGAGAGAGAGAGAGAGAGAGAGAGAGAGAGAGAGAGGACACTCTAAAAGAATGTGCAGGGGGTCCCAGGGATGCACTAGAAAAAATATCTTTTTAGCATCCGCAATGCTACTGGGACCCTCTATCCCGCCTCTACGACCCTCTATAATGTAAGTGAAGGAGTCCCTGGGACCCCTTGTTTTGCGGGACGATTGGGAGCCCTGAGAGAGAGAGAGAGGGGAGAGAGAGGGAGAGAGAGAGAGGGACAGAGAGAGACAGAGTGACAGAGAGAGAGAGAGAGAGAGAGAGAGAGAGAGAGAGAGAGAGAGAGAGAGAGAGAGAGAGAGAGAGAGAGAGAGAGAGAGAGAGAGAGAGAGAGAGAGAGAGAGAGAGAGAGAGAGAGAGAGAGAGAGAGAGAGAGAGAGGGGAGAGTGCGCGGGTTGGAATCTAGCTCGGGTCGCAGTGGTGTGTCCTTGGGAAAGACACTTCACTCCTATGTTCCTCACTCCACCCAGCTGTAAATAGGTAGCTGACGTCAGTCGGGGAAAAGTCTTTCGGATGAGATTTAGAACCGAGGTCCCGTGTGCGAACGCATATACAAAGATCTTCCGACACACACTCAAAACACAATTATGACGAATGGTGCATTACAGCATTGACATACATCTTCATTTGTTCAGGTCTCCTGTGGAGGGCCCCAGAGCTGCTACGGGACACGGCCCCTTCACGTGGTACCCAGGAGGGCGATGTGTTCGCCTTCGCCATCATCCTCTACGAGATCTACGGCAGAAATGGGCCATACGGGGATGTCCCCCTGTCCCCTAAAGGTATGAGAGAGAAAAATAGAGATGTTACGCCTTCTGGGTCAAGAGACCATTTGGGGCATTTGAAATTATACAGATTCCGGAGAAAAAGTGGATTTTTAAATGAGAAATATTTATTTTAAGTAATATGAAAGTTTTTAAAGATTTTTGAAAAAAATAATTTAAGTTTTACTTTGAAAACAAGTTAAATGTTTTGTGTAAGAGTCTAAGATTTATGTTTGTAATAAAATATTTGTTTTTTAAAAGATATTTAGCTGTTTGCTTTTATATGTCTGGCAGATTAGAGGAAATCTATGATTAAACCCCCCCAGGGCTACAGTTAAAATCCATGTTTTGTGCTCAAAAGAGCTTTATTATTAAAATCCTTTAAAAAGAGGCAAAGGCCTTCTAAACCCCTAAAGGTATGGTTTGTGCTAGTACTGTTATATTTCCGCCCCTGCCCCCGTGCAAGGGAGATGACTGTACTTATTGGCAGAACCATTTTCTCAGTGCATAGATTCCCGCCCCTTACCCTTAAGGCTCGGCTACACGTCAACTAAACTCGCACGCTGTACGATGCGATTCGAATACAAGGTCCCGAAGCGCGAATGACGTTTGTGATACCACGTGATCGAATCGTATCGTACAGTCGTACGATTTTAGTTGACGTGTAGCCGAGCCTTTGCAAAACACCACCCAAAAACGACAAGAGGATGGGGGGGGGGGGGGGGGTAAGGTCACATTGCCGTACTCTGTGACTTAAAAAACCCCAACAACTTACATACAATGCTTACCAGCATAAAAAACAAAACAATCACTTTTATAAAACTGCAATATTTCGGATTGTAATTATCCCTTCAACGGGCAAAGCCCCAGGGCAACTAAGACAACCTTTAAAACACAGTGGTACACAATAAAATAAAATAAAATAATAAAAACTGATACAATACTTACATACGGAGTTGTCTTAGTCAATAATGCATTGATATTTTGACCGTAAACTTTCTACCAGTGGTAAAAGCCTTCTGACTGAAGGGCCATCTTGAATTCGATGTATGCGGGACTAATGTTTTAACAAGTAAACTTGCTGAACAAGCAATGTGTAAACACTTTGGAAAATGTGCAATCTCACTATTGATTCTCAGCGCATATGTTTCTGGTGCGAAGAAACCTTTAAACTCTTATTTAGTCATCTGAAAAAGGAACTTTGAAAGTATTTTTTGTCGATCTAATAGCGTTTGGCTTTGCAAACAAGCAGCTTTTGGCAAGCTCGTTGATTACAGGAAAGTTTCGGTGAGCCAGTTGACCAAGACGTCACGTGATTTTTTCCGTCTTAGAGATTTGTTATGGCGGAAGTGTGGTTTGGTGGTGTATTCTCTTTATAGACTTAATTTATCAGCTTTGCTTGCTTTCTTGCCCCCGTGGGGATACCGGGGGGTCTTTTTTATAAATAGTTCCACCACCTTCTGGAAGTTCTGTGCTTGTAATTTCCTCTAATCTGTCACTGTCTTTGACTCTGCCTTTTCCCCTTTGCTAGACATTAACGCTCGTCTCATGGGCAAAATGCTATTTGTACTGTCATCTACTATCTTTCTGCCTTACTGGTCCATTCTCCTGCCTTTTTTCACGAAACACTTTCAAAAACGTTTCCTCCAGCCGAAGTCGGACTTGCTGGGCCTAGCTATTTCTTAGTTAGGCGCATAACGGCAGCATGACGCATCTGCGCTCATAATTGACAGGAAACTGTCTGAGCGATCAAAGAAGAAGAAGAAGAAGAAGAAGAAGCTTGCATTGTTTCTTTTCCTTCTCTGCACAGAGATCGTGGATCGGGTGAGGGGGATGGAGGGTGACGTGCCGTTCAGGCCCCGCCTCTCTGAGCTGAGCACGTCCCCCAAGGTGGTGACGGACCTCATCAAGGAGTGCTGGGACCAGGACCCCCACCGGAGGCCAGACTTCAAGACGGTCCGCTCCAAGCTCAAGCCCATCCAGAAAGGCCTGTCAGTAAATGGAGAGCATTTAGGTCTTCTTCTTCTTCTTCTTCTTCTTCCAGTTGGGGATGTTTATCCTGCCCCGCGCTCACCGGTCTTCATTCAGACCATTAATAGCACACAGCACACATGACGCGTGCTATGTGAATTCGTGTCATCCGTCCCACTGGCACACACGGCCTACTCGTACCGAATAGTGGGACGGGCTTTAACGTGTGCGCAAGATCTTGTGCATGCGTTCGCACACGGGACCTCGGTTTTTGAAGTCTCATCCGAAGGACTTTCCCCCCAACTGACGTCAGATATCCATTTACACCTGGGTGGAGTGAGGAAAATAGGAGTAAAGTGCCTTTCCCAAGGACACACCACTCTGAACCGAGCTGTGTTCGAACCCGCGCACTCGCAAACCTGACGGATTACGAGCTAGCGACTCGGACTTACCAACTGAGCTACAGCGGCTCTACAGCGGTTTGAGGCCCTATTCATTAAATGTGAGTTTTTAGCTTGTTTGGTGTGTGTGTGTGTGTGTGTGTGTGTGTGTTTCTGTGTGTGTGCCAAGTTGTGTCAGTGTGTTTCTTTCAAGACTCATGTTTGTATGCCAAGTTGAGTCAGGTTTATCGCGCAGCGCATATGGTGTGACACAAACCAAATGAAACTCTAAAAAAAGAATATTCATTCATTCTTCGCTTTCAGAAAGTCGAACATTTTCGACAACATGCTGGCTATGATGGAGAAGTATGCTGACAACCTGGAGGCTCTAGTGGAGGAGAGGACCGACCTGCTGATAGAGGAGAAGAAGAAGACTGAGGAACTACTGCACGAAATGCTGCCCAGGTGTGTGTGTGTGTGTGTGTGTGTGTGTGTGTGTGTGTGTGTGTGTGTGTGTGTGTGTGTGTGTGTGTGTGTGTGTGCGTGTGTGTGTGTGTGTGCGTGTGTGTGTGTGTGTGTGTGTGTGTGTGTGTGTGTGTGTGTGTGTGTGTGTGTGTGTGTGTGTGTGTGTGTGTGTGTGTGAGTGTGTGTGTGTGTGTGTGTGTGTGAGTGTGTGTGTGTGTGTGTGTGTGAGTGTGTGTGTGTGTGTGTGTGTGTGTGTGTGTGTGTGTGTGTGTGTGTGTGTGTGTGTGTGTGTGTGTGTGTGTGTGTGTGTGTGTGTGTGTGTGTGTGTGAAGGGCTTGTTGTTGTCTAGGGGTGGCGGCTCTTATTGGGATGCGTCTACATGCTTACTCCACTCACACACGAGCAACACCGGAGACCGGTTTACAACACAAAAACGAATATTTATTCCTTGGCATCAGTCATTTGGCATATAAGGAAACTGAAAAGCTAGGGACCTAATTAGAACTGAGGAAAAGACTATTTGACTTCTAACCTAAGAAAGTGTGTGGTGCGTATGTGTGTGTGTGTGTGTAAGTGTGTGTGCGTACGTACATGCGTTCGCGCGCGTGCGTATGTGTGTTGTTTGTGAGTATATAATTGTGCGTATGTGCATGCATTTGTGTGTTTCTGTGCTTTTGTGTCTTTTTGTGCTTCTGTGCGTTTGTGTCTCCACCCACACAGTACACATCACCAATGTGTGTTTGCGTGCACTCGCTCATGCTTAAGCGTTGACATGCGTGGTTTGTGTGTGTGTGCGTATGTGTGTGTATGTGCGTGCGTGCATATGCGCGCGTTTTTGTGCTTTTATGTGTGTGCGTGTATGCGTGTACGTATGTATGTGTATGTACGTGCACGCGCTCATGCTTATGCGTTGACATGCGAGTTTGCATGTGTGTGTTTCACAGGACGGTGGCTGACCAGCTGATGATGGGGAAGAGGGTGGAGGCTGACACCTTTGACAACGTGACCATCTACTTCAGCGACATCTGTGGGTTCACCAACATGTCCTCACAGAGCACACCCATGCAGGTATCTTCTTGTGATGCTTTTCTTCTCTTTTTAACCTGGACGTGTAGTTTATAAAATTGAACAAAGGGTGAATACTCTCTTTCTAATTAACTCCCTCCATCAAAGTAGATTACGATTAGTCGTCATCATCATCGTCGTCATCATCATCGTCGTCGTCATCATCATCATCATTATCAGCAGCACCTTCTTTTTCTCCTCCTCCTCCCCCTCCTTCTCATTGTCTTCTGTCTTTCACGTCGTTTGGTAACACCCTTCGGTTTCTATCCATTCATTGTTTCCCGCATTACATTTTCATTCCACAGGTGGTGGACCTCCTGAACGACCTGTACACCCTGTTCGACTCCACCATCGAGTTCTACGACGTCTACAAAGTGGAGACCATCGGGGACGCCTACATGGTGGTCAGCGGCCTGCCCAAGACCAACGGCATCCAGCACGCGGGGGAGATCGCCTCCCTCTCCCTCCACCTGCTGGACTCCATCCGCCGCTTCCAGATCCGCCACCGGCCCGAGGACACGCTGAAGCTGAGGATCGGCATCCACTCCGGCGCCTGCGTGGCTGGCGTGGTGGGGCTGAAGATGCCCCGCTACTGTCTGTTCGGGGACACCGTCAATACCGCGTCCAGGATGGAGTCCACTGGAGAGCGTGAGTGTTTGTGTGTGTGTCAAGTCAAGTCAAGTCAAAATGATCTTTATTGACGATAAAAGAGTAAGCTTGATAAAGCTTTTTTACATCCTGTCGTCATAAATAAATAAGAAAAACAATTAACGCAAATAAATACAGCATATACTGGAGAAAAATCAACCACAATCAAAATCATGGGGAAAATACATACACTTCATACAAGCACAATACAAAGATCATAATATACATATGTACAAATGTAATCATAGCGGTAGAATAAAAGGAAAGCGGAATATGGAGTTGGGGAAAATAATAATGACTGAGACAAAGAGACAGAGAAACAACAGAGACACCAGAATCGAGAGATAAGAAGAGAGAGAGAGAGAGAGAGAGAGAGAGAGAGAGAGAGAGAGAGAGAGAGAGAGAGAGAGAGAGAGAGAGAGAGAGAGAGAGAGAGTCATAGTTTACTCGGACATGAGAAAGAAGAAAAATATCCGAACAAAAGCACAACTCAGAGGGAAACAAAAACAGAAAACGAACACCGCTTACATTTAAAGCGCAAAAGGAATGAAATTATTCAAAATCAAACACCAACGAAAACAAAACATGAGTTTACACGCACACGATTTTAGGGAAAGAGACAGATTATTCCATGATGTGCCCCCTGAGTAAACAAAACTAGTTTTGTAAACATTATTTCGTGGTCTGGGGAAAGAAAGCTTGTGGGTGTGTCTATTTGGGTTTATAACAAAAGTCTTGATCATCTTTGGGGGAGCGACTCCATTTACCACACTAAACATGCAGAGGCATTTGTTGAAGAGAAGTCTGTCTTTTAGTGGCAAAATGTTTAATTTATTGTAATCATTAGCTGTTAGGGTGCTTGATTTCATCAGTATTAGTTTCACAGCTCGTTTATGTAACCGACTTATATGTTTTAGATTAGCTTCACTAGTACTGTCCCAAAGGGTTGATGAGTTATTAATGTGAGACATAATGTGAGCATGGAAAAATATTTTACGTGACTGAAGATTTAAAAAGTTTTTAATTTTTGTCAATTGATAAATCTTTTTTTAGATACATTTACCCAGTTTAGATATATGATCTGACCACAGTAAGTTATTATCAACAGTGATGTCTAAAACTTTATGTGACGCCACTTCTTCAATTTTGTTGCCTTGCACATACAATGGCGGAAATGGATAAGTCATTTTTTGTCGCTTTTGCCGAGTAGTTACATACATACATTTGGTCTTTTCAGTGTTGAGTGACATGTGATTCTGTTGAGTCCATTCTACTAGATTATTAACATCAGCTTGAAGATTGTTAACTAGTTCAGTTTGGTTATTACTGTTTGAGTGTAAGGAAGTATCGTCAGCAAACATTTCAGAATGACATTGTAGACATAAGGGCAGATCGTTTACATACAAAGAAAACAAGAGAGGTCCCAAAACAGATCCCTGAGGAACACCAAAATGTACTGGGAGTAACTTAGATCTTTTTAAACCAATTTGAACAAGCTGTTGCCGATTAGTAAGGAAGGAATGTATAAATGTTAGGGCTTCACTTGATATTTTGTAGTACTTAAGTTTTTTAAGTAGAAGAGAGTGGTTGATAACGTCGAACGCTTTCGCAAAATCGACAAAGATAATCCCAGTAAATTCGTTATTGTTAATATTTAGAAGACATTTGTCTATGAGTTGTATTAAAGTTGTGTGGCACGAGCGATTTTCTCGAAATCCAGATTGATTTTCATGAAGTAAGTCATAACGATTAAGATGTGAATATAAGTTGGATTTGATATGTCTCTCCAGAGGTTTTGACAGAAGCGATAATATAGATATAGGTCGGTAGTTTGAAGGACATGTAGGATCACCCGATTTGTACAGTGGTATCACTTTAGCCTGTTTGAATTTATCAGGAAACTGTTGCTTATCAAGACACAGATTGTAAAGATAAGTCAATGTATGAGCAATAACTGGTGAGGCGACTTTTAGGATTTTGCTGTCTAAACCATCCAAATCTCTAGACCTTGACTGTTTTAAATGTAGTAGACAATTGGCTATTTCATGGACTGATACTGATGTGATGCAAAATGTTGACGAAATATTTTTTGCATAGCAGAACTGTTCTAAAGCTTCCAGGTTGTTTTCGTTTGTTTTATCATTTTTGATAATCTTACTTGTTATATTTGAAAAATGAAGGTTCAAATCATCTGGTTGGAGTTCATTTATAGGATTCTGTATTGAGTGCGTTGAGTTTTTCTTGGTTAAAAGGTTTATTGCTTTCCAAATTGCATTTGCATTTTGTGTAGAAGAAACCAATTCTTTAAAGTATTTTTTTTTAGCCTTTCTTTTCATGGCATTAACTTTGTTTATGTGTGTGTGTGTGTGTGTGTGTGTGTGTGTGTGTGTGTGTGTGTGTGTGTGTGTGTGTGTGTGTGTGTGTGTGTGTGTGTGTGTGTGTGTGTGTGTGTTTTTGCGGGCGTGTGCATGGTTGAAGGATATAGTTCAGGATACTGACATCAGGATTGGAAAAGCTGATAGAAAGAGTCTTCGGGATTGGCCATCTTGTCATCCGTTAACATTTCTGCCAACATTGATGGCAGATTACAACAAGATGATAGCTATGCATTTCTAGCACCACCTCCACCCCTCCTGTATATACAGACACACACGCACACGCATACACGCACACATACACACATATATTGGAAATCATGGTCAATGTGGTCACCAATTCAGGATTGGGAAGAGACACCATGTTTCATAACAATGATATAGAATAAAAATAACATTATTTAATGACACATGACAGAGCGAGAGATAGAGCGCGCGCGCGCGCGCGCGAGAGAGAGAGAGAGAGAGAGAGAGAGAGAGAGAGAGAGAGAGAGAGAGAGAGAGAGAGAGAGAGAGAGAGAGAGAGAGAGAGAGAGAGAGAGAGAGAGAGAGAGAGAGAGAGAGAGAGAGAGAGAGAGAGAGAGAGAGAGAAGCTGCGAGTAGAAGATTCAGAAGGGGATGGGGTGAAGTCAGATCAGACAGACAAACTGATGGAATTAAAGACAGAGAAAATCACAATGTGCCATAGTTCCACCCATCCCAATTCATCTTTCCCCCAGACTCTGGTTTGGTTTGTCTGCTTCTTATATTCATTTCAGTTTTGATCTAATTTACTTTACTAAATCGTCTTCTGACTGAGAGTGCACGCGTGCATTCGAATGAAGCACTCAAGCGTTAGGCCGGGTTCACATTAGACGTTTAAATTCCGTATGGAAAATTAAACCCTAAATAAGTGAAAGAAAGAAGGATAACAGTTTACGCAAATTGGGGAAATTCGGACACGTGCGCCAATATTTTCCCTTCTTTGTTTCACTTAGGCCGGGTTCACATTAGACGCGCAAGTTCCGTACGGACAGCCCTAACTAAGTGGAAGAAAGAAGGATAACAGTTTACGCATATAGGGGGATTCGGACACGTGCGCAAATCCGTTCCCTTCTTTGTTTCACTTATTGATGAATTGCGCACGGGTTTCCGCATGTGATATCCGCTTATGTGTGTACAGGACATTAAGCATACACACACAGACATACAGACAGACTGACAGGTATAATCACCCTAAAGTGATCCCTGTTTCAGCCCTGAAGATTCACTGTTCAGTGGACAGCAAGGACCTTTTGGACGAGCTGGGAGGGTACACCCTGGAACAGCGGGGACTGACCAAACTGAAGGTAAATAAGTTGACCTCTGACAGTCCTGTCTTTGGATACTTGCTGGAGAAGAAACTTTAAAGACCCCGCACGTCACGTGTCAAAATCACGGTTTTCACGTGTTTTCCCTCTTATTGGCCTCTGCAACTAGGGTTATTGACGTCCTTGACCGTGAGAGTGAAGTCCTTGTTGGTCAGTACTGAAAAGGGCATTCACTCTAGTAAAAGGCAGCCATTTAGTGGCATCAAACAGGGTTATTGGCGAGAGTTATTCCCTTGTTTGGTCAGTACTCAAGCAGCTACCAAGGGCATTGACTCTAGCAAAACATGGTTGTTGCAGTGGCCAATAGTTAGCAAGGAATTTTAAGAAATCTTTCTAGTATAAGAGGGAATGTGACACGTGACGTGCATGGCCTAGCACATAAAAGAGGGGAAACGCTGAGCGCAACGGTCTTGATCGCTCCTGATCGCTTCTCGGCCTTTTGGCTAAGATAGTGATTCAGGAACATAAATTTTTGTTTATACCCTGGTTGGTTTGTTCAGCCCGTCGTACATGGCGAAAGCCGATACGCGACGTTAAACTGAACTTCCATCCAGCGCAACGGGCCGTTCGAGCCCACCCAGGGACGATATATCTTAAATACTTGTGGCGGTGCCATAGCCGATGAGGTTTAACCGAGGCGTGGTCACCGCTACAGCTATCTGTATTAATACAAAATCGGGACTTTACTGGTTTCGTACTGCCTCCGGGCATTGCCTCCAGTATTGTTCCCACCATATTTGTATTTACAAATGTCCCATATGTGTCTGATTCAGACCAAGGACGTAAAACACCATTTTCGTCGTCGCGCAACGGGCCTTTTCCCCAACTAAATCTAAAGTAATGTCTCATATGACTTAGGTCGAGAAGACGTAAAACTTTATTTATTTTCAGCGCAACGGAAACGCTGAGTGGCGGTACCATAGCCGATGAGGTTTAACCGAGGCGTGGTTACCGCTACACCTATCTATATTGTCAAAAAACTCGGGACTTAACTGGTGTTGCACTGCCTCCGGGCATTGCAGCCAGTATTGTTCCCACCATCTTTGTATTTACAAATGTCCCATATGTGTCTATGACCGAGAGGACGTAAAACACCATTTTTCATTCGCGCATGGCTACGGCCGGGAGGACGTAAAGCATTATTTTCCAGCGCGCGCCGCATCTGACTCACGGCTGGCGAGAGAGACGGTTCGCCCTTCTTTGTTCCCTGTTGTGCGAGCCACCGCGAGGCACAGCTTGTCTGGCGAAAAAGACCCGATCCCTTTAAACGGAGAGTTAGGTAGCAGGAGTTAATTTAACACACGAGAAATCCTCACGCGTTCTCACCTTCATTTCAATTCGATTAGGCCTACGTTGCTCCCCAACAAAGCCTAAGGACTATTTTCTTCCTCGTTATCCAGCCTACTGGCATGGTTTGTTGATCTGTTGCTTCACAACTAACGGCCCGAGTGTAATAAACTTCGACGCTTTTATTTAATGATAACTGGACGAAATATCTTCAAAATGATTTGGTTTCAGCCGTCTATTGTTTTGTGCGCCTTTGCTTTGTGGACTTGATAAAGGTTTGATTTCCTTTAATAATAGACGATTTTCGGAGAGAAAAAAACAACTAGGGGAGAGCACTTCGTGAAAATTGGTGTTGTTTACTTCCATTACTCGGTCAAATACCATAGCAACAATGCAACAATGGCGTCGAAGCTTGAAACCGCAGGATGCGAGTCAGCGACTTGTAAAAAAAAATTTAATAGAAAAATGAGGGGTGGCCAGTGGCCACAAACTGGTAAAACGTGCAAAATGTGTCGTAAAAATATAAATGACATCAAGTTTAGAATGACGCACGGTGTTCTAAGTGCTGTATGTCTTAGCTCAAACACACGAGGCGAGAGCAGGGGATCTACCTCATGGTAGAGTAACTTCCCCTGTTTGACCGATTGAATTAGGCAAGATCACTCCCACACACCATAAAATTACTCCCCTTGATTATTTCCGAACAATTCCTATTGGGTATGAAGATGTAGGAACAGAAGCGGGGTTTGAAGCGTAAAGGGAAACAACTGGCCCTCTGCAGAGGGAAGAGTTCAGTTCAGTGAGAGGAGTTATCTACTAGGCTAGCATTTTAAAGATCCACCAGATCACGTGTCAAAATCACTGGTTTCATGTGTTTTCCCTCTTATAACTGGAAATAAATCTTGTTTTGACCAAGTCTGACTCCCATCTGAATGGCCCCAAATTATAACCGAAACATCAGTTTAAAGAGCAGCCTCAATTTCAAGTTGGAGAAATTTGTATGTGGGTCACATCTACCCAGAAAAAAACCAAGGGACTTAATCGTGGTGCGTCACTGGGTCTTTAACAGTGTGTGTAAGGGATATGGTTCCTTTATAAACATATATCGTAGACCTCAAAAATCAAACCTCAAAACCCACCTGTTCCCCGTCATTGAGGCTCCACTCTTTTTCTCTTCTCTCTCTTGCCTTTTGGTCTGTTTCTGCTGTATGCCATTATATAATTATGTCATACGTGTGCGTTCGCTTTGTATTGCATTTTTGTTTGAATGCGTCATGAATGCTAACGTGTGTGTGCGCTTTGATTTTTGATTTCTATCAAGATTCAGCGCCGTATAAATAATGTATGTTGTTGTTTTTGTTGTTGTTGTTGTTGTTATGTGTGTGTATGTGTGTGTGTGTGTGTGTGTGTGTGTGTGTGTGTGTGTGTGTGTGTGTGTGTGTGTGTGTGTGTGTGTGTGTGTGTGCATTTTTGTTTGAATGCGTCATGAATGCTAACGTGTGTGTGCGCTTTGATTTGATTTATATCAAGATTCAGCGCCGTATAAATAATGTATGTTGTTGTTTTTGTTGTTGTTGTTGTTGTGTGTGTGTGTGTGTGTGTGTGTGTGTGTGTGTGTGTGTGTGTGTGTGTGTGTGTGTGTGTGTGTGTGTGTGCATTTTTGTTTGAATGCGTCATGAATGCTAACGTGTGTGTGCGCTTTGATTTGATTTATATCAAGATTCAGCGCCGTATAAATAATGTATGTTGTTTTTTGTTGTTGTTGTTGTTGTTATGTGTGTGTGTGTGTGTGTAGTGTGTGTGTGTGTGTGTGTGTGTGTGTGTGTGTGTGTGTGTGTGTGCGTGTGTGCGTGTGCGTGCGTGAGTGTGAGTGTGTGTGTGTCAGTGTGTGTCAGTGTGTGTGTGTGTCAGTGTGTGTGTGTGTGTGTGTATGCGTGCGCGCGCGCGCGCGTGTGTGTATGTGTCAGTGTGAGGCCTATGTGTCAGTGTGTGTGTGTGTGTGTGTGTGTGTGTGTGTGTGTGTGTGTGTGTGTGTGTGTGTGTGTGTGTGTGTGTGTGTGTGTGTGTGTGTGTGTGTGTGTGTGTGTGTGTGTGTGTGTGTGTGTGTGTGTGTAGGCCTATGTGTGTGTGTGTGTGTGTGTGTGTGTGTGTGTGTGTGAGTGTGTGTGTGTGTGTGAGAAGGAGCAACTGGCAATGACATGTTCTGGTTAGTATGTCTTTTCCTTTGCTTTGAAAATATTTTTACGCTTAAGCTTTTACCTCGTCTGTTACATATTTTGAACGTTCAGGCTATAGGCCTGCGTCGCTCTTTCTCTCTCACACTCCCATGTCTCTCTGCGTGTCTCTCTCCGTGTGTCTCTCTCTGTCGTCTCTGTCTCTCTCTCTCTCTCTCTCTCTCTCTCTCTCTCTCTCTCTCTCTCTCTCTCTCTCTCTCTCTCTCTCTCTCTCTCTCTCTCTCTCTCTCTCTCTCTCTCTCTCTCTCTCTCTCTCTCTCCCCCCCCCCCCAGTAGATAAGCAGTGCTTTTGGTTTTAGACTCATCGCTTCGTCGCTTAGTGTCTGATTAATATTCTATGCAATGAAACGAACTGCATAATGTTATTTACTATAAGAAATTTGAGTTCAAGGGAATATGTGTTTATAACACGTGCATATAATAAAAATGCGATGGCTTGGAATCAAAACGGACTATTTTAGATAATCCATTGACATATTATTGTACTTATTACGAAAACTAAGAACTTGTATGAAAAAAGACTGCTGAAATGTAAAAAGCAAAAACCCCTTTTTATATTTCTGCAGTCATTGTCTGATACAAGTTATTAGTTTTTGTAATAAACCCAATAATACATCAATGGACTATCTAAAGATAGTCCGTTTTGACTCCAAGCCATCGTAATATATATGATACTCATAATACTGTTTGAATGTATGATACTGATACTCTCGGTATTCATTATTCCATGCACCATGTCTCCATTCCCTGATTTGAATTGTGGTCTGAGGCCAATGCTCTATTAAACCATTTCGTTCGTTCGATCGTTCTTCCTCGCTCAACACCCA
>CM065682.1:8919385-8924385 GCA_017654935.2 Phymorhynchus buccinoides
CGGAGTGAGTGCAGAGCAAGATTGAAGATGCATGGAGAAAGCGGTTTCGGTTTCTGTTTATATACGTCGCAGACGCCACTTCTGACGTTGAATCGCGACGGTTGTTGCATTTGGCAAGCAGGGAAGACAGATTCAGCCATGATACAGCCAAGATCTGTTCCAGACACTTATCTGACGACGCTTTCCAGTATTCTGAAAACCGTAATTACCGCGCGTGTGTGTGTGTGGCTGGGTGCGTGAGTGAGCCACACCCAATCCTCCGCGAGGGCAAGTCCAAGCCTACCTACAAGGTAATATTCTCTCGTGTGTGTGTTTGTGGCTGGGTGTGTGAGTGAGCCACACCCAATCCTCCACGAGGGCAAGTCCAAGCCTACTGACAAGGTAATATTCTCTCGTGTGTGTGTGTGTGGCTGGGTGTGTGATTATCTTTACCACTTGACTGTTTTTCACATGCTTATGCTTGTACCAATTGATTTCACTGCATCCGCATGATCGCATTTAGACATAGAAATTCTTTTCCATCATAATGCATTCTTTTTTCCTATTATGTTTATTTCTTCTTCCAATTTTTCTACTGTTAGACATGTAGCAATAAGACTTGTGTGCGAAGCAAATTTGTGAGTGCGTGTTTAAAGGACCAATTTTGTTATCTGTTTATCTTACCCACAGTCATTATTTTGATCCTTTTAGCTTAAAAATGGCAATCAACTATCAAGTCAATTTGAAATGGAAACATAGTGTAAGGAAACAAGAAACCCAACAGTGAAATACAGGGATACATTTTGTCACAGGACATCATACGTCATTTGACCAGTTCGAAAACAATAGGTCATTTCAACATTTTATGTGTCAGTGACTGATGACCGGTGCTGAGAATGGTCCCTGGAAATACTTCCAACTTACTCTGAATATGTCCAAAGAAGGTTCGTCTTGAAGGTGACAAGTTTGGATCACGAGACAGCTCCAAACGCACAGATTCTTTGAGATCACAGGTGACCTGCAATTAAATTTAAACAGACAATAACATTTATTGTACAAATACACAATCAGTGTGATGATTATCCCGCAATTTTTGTATGGTAATCATGTTGCAAAGACCACAGGCAATTGACAACAGACAAATCTGTGTAAGGTCCAAAAAAAAGAGTTGTGGTTAAGGTATCCCTACCTACCCTATTTTTTTCGGCCGACCCTATGATTTTTTTGTGGCCTTGTCCAAAACAAAAAGAAGAGAGAGAGCCATACGCTCATATTTCTGAAAATATGAGGGCGATTTATTAGCACTTTCATAGTTTCAAAGCATCTTACACGCTCGTGGATGTTTTCCGGGACATACATCCGGATGTAGGAAAGGAAAACATCATTTGCCGAGGTGGTTCAGCTATCTTAGCTGAACCTTTCGAACTACAGTTTTCAACACCACTCTGCAATCTCAAAGAGCTGGGAGTGAAGAACTTACAATTTTGTTGAGATAAAGAGAAAGTTTTATTTCTTTGGGTTGTTTACTTTAAATTACTCGATGTTCATGACACACACATATGTACACACACACACACACACACACACACACACAGAGAGAGAGAGAGAGAGAGAGCTCTTTGTTTTGACAATTTTGACCTTAGAAAAAATAAAAATAAAAAGTTAGGTCCTACCTACCTACCCTATTTGGGGGGGGCCTAATTATGTTGCACAAATCTGTATGTAATAATGTTGCACAGACCACAGACAAATCTCTCACTCTGTCACAGTTGAAGAATTTCCTATTTATGCTCGACTACATATTTGTATCATCAGAATTTTCACCTTCATCCCAAAATTATTGATGCATGGGTTAACATAGGCCTAATTTTTCAAAAGCATCACCCTCTACAAATGTTTTCCCTCTCAACACAACCCCCTGTCCTAGTTAGGCTAGTACATAGCATGTTTACAGCAAAGTGTCAGCTACTCATCATTAGTCATATCCCTGTAGAAAACCCCTGCTACATGTGTAACTTAGCTCTGATCACTCAGTGAATCATATTACAATGTACTCGCAGCATACCTCAACTTTGATCTCAGGTGAAACAGCAACATTTTCATCCAGAAGCTCATGATCACTAGCCGTCTCCTGAAACGAAAAATAAAACAGAATAAATCAATACTCTTCTTCAGCATCACATGAGGGTTCCAACAGCGATACCCAGCTGGCTGGGTCATCTTCATAATCATAGAGTAGGTTTTGTTTTCTATGCCTAATTTTGGACCTCAACTACAATATATAGTATCATAACATTAGACTAAAAATTGTGGACACTTTTTTTGAATTTTAATTTACTTTTCTTTCTTTTTTTACAGTCAGTCTTTTTTCCCTTCCACTCCCCCCCCCCTCTCTCTCTCTCTTACTTGACACCCTTTCAGTAAGGGGCCTAGGCCTGAAGCGAATAAGCATTCGCATTCTCTCTCTCTCTCTCTCTCTCTCTCTCTCTCTCTCTCTCTCTCTCTCTCTCTCTCTCTCTCTCTCTCTCTTTTATTTTCGTTTGTGTGATCTACTAAGATGGACGATTTGACACCCTTCTTCTTCTTCTTCTTGTTCCCTTTGGAGCCCACGATAATTAAATTGATAATTCTAGCACCCTCCAAAAAAGAAGAAGAAAGCATAGCTAAGCATAGTGTAAACATTGCTATGCTATCAGTATCGCTACACCAGTAAAGCCGTTTTTCTGATCAAATGTCCTTCCATCTCACGCAGATTTAGACATTTCTTGTTAGGATCTGTATGTGGTACTCTCGCAAAAGCAAAAATATAAACGTTACCTCGACAATATGGTCAAGAGTCGCCTTGTCGTACGGTAAACAACTCCTCGACGCACAGTATTCCGCCATGATGAGAAACGTACCGGAAGTGGTGGTCACAATTTGGTCGGCAAACTTTAGCCTGCGCGCAGTGAGCGAACTTTGTACAAGATTAACATAGCGCCCGCGCAGCCAGTCAGAGGTCCATCTAATGTAAGTTCGTGACTGTACCGCAGCCAAAGAAAGCGCTTAGAGAGCGAAGTAGGCCAGCGCTTTCTCTGCGGTACACACGGACGGTCAGGTCGGGAAACACGACCAAAGGCACCACAGGAACCCAGGAACGCAGGAACACAGGTACCCAGATACAGGATCAGGTTCAGGACTGTAGGAAAAACCAAAACAAAAACCTGGTTTTGAACACCCAGAGTAACTACAGTTTTGTGTTTCCCAAAAAACAAATTCCCCAGCAGTCCTCTTCAGGGATGTAAACACCCACCCTCTTTAAACTTGGTTCTCTCCAAGAACCCCAAAACGCTGAACAACATGTATTTTACAATCTTTTACACACGACTCAGTCTAGGGGTAATATTTCATCAAAAGGATTAACTAAAAGGTTTCACTTTTTCTGAAAAAACGAGGCTTTCATACATTTAGAAAATTCTAGCTTTTCAAATACAAAAATTAACAATTAAATTCTTCTGAAAATTTTACAGCTTTTCAGATACAAGAATGGACACTTAAATTCTTCTGAAAATATTACATCAAATTTCACCACCAAAAATATGTCTTTTCCATTCTCATTTCTTTCAGAAGGCGGATGAACTACAGGAAAAGAATGTATTTCCCCAAAATAACATCCACAATGTAAGCTATCCACAAAAAGTTAAGGATCACTTGCAAACTAATTCATAACTTTCCAAATAAGAAAGCCAATGCGTTGAATTTTGGCCAACATTTAATTCAATGCTTTAGTGATAACGATACACAATTGCCTTCAATTTCGAGCAATCGTTTGGTCTGTACATTTGATCAAAGTGGGTACGTATCGAAATTTGATTTCCCAAAGTCATTGAAATCACAAGACAGGGCATTCTGATGCTCCCAAAAGTTCAGTAATGCGTGTATCCGCCATGGCTGTTCTGGCACTCGACGCAGCGAGTCCTCATGGAGTTGACCAGGGTGGTGAAGATCCTCTGTGGAAGCGCCTGCCACTCAGCCTGCAGCATCTGGTAGAGGTGCTGGGCATCCCTGGGAGGGGGGTGGTTGCTCCTCACTTTGCGATCCAGCTCATCCCAGAGGTTCTCAATCGGGTTGAGATCGGGACTGCATGCTGGCCACTCCATTCTGTTGACTCCAGACTGCTGCAGGAAGTCGTTGACCACCCTTGCCCTGTGGGGGCGAGCGTTGTCATCCTGGTAGACAGCCGGCGGTCCCATCTGCTGCAGTGTAGGCACAGCCAGCGGTCGAAGGATCTCATCCCGGTATCGGAGGCCAGTCAGGTTACCCTGTACATGATACAAGGGTGTTCTGTGGTGAAGGCTGAAGGCCCCCCAGACCATTACAGAACCTCCACCAAAGGCCACCTTTTCTTGGACAGTGGCGTCAATAAAGCGTTCCCCTGGGCGCCTCCAGACCCTCAGTCGGCCGTCGTTGTGGTTCAGGGTGAAGCGTGATTCATCACTGAACAGGACCTGGGACCATTGCTGACGTGTCCACCTCACGTGACGTCTGCAGAAGGCGCGGCGTGCTGCCCTATGGGCTGGAGTTAAGCGTGGCCGTACAGCTGGGCGACGAACGGAGGTTAAACCCATGAAGGCGGTTCCGTATGGTCTGCTGGCTGATGTTGATGTTAGTAGCCACCCTTCTGCCTTCGAATGATGCTGGAAGAGGCTGTTCTTGTCTGCAGGGCTTGTCGTTCAATGAGACGATCTTCACGTGGAGTTGTCTTCTTCGGTCGACCAGATCTGCGTCTTTCATGGACCCTCCCAGTGGCTGTGAAGCGTTGAATCAGTCTGACAAACCGAGATGGACACCTGAAGTCGCCTGGCCACTTCTCGCTTGGGAACACCATCTTGGAACCATGCAACAGCTCGTCCCCTATCCAACTCGCTCAATTTTCGTCGTGGAGGCATTGTCAAATCAGGCCTAATACTGGTGGTATGTCTTCTTATAAAGCCAAGCAAGAGACAGCATCTCACACATAAACAGTAGTGCTTGCACGTGCA
>CM065682.1:8929385-8931885 GCA_017654935.2 Phymorhynchus buccinoides
TACAAGGGTGGGGGGAGGGTAAGGTCACATTGCCGTACTCTGTGACTAAAAAAACCCCAACAACTTACATACAATGCTTACCAGCATAAAAAAAAAATCACTTTCATAAAACTGCAATATTTCGGATTGTAATTATCCCTTCAACGGGCAAAGCCCCAGGATGGAAGTTCAGTTTAACGTCTCGTATCGGCTTTCGCCATGTACGACGGGCTGAACAAACCAACCATGGCATAAACAAAAAAATATGTTCTTGAATCACTGTCTTAGCCAAAAGGCCGAGAAGCGATCAGATAACAAGCCCCAGGGCAACTAAGACAACCTTTAAAACACAGTGGTACACAATAAAATAAAAATTAAAATAAAAACTGATACAATAGTTACATACGGAGTTGTCTTAGTCAATAATGCATTGATATTTTGACCGTACGGGAATACAATGACACAAAAGATATGAACTGCTCTTCCCCTCAATTCACAATCTTCCCTTAAAGGACGGAAATGTGTGGTTTTTCCCTCAAAGTAAACTTTCTACCAGTGGTAAAAGCCTTCTGAATGAAGGGCCATCTTGAATTCGATGTATGCGGGACTAATGTTTTAACAAGTAAACTTGCTGAACAAGCAATGTGTAAACACTTTGGAACATGTGCAATCTCACTATTGATTCTCAGCACATATGTTTCTGGTGCGAAGAACCCTTTAAACTCTTATTTAGTCATCTGAAAAAGGAACTTTGAAAGTATTTTTTGGCGATCTAGGGGGAGACGGGGTAAAAAGCGCACGGGCGGGTAAGAAGCCCACCCCAATTATTTCATGAAATAGCGTTTCAGGCATTTTGCCCATGAGAACGTTAAGCTAGCATTTCTCATGGCAATTTGACTGAAATTTCGTTGATTACATGAGAATTGAGGTGGGCTTCTTACCCGCCCATGCGCCTTTTACCCCGTCTTCCCCTAATAGCGTTTCGCTTTGCAAACAAGCAGCTTTTGGCAAGCTCGTTGATTACAGGAAAGTTTCGGTGAGCTAGTTGACCAAGACGTCACGTGATTTTTTTCCGTCTTAGATATTTATGGCGGAAGTGTGGTTTGGTGGTGTATTCTCTTTATAGACTTAATTTATCAGCTTTGCTTGCTTTCTTGCCCCAGTGGGGATACCGGGGGGTCTTTTGTATAAATAGTTCCACCACCTTCTGGAAGTTCTGTGCTTGTAAGTTTCCTCTAATCTGTCACTCTCTTTGACTCTGCCTTTTCCCTTTGCTTACTGTCATCTACTATCTTTCTGCCTTACCGGTCCATTCTCCTGCCTTTTTTCACGAAACACTTTCAAAAACGTTTCCTCCAGCCGAAGTCGGACTTGCTGGGCCTAGCTATTTCTTAGTTAGGCGCATAACGGCAGCATGACGCATCTGCGCTCATAATTGACAGGAAACTGTCTGAGCGATCAAAGAAGAAGAAGAAGAAGAAGAAGAAGAAGAAGCTTGCATTGTTTCTTTTCCTTCTCTGCACAGAGATCGTGGATCGGGTGAGGGGGATGGAGGGTGACGTGCAGTTCAGGCCCCGCCTCTCTGAGCTGAGCACGTCCCCCAAGGTGGTGACGGACCTCATCAAGGAGTGCTGGGACCAGGACCCCCACCGGAGGCCAGACTTCAAGACGGTCCGCTCCAAGCTCAAGCCCATCCAGAAAGGCCTGTCAGTAAATGGAGAGCAATTGGGTTTCTTCTTCTTCTTCTTCTTCTTCTTCTTCTTCCAGTTGGGGATGTTTATCCTGCCCCGCGCTCACCGGTCTTCATTCAGACCATTAATAGCACACATGACGCGTGCTATGTGAATTCGTGTCATCCGTCCCACTGTCACACACGGCCTACTCGTACCGAATAGTGGGACGGGCTTTAACGTGTGCGCAAGACCTTGTGCATGCGTTCGCACACGGGACCTCGGTTTTTGAAGAGTCTCATCCGAAGGAATTTTCCCCAAACTGACGTCAGATACCCATTTACACCTGGGTGGAGTGAGGAAAATAGGAGTAAAGTCCCTTTCCCAAGGACACACCACTCTGAACCGAGCTGTGTTCGAACCCGCGCACTCGCAAACCTGACGGATTACGAGCTAGCGACTCGGACTTACCAACTGAGCTACAGCGGCTCTACAGCGGTTTGAGGCCCTATTCATTAAATGTGAGTTTTTAGCTTGTTTGGTGTGTGTGTGTGTTTCTTTCCACTCATGTTTGTATGCCAAGTTGAGTCAGAAATTATCTGACTTCCAGACTGAAACCCATCCAGAAAGGTCTGTGAGTAAATGGAGAGCATTTAGGTTTCTTCGTCTTCCAGACTGAAACCCATCCAGAAAGGTCTGTGGGTAAATGGAGAGCATTTAGGTTTCTTCGTCTTCCAGACTGAAACCCATCCAGAAAGGTCTGTCAGTAAATGGAGAGCATTTAGGTTTCTTCGTCTTCCAGACTGAAACCCATCCAGAAAGGTCTGTCAGTAAATGGAGAGCATTTAGGT
>CM065682.1:8939385-8945548 GCA_017654935.2 Phymorhynchus buccinoides
ATAAGCGATAACGTAAAAGGGAGGTTCTTCACTCTCGCGACAGCCATCGTCTGTCACTGTGCATGATTCACTGGGAAATGCGTAGCACCCGACGTCATACCAGGCGAGGTATTCGGTCCATTCTAGTGTATCCCCATTCTTCCAACAAAAACAAACAATGAGTAAATGACAAGTGTAGCAACCGCGCTTCAAATAATCTAATAATAATAATAATAATAATAATAATAATAATATAATAATAACGAAATTTATAGAGTGCACATTCCAGACGTACTCATGGCGCTTAACAAAACTAAAATTCACTCCACATGCAAGATTACATCATACATATCGAACACTCACATGCGCTAGCATTCCCACCGTCACCCCTACGCAAACACATGTATACTCCTAGATATACAAAATTGCACACGCATATATGCACATTGGTAAACACAAACGCATCCTTCCCTCCACACATTAACACACTCACACCAACGCACACATGTACACACACATATACGCGTGTACATACACACGCACGTGCACGCACACACACAAACAAACTAACTCAGTTACCACACACACCGTTCCCCTCCTCCCATCTAATCCGCGCACACTTCATTCATGCAGACCCATCACAAGCATTAGCGTTGAGAGACGTTTAATCGGTTATACCAGATTTCATAATGGATAATTCGTTATAATAGAAACGTGTCTGTATTCCCCTCTCTCTCTCTCTCTCTCTCTCTCTCTCTCTCTCTCTCTCTCTCTCTCTCTCTCTCTCTCTCTCTCTCTCTCTCTCTCTCTCTCTCTCTCTCTCTCTCTCTCTCTCTCTCTCCTCTCTCTCTCTCTCTCTCTCTCTCTCTCTCTCTCTCTCTCTCTCTCTCTCAAGCGATAAAAATTTAAAACCATTATGCAGTTTGTATAGACGTTCATTGAAATTGATCCTTCTGAAATCATCTTCCCTTACACTTACTGATTATCAGCGGTTAGAAATTCTACCTCTAAAATGGAAGCTTGTGTACAACAAAGCAATTTTTATGTTTAGATTAATGTCCGATAATGCTCCTCCAACATTAAAAAAAAAAATTGAAATTAACCTTGTCCGTAATGTTTTTAAAATAAAAATACCTCTTCCAAGAGTTGACCTTTTTAAATCTAGTCTTGTATATTCAGGTGGCTGCTTATGGAATACTATTTCATCTTCATTTAATGTGTACTCGGGCATTACTGTTTTAAAAAAAGAGTACCATAAGTATCTTATGTTGAAACATACAAGCAATGTTGTTTAACCCCATTCTTAGTTTCAAATATGTTTCCACTTTTGATATGTTGACATGTATGCATATTATCAACTTTGTTGTTAAATTATTAACAAGTTTTGTATTTACTTATTTCATGTGTTTCCTCTCTCTCTCTCTCTCTCTCTCTCTCTCTCTCTCTCTCTCTCTCTCTCTCTCTCTCTCTCTCTCTCTCTCTCTCTCTCTCTCTCTCTCTCTCTCTCTCTCTCTCTCTCTCTCTCTCTCTCTCTCTCTCTCTCCCTCTCTCTCCCTCTCTCTCTCTCTCTCTCACTCTCTCTCCTTTTTTGTGTGTGTGAGGGGGGGGGGGGGGGTAGATAGACGGTTTTGTTGTATCTATTTTTTCTTCTTCATGGATAATTCTTCGATGATTATTTTTTGCATGCTTCTTCATTATTTTTGTGTTGAATATATTGATTTTCTTGCATGTTTGTTTGAGGGCAAGATGCAAAAAAAGCCCATTGTGTGCTCACTCTTTTTCCCTCAATAAAAAACTTTCGTTCGTTCGTTCGTTCGTTCTCTCTCTCTCACACACACACACACACACTCACATAACACACACAACACACACACACACACACACACACACACACACACACACACACACACACACACACACACACACACACACACACACACACACACACATATACCCCCACACACACACGCAAATACACACACACACACACACACACACACACACACACACACACACACACACACACACACACACACACACACACGGCAGCATTATCAAAATGTATGCACAGTTATGACAACATAAGAGAGAGAGAGAGAGAGAGAGAGAGAGAGAGAGAGAGAGAGAGAGAGAGAGAGAGAGAGAGAGAGAGAGAGAGAGAGAGAGAGAGAGAGAGAGAGAGAGAGAGAGAGAGAGAGAGAGAGAGAGAGAGAGAGAGAGAGAGAGGGAGTTAACCAGCTCTTAGTAATAACAGTGGTCTTAATCCCTGCATCAACACCAAACTGACTAATGTGTGTAAACTGGGCAATGATCTCTCTCTCTCTCTCTCTCTCTCTCTCTCTCTCTCTCTCTCTCTCTCTCTCTCTCTCTCTCTCTCTCTCTCTCTCTCTCTCTCTCTCTCGTCTCTCTCTCTCTCTCTCTCTCTCTCTCTCTTTCTCTCTAAAATAAAATAAAATAATAAATCATATTTCTTAAAAGATACCACCACCATGGTCTATTTGATTATGTTTTGTGCTGGCACAAGAGCATAATGTCGGTTGGTTGTGTGCATGGATGCATCTTAATTTAATTCGAATAAATACTTCTTGAAATTTACGTTCCATCTCGATCTCTCCGCTCAGCAAATGACAATAGGATCTTTCGAATACAAAAATGTAAACGTGATAGGCACGGTGGTAGAGCTTTTACATCATCAGCAGTCAAACACTGGTTGCCTTCTGCTGTCAGACAGTCAATCTTTAGCATTTAGGAGTGTGTGTGGGCATGTGTCTGTGAGTGTGAGTACACAAGAGTGCTTTGTGTATATGAGTGCGCGCGCGCGTGTGTGTGTGTGTGTGTTGTGTGTGTGTGTGTGTGTGTGTGTGTGTGTGTGTGTGTGTGTGTGTGTGTGTGTGTGTGTGTGGTGTGTGTGTGTGTGTGTGTGTGTGTGTGTGTGTGTGTGTGTGTGTGTGTGTGTGTGTGTATGTGTGTGCGTGCGTGTGCGTGTGCGCGTGTGTTTGTACAAGTGTATGTTTGAGTAAGATTGTGTGCGTTTCAGTGAGAATGTGTTTTCTGTGTGTTTGATGAAATGTGTGTGGGTATGTGTGTGTATGTCTGTGTGCAAGAACGCGTTCACTCTCGTGCATGCACGTACGTGCGTGCGTGTCTGTTTTGCGTGTGTGTTTGTTGTGCGTGTGTGCGCGTGTGTGAGTGTTTCAATGCTGATTGCAAAGCGCTTTGTGCTCGATAAAAAGCGCTATTTCAATATCCGTTTATTATTATTATTATTATTAATATATATCTTATATAACATATAATAGCTTACAAAACAATAGAAAAAAACAAGTGGGAAGGCTGTGGTGAAAATGTATTAGGCAAATATTTCGGACTACTGTCCTTTGACCATACCTGTCTCCTTCTGATACCTGTCTACTTCAGAGAGATAATTTTGTTTACTGAGAGAGATATAATATACAATACAAATATGCAGATGATACAGAGCTGTCCAGGAGTGGCACTCCTGATGAGTTTCAGTCGGTTAAGTCAGAGGTTTCCTAGTGTGTCAGCAGTGTTCAGGGGTGGATGACCAGTAACAAGCTGAAACTGAACTGAAACAGATTCCATGAATATTGTTGGGTCTGAATTGCCGTTTCGGAAGACTGTAAAGTACCTCGGTGTCTCCCTCGATCAAACCATGTTGATGCAGGAGCAAATATCTAGTGTTTGTCGTGCATCTTTCTTAGAGTTAAGGCGTATCGCCTCCATCAGACCCTTCCTGTCCAGAGATGCTGCTGCCAGACTGATTTCTGCCTTCGTGATGTCCATATTGGACTACTGTAATTCGGTGTATGCTGGGCTTCCAGCAGAACAGATTTCGCGCTTACAAAGAGTGCATAACAGTGCTGCTCGGCTTGTTCTTGGCTTGGCAAAATAAAGCGTGATCACATCACACCTCTTTTGGCTGAGCTCCACTGGCTTCCTGTCAAATTCCGCTGGCAGTTCAAGATGGCTACTTTCGCTTTTCATCATTTTGACAAAACTCTTCCTTAGTACCTCTCGTCTTCTTTCTGCACCTACCAAAGCTCTCACACTCTTCGTTCTTCTTCCCAGAAACTTCTTAAAGTTCCTAAGCGGTCCTTGAAATCTTCGGGTGAGAGGGCGTTTAGTTTTGTTGCACCAAACGTTTGGAATTCTCTCCCTGACCATACCCGTAACCAGTCCACTCTTCCTTCCTTCAAGTCCCAACTAAAAACCCACTTCTTCAGGAAAGCTTTCTCTCTGTAAAGTTTATGATCCTTTCCCCACTCTTGTCTTCCAGCTCATTGACGTTGAGTATGAGGTTAACGCGTGCGCGTGTGTGTATGGGGTGGGGGTGGGGAGTAGGGGGGGCGGGGGTGAGGATGGGTTGGGTGGGGTGGTGGGGGTTGAAGAGAGGTGGGTGTTGGTGTGTTGTGTTATGATTATATGCAATGCATTATCTAATGTATTCATTTTCATAGAGATGTATGGTGAGGATACGTAAACCAGTCTGTTAGAAATGTTTGTACGAATGGTGAGTGAAAAGCGCATTGAGTTGCTTTGCAAGATTATGCGCTATATAAGCATGATCAATTATTATTATTTTTATATTGTAATTTATTATTATGTTATGTCGGTTAGTTGTGTATAATGTAGGCCTATGTATTTATCATAATTTACTTTGGAACTGGAAATGATTATGTTTTGATTATTTTCATGACATTTCATAGCTTAGTTTTGTCTATAAGGAATAGGGATTATTAGTTAATTTTACAATGAAATGTCTTCTTTTATCAGGGCCTGACCACTTTTCCCTCTGCGCGCTTTTTGGATGTGGATTCTTTTAAACGTCACTTTACCATGACCATTAAAGACATGATATTAACTAGAAGGGATATAGATGGTAATAGTGATGTGTCGTAATCTTGCAACCCAGACTAATCAGAATAGGAAAGAATGCAATCAACTTTGGCATTGGCCTAAATCCTCGCGTCATGATGAAAGTCATGTGTAACCAGTCGCGGTGGCGTAGTGGTTAGTGTCGCGGACTACTGGCAGGGTGGTCACGGGTTCGAATCCCATCAGAGGCGAGGTTTTTTTGGGGGTTCTGGACCGACCCCTACCCAGAGTGAATGGCTAAGGGCTCGATTGGAAGACTGAAACCACACAGATGAGCTTTTAGTCTGGTTAATGCCGGGATATATTTATGAAAGGAAGCGTAGAATACAGCCCTATCTCAGACCAATACGGAACTCCGTAGCATCATCACCGTTGTCATCCGCCTCAATTCCATCAATCATTTTTTTTTAAATGTATCAAATTCTGTGGCTTTGCAAGCCCTGCTCTCATGGTGACCTCAGTTTCGGTTTCCGATCCAGTCTATGCCTTGGTGCGTTCGGGTCAAAGTCATGGGGATCAGTGTGTTCTGGGGAGCTGTCGGTGGACGGTCGTGGTGGCGCCCTCAGAGGAGGACCTCACTCACGCTGGCTCCGCGACTTAAGAGAATAGTGTCGTCAGTAGGGGGCTTAGTAGGTATTGTCCTGAACAGGCTCCACTGGACTCCACCGAACTGACTCAGCAGCAGTGCAGTGTCTCCTCGGTTGGTTGCTTCCTGACGGCCTAACATAGATTCACTCCCTTTGGACTGCTGGTCTCGGATTCTGCGACCTGAACAAGCCGGGGTGTGGCTGCGAATTGGGATTCGGAACGAGCGGCGTGGGAGCAACGCCACTGTACGGCCCAGAAGATGGGACAGCAACAAAACAGAAGAAGAACAAAGTGATGTGTTTTCGGGGCTTCGTCACTCCTATACAGCGTAGCGGTGCACGTGATTTCAAACATTGGTATCCTAATAAGATAGGAAGGTAAAAGTCAATTGAATATGTTAAGTGTTTGGAACTCGAGTTCTAGTTGACATTCATGAGCTGTTTCAATGAAGGTATAGGCAAGGTTGTGAATGATAATTATTTCTTCATCTCCTTCTACTTCTTCTTTCGACACGACGCGGATAATGGGAGGGGGTGGTGGGGGGGGGGTGTTGACTATGTTTACAAAATGCACACGTATGTCACGCTACTATCTGCCGAAAACTTACTAATACTACTAACCCATGAAATGACTACTATTATTTTCATCAGTTAGTAGTATTAGTAAGGTTTTCAGCAGATAGTAGCTTTGCTTTACGACT
>CM065682.1:8953548-8963548 GCA_017654935.2 Phymorhynchus buccinoides
GTTAGTAGCACCAGTCAATACTTGCGAACGCTCTGGGGTTGAAAGCGCTGGTGTACGCGAAAGATGAGAGGTAACGTCGTCGGCCTCGTCATCTCCAGAAACTAACAGACTTGGGACCCGACGACCTGAACGCAAAAACATTCTGTCCTCGGCCATGGTGATGCAAGTCGGAAACGGAGGGACGATCGCAAATATCGCAGCAACGTAAAATGCAATCCGAAAACGCGCGCGGAGAAACACAGCAATGATGATAAAGTCAAAATGTATTATTGACACTTACTCTCCCACTTTTTCTCACTCATTCATGCATATAATATTTTTCCTACCAGTAACCTACTACCTAACTGCACTAACTTTAGAAAACTAAACAAACCTTTGGATACTAAGAGGAGTTGGAACCTAAATTGGGTGTTCGAGGGGGATCC
Source organism: Phymorhynchus buccinoides (assembly GCA_017654935.2). Lineage (NCBI taxonomy): Eukaryota > Metazoa > Mollusca > Gastropoda > Neogastropoda > Raphitomidae > Phymorhynchus > Phymorhynchus buccinoides. The sequence goes on from CM065682.1 coordinate 8,953,974, forward strand.
TACCCTCGAGCTGCAAGGTCAGCAACTGCCCTGCCCCAACGGAGCTCTGGTACCGGACCCCTAGGCACGTAGGCCCCAGGCCCCACCAACCTCCCGCGGCCAAACACTCACACGACAAGACAAAAGATGCACTCCCTGAAACAAAAGCTTCCTACTATTTCGTTCAACCAATTACACTACCCTAACGAAGCACCCGAACACACAACATCGATGTATCCCACCGCTGCCACCAAATTGTCACGTAACCGAGGGCACAGAGTATTGTGTGATGAGGGGCTACGCTCAGGTCTCACATACTATCAGGCAGTCCACCATCCATACACCAAACACTCGAACCCATTCAAACAACACTTTCAACCACCTAGCACTCACAGGCAAATTTGAACCAATAAAACAAATCAAATTTTAATTACAAGACAACATTCACTCAAAAAATACATACAAGTCAAATATGAATTAGCAAAAATATATTAGACGGCACAAAATCTGCACAGCTCAGGGCTGGAACCTGCAAATAATATTTTCAAACAAACAACTAAACAATACTAATTAAACATGCCATGCTCGGGCAGATTTTTTTAACGTGATTCACTTCACAGTCCGCAATTAAACTAATAGTCTTTTTAACCAACAAACGGCGATGGTGATGACGACGACGATGAAGACGACGACGACGATGAAGACGACGACGAAGAAGATGATCCGAATAAAATACTAATGTTCATAATTACTCGGCAGTAACCGCACAAATATCTTACGACACCAAGTCTTGAATGAAGAAAAGCTTAACTTTGATGTCTCAGTTACATAATTATTAATTCATTCTCTGAGTCACTTTGTTGACGAATTTGTAGCACAACTCCTTTCTTTTCTTGGTTACACAAATGTTCTATTTCACAGGGAAGTTCTGTTTAAAACTGTCTTTTTTTCTTTAATAACAAAAAATAAATAAATAATTGTTTACTTCCCTTATCGACGACAAGTTGAAGAAGTCATTCTCCTGAGACAGGGCAGAACAGAGAACAGCTACGCGTAAAAGAGCGCCATCCTCCTCGTTGCTGACAGCAGAAAGGGGCCAGCGGCAGCAACCATCGTCTGCAGAACCACGCCCACCTTCGAAGAACCAGAAGGCAGCTCGTCCAGCTCCACCATGCAGACTCCAACAAAAAGGTTCTGCAGAAAATAACAACCCTATAGAAGCAAAAGCCTAACACCAAATCAAACCTGAATTGGAAAAAGAAATGTCCACTTTAATTTGCTTTTTCTAAGAATTGAAGAATAAAGATAAAATAAAAATGTCTGAATGAATTTTGGTGTTTTACGTCTTCTCGACCCGGGAAGGCACATATGGGACATAAATAAAAATGTCTAATTTTAAATTGCCAGTTCAACTTTCAAAAATGTAATACAAAAACGCTCTACAAAGTTTCAGTATTACACAAGAATCCTTTTCCATTACATGCTAAAACATTTTACATTTGTATCCAACAATTTAGAATTGTTTCCAAAACTTTAAACCCCTTCTCAAACTTCGCCCTCAAAAACACAGTTCGACTCTTTATTTCTAGTAAAATTCATAAGCAAATCATAAAAAAATAGGGGAAGTAACTTCGCTTAACTCTTAAAAACACAGCTCGCGTCTTTATTTCTACTAAAATTCATAACGGGATTAGGGGAAATAATTTCATTAAGGCAAAAAATACACAGACTTGCGCAAAAGAGAATAATAGCGCGACACTTAAACAATGACTGAAAATAAATAGAAAACGGACCAAAAATATAAATTTAAACATGCATTCAGCTCATTCATACAAAACATGTTCGGCACCAGAGCTTTTACTGGCAAATACGACATTACTCACCTTCCAACCCGAGAATGCAGATCCCCACTCGAAGAAATACTAAAAAATACTTCTACTTCTCGTAACTGAAGGGGAGAAAAATATCTCTAGCCACTACAGCCACACCAGGGAGTTAATAATAACTTAGCCACTGGCCAACAGGGAATCTGTGTACGTTCTAGGTCTGTCATGCCTATGGAGAATGAAAGCTCACAAAATGTGTAGGCCAACTACGGAACTCTGGGTACAAAAACTAACTTGTCTAAATGCACAAACTCTCACACAAATATACGACCCAAAAGAAACAAACACAGGCGCGCTCAATCATGCTTTATTATTTAATTATCATCTAAACAGACACACGGACAGCATTTGTGAGTGGTACTCTGTAACGTGACATCCAATGACCTTATGTTCTTAATTTTGGGAGGTAAGGACAGGCCCTATTTTATGCATGTGACGGAGGATTCCTCAGTATTGCAGACATAATATTTTCTCTACCCAGGTATGTTTAATGGAAAGGCTTGGGTGAACAATCGCTGGCGTTGAAAGGGTTCTAAAACTGATTGACTACCCTGCACCTGATTTGCATTATTCTCCCAAAATGTCAATCATTTGGAGGAGGATTATCCTTCATCCACCATAAGGTTTCACCTATTTGTTTGTAATTGATCAAACAAATCGAACAACACTGACAAATCTGGAGGTCATTTTAAAATGTCATTAAAATATTCATACCTTTTCTCTCAGTTTGTGCTCATCCCCTTCAAACATGATGTTAAGAAATAATCGGTGTTGCTTGTTGTCTATGTGTAACATAATACATTATTATAGATTCTTGAATAAAATGTTGATTTGTTTGAAAACTATTATCTCTATCAATGTTGCTGTGTCTTGTGTGAGCGAGGGTCATATAGACAGACATGCAGTAGTAGTAGTGGTGGTAGTGGGGGCTTGATAATCGGCCTCGCGGCCCTTGAATACCCTATAATTTGTTTATATCTTGTTGTATTTTATTGGTGGCTTGCGATATTTGTCTTGTTCTACATTTTATATTCTGGTTCATCCTTTTTTGAGGATGAAGTTGGGGTTGTGTCCCTTGGACTCCTGCTCATGCTTGGCTAGGCGAGGTTGTCGAAAGCAATCCGGGTGGATGGGAGCTAATTTAAAGAGAGTTATCTACCTTATTATATTTTCATAATGTTAAAGGGGCACTCTGACGGGTGAGTTTTTTGCAAGAAACACGTCGAGATCACCAGGAAAACACTCACTTTGCTCTGGTTTCCTAGAACTCAAACCGTCAAATCGGCGATTCCTCCTTAGCGGAGGTGCTGGAAGTCAAATTATGTCCGTGAAAGAGAAGGCATGTATTTCTAATGGCCGCCTGAGTGAGACCTTTTTTTTTGCACGAACTTTCCACAATACAAACCTTTTTATACATTATTTATACAGTTTACCAACAGGAGTTTCGCTCACAACAAAATATTTTTTTTTACTGCACTACAAAAAAGAAAAAGCTTCAACCACTCTTACCAAGGGCATTCACTCTAGCAACACGTGGTTGTTGCAGTGACCAATAGGGATCTGGAGAGAAGGAGGATCAGACACGGAACGTAAAGTGCGAGCTGGCGCATAGATGGAAATATTGTCACACACACGTGCGCGCGCGCGCAATCAAGAACACCCATGCTCGTGTACACTTATTTACACTCAGGAATCACAGAAAGAGTAGCAGTGGACACATCAAAACTACCAACTCCACGCATTAAAGTGCAAATTAGTTTATTAGTTATGTAGTTCAAAGCGCAACGGCATGCATTAGTTAGCATTATATTATGGTGATGCAATGTTAGGAATGTCAATACTTATGAGCATAGAAATACTTTTAAAGAAAACCCCCATGATAAACGTAAGATGTTTTATTCAGAAACGAACATTGAAATTATAAGTTAAAGAACGGGCTTAATAAAGCGTTCTGAAACTTTTGTTTAAAAAAGAAGCTTAAACCAGGCGTTTTGAAAAACAAAACAGATCCTAGTCACATACTGTATATATCAAATATTAACATAAACAGCAAAACATAAATATCAACACACACAAAATCCAATCGACTTTTAAAAATATGTATATACAAGAACGTATTCCTGAATGAGACAGATAATAGGCTGCTGTTATATCGCGGATATTATTATCATTACTATGAAATACAAAACATCACTAAATACATTCCGGTCCAGTCCTTCAGCATAGCAGTTCCCTCTTCTGCCATATCAAATGCGTTGTTGGATACGCAAGACCGCCTTACCTACTTACAAAACAAAATGTAAAATCCAAAGATTAAAATTTTGGGTTGGAAAAAAGTCTTCGATTTAGATTCGAAAGAGTTGTTGCCCTTTATTCAAGTTTGCTCGAAAATCGACGAAGGAAGTAGGCTTACTCGGTTTACAATCTTAGCATTTCATCAAATAACATTATTTTGACATTTCGATTGCAAAAGTTGGTCTCTTCAATACGGTGAATAGAGAGAAAGGTGGTAGAGTGGTTAAGGAGTTCGCCTGCCAAATGTAATGCGGGACTGCAGCGTGAGTGACCCGGGTTCGAATCCCGGCCTCGCCCTTTCTTTCTACTTCGACAGGAAAATCGAACTGAACGTCCAGTCCTTCGGATGGGGACTTAAAGCTAGTCTGACCCGTGCGCTTTACGCACGTAAAAATCCCACGGCAGTTGGAAGTCGGTAAGAGCAGGGATAAATCCCGCTGCCTGGTATGGCCAACTTGATAGCTAGGTTTTCCAAGTGTGCCCACGCACCCCCCTCACCATGTGCCCCCCCCCCCCCCCCCATTGTTTTTATTAAAAACAAATGGGTAGGCGCTGCACTTGCGACGACGCGCTCTGCGGGGGCGAGCAGTCATAATTTCACAGAGATAAGTCTATGTGATTAGTGGGTAGGCGCTGCACTTGCGACGACGCCCTCTGCGGAGGCGAGCAGTCATAATTTCACAGAGATAAGTCTATGTGAGTAGAACATACCAAATACCAAATCAATAGAAAGCATCCAACTAGACCAACAACAACGGAGTAAATTCAGACCGAAACACGAATACATTCATGTATCAGTGAAACATAACCAACCCCCAAAGAAAACGACAGAATGGCGAAACAGTGTAAGAATGTTCACAACTGTAAAATATCCCCTCCCTCTGAGCAAATCAATCAAAAGAAGTAAAGAAATAATCAATGAATAATGAAAACCAAAAAAATGAATAAACCAATGACTGGTTAAATAAATAAATATATCACTAGAGCGTTAACCCTTTCACCGCCAAAGTCGCATTTTAGCACCACAGTGATTTAACACCTACGTCACTAAAAGGTATCAAATTGGGGTCTATTATCCAAAGACTCTATTGTATTAGTTTGGGGAAGTAAGGATAGACCTTATTTTATATATGTCACAGAAGAATCCCCAATACTGCAGATGGATTTTGTTCTCTACCCAGGTAAATTTAATGGACATTTTGGGCTGAAATATGGCTGGCGGTGAAAGGGTTAAGACGCTAAATCACCAACCGCGCGGCAGCGTTTTCGGCTCTAGTGACCTTGACCTTTGACCCATGACCTTCATTATCGCGCTTGGCCTAGATCTCTCCATTACCTACCCGCATGCAACATTTAAGCATCCTAAGTCTATCCGTTCAAACGCTAGAGAGGATACATACAAACATACAAACATAGTCCGCCTCAGACACGAGTTAAAACATTACCAATCCGCTCTCTACGATCGCGGTTGGTAAATATGTCCAATTGTCAATAGATAGGCCTATAAACTGACACATTCTTGGTGGTCCAGTAATCGCCCAATATCTGTCCAATTGTCAATAGATAGGCCTATAAACTGACACATTCTTGGTGGTCCAGTAATCGCCCAATATCTGTCCAATTGTCAATAGATAGGCCTATAAACTGACACATTCTTGGTGGTCCAGTAATCGCCCAATATCTGTCCAATTGTCAATAGATAGGCCTATAAACTGACACATTCTTGGTGGTCCAGTAATCGCCCAATATCTGTCCAATTGTCAATAGATAGGCCTATAAACTGACACATTCTTGGTGGTCCAGTAATCGCCCAATATCTGTCCAATTGTCAATAGATAGGCCTATAAACTGACACATTCTTGGTGGTCCAGTAATCGCCCAATATCTGTCCAATTGTCAATAGATAGGCCTATAAACTGACACATTCTTGGTGGTCCAGTAATCGCCCAATATCTGTCCAATTGTCAATAGATAGGCCTATAAACTGACACATTCTTGGTGGTCCAGTAATCGCCCAATATCTGTCCAATTGTCAATAGATAGGCCTATAAACTGACACATTCTTGGTGGTCCAGTAATCGCCCAATATCTGTCCAATTGTCAATAGATAGGCCTATAAACTGACACATTCTTGGTGGTCCAGTAATCGCCCAATATCTGTCCAATTGTCAATAGATAGGCCTATAAACTGACACATTCTTGGTGGTCCAGTAATCGCCCAATATCTGTCCAATTGTCAATAGATAGGCCTATAAACTGACACATTCTTGGTGGTCCAGTAATCGCCCAATATCTGTCAAATTGTCAATAGATAGGCCTATAAACTGACACATTCTTGGTGGTCCAGTAATCGCCCAATATCTGTCCAATTGTCAATAGATAGGCCTATAAACTGACACATTCTTGGTGGTCCAGTAATCGCCCAATATCTGTCCAATTGTCAATAGATAGGCCTATAAACTGACACATTCTTGGTGGTCCAGTAATCGCCCAATATCTGTCCAATTGTCAATAGATAGGCCTATAAACTGACACATTCTTGGTGGTCCAGTAATCGCCCAATATCTGTCCAATTGTCAATAGATAGGCCTATAAACTGACACATTCTTGGTGGTCCAGTAATCGCCCAATATCTGTCCAATTGTCAATAGATAGGCCTATAAACTGACACATTCTTGGTGGTCCAGTAATCGCCCAATATCTGTCCAATTGTCAATAGATAGGCCTATAAACTGACACATTCTTGGTGGTCCAGTAATCGCCCAATATCTGTCCAATTGTCAATAGATAGGCCTATAAACTGACACATTCTTGGTGGTCCAGTAATCGCCCAATATCTGTCCAATTGTCAATAGATAGGCCTATAAACTGACACATTCTTGGTGGTCCAGTAATCGCCCAATATCTGTCCAATTGTCAATAGATAGGCCTATAAACTGACACATTCTTGGTGGTCCAGTAATCGCCCAATATCTGTCCAATTGTCAATAGATAGGCCTATAAACTGACACATTCTTGGTGGTCCAGTAATCGCCCAATATCTGTCCAATTGTCAATAGATAGGCCTATAAACTGACACATTCTTGGTGGTCCAGTAATCGCCCAATATCTGTCCAATTGTCAATAGATAGGCCTATAAACTGACACATTCTTGGTGGTCCAGTAATCGCCCAATATCTGTCCAATTGTCAATAGATAGGCCTATAAACTGACACATTCTTGGTGGTCCAGTAATCGCCCAATATCTGTCCAATTGTCAATAGATAGGCCTATAAACTGACACATTCTTGGTGGTCCAGTAATCGCCCAATATCTGTCCAATTGTCAATAGATAGGCCTATAAACTGACACATTCTTGGTGGTCCAGTAATCGCCCAATATCTGTCCAATTGTCAATAGATAGGCCTATAAACTGACACATTCTTGGTGGTCCAGTAATCGCCCAATATCTGTCCAATTGTCAATAGATAGGCCTATAAACTGACACATTCTTGGTGGTCCAGTAATCGCCCAATATCTGTCCGCGTGCGTTAAAGACTTTGATGAACATCTGAACAAAAATCTCAAGATTAAATCTGATACAATATGGTATAAACAGGTATTTGTATCTTCAATGACGCAACTGTAACAACACATCGAAAAGAGACCACCATCGGGGTGGATTAGCGGAAGGGAGAAAAGGAGGGGGGAGAGAGGAGAAAAGACATCAAGAGAAAAGATTAAGATTAAGATTAAAATTATAGCCCCGTCGACAACAAAGGCCATGTCAGGGCTGTCACCGCGTTAAATCTTACCACATCAAGAGACAAGAAGTAGAGAGGTTGTGGACTGTGAACACAATGAAATGGGGTTTATGATTATTTGGTTGAATGTTGTTTGCTCTTCATATTGCGTGTTCTGGATCGTATGCAGTGTGGATGGCTCTGTTGTCTCCGTGCTGCATACGAAAGGGAACCAGTAGGCCTTTGGGGACCTTCCAACACTTCAGCCGGGTCCAGAGTGGAGACGTATTTTGCTGCACGACACATTTTGCCCAAGACTTCCAGAACAGCAACTGCCTCCTTTTCTACCTCGAAGTAATAGTCGGAAACGACGGACCAGCAATCATGTTTGTTTTGTCTTAAGAGTTTTCATTTCAAAATCGGATTCCGTTATCGTAGTGAATGAAATGTAGGCCTACCAATTACATTTCCCAGAATGAATACAACTCATCACTCGTGAGTATCAACTGGCTGAAACTACCCACACAATATACTTTATTTATAAACAAGGGCGTCGCCGAGCGGCAGACATGTCCGTCACCAGCAATGCCACGCACTTGCGACACCCCGTAGAGTGTCACATCCTGACACAAAATTGGAAGGGATTCTGTCTTCTAGTTCACGAGATACAGCTTGAAGAAGAAACATATAGCGCAAAGAAGGAAATTTCGGTTTTCAAGGTCACACTTCAAGGTCAAGGTCAGCATGGTGATAATTTATGCTCGGATGTTTTCTTCTCTAGGGTATACAGTACCACACACAATCTGAAGCGCTTCTGTCAAGTACCAATGTGGAAAATATGGCTTAAAACCCAATGTGTAGACCCCTACCACTTTCAAGGCCTACGGATCGCCCGGACCGTGACCTTGACCTTGATCTATATGCCACCATCAGAACGGGCATAAGCCAAAGTACCTTCATGCCAAATTTGAAGACTAACACTAACGGTGTGGGAGTTATGGCCTCTGAAAGATTTTCGGTTTTCAAGGTCGTACGCCAAGGTCAAGGTCACGACGGCAATATGGTTTGCGCGGATGCCTTCCTCTCATGGTGACACACCAGCACACAAAATTTGACTCTGTGATTCTGTCAACCCGTTCGAAAGATATCCTTGGGACAGACAGAAGGAGAAAAAAAATGACCCTCCGATTTTCAGGCTCCAGCAATCTTTTTGACCTTGACCTTGACCTTGATCGGTATGCCATCATCAGAACGGGCATAAGCCAAACCACCTTCATACCAAGTTTCAACATCCTATGTTGATAGGTGCCCGAGTTATGGCTAAAAATAGATTTTCGGTTTTCAAAGTCGTACGTCAAGGTCAAGGTCACGACGGCAAAATGGTTTGCGCCGATCTCTTCCTATTAAGGAGGCACACCTTCACACACAATTTGACGCGATTCGGTCAAGCGGTTCGGGAGATATCCTTGGACAGACAGAAAAAAAAAGGGGAAAAAAATACAAACCAGCCCATCGCAATAGTCCGTCTTGGTGACGGACTAATCATAAAACCGATGAGGCGATTCCGCTGTATCAGACCAATTGACAATTGACAGGCTAGAACACCAAGGCTACATTAAAATGTTGTTACGCTCTGCATAGCTATGCGGATATTGTCTTTAGCCGTGGCAAGCTCCTAGCATAACATCATCAG